>JAWKAU010000076.1:0-612000 GCA_033398695.1 Orobanche coerulescens
CCTTGCTACAACAAGACTTAATAAAGAAGTAAAATATTAATCGGAGCTGTTATAGCCGATTCTAAGTACAAAAGGCTCGAATCTAATCAATAAACCCAAGGTTTCATAGAGTTCCGACTCGAATGAATATAATGTGGTCTTATCTCCCATTAACAAGACTTAATCAAGAAGTAAAGGTCAAATCAGAGATACTATAGCGAGTCCTTACTACAACAAGACTTAATCAAGAAAGAAAAGATTAATCAGAGCTGTTTTAGCCAATTCTTAGTACAAAAGGCTCGAATCTAATCAATAAACTCGTGTTTTCATACAGTTCCGACTCGAATGCAGGTAACATGGTCTTATCTCCTATTAATAAGATTTAATCAAGAAGTAAAGGCTTAATCGGAGCTATTATATCCAATCCTTGCTAAAACAAGACTTAGTGAAGAAGTGAAAGATTAATCGGAGCTGTTATAGCCAATTCTAGGTACAAAAGGCTCGAATATAATCAATAAACCTGAGTTTTCATAGAGTTCCAACTCGAATGCATGTAACGTTGTCTTATCTCCTATTAACAAGACTTAATCAACAAAGAAAATATTAATCAGAGCGGTTTTAGCCAATTTTTAGTACAAAAGACTCGAATCTAATCAATAAACCCGTGTTTTCATACAGTTCCGACTCGAATGCAGGTAACATGTGATACGAAGCCAAATACTCCAAGCGAAGAAGATGAAGTAAGAATTGACGTAAAACACCTCGATCGCACTACAACCTACTTAGGCGAGAAAACAGAAACGAGGCACGGAGTTACCTTGATAGTCGGAATTGGAGTAACTTAAACAAAAGACAAGCAGCACCTTGGGGAGGGGAAAAGGATCAAGTGGCAACTAAACAAATAAAAGAATGTTCAGCTTTCTCTTACAAAAGCAGCAGGATTCTTGGCAAAAAGGGCGGCTGTCAACAAACAACTTGGAGGCAAAGACCCAGCTTTTACTTTTGTCCACAAGTGACATGAGGAACCTTTTTATTATCTTTTATTATTCTAAGCTCAGCTTGTATTAGTTTAAATTATCTTGTCAGGCTGCTTTTGCCTATAAATAGTGGCAGTAGAGTTGTAATGAAGGAGAATTGAATGTGGAAGAATTAAGAACACTTTGTGTTTTTCCCTGGTGAATGCTTTTCATCAAAACTTGGTGTTTATTCGACGCGTCTCGAATACTAATCTGATTGATTCTCAATAGGTCTTGAGGAGAAATCACTTTATCAAATTATAGGTCTAATTTGATAAAACATCTGTTTATACCTTGTTCCGATATTCTGTTTATTTTTCGATACAGTTTTATACTTGTTCAATATTTCATACAAAGTGTTGTTCGATCCTTCGAACGTGTTTCCTGTCTTAAAGTCGCTTCCGAACGTAACGTGCTGTTTCGAGTGTCCCTGTTTGGGGGTGGCCTGTTTCGAGTCTTTTCATTTGGACCTAATTCCTGTCTTGTGGCTGTATCGAATTACCGCCTTCATCACTCGTCAGTATTGTTGCTGTAGCAAGCCGTTGTCACCAGTTCCCGAAAGTTTCTTGTCGATAGCTTCCGTTCATCAAAAAGCCTTCCGCTGTATCGAGAGCGAATTCGCCTCCCAAGTGAGAATTCGTATCATAAGTGGTATAGGAGCCCAAGTTCGTGATCTTTGACGTTATGGATCTCAACGACGCTGACTTCTTGGCAAAACTTCGTGATGCATTGCGTGACGTACCAGAACAACGCGACCAGCATTGGCAACCTAGGCGTGGTGACTATGAACGACCCTCACGCCATGTCGAAGAGTTCAAGATGAACGAGCTTCCAGAGTTCGTTGGAGGGACAGACCCTGAAGTTTACCTGGAATGGGAACGAAAAATTGATCGTATGTTCGAATTTAAAGACCTTGACGATGAGAAAAGGTGTAAGTATGCAATTCTCAAGTTGGGGAAAGGAGCTTCACTTTGGTACGAAGGAATTAAAACACGAAGAGCTCGTGCGGGGAAGGAAAAGATCCGTTCGTGGGATTCATTAAAAAGAAAACTTCGTAAAAGATATGTGCCAACATCACACCAGTTATCCTTATACAGAAAGATTGCAGATCTCATGCAAGGAAAGTTGAATGTCAGTGAATACATTGAGGAGTTTGAGAATCTAACCTTAATGGGAGAGATAGAGGAGAATGAGGAGCAGAAGATGTCGCGATTCTTGCGTGGCTTAAACCGAAGAATAGCTAACTCGGTGGAACTGTATCCATACGAGGACTTCGATACATTATGTGGGTTATGTGTGAAGTTAGAAGCTCAGAACAGGATGAAGCTGTACAAACCTGAGTTTCCAGTTAAATTTGGAAATTCAAGCGGCGGATCTAGTTCGGCGGTTAAGGCAACTGTACCGACTCCGGTTCCTGTTGCGATTCCTGCTAAGGCAACTGTGCCCTACGTACCGAAGGAGACGAGTTTAGCTAAAGTGAGATGTTTCAAATGTCAAGGATTCGGACATTATCAAAATGCTTGTCCAAACAAACGAGTGGTGACACTGAGAGAAGCTGTCACGATCCGAGATGAGTTGTTGGTTGAGGAAGAAAGGCTGGGTGACATATTTGATTTCGACATAAAGGATGAGGAAGGAGAAGAATGCGAGACTTACGATGCTCCAAGCTATGACACGGCTTTAGTTCTGCAAACGCTACAAGCCAAAGCTGTATCGAATGATTCGGAACAGCGGAATCAAATATTTCACACGAAGTGTCAAATTGGAAAGAAATGGTGTAGTTTGATCGTTGATGGAGGGAGTTGCACCAACGTAGCTTCCAGCGAGATGGTGACTAAACTCGGGCTGACCACTACGGCTCACCCGAAACCTTACACTTTGCATTGGCTCGATGATGGGAGCAAAATAAGGGTAACTAAACAAGTGAGGATTGGACTAGCCATGGGTTCATATGTAGACAACGTATTATGTGATGTACTCCCGATGGATGCATGCCATGTACTGTTGGGAAGACCATGGATGTTTGATAGGGACGTTTTACACCGAGGAAGAAGCAATGAGTACGAGTTACGGGATAAGGGCAAGAAGATTGTGCTTAAACCAATGTCACCGCAAGCTATTCACTCTATGAGTTCTAGTAGGAGCGAAAAAACAAAACTGGCCATGTTTGCTAGCGAACGGGAGGTGGAACGTGCTATTAATGATGGCAAATGCGTGTACTTATTGGTTTTGAAGGAGACACGGGATGGTAACATGGTTGTACGAAATGAAGGATGGATGCCTTATTGCACGAATTTGCGGATGTTTTTCCCGAGGAATTACCGTCGGGTTTGCCACCTATTCGTGGGATTGAAAATCAGATCGACCTCATACCGGGTGTGTCACTCCCTAACAAAGCTGCCTATAAGATGTAATCCCGAGGAGACAAAGGAATTACAAAACCAAATCGAAGAACTGATGGATCGTGGATACATTCGAGAAAGCCTAAGTCCTTGTGCGGTTCCGGTATTACTGGTTCCGAAGAAAGACGGATCCTGGAGGATGTGTATTGACAGTCGAGCGGTGAACAATATAACCATCAAGTATTGATTTCCGATTCCGAGGCTTGATGACATGTTGGACGAATTACACGGATCAGTGATCTTTTCAAAAGTTGATCTACGAAGTGGTTATCACCAAATTCGGATGCGGGAAGGAGATGAGTGGAAGACAGCCTTCAAACAAAACACGGGCTGTATGAATGGACCGTTATGCCGTTCGGTCTTACAAATGCACCAAGTACTTTCATGCGCTTGATGAATGAGGTACTTAAGCCATTTTTAGGGAAATTTGTGGTTGTATACTTAGATGATATTTTGATCTACAGCCGATCGCTGCAAGAACATTCGAACACTTGAGGCAAGTCTTCGAAACCCTTAGAGACCAGAAGTTGTATGGAAAAAAGGAAAAGTGCTCATTTTTGGTTGAAAGTATAGTCTTTCTTGGCTATATTGTTTCGAAGG
This sequence comes from Orobanche coerulescens, assembly GCA_033398695.1. Lineage (NCBI taxonomy): Eukaryota > Viridiplantae > Streptophyta > Magnoliopsida > Lamiales > Orobanchaceae > Orobanche > Orobanche coerulescens. The sequence continues at coordinate 3,998 of JAWKAU010000076.1, forward strand.
ATGGAGTGAAGGTCGATCAAGCGAAGATCGAAGCAATTAAGTCCTGGCCAGCTCCCACTACAGTGACGGAAGTTAGATCGTTCCACGGACTGGCTTCATTTTATCGAAGATTCATTCGAGACTTCAGTACCATTGCAAGCCCAATAACCGAATGTTTGAAGAAGGGCACGTTTAATTGGAGCAGGGCTGCTCAGGAGTCATTTGCAAATTTAAAGGCAAAATTGTGCGAAGCACCAATCTTAGCATTACCCGATTTTTCGCAACCGTTTGAGGAAGAATGTGATGCTAGCGGAGTGGGCATTGGAGCAGTTCTCATTCAGGGAAAGCGACCTATTGCTTATTTTTCAGAGAAGTTAAACGGTGCTCGTCTCAATTATTGTACGTACGACAAGGAGTTTTATGCTATTGTGAGGGCTCTAGATCATTGGAGTCACTATCTTCGACCAAAACATTTTATCATACACTCGGACCATGAATCTTTGAAGTACATTAACGGGCAACACAAGTTAAGTCCCAGGCATGCGAAGTGGGTGGAATTCTTACAATCATTTCACTTCTCATCGAAGTATAAGGATGGCAAGAGCAATATTGTGGCAGATGCTTTGTCTAGGCGTTATGCCTTACTAGCCACTCTTGATGTTCGTTTGCTTGGATTCGATACAGTAAAGGAGTATTACGAAGGTGATGCGGATTTTGGCGAAACCTTCGCCCTGTGCAAACCTGGCCCAGTGGGAGAATTTTCGATACATGAGGGCTTTCTTTTTAAGGGAAATCGTCTTTGTCTACCAAGGCACACGATTCGAGAATTGCTGGTTCGAGAGGCTCGTGGGGGAGGTTTGGCTGGCCACTTCGGTTCGGCCAAGACATTAGAAGTGCTTAAGGAACATTTTTACTGGCCAAGGATGCAGGGGATGTTAATAATATAATCAGTAAATGTGTGACGTGCCATGTTACGAAAAGTTCGTTCAAACCAGGAGTCTACACACCTTTACCGATTCCGGAGAGGCCATGGGAAGATGTCTCAATGGATTTCATTGTGGCTTTGCCTCGAACCCAACGAGGTAAGGATGCGATTATGGTGGTCGTCGATCGTTTTTCAAAGATGGCTCATTTTGTTCCTTGTCACAAAACCGATGATGCGAGTAATGTTGCTGACTTGTATTTCCGAGAGGTGGTGCGATTACATGGAGTTCCGAAAACTATTGTTTCGGACCGGGACTCGAAGTTTCTAAGCTACTTTTGGAACACATTATGGAGGAAGGTGGGAACCAAGCTTTTGTTTAGTACCTCACATCATCCTCAAACCGACGGATAAACTGAAGTAACGAATCGAACACTGGGGACGCTGTTGCGAGGCTTGGTGAGCAAAACACAAAAGGATCGGATCTCAAATCGCACATGCAGAGTTTGCTTATAATCGATCTCCTACTCATGCCACTGCACACTCTCAATTTGAAGTAGTTTACGGACTGAATCCTTACATGCCGCTAGATCTAATTCCACTACCAAGTGACGAATTGGTGCATAAGGATGCGAAGTCAAAACTAAAATCAATGATGAAATTACACGAACAGGTGCGGGATCGAATCAAAGAAATAAACGAGGCGTACAAAAGGAAGTCGAACAAGCAAAGAAAGCCGAGACTATTCGAGGTTGGAGATTTAGTTTGGTTACATTTGAGGAAGGAACGATTTCCGAGTAAGCGTAAGAATAAGTTAATGCCACGAGCCGAGGGGCCATTTAAAATAGTTGCGAAGGTGAACGACAATGCTTACAAATTAGAACTTCCGGGCGACTATGGAGTGCATGCTACTTTCAACATAGGTGATCTTTCTCCTTATCTTGATGATGACGGGATTGCAGAATTGAGGACAATTCCTCTTAAAGGGGGAGGGGATGATACGAAGCCAAATACTCCAAGCGAAGAAGATGAAGTAAGAATTGACGTAAAACACCTCGATCGCACTACAACCTACTTAGGCGAGAAAACAGAAATGAGGCACGGAGTTACCTTGATAGTCGGAATTGGAGTAACTTAAACAAAAGACAAGTAGCACCTTGGGGAGGGGAAAAGGATCAAGTGGCAACTAAACAAATAAAAGAATGTTCAGCTTTCTCTTACAAAAGCAGCAGGATTCTTGGCAAAAAGGGCGGCTGTCAACAAACAACTTGGAGGCAAAGACCCAGCTTTTACTTTTGTCCACAAGTGACATGAGGAACCTTTTTATTATCTTTTATTATTCTAAGCTCAGCTTGTATTAGTTTAAATTATCTTGTCAGGCTGCTTTTGCCTATAAATAGTGGCAGTAGAGTTGTAATGAAGGAGAATTGAATGTGGAAGAATTAAGAACACTTTGTGTTTTTCCCTGGTGAATGCTTTTCATCAAAACTTGGTTTTTATTCGACGCGTTTCGAATACTAATCTGATTGATTCTCAATAGCTCTTGAGGAGAAATCACTTTATCAAATTATAGGTCTAATTTGATAAAACATCTGTTTATACCTTGTTCCGATATTCTGTTTCTTTTTCGATACAGTTTTATACTTGTTCAATATTTCGTACAAAGTGTTGTTCGATCCTTCGAACGTGTTTCGTGTCTTAAAGTTGCTTCCGAACGTAACGTGCTGTTTCGAGTGTCCCTGTTTGGGGGTGGCCTGTTTCGAGTCTTTTCATTTGGACCTAATTCCTGTCTTGTGGCTGTATCGAATTACCGCCTTCATCACTCGTCAGTATTGTTGCTGTAGCGAGCCGTTGTCACCAGTTCTCGACAGTTTCTTGTCGATAGCTTCCGTTCATCAAAAAGCCTTCCAAGTGAGAATTCGTATCAACATGGTCTTATCTCCTATTAACAAGATTTAATCAAGAAGTAAAGGCTTAATCGGAGATATTGTATCCAATCCTTGCTAAAATAAGACATAATGAAGAAGTGAAAGATTAATCGGGGCTGTTATAGCCAATTCTAGGTACAAAAGGCTCGAATATAATCAATAAACCCGAGTTTTCATATAGTTCCAACTTGAATGCATGTAACGTGGTCTTATCTCCTATTAACAAGACTTAATCAAGAAGTAGAGGTTCAATTGGAGATATTACAGCGAATCCTTTCTACAATAAGACTTAATCAAAAAAGAAAAGATTAATCGGATCTGTTATAGCCAATTCTGAGTACAAAAGGCTCGGATCTAACCAATAAACCTGATTTTTCATAGAGTTCCGAATCGAATGCATGTAAGGTGGTCTTGTATCCTATTAACAAGACTTAATCAAGAAGTAAAGGCTTAATAGGAGCTATTATATTCAATCCTTGCTACAGCAAGACTTAATCAAGAAGTAAAAGATTAATCGGAGCTGTTATAGCTAATTATGAGTACAAAAGGCTCGAATATAATCAATAAACTCGAGTTTTCATAGAGTTCCGACTCGAATGCATGCAACGTGGTCTTATCTCCTATTAACTGATACGGAATTTAACTAGTCAAAATGAAGAAGACGGAGCAAGGATAAAAATAAACGGCCTTATAACGCATCATGCATGTACGGCGACATTTTTTGGCGAGAAAACGGACATAAGAAGTGGAGTCTCGTTCTCAGCCGTGTCATATAACACGGCCCGTGTCATGCTATGCCGGAAGGTCGACAATCGGCCGGAAAATGGACGAACTGCCGGAAAAATCACCACCGGCCGGAAAATTCACCACCTGCGCCGAATCGCCGATCGCCGCCACCACCACTGCCGAATCGCCGACATCGCCACTGCCGGAATCGCCGATCACCGCACGGAATCGCCGATCACTGCCGACCGAATCCGGCCGTGTCATACGATACGGCCCGTGCCGAGGTGTCCTGAATAATGAAATCCCGCTGCCGACCGAACCCGACCGTGTCGTCCGACACGGCCCGTGCCGATACAACCCTACCGTGCCAGGCGACACGGCCGAGTCACACTCTTCCGGATAGTAGAATTTCCGCTGTCCGACCAACCCGACCGTGCCAGGCGACACGGTCGAGTCCCTGCCGGCCAGATGCGCGCCGCGACCATGCCGATCGGCACGGGCCGTGTCCGGCAGACCAGCAAATGCCATTATTGCTGAATTTTTTTTATTTTTTGTTGTTTTTCTTCCCTCACATGTCATGATTAGACTTGCATGTTATGTGGGGTGACTTATAACTATGTTTATTATGTGATTCCCTCCCATTTGTTTGATTCCATCCTTATTTTTATTTTGATGTTTGGTTGTCATGTCAAGATCATGTAATCTTTGATTCCTTAGTTGGTTAGAAGGCTACATCTCCTATAAGTAGCCTTTGAGTAGTTTTGTAAGAGTATTATGTATGTTGAAGAAAATAGGAATACACTTGTGTTTTCTTGGTGAATGCTTTTCATCGAAACCTTGATTATAATTCGACGCGTTTTCGAGTTTTAATCGAATCAATTCTCAATAGGTCTTGAGGAAAGATTACCTTATCAAACTATAGGTCTAGTTTGATAAATCATTCATATTGTTCTTGTTTACGTAAGCCGAATTGCCCTACTTTCGGTTATTTCTTACGAGTGTTACATATATTCGAGTGTTGTGAGGTAACAAAATATATCCGCTGCATTTTACGGCGAATTTACGTTCATCTTAATACGTAATTCGTATCATAAGTGGTATCGGAGCCCAGGGTCATCTCCTTGGGCGATTTATTCAAACGAGTTTTTTTTTTTTGAAGTATTTAGTCACCTTCTTGGGTTGTCGCATAACATTGGCAGATTAGCGCAGTCGGAAGAAAATAAAGTGTCCCGTGGATTCGACCGTTGGATCGTCACGAAATTTTGACAAAGGTAAGACAACTCATTGAACTACAGTCTGAACGGTGGAGATCAGATTCTTTGATCATCTTCTTAGTTCATTCTTCACGGCTTTCTTGGCAAATTTTTTGTTCGATTTCTGGATCATTAGAAGAGATGGACATGGCCATCTCCGAATTCTTGGTAAAGCTACGTGATGCTTTACATGACTTACCGGAACCTCGACGAGGAGGAGAAGACCTGTGTCTCCCACGCCATACTGATACGAAGTCGACTACTCCAAGCGAAGAAGATGAAGTAAGAATTGACGTAAAATACCTCGATCGCACTACAACCTACTTAGGCGAGAAAACAGAAACGAGGCACGGAGTTACCTTGCTAGTCGGAATTGGAGTAACTTAAACAAAAGACAAATAGCATCTTGGGGAGGGAAAAGGATCAAGTGGCAACTAAACAAATAAAAGAATGTTCAGCTTTCTCTTACAAAAGCAGCAGGATTCTTGGCAAAAAGGGCGGCTGTCAACAAACAACTTGGGGGCAAAGACCCAGCTTTTACTTTTGTCAACAAGTGACATAAAGAACCTTTTATTATCCTTTCATTATTTTAAGGAACAACTTGTAATAGTTTAAGTTATTTTGTCAGGCCACTTTTGCCTATAAATAGTGGCAGTAGAGTTGTAATGAAGGAGATTATTGAATGTTGAAGAATTGAGAACACTTTGTGTTTTTCCTTGGTGAATGCTTTTCATCAAAACTTGGTTTTTATTCGACGCGTTTCGAATACTAATCTGATTGATTCTCAATAGGTCTTGAGGAGAAATCACTTTATCAAATTATAGGTCTAATTTGATAAAACCTCTGTTTATACCCTGTTTCGATATTCTGTTCATTTTTTTTTTAATACAGCTTGATACTTGTTCAATATTTCGTATGAAGTGTTGTTCGATCCTTCGAACGTGTTTCCTGTCTTAAAGTCTCTTCCGAACGAAACGTGCTGTTTCGAGTCTTTTCATTTGGACCAAATTCCTGTCTTGTGGCTGTATCGAATCATCGCCTTCATCACTCGCCAGTATTGTTGCTGTAGCGAGCTGTTGTCACCAGTTCCCGACAGTTTCTTGTCGATAGCTTCCGTTCATCAAAAGGACTTCCGCTGTATCGAGAGCGAATTCGACTCCCAAGTGAGAATTCGTATCATAAGTGGTATCGGAGATAGGTTCTTGATCTTTGGCATTATGGATCTCAACGACGCTGATTTCTTGGCAAAACTTCGTGACGCACTGCGTGACGTACCAGAACAACGCGACCAGCGTTGGCAACCTAGGCGTGGTGACTATGAACGACCCTCACGCCATGTCGAAGAGTTCAAGGTGAACGAGCTTCCAGAGTTCGTTGGAGGGACCGACCCTGAAGTTTACCTGGAATGGGAACGAAAAATTGATCGTATGTTCGAATTTAAAGACCTTGACGATGAGAAAAGGTGTAAGTATGCAATTCTCAAGTTGGGGAAAGGAGCTTCACTTTGGTACAAAGGAGTGAAAACACGAAGAGCTCGTACGGGGAAAGAAAAGATCCGTTCGTGGGATTCGTTAAAAAGAAAACTTCGCAAAAGATATGTACCAAAGATCACACCGGTTATCCTTGTACAGGAAGATAGCAGATCTCATGCAAGGAAAGTTAAATGTCAGTGAGTACATTGAGGAGTTTGAGAATCTAACCTTAATGGGAGAGATAGAGGAGAATGAGGAACAGAAGATGTCGCGATTCTTGCGTGGCTTAAACCGAAGCATAGCTAACTCGGTGGAATTGTATCCATACGAGGACTTCGATACATTATGTGGGTTATGTCTGAAGTTAGAAGCTCAGAACAGGATGAAGATGTATAAACCTGAGTTTCCAGTCAAATTTGGAAACCCAAGCGTCGGATCTAGTTCAGCGGTTAAGCCAACCGACTCGACTGCCTTGCGATTCCTGCTAAGGCGACTGTACCCTACGTACCGAAGGAGACGAGTTTGGCTAAAGTGAGATGTTTCAAATGTCAAGGGTTCGGGCATTATCAAAATGCTTGTCCAAACAAACGAGTGGTGACACTCAGGGAAGCTGTCACGATCCGAGATGAGTTATTGATTGAGGAAGAAAGACTGGGTGACGTATTTGATTTTGACTTGAAGGATGAAGAAGGAGAAGAATGCGAGACTTACGATGCTCCAAGCTATGACACGGCTTTAGTTCTGCGAACGCCATGTGCCAAAGTCAGATCGAATGATTCGAACAATAAATCAAATATTTCACACGAAGTGTCAAATTGGAAAGAAATGGTGCAGTTTGATCGTTGATGGAGGGAGTTGCACCAACGTCGCTTACGGCGAGATGGTGACTAAACTCGGGCTGACCACTACGGCTCACCCGAAACCTTACACTTTGCATTGGCTCGATGATGGGAGCAAAATAAGGGTAACTAAACAAGTGAGGATTGGACTAGCCATGGGTTCATATGAGGACAACGTATTATGTGATGTACTCCCGATGGATGCATGCCATGTACTGTTGGGGAGACCATGGATGTTTGATAGGGACGCTTTACACCGAGGAAGAAGCAATGAGTACGAGTTACGGGATAAGGGCAAGAAGATTGTGCTTAAACCAATGTCAACTCAAGTTATTCACTCTATGAGTTCTAGTAGGAATGACAAACCAAAACTAGCCATGTTTGCTAGCGAACGGGAGGTAGAACATGCTATTAATGATGGCAGTTGTGTGTACTTGTTGGTTCTGAAGGAGACGCGGAATGGTAACATGGTTGTGCGGAACGAAAGGATGGATGCCTTATTACGCGAATTTGCAGATGTTTTTCCCGAAGAATTACCGTCGGGTTTGCCACCAATTCGCGGGATTGAACATCAGATCGACCTCATACCAGGTGTGTCGCTCCCTAACAAAGCTGCCTATAGATGTAATCCCGAGGAAACGAAGGAATTACAAAACCAAATCGAGGAACTGATGGATCGTGGGTACGTTCGAGAAAGCCTAAGTCCTTGTGCGGTTCCGACATCGGTTCCTAAGAAAGACGGATCTTGGAGGATGTGTATTGACAATGAGCAAAGGAACAATATAACCATCAAGTATCGATTTCCGATTCCGAGGCTTGATGACATGTCGACGAATTACACGGATCGAATCTTTTCCAAAGTTGATCTGCGAAGTGGTTATCACCAAATTCGGATGCGGGAAGGAGATGAGTGGAAGACAGCCTTCAAAACAAAACACGGGCTGTATGAATGGACCGTTATGCCGTTCGGTCTTACAAATGCACCGAGTACTTTCATGCGCTTGATGAATGAGATACTTAAGCCATTTTTAGGGAAATTTGTGGTTGTATACTTAGATGATATTTTGATCTACAGCCGATCGTTGCAAGAACATTTCGAACACTTGAGGCAAGTCTTCGAAACCCTTAGAGACCAGAAGCTGTATGGAAAAAAGGAGAAGTGCTCATTTTTGGTCGAAAGTATAGTCTTTCTTGGCTATGTTGTTTCCAAGAATGGAGTGTCGGTCGATCAAGCGAAGATCGAAGCAATTAAGTCCTGGCCGGTTCCCACCACAGTGACGGAGGTTAGATCGTTCCATGGATTAGCTTCATTTTACCGAAGATTCATTCGAGACTTCAGTACCATTGCAAGCCCAATAACCGAATGTTTGAAGAAGGGCACGTTTAATTGGAGCCGGGCTGCTCAGGAGTCATTTGCAAATTTGAAGGTGAAGTTGTGCGAAGCACCAATCTTAGCATTACCCGATTTTTCGCAACCGTTTGAGGTGGAATGTGATGCTAGCGGAGTGGGCATTGGAGCGGTTCTCGTTCAGGGAAAGCGACCTATTGCTTATTTTTCCGAGAAGTTAAACGGTGCTCGTCTGAATTATTGTACCTACGACAAGGAGTTTTATGCGATTGTGACGGCCCTAGATCATTGGAGTCACTATCTTCGGCCAAAGCATTTCATCATACATTTTTTTTTTTTAGGGAAAAGTCAATTGCATAAATAAGATAAGAGTGGCCAAGAAAGGCTGGCCAATACCCGACAACCATATAGAATGGTCCACCAAAAACGTAACAAAGAGCAAAAGTAGGAAACAAAGCCTACGAACAAATTGCTACCAAAGCTACAAAGCCTAGAGAGATACAACAAAAGAGGAACTACCAAGCTATCCTCCAAATACGACGAAGAGCCACAGTAGATAGAGAACGAGCGGGCCATCTATGAGAGATAATATCACGAACAAGACCTATCCCCTGGAAAGTAACCGAATGAGGATCTCGACGGCTCTGGCCAAACCTCCTCTCGTTCCTCTCCTGCCAAATCAAATAGACCAACGCAGCAAGAAGAATACGGTAAGCCACGTTGACCACGTGCTTACCTCTCCATCTCCTAGCAGCCCACAAAACCCCCGAGCTCCACACAGAGTGAGGCCAACGAAAGCGGACGGCCCTCCTAGCAATAGAAATACACCTCCTAGAATAAGGGCACTGAAAAAATAGGTGGGAGTGCGTCTCTACCGCCATACCACAAAGGACACAAATCCCATCAATATGCTGAAGCCAAGGCTTATCCATAGTCGATAACCGCTCCTGAATAGTGATACGGAATTTAATAGTCCGAATAAAGAAACCGAAGCAAGAATCGACGTTAAAGGCCTTACAATGCGCCGTGCACGTGCGACTATATTTTTAGGCGAGAAAACGGACACAAGCCGGAAAATGACACAACCTGCCGGAAAATGTCACAACCTGCCGGAAAATGTCACAACCTGCCGGAAAATGTCACCCTGCCGGAAAATGCCGAGCACTGCCGGAAAATTCACCACCGGCCGGAAAAATCACCTCCTGCCGAGATCGCCGAGCACCGCCGGACCACCGTGTCGTCCGACACGCCCGCGGCCGCACTCGCCCGTAAACGCCCAAGTCATCGCCCACGTGACTCGACCGTGTTGTCCGCACGGCCGAGTCGAACTATGCCGGATAAGCCAAAACCTATCGCCAGACGACCGTGCTCCGTGACACGGCCGAGTCAATGCCGAGTCACCGCTTGGCCGAGTCGCCGCCGACGCCCCAGTCACGCCGCGACCGTGTCGCCAGCACGGCCGAAGTCATTGCCGAACGCCCTCGCCACGCCGCGCGCGTGCCGAAGTCATCGCCGGACGAGTCACTGCCGGACGTCGTTGTCGCGCCGCGACCGTGTCAAGCGGACACGGCCGAGTCTGCTGGCGCCGCCGATCAAGGCCGCGGCCGTGTCACGGACACGGTCGAGTCCCGCCGACAAATTTCACATATTTTATACACTTTTGTGTATTTTTGACTTCTCTTTTCCTTTTTACATATTTTAGGGATTATGTTTTCCCCATTTTGTGATTGTATGTTCCTTGTTTGTATTTTATTTTATTTGTTTTGATTATTCAAAGATTTTATAAATCTTTGAATTATTTTCTTTTTTTATTCCTTAGACTTAGACTACATCCCCTATAAGTAGTCTTTGATTATCACTTGTAAGAATAATGTATTATGAATGTTGAATGAGAAAGAAAACACTTTGTGTTTCTATCATTGGTAAATGATTTTTACCGAAACTTGATTTTTATTCGACGCGTTTTCGAATATTAATCCGATTGATTCTCAATAGGTCTTGGGAAGAAATCACCTTATCGAGTTATAGGTCTAATTCGATAAACCCTTGTTCTTGATCGTTCAAGTCTTCTTGTTCGATATTTTTATTGTTATATCCGATATTTCATCCATATTCATACACTCGAATTACCATATTCATAAAAGCCTTCCGCTATCATACACTTACAAACACTCCGACCGATACGCATCCGCCTCTCCCCGGAGAATTCGTATCATAAGTGGTATCGGAGCCCAGGGTCATCTCCTTGGGCGATTTCTTCAAAGATTTTTTTTTTTTTTTTTTGTCGAAGAAAATATCTCTTGATTCTTGTCATCGTAAACCACACCTGAATTTCTTAATTCAGTTAAGGTTCTTGATCTTTCAACCAAATGGAGTTCAACGATATTTATCTCTTGGCGATATTACGCGACGCATTACACAAACAGACCGGAGTTCATGGGACATTCCGATCCGTAGGTGTGTTGATTGGCTCCACGCTTGTGAGGAGTTTTTCAACCACAATTCAATTCCGAGACCGCCGAGTCTCGTTGGCGACAAAACGCCTTCGTGGTCGCGCCGACTGGTGGCGTAAATTGAAAACCATGCTTACACCAAGGTAAACCCAAACTAAGAGACTGAACAAATTCATAAAACACTTTACTCGGAAATTCATCCCCACAAATTCTCACCGCCACGATCCACCAACGGCACCACTCCGAAATTGCAGGTTCGGCGCCACCCCGCCACCAACCTTCGATCTAAGGTTTATCCCCATCGAAGAATTTACAAAGAAAGCCATTTTTCGATGAAGACGATGTCCCTACCACCGCTTTCGATGGAGTAGACGAGACAGAGGTTTCAATGCCGCAATACAACGAAGAAAGTGAGTTGAGCCATGTTTCCATAATTAACGAACTTGGAACTTGCTATTATGAGCATGAACTAATCGGTTGTGTTGGTCAAATTGACCAAAACGGAATTGATGGGTCGAAGGAATTATTCACACAAATGGGACCTTTTAAAGTTGTGGAAGACAAAATTGAGCTTGGTACTAAAATTGATCTGCTAAAAGAAAACGCAGCTTTGGGCCCAAATTTCATATCGACTCGGTTCGTGATCGACTTATTGTCTTGGATGATTACCAAATTGAGGTTAGTAAAATATTTTGTGATGGACCATTATCGAGGAGCCCAACAATATTGAAACGAGAGTTGGTCGATTATGACGGACCGCCAAAGATTTGATGAGGAACCATTGTTGAAGAGGAATCCGTAATAAATACCGTGTTTCCCATTCTTGATGGTGAAACCGATGTGGAATTATCGGTGTTTCCACTGAGGATGAACCCGATGTGAAATTAACTGCAAGGCCCCATTTCGTATGTCCACTCATTTCATGATATCGGTATTACTCAAGGAGTAATTATTATTATTTTATTAATAATGATAGTTATTTTGTTGGTGATTCTCGAGGGGCCCCACTACCTATCGTCTCAAGATTTTGGGCCATGTACGTATCATGGACATTTTTGAGATCAAGTACTTAGAAGCTTTAATTAATTATCTTGACGACGAAGGAAGTTCGAATTGAGGACAATTCCCTTTAAAGGGGAGGGGATGATACGGAATTTAATAGTCCGAATAAAGAAACCAAGCAAGAATCGACGTTAAAGGCCTTACAACGCCGCGCACGTGCGACTATATTTTTAGGCGAAAACGGACACAAGCCGGAAAATGACACAACTCACGGAAAATGTCACAACTCGCCGAAAATGTCACCCCGCCGAAAATGCCGAGCACCGCCGGAAAATTCACCACCGGCCGGAAAATCACCTCTTGCCGGAATCGCCGAGCACCGCCGGCCGGACCCGACCGTGTCGTCCGACACGGCCCGTGCCGCACTCGGCCCGTAAACGCCCAAGTCATCGCCACGTGACTCGACCGTGTTGTCCGCACGGCCGAGTCGAACTATGCCGATAAGCCAAAACCTCGCCAGACGACCCGACCGTGCTCCAGACACGGCCGAGTCAATGCCGAAGTCACCGCCGGCCGAGTCATTGACGCCCTTGTCACGCCGCGACCGTGTCGCCTAGCACGGCCGAGTCATTGCCGAACGCCCTCGCCACGCCGCGCCGTGCCGAGTCATCGCTTGACGAAGTCATCGCGGACGAGTCACCGCCGGACGTCGTTGTCAGCGGCGACCGTGTCAAGCGGACACGGTCGAGTCCTCGGCGCCGCTCGCCGATCTGCGCCGCGGCCGTGTCACGGACACGGTCGAGTCTCCGCCGACAAACCCACATATTTTATACACTTTTGTGTATTTTTGACTTCTCTTTTCCTTTTTACATATTTTAGGGATTATGTTTTCCCCATTTTGTGATTTTATGTTCCTTGTTTGTATTTTATTTTATTTGTTTTGATTATTCAAAGATTTTATAAATCTTTGAATTATTTTCTTTTTTTATTCCTTAGACTTAGACTACATCCCCTATAAGTAGTCTTTGATTATCACTTGTAAGAATAATGTATTATGAATGTTGAATGAGAAAGAAAACACTTTGTGTTTCTATCATTGGTAAATGATTTTTACCGAAACTTGATTTTTATTCGACGCGTTTTCGAATATTAATCCGATTGATTCTCAATAGGTCTTGGGAAGAAATCACCTTATCGAGTTATAGGTCTAATTCGATAAACCCTTGTTCTTGATCGTTCAAGTCTTCTTGTTCGATATTTTTATTGTTATATCCGATATTTCATCCATATTCATACACTCGAATTACCATATTCATAAAAGCCTTCCGCTATCATACACTTACAAACACTCCGACCGATACTCATCCGCCTCTCCCCGGAGAATTCGTATCAAATAGCCAACCAGAGGATGAAAGAGTGCCTCGGGATCTTTCCCGGTCCGTGCAAGAGCGGAGCCCAAGGAACAGGGGGCGAATAACCTCTGAGGAACCGAAGAGCAGAAGAGGATGAAAAAATTCCCAAACTAAGCGGTCTCCATAAAACGCGATCCTGACCCCCATTAATATGAGGCAAAGCAGAGGTAATCTGCAAAAGCTCGGGCCTATCCACCATCGGCCACTCCCAAGAACCCTCAGCAATAACCGAATCAAGCCTAGCACCCACGTCGATGCCGGACCACAGAGGAGCTCTAGGAACGGAATGCCTAATCACACCCATAGAATGCCAGGGGTCCGACCACAAGAAGAAGGATGAGCCATCTCCAATGGAGTACTGAAATGCTCCCATAACAAGGGGACGAGCCAAGAATGACGCCAATACCAAGTCAAGCAGAGAAACACTAAGGTCCCGTAAAGAACACTGCGCAACCTAAAAGTCCGAACCCAATTAACCTGCATGCAACGATTAGAGCCCGTGATAAGAGCCGAGATATGACGGGCCATCGCCGCCTGATTCTGGAGCCTCAACGGAGTGATGCCACGGCCCCCACAATCCACATCCAAGCAAACCTTAGCCTGTGCCACCTTGGCCAGGCCCGAATCATGAGAACCTCGCCAGAGGAACCGCCTGATACGTTTCTCAATCAAAGAGAGAACGCCCTTAGGCAAAATAAAACTACCAGCCCAATTAATATGTAAAGAGGATAAGACAGAGCGAATAAGCTGCACCGACCTGCCATGGAAAGAGCAAGACTAGCCCACGAACTCGCACGACCATCAATCGAATCAATCAAAGGGGAACACATAGCAATTGTCACTGAAGTAATCAAGGGAACTCCCAAATACCTCACAGGAAGCTGACCTAGCTGAAACCCTAACAACTGCTGGACCTGGGCCCCCTGCACCTGAGCACTAGCTGAAAGAAAAATATTACTCTTACTCGGGTTGGCCCGAAGTCCAGAAAGGGAAGCAAAGATCTCAATACTTTTCTTAAGAACACCGACAGAGACAACATCAGGATTACAGAAAAGGAGGAGGTCATCGGCAAAAGCAAGCATGAAGGTGCGTGTAGCCAAACACTTCCAGTGGAATCAACCCCGGAGTCTGAGCGATCTCATGGGCGATAATACCATGGAGGACCTCCATAACAATAACAAACAGATACGGAGAGATAGGGTCACCCTGCCTCAGCCCCCTACGGCCCCTAAAGATACCCTCAGCATCCCCATTCAAGGAGATCGAGTAAGCCGGAGTGGTGATACACTCCCTGACCCAAGCGATAAACGTCTGGTGGAACCCCATACATTGCAGAGCAATCAAGACAAAATCCCATTCAACAGTGTCGTAAGCTTTCATAAGATCAACCTTAAAGACACACCGACGCGGCATCCCTCTTTGCCCATAACCATGAAGAAGCTCCTGGGCGAGAAGGATATTATCACTAATCCTTCTCCCAGGAATAAAAGCAGTCTGAGCTGGATCAATCAAGGAATCAAGGCTATCACGCATACGATGGACCATAATCTTAGAAATAGCCTTATATAAAAGGTTACAACAAGAAATCGGTCTAAAATCAGACATGCTCCTCGGCAAGGCAACTTTAGGAACAAGAGATATAAGGGTAGTATTGATCTGCTTGACGAATAGACCGAGGAGAAAAATGTTTAATAGCGTAAGTAATCTCACCCCCAACAATCGGCCAGGCTCGTCGATAAAAAGCGGCATTAAACCCATCAGGGCCTGGGGCCGAATTCATATCGAACCCAAAGAAAACAGAACGAACCTCCTCATCAGAAACCGGTCTGATCATATGTAACGCAACATCAGGAGGAAGAGAAGAAGAGACAAAGGGTCTCACCTGATTGTACGATATAGGCTGAACCCGATCCGAAGAACCCAATAACCTCTCATAGAACCCAACTACCTCATCCCGAATGAGAACAGATCTCGATACCAATGCCATCCTCAGAAACCAGCCTAAAAATCCGCGAACGAGCCCTCCTAGAGGCAACCCTCCGGAAGAAGAAAGCAGAACACTGGTCCCCATCCTTGAGCCACGCTAGCTTGGCCCGTTGCCTGAGCGAGGACTGCTCCTGGGAAACAGCGGAAGAGAACACCCACCTGCACCACCCTTCTAACCGTAGCGTAGTCGGACAAAGGAAACTCTCTAAGGATAGGTAGGCGTGAAAGGAAAGCCGACGCGAAGCCACATTAATAGCCAAGTCCCCTTTCCTCTTCCTCATAGCGCGAAAAACATGCTTAAGGGCATCTAACTTCCTAGAAATCGCATAGAAGGGGCTCCCACAATAAGATGATGCCAAATACCAAAGACAAGAGCGAAAGTCATCTAATCGCCGAAAGTTATCAAACTGAACATCTTACCCCTACGACGGGGCAAGCTACCAATACCAAAGATAAGCGGGCTATGATCAGAGGTCCGAGGCAAATCGCAAGTATAGGAGTAGTCAGAATGAGAAATAAACCACTGCGGATTACCCAGGACTCTATCTAACCGTTTCCACAAGGATCTAGGAGAAGGGCTCTTATTATGCCACGAGAACCAGGAGCCCAACATCGGAAGCGTCTCTAGATCAGCACGCTGACAGAACTCCCTGAACTCCAACATAGGGAGCTCATCATCATGATGAGTCACCTCTCCACCTAAGATCTCACTACAATCCAAAACAACATTAAAGTCGCCCATAATCACCCAAGGCTCGCTAACATGCAGAACAGAAAAATCAGTCAAGTACTGCCAAAGAAGTCTCCTCTGGATAGCATCATTAGAACCATAAGCAAAAGTAACTAGGAAACTGGACGAGTTAATAAGCGAAATAATCCGACAGTGAATAAGCTGAGGATCAATGGCAATAATATCAACAGAGACCACGCCGGAATCCCAGCCCAGCCAAATCCGCTTACCCGGCCCGTTCCCATAATCAAAAAACCACTGCCACGAAGCATTAACCAGAGAAGCAATACGCCTCGAGTTACCAACTGAGACTTTCGTCTCGGTAAAGGCAACACAAAGAAAGACTAAAAGAAGAAATGACCTCCCGGACCGAGTTCTGATGGTCCGGACGGTTCAGGCCACGGACATTCCACACTGCGAGCGGAATCATCTAACACCCTCGAGAAGGGCTGCATCAGAAATAGGGCCCATAGAAGAAGAACTAGAACAAAGCGACGTGCCGATAAACTCAGGAGTCTCAACCTCAATATCATCGGTGAGACCAGAAAGAGCCGCAAACCTGTTGGGAGACGGCTCAAACATACCAGCAGAAGTCCTCCTAGGCGACACGATAGGAGAGCTGGTAGTAACCAAGGAGAAAGTAGGGACACTACTCAACGGGCTCAAACCAGCCCCACGACCTCCTGAGCCCCCAGCTAACACCACATCTGGGCCCCCGGAGCAGACAGCAGGACCAACCCCAGCCTGAGCGACCCCCCCAACCGGAACCAGACCCAACGAGGCCCCCAGACCATGAGCGCCTGAGGGAGCAGGCTTAGCCACATAAATACGAGCCTGCTTAACCTGCTTCTGAACCGGAGGCTTAGAAGTGCTCGGGCAAACCTGATCACGATGCCCGAAAACTCTACAAACACCACACCGATGAGGTAACCATTCATATTCAACATGGATCCTCCTAACAGCAGGACAATCACCATCAGATGGAATAACCATAAGGAACGAGCGAATCGGGCTAGTATCAGCGTCTAACATGACGCACACTCTAGCATAATCCACTTTCAGACAGTTCCTGGTGAAAACATCAGCAAAAAGAGGCTCCCCCAAAGCACTAGCAGTAATACTAAGCCCCTCGTCAGTCCAATACTCGAGGGGGACATCACGAAGTTTCACCCAAACAGGGACATGTTTAGGTTGAACCTTCGTAAGGGACAAACCAAGCTTCCACCGGGTAAGTAAAATAGACTGGCCCTGAATCAGCCACGACCCACCCTCTAACGCCTCGGACAAAACTCGCTCACTATCAAACTTGAAGAAAAAGAATCCCCCCTCAGAGGAGAACACCTCCTTAAGCCCCTTCCACGCCGACATAAAGTAATTCTTGACCAAGCTAAGAGGAGGGGCTTTCCCCAAAAAATAACCAACTAATGTGAAAAGCCACTTCTTAGAACCTTCAAGACCAACACTAACATCCGGTTTCACAATAAGCTCGCCATTTTGGATTTCAGGTTGCACATACCGAAGGCCCCTTTTCTTTTTAAAATTTCCTAACACAACAGGAGGAATATGCACGACCTTCGGAATCGATACCGAATTAGCCAAAGAAACAGGGGTGGCGATAGAGCCAAAGTTCATAGATACCGTAGCATTTCCATAATCAACATCATTATCATCAATTATACTAGGCATTATATTACTAACTCCAATACAACAAGAATCACCAAAAGAAGATACAACAGTCTCACAATAATCCAATGGGGACACAATAGAATTACAAGAATTCTTAGTCAGTAGAGCAAATAGGAATTTCCACAGAGCAACAAGAATAGGCCCACCAAAGAGCCGACACTCAGAACCAGCCGGAACACGGGGAGAGGAACCGGGTCACGGACAGGCCTGCCAAAAACCACCGGATTGAGAAATGGGGTCAGAACCCGGTCCACCTAGGGTCACGCCCGGCGTGACAAAGGCCCGATCGGCGGCAGACGAGGAGCACCACCGCGAAGCCATAACCGCCGCCGTCGGAGAAGAAGCCGGAGGGTTCCGCACTAGGACCACCAAAAATCCGTCGATGTTAAGCTTGAGCGGAGTCGGAGTCGGAGGAACCAAGCACCTTCTTTCCTAACTCACGAAACCTTGAGAATCAAAACCACGAGAAAAGGAGCTTCCAACCGTCCGGAAGAAGAAGAGAACAAGCCGCAAGTCGTAGACGTTGCCATACCGCATAAAGAAACCCACGACAAATCGCGACCACAAATTCGCGAACGAAAATACGTAAGAAGACCGCACGACCCGAATGGTTAAGGCGGCGTAAAATCACAGCTAAGAAAAGCCGACCCCCAAATCGGATTCCAACCACGAACGCGAGAGGAACACCAAACCCAGAAAGGGCGACGAGCTCAAATCGCGCAGGACAAAATTAATCCGCAAATTCACCAAAAAATATTGCTGGGAAGATAATAGAGAACCGAACCACAATCGAAAAGGCAAAACCTCTGGAGAAAATCACAAGTTTAAGAACAGAGAGGAAGAATCGGCCGAGAAAAGGGAA
This sequence comes from Orobanche coerulescens, assembly GCA_033398695.1. Classification (NCBI taxonomy): domain Eukaryota; kingdom Viridiplantae; phylum Streptophyta; class Magnoliopsida; order Lamiales; family Orobanchaceae; genus Orobanche; species Orobanche coerulescens. The sequence goes on from JAWKAU010000076.1 coordinate 22,596, forward strand.
GAGAAAGACGCCCTCATTTCGCACCTACTGAGCGTGTAAATCGATTTCATCTCATTAACGGACAACACAAGTTAAGTCCCAGGCATGCGAAGTGGGTGGAATTCTTACAATCATTTCACTTATCATCGAAGTATAAGGATGGCAAGAGCAATATTGTGGCAGATGCATTGTCAAGGCGTTATGCCTTACTCGCCACTCTTGATGTTCGTTTGCTAGGGTTCGATACAGTAAAGGAGTATTACGAAGGTGATGCGGATTTTGGCGAGACCTTCGCCCGGTGCAAACCAGGCCCGGTGGGAGAATTTTCGATACAGGAGGGCTTTCTTTTTAAGGGGAATCGTCTTTGCCTACCCAGGCACACGATTCGAGAATTGCTGGTTCGAGAGGCTCACGGAGGAGGTTTGGCTGGCCACTTCGGTTCGGCCAAGACATTAGAAGTGCTTAAGGAACATTTTTATTGGCCAAGGATGCAAGGGGATGTTAATAATATAATCAGTAAATGTGTGACGTGCCATGTTGCGAAAAGTTCGTTCAAACCAGGAGTCTACACACCTTTACCGATTCCGGAGTGGCCGTGGGAAGATGTCTCGATGGATTTCATTGTGGCTTTGCCTCGAACCCAACGAGGTAAGGATGCGATTATGGTGGTCGTCGATCGTTTTTCAAAGATGGCTCATTTTGTTCCTTGTCACAAAACCGATGATGCGAGTAATGTTCCTGACTTGTATTTTCGAGAGGTGGTGCGATTACATGGAGTTCCGAAAACTATTGTTTCGGACCGGGACTCGAAGTTTCTAAGCTACTTTTGGAACACATTATGGAGGAAGATGGGAACCAAGCTTTTGTTTAGTACTTCACATCATCCTCAAACCGACGGACAAACTGAAGTAACGAATCGAACACTGGGGATGCTGTTGCGAGGCTTGGTGAGCAAAACACAAAAGGATCGGGATGCAATCGCACATGCGGAGTTTGCTTATAATCGATCTCCTACTCATGCCACCGCACACTCTCCATTTGAAGTAGTTTACTGATCAATCCTTACATGCCGCTAGATCTAATTCCACTACCAAGTGACGAATTGGTGCATAAGGATGCGGAGTCAAAACTAAAATCAATGATGAAATTACGAACAAAAAGTGGATCGAATCAAAGAAATAAATGAGGCGTACAAAAGGAAGTCGAACAAGCAAAGAAAGCCGAGACTATTTGAGGTTGGAGATTTAGTTTGGTTACATTTGAGGAAGGAACGATTCCCGAGTAAGCGTAAGAATAAGTTAATGCCACGAGCCGAGGGGCCATTTAAAATAGTTGCGAAGGTGAACGACAATACTTACAAATTAGAACTTCCGCGACTATGGAGTGCATGCTACTTTCAACATAGGTGATCTTTCTCCTTATCTTGATGATGACGGGATTGCGGGGTGAGGACAATTCCTCTTAAAGGGGAGGATGAAACGAAGTCGACTACTCAAGCGAAGAAGATGAAGTAAGAATTGACGTAAAATACCTCGATCGCACTACAACCTACTTAGGCGAGAAAATGCGAACGAGGCACGGAGTTACCTTGATAGTCGGAATTGGAGTAACTTAAACAAAAGACAAATAGCATCTTGGGGAGGGAAAAGGATCAAGTGGCAACTAAACAAATAAAAGAATGTTCAGCTTTCTCTTACAAAAGCAGCAGGATTCTTGGCAAAAAGGGCGGCTGTCAACAAACAACTTGGGGGCAAAGACCCAGCTTTTACTTTTGTCAACAAGTGACATAAAGAACCTTTTATTATCCTTTCATTATTTTAAGGAACAACTTGTAATAGTTTAAGTTATTTTGTCAGGCCACTTTTGCCTATAAATAGTGGCAGTAGAGTTGTAATGAATGAGATTATTGAATGTTGAAGAATTGAGAACACTTTGTGTTTTTCCCTGGTGAATGCTTTTCATCAAAACTTGGTTTTTATTCGACTCGTTTCGAATACTAATCTGATTGATTCTCAATAGGTCTTGAGGAGAAATCACTTTATCAAATTATAGGTCTAATTTGATAAAACCTCTGTTTATACCCTGTTTCGATATTCTGTTCATTTTTTTTTTGATACAGCTTGATACTTGTTCAATATTTCGTATGAAGTGTTGTTCGATCCTTCGAACGTGTTTCCTGTCTTAAAGTCTCTTCCGAACGAAACGTGCTGTTTCGAGTCTTTTCATTTGGACCAAATTCCTGTCTTGTGGCTGTATCGAATCACCGCCTTCATCACTCGCCAGTATTGTTGCTGTAGCGAGCTGTTGTCACCAGTTCCCGACAGTTTATTGTCGATAGCTTTCGTTCATCAAAAGGACTTCCGCTGTATCGAGAGCGAATTCGACTCCCAAGTGAGAATTCGTATCACATACTAACGAGTTCGAGTTGAGCGAACTTCCGAAGTTCATCGGAGGTACCGATCCCGAAATTGATTTGAAATGGGAACGTAAGATGGATCGCTTGTTCGAGTTCAAAGGTCTTAACGATGAGGAGCGTTGCAGATATGCAATTATCAAGTTGGTTAAAGGCGCTTCAATTTGGTTCGAATTAAAGAAGAAGCAAAGGACTCGTGCTGGGAAAAAAAAAGATCCGTTCGTGGGAGTCGTTGAAAAGAAAACTTCGCAAGAGATACGTACCTTTCGGTTTGAGTTCGGCTCTCAAAATCGTAACAACATCAGCCCCCAACTCGGTTTCTAAAGCTCTCGACTTGCCTAATGAGATGAGTTTGCTGGAGGTGAGTTGTTTCATTGGCCAAGGGTTCGATCATGTGCAAGATATTTGCCCGACTCTTGCTACCCGAGATGAGTTAATAGCCGAGGAAGAACAAGAAAGGCTAGGCGACATTCTCAAGTTTGATATAGAGGACGAAGGAGAAGAAGAATGTGTAGCTTACGATGCTCCCGATTATGATACAGACTTAGTTCTTCGTACTTTAGAAACCAAATCGGTTTCAAATGATTTGGAGGATCAAGACGAGTTAACGAGTGAGGAACTCACAAGTATACTTTTTAGTTCTACACAATCGTCCGTTCCCCAAGCTACAGAAGATGACGAGATTGAGGACAAGGCGATTGTTCCCCAAAATTTCTATGAGGTTATTCCTATTATTGTTAAAAAATTGGAGGATCCCAATCCAATTGTTCTCATTGATCCGGTTCCCGACACCGACCAACGTAAAAGCTATGTGGCTATATGTGACTGGAAAACAGTAAAAGACGAACTCAATGATGAAAGGAATGAGAACAAGATTTGTGCCCACATGACGCCGGAAATGGAAATTATTCTGTTAAACGACAAATCTTTTTTTGGGGATTCCGTTAAGGGAAATGGTAGGCACCTAGATACGTCGTTTGTTTTTATTTTGCAGGTTGATCTTTTAAAAATGCAATCCAAAGCAAACGTCAACACATCCGACGAAAATTACATCTTCAACCCGGTAGGAGCACAACCCTATCCGGAATACCAACCGTCCTTGGACTTTAGATTCGAGGACGAATCTCTTTTAAAGGGGGAGGAGATGATACGGAATTTAACTAGTCAAAATGAAGAAGACGGAGCAAGGATAAAAATAAACGGCCTTATAACGCGTCATGCATGTACGGCGACATTTCTTGGCGAGAAAACGGACATAAGACGTGGAGTCTCGTTCTCAGCCGTGTCATATAACACGGCCCGTGTCATGCTATGCCGGAAGGTCGACAATCGGCCGGAAAATGGACGAACTGCCGGAAAAATCACCACCGACCGGAAAATTCACCACCTGCCGGAACTGGCCGATCGCTGCCGACCACCACCTGCCGGAGCAGGCGATCAGCACTGCCGGGCGGCGATCAGCACTGCCGGGCGGCGATCACTGCCGACCGAATCCGGCCGTGTCATACGACACGGCCCGTGCCGAGGTGTCCTGAATAATGAAATCCCGCTGCCGACCGAACCCGACCGTGTCGTCCGACACGGCCCGTGCCGACACAACCCGACCGTGCCAGGCGACACGGCCGAGTCACACTCTTCCGGATAGTAGAATTTCCGCTGTCCGACCAACCCGACCGTGCCAGGCGACAAGGTCGAGTCCCTGCCGGCCAGATGCGCGCCACGACCGTGCCGATCGGCACGGGCCGTGTCCGGCAGACCAGCAAATGCCATTATTGCTGATTTTTTTTATTTTTTGTTGTTTTTCCTTCCCTCACATGTCATGATTAGACTTGCATGTTATGTGGGGTGACTTATAACTATGTTTATTATGTGATTCCCTCCCATTTGTTTGATTCCATCCTTATTTTTATTTTGATGTTTGGTTGTCATGTCAAGATCATGTAATCTTTGATTCCTTAGTTGGTTAGAAGGCTACATCTCCTATAAGTAGCCTTTGAGTAGTTTTGTAAGAGTATTATGTATGTTGAAGAAAATAAGAATACACTTGTGTTTTCTTGGTGAATGCTTTTCATCGAAACCTTGATTATAATTCGACGCGTTTTCGAGTTTTAATCGAATCAATTCTCAATAGGTCTTGAGGAAAGATTACCTTATCAAACTATAGGTCTAGTTTGATAAATCATTCATATTGTTCTTGTTTACGTAAGCCGAATTGCCCTACTTTCGGTTATTTCTTACGAGTGTTACATATATTCGAGTGTTGTGAGGTAACAAAATATATCCGCTGCATTTTCCGGCGAATTTACGTTCATCTTAATACGTAATTCGTATCATTAACAAGACTTAATCGAGAAGTAAAGGTTTAATTGGAGATATTACAGTGAATCCTTGCTACAATAAGACTAAATCAAGAAAGAAAAGATTAATCGGAGCAATTATGGTCAATTTTGAGTACAAAAGGCTCGGATCTAACCAATAATCCCGAGTTTTCATAGAGTTCCGACTCAAATGCGTGCAAGGTGGTATTGTATCCTATTAACAAGACTTAATCAAGAAGTAAAGGCTTAACCGGAGCTTTTATATTCAATCCTTGCTACAACAAGACGTAATCAAGAAGTAAAAGATTAATTGGAGCTGTTATAGCCAATTATGAGTACAAAAGGCTCGAATCTAATCAATAAACCCGAGTTTCATAGCGTTCCGACTCGAATGCATATAATGTGGCCTTATATCCTATTGATAACACCTAATCAAGAAGTAAAATTTTAATGGAAGCTTATAGCGAATCCTTGCTAGAAGAAGACTTTTTCAAGAAAGAAAAGACTAATCGGAGCTGTTATAGCCAATTCCGAGTTCAAAAGGCTCAAATCAAATTTATAAACCCGAGTTTTCATAGAGTTCTGACTCGAATGCATGTAACGTGGTCTTATCTCCTATTAACAAGATGATACGGGGTTGACAAGTCCAAGGGAAGAAGACGAGGTGATGATCGACGTAAACAACCATGCAACTTACTTGGGCACGAAAACGGAGACGAGACACGGAGTTACCTTAATAACCGGACTTGGAGTAACTTAAACAATAGGTAACTTGCATCTTGGGGAAAGGTGTCCAAGTGGTAAAAGAATAAAAGTATTTCAGCATTTTCTTTATTATAAAGGCAGCAGGATTCTTGGAAACATGCTGTATGAAAAAGCGGCTGTCAGCTTTCAACTTGGCGACTAGGCCCAGCTTTTACTTTGTCAACAAGTGACATAAGGAACCTTTTTATTATCTTTTCATTATTTTAAACCCAGCTTGTAATAGTTTAAGATTATCTTGTCAGGCTCTTGTCAGGCTACTTTTGCCTATAAATAGGGCGATGAAGTTGTAATGAATCATGATTGAAGGCTGAAAATAAGAATACACTTTGTGTTTTCCTTGGTGAATGCTTTTCATTAAAACTTTGATTATTATTCGATGCGTTTTCAAATCTTAATCCGATTAATTCCCAATAGGTCTTGAGAAGAAATCACTTTATTGAATTATAGGTCTAATTCGATAAAACAACTGTTTATGTCCTGTTTCGATATTCTGCTTGTTTTCGATACAGTTTTATACTTGTTCGATATTTCGCATAAAGTGTTGTTTGATCCTTCGAACTTGTTTCCTGTTTTCAATTCGCATCCGACCGAAACGTGCTGTTTCGAGTGTCGCTGTTTGGAGGTGGCCTGTATCAAGTCATTTACATTTGGTCAAGTTCCTGTCTTGTTGCTGTATCGAGTTGCCGTCATCCTTTCCTGTCACGAGTGCGTGCCGCTAGCCCGTGTTATTGCTGTAGCGAACTGGTGTTCTCAGTTCCTGACAGTTCCTTGTCGATAGCTTCCGCTCGTCAACACAGTCTTCCACTGTATCGATAGAGAATTCGCATCATAAGTGCTGAATTCGTATCACAAAACTTAATCAAGAAGTAAAGGCTTAATCGGAGCTATTATATCTAATTGTTGCTATAATAAGACTTAGTCAAGAAGTAAAAGATTAGTCGGAGCTATTATATCCAATCCTTGCTAAAACAAGACTTAATCAATAAGTGGAAGATTAATCGGAGATGTCATAGCCAACTCTTAGTACAAAAGGCTCGAATATAATCGATTAACCCGAGTTTCATAGAGTTCCGACTCGAATGCATATAACGTAGTCTTATCTCCTATTAACAAGACTTAATCAAGAAGTAAAGGCTTAATCGGGGCTATTATTTCCAATCCTTGCTAAAACAAGACTTAATCAAGAAGTGAGATTAATCAGAGCTGTTATAGCCAATTCTGAGTACAAAAGGCTCGAATCTAATCAATAAACCCGAATTTTCATAGAGTTCCGACTCGAATGCGTGTAACGTAGTCTTATCTCCTATTAACAAGACTTAATCAAGAAGTAAAGGCTTAATCGAAGAAGTGAGATTAATCGGAGCTGTTATAGCCATTCTGAGTACAAAAGGCTCGAATCTAATCAATAAACCCGAATTTTCATAGAGTTCCAACTCGAATGCATGTAACGTGGTCTTATCTCCTATTAACAAGACTTAATCAAGAAGTAAAGGCTTATTCGGAACTATGATATCCAATCCTTGCTACAACAAGATTTAATCAAGAAGTAAAAGATTAATCGGAGCTGTTATAGCCGATTCTAAGTACATAAGGCTCGAATCTAATCAATAAATTCGAGTTTTCACAGAGTTCCGACTCGAATGCATGTAATGTGGTCTTATCTCCCATTAACAAGACTTAATCAAGAAAACTAAACCAAACCAAATCAAACATACCCAGTATATCCCGCTCAGAGCAGGGTCTGGGGAGGGTAAGATGTATGCAGACCATGCCCCTACCTATTACGGTAGGGAGGCTATTTCCGTGAAGACCCTCAGCTTAGTTCACAACAACATATTGAGTGAAAAATACAAAGGAAAGCATATGATACGAAAAAACTCAATATCATACCTGAGCCCATGGCTTAATGCACATGGGACTTACCTAAGAGGAATTTGGCTACATCACTCCCGATGAATGCTGCTCAAACAGAAGAGAGGTTGACTCCGCGCACAGCTCCCTATCGAAAATACACCACACGCAAAAGGCAATAGGATTAAATATACAATAAATATAAAAATGCAATGCTCTAGGTCAAATCTAACCGAGACAACCCAAACCTGAGGCTCTCAACTACAGCACCACTCCCAACTAAAGAATCCACAACTCTGATCTGGCGCCTCCAAGCGCACCTATCAACAGTCATGGTCTTTGAAAGGTTTAAGGCCTTCAAATCTAATCTCAGCTGCTCCTCCCACGTCCTCCTCGGTCTGCCTCTCCTCCTCTCCCCGACAACAACTAAACTCTCGACCCTCCTCACCGGAGCAGATGCCTGCCTCCTGCGGACGTGGCCAAACCATCTCAATCTCCCTTCCCTAACTTTCGCTGAAATGGGCGCCACTTCTAGCGCGTTCCTGAAGACCCCGTTCGAGATTCTATCTAATCAGAGACTTAATCAAGAAGTAAAGGTCAAATCAGAGATACTATAGCGAGTCCTTACTACAACAAGACTTAATCAAGAAAGAAAAGATTAATCAGAGCGGTTTTAGCCAATTCTTAGTATAAAAGGCTCGAATCTAATCAATAAACCCGTGTTTTCATACAGTTCCGACTCGAATGCAGGTAACTGTAACACCCCAAACTAGGCGGATATTACAGTGCCGTGGACCCCCGACTGGGACCCACCAGGCGAGTGAAAATGAATGAAATACACAGGGTAAATGTAGTACCGAACCACATTACATCATTAATTACTTCGATGAGGAGTTTTATTACAACACACCCAAGGAAATGACCGAATACAAGTATATTTTATATGGAGATAAAATATACAACACTGAATGAACTCAAAATCCAAACAGAAATCTGCAGCGGAAATAAAATAAAGAAAACACGAGTGATTGAAAAGGACTGGGCCCCCTACTAGTATCACTGGGACTCCTCGCTGTCAACGTTCTCTTCCCGTGCCTTAGCCTTGCCATGACCTGAAAAACAAAATCCCCCAACAGGGTCAGTTACACACAACAACAATCCTCAAGAGTTGAATAAACATAATCATATATGCTGTATAAACCACAAGTTCGATCAAAGTCTCAAAACGTCGAACACATGCGATCAAAAGTGAACCGGTCAGATTATAACCCAATCATGTTGAAAACATACGCAATCAAACATGCTGTATGAATCAACTAATGGTACGTCTCAAAGGGTGGCACCACACTACGTCCGGGATGGAAATGTGTCCGTGCACAAGCCACCATCGAGTATCGATCGAATACACGTGTGGTCTTGTACCTAATCAGTCTCACGAAGTGATCTTCTCGTGTGCACAGTCCAATGTGAAGCCAACAACCAACACACGACTTAATATGTGCCCGACATGAAAATCCTACACATACCAACCGGCACGCCAGTATGACCCGGAATGCCACGAGATAACAAAAGTGACATCGAAATCAATAATGACTCACCGAGATGAAATGACAGTGAAATGAATGATAGCTCAATGAAATGATTGGAACCGTCGTTCCTCGTGACTGAAGTGATTAATTGACAATTATAAGTCTCAATACGGTTAATACATTATGAATGAACTATAATTATGAATGAACAACAACGAAAGGAATGAATATCCTTTTAACCGAGTAAGAATTAACTTACACAACGCCGATGAAGAATGTCCTTCCACGAACAACGTCCTAAATGAGATGTCAGTCGCTCGAACAACCTTGAATAACACAATTACCAATAATCCGGTTCAATACACGAATCAGACACGAGCATAACTAACTCAAAACGTCGATACGACTAAACCAAGTTCATTGGGGCATTATATCGAATACGTTGTGGCCAAACTTCGATTGTTTACAACCAAACCTCAATAATACCAATATCAAATCCTGATATGAATTATCCCGGAGAAGTGGATACGTATCGTTCGGAGTGTGCGTAAGAATATCGTAGCGGAAGTCTTTTTACGAGTATGGAGTTTTTGGATGTATTTTGTGGGAGTAATATCGAATATGACGATGAAAATTCGAACAAATGAAAAATGAAAGTAATATCGGAAAAAGTGATAATATCGATCAAGAAGACTTGAACGATTAAGAACAAGGGTTTATCGAATTAGACCTATAACTCGATAAGGTGATTTCTTCCCAAGACCTATTGAGAATCAATCGGATTAATACTCGAAAACGCGTCGAATAAAAATCAAAACACAATGTGTATTCTTATACTTCAACATTCATAATACTATGCTAATACAAGCCTAAGGGAAGACTACTTATAAGGGTGAAGTCTTCTACTTAAGGAATCAAACAAAAAAAGAAAGAAAATAATTCAAAGATTTATAAAATCTTTGAATAATCAAAATAAAATACATACAAGAAACATAAATCACAAAATGGGGGAAACATACTCCCTAAAATAAGTAAAAAGAAAAAAAGAAGTCAAAAGTACACAAAAGTGTATAAAATAAGTGGGCTGCCGGCATGGACTCGACCGTGGCCCGTGACACGGCCGCGGCGCGGTCGACAGGCACCGGCAGGGACTCAACACGGGCGCGGCGCTGACAAGGACGTCAGCAGTGACTCGACCGTGTCCGCTTGACACGGTCGCGGCGCGACAGGGACGTCCGACAGTGACTCGTCCGACAGTGACTCGGCGCGGTAGGGACGTTCGGCGTGGACTCGATCGTGTCCTGGAACACGGTCGGGCGTCTGGGCAGTCAGTTCCGGTAGTTGTGGGCGAGTAGGACTCGACCGTGTCTCCTGGCACGGTCGGGTTCGGCCGACAGCGACCTTGGCTATTCCGGACGAGCATGACTCGACCGTACCGGACGGCACGGCCGAGTTAGGTCGGCAGTGCTCGGCATTTTCCGGCAGGGTGACATTTTCCGGCAGGCGACGACATTTTCTGGCAGGTTGTGTCATTTTCCGGCTTGTATCCGTTTTCTCGCCTAAAAATGTCGCCGTACGTGCATGACGCGTTGTAAGGCCGTTTATTGTGATCCTTGCTCCGTCTTCTTTATTCGGACTAGTCAATTCCGTATCATCCCCTCCCCCTTTAAAGGGAATTGTCCTCAATTCCGAACTTCCTTCGTCATCAAGATAATTAATTAAAGCCTCTAAGTACTTGATCTCGAAAATGTCCGCAGTAGGTACATGGCCCAAAATCTTGAGACGATAGGTAGTGGGGGGCCCTCGAGAATCACCAACAAAATAACTATCATTATTAATAAAATAATAATAATTACTCCGCCAGGTAATACCAATATCACGATATGAATCATCATATAACCGGACATTTAAAATGGGAAGCACGACAGTAATAATAGGTCGCCCTTCATCGGATGCCACTTCAAGACTTGGGAAAAATGCTTCGTCGTCGACTTTTATATCAAAATCTTGGTAAGGCTCAAGATATAGATGTTCCGGAATCATAACATCTTCTTGTTCCGTATCAAGAACCGAAAACACCTCATTGGAGTTTGGGCAAAAATCTTCAAAACAACTTACATCGAGATATGGATCGCCGTCGGGCACAACATCAAAAATGGGAAGCATTAATGATTTCACGTCGGGTTCACCATCAAAAATGGGAAACGCGGAATCAATTATGGGTTTCTCTTCGTTAACTGGTTCGGTATCAAATACTGGTGGCCCTTCATAATCCGGCCCGGTTTCCATGACACTAACAAGTTCCTCACCATTAACATAAGTTGGTCCGTCTTGGTCAAATTGGCCAACACAACCTACTGGCTCATGCTCAAAGTAGCAAGATCCAGGTTCGTCAACTAGGGATACACATCTCAACTCACCTTCTTCGTTGAATTGCTCCGTTGAAAACTCTGTCTCGTCTACTTCATTGAAAATGACCGTAGGGACATTGTCTTCATCGAAAAAAGATTCTGCTGGGAATTCCTTGATGGGGAAAAACCTTAGATCGAATACCGGTGGCGGGGTGGTACTGAACTTCTGCAATTTTCGTTGTGGTGCCGTTGGTGGATCGTGGCGGTGAGAATTGGTGGGGATGAATTTCCGAGTAAAGTGTTTTATGAATTTGTTCCAGTCTCTTAGTTTGGGTTTTGCCTTGGTGTAAACGGCTGGTTTTCAATTTCTGCCACCAGGTCGAGGCGCGACCACAAAGGCGTTTCGTCGCCAACGAGACTCGGCGGTCTACTGGAATTGAATTGTGGTTGAAAAACTCCTCACAAACGTGGAGCCAATCAACACATGCTTCTGGATCGGAATGTCCCATGAACTCCGGTACGCTGTGTAATGCGTCGCGTAATATCACCAAGAGATAAATATCGTTGAACTCCATTTTGTTGAAAGATCAAGAACCTTAACCGAATTAAGAAATTCAGGTGTGGTTTCCGATGACAAGAATCAACAGATATTTTCTTCGACAAGCAATCGTTGAATAAATCGCCCAAGGAGATGACCTTGGGCTCCGATACCACTTATGATACGAATTATCCCGGAGAAGTGGATACGTATCGTTCGGAGTGTGCGTAAGAATATCGTAGCGGAAGACTACTTATAGGGGTGAAGTCTTCTACTTAAGGAATCAAACAAAAAAAAAAAGAAAATAATTCAAAGATTTATAAAATCTTTGAATAATCAAAATAAAATACATACAAGAAACATAAATCACAAAATAGGGGAAACATAATCCCTAAAATAAGTAAAAAGGAAAAGAGAAGTCAAAAATACACAAAAGTGTATAAAATAAGTGGGCTGCCGGCATGGACTCGACCGTGTCCCGTGACACGGCCGCGACGCGGTCGACAGATGCCGGCAGGGACTCGACACGGGCGCGACGCTGACAAGGACGTCGGCAGTGACTCGACCGTGTCCGCTTGACACGGTCGCGGCGCGACAGGGACGTCCGACAGTGACTCGTCCGACAGTGACTCGGCACGATAGGGACGTTCGGCGTGGACTCGATCATGTCCTGGAACACGGTCGGGCGTCTGGGCAGTCAGTTTCGGTAGTTGTGGGCGAGTAGGACTCGATCGTGTCTCCTAGCACGGTCGGGTTCGGCCGACAGCGACCTTGGCTATTCCGGACGAGCATGACTCGACCGTGCCGCACGACACGGCCGAGTTCGGTCGGCAGTGCTCGGCATTTTCCGGCAGGGTGACATTTTCCGGCAGGCGACGACATTTTCCGGCAGGTTGTGTCATTTTCCGGCTTGTGTCCGTTTTCTCGCCTAAAAATGTCGTCGTACGTGCATGACGCGTTGTAAGGCCGTTTATTTTGATCCTTGCTCCGTCTTCTTTATTCGGACTAGTCAATTCCGTATCAAATCCCCAAGAAGTGTTTCAAACCAACAAAACATCTTCAATACGATCAATAATCCAATATGAATATCCAAATTCGTGATTTCAACAACAATTAATCGAAAACCCCCAAATCCAACTCAATATTCAAAGTGTTTTGAATAACCTTTCAATAATCCGATGAATATTCATACATACTCATAATCATATGTATATCTCTTCATACAACATGATTACAACGTCCAAAACATCATATCTCAACACAAATCGAAATCCAAGAGGTTTGGGAATATTACCTTTGAAGATCCAAACACTTCGATTCGATGAACACGAGTTAGATCGACGATCCGAGCTTCACAACCGAATGAAAATGATGAAGAATCGAGTATTCAAGTGATTGATGAAGAAAATTTCTCCCACAAACCCTCTCTCTCGGATGTAGGATGAAAAATGAGTTTTTCTTCTCAAAAAACGAAAATATAGTGCGATCGCATCGTGCCGCGTTTGTGTGCAGTGCCGCGGCCAGTGTGCCGCCAAAATCTGCCCCCAGTGCTCGGCAGCGTGCCACGGCCCGGCCGAGTGTGCCGCGGCAGTGACTCGGCAGTGTGCCGCGGCCCTGCCGGCAGGTGCCGTGGCCCCCGGTACAGGCGGGTCGGCCAAACTTGCAACATGTCTGTGTCTTAGCTATTTCGACCATAACTCCCTCGTCCGGACTCCGATTGACTCATCGTTTTGGAAAGCTAACTTGATGCTCTATAATATTTAAAAGATTCAGAAATTTTGGATTTTCCAAAAATTAATGGTGATTTTACAATGTCGAACTCATACGTGGAAAAGTCGCTAAAGAACACGGAACTAAACAAAACGACACCGAGACGAACTCGGATGACAAAAAGTGTAGAATTCATTCTCGGAATGATGAAACGGTAACAATAGAGTCTCTAAGATGGACTTTCGCCAAAAAAAATAAAATTACCGGAAATCCAAATTGCGGATATTACATACTCCCCCCCTTAAAAATAGTTTCGTCCTCTAAACTAAGGGTGAAACAAATCGGAATAACTCTTCCGCATACTATCCTCGATTTCCAAAGTAGCCTCTTCGAATCCGTGTCTAGACCACTGAATTTTAACCAAAGGAATCGCCTTGTTCCTCAACTGTTTGATTCGTCGTACTAAGATTCGTACGGGATGCTCCTCATACGTATGATCATCTTATCTCGATTTCATCAAACTGAAGTATGTGGCTAGGGTCGGCAATATACTTCCGCAACTGAGATACGTGAAACACATAATGAATTCGGCTCAACGCCGGAGGTAGGGCTAATCGATAAGCTAGCTCACCTACTCGATCCAAAATCTCAAACCGTCCAATGAATCTGGGACTCAACTTTCCCCTCTTCCCAAAACGGAAGACACCACGACTCGGGGATACCTTGACCAAAATATGGTCACCTGTCTCGAACTCTAATGGTCGACGACGATGATCTGCATAAGATTTATGTCGGCTCTGAGCGGTCAACAAACGACTCTTGATCATAGATACCTTCTCACAGGCGGATATAAGCATATCGGGCTCGGTGCCGATTGATTATGATAAGTCATCCAACACAAAGGATATCGACAACGACGACCGTATAAGGCCCCGTAAGGTGCCATCTTAATCGAAGCATGCCAACTATTATTGTACGTGAACTCGATCAACGGTAGTTGGGCTTCCCAGTCATCTTTCCAATCGAGAACACATGCCCTCAACATGTCCTCCAAAGTCTGAATAGTCCTCTCCGATTGTCCGTCGGACTGAGGATGAAAAGCTGTACTGAGATTAAGCTGAGTTCCCATAGAACGATGAACTGATTTCCAAAAATGAGACACGAATCGTCCGTCACGATCGGAAACGATACTTTTAGGAGTACCGTGCAATCTCACTATCTCTTTGATAAACAACTGGGCAAGTCTCTCGGGACCCCACGTATCCTTAATCTCAAGGAAATGAGCTGATTTAGCTAAGCGATCCACAATTACCCAGATTGTATTCATGCCACGATGACTCGTCGGCAAACTCGTGATGAAGTCCATTGAAATATCTTCCCACTTCCATTCTGGAATAGGGAGAGGTTTCAGCATACCCGCCGGTCGCTGATGTTCTATCTTGACTTGCTGACAGGTCAAACATCTCGAAACAAATTCCGCGACTTCCCGCTTCATATTACTCCACCAGTAATTTTGTTTCAAGACTTGGTACATCTTGCTAGACCCCGGACGAATGGAGTAAGGGGTAGCATGAGCTTCTCTCAAAATCGAGTTTTTCAACTCATCATTCGCCGGTACACATAACCGATTCTTAAATCTCAAGAGTCCATCCTCGTGGACCACAAATCCAGGGGCTTTCCCCTGTGCCACATCCTCGCAGATGCGCAACTAAAATGGGTCTGAACCCTGATTCTCCCTGATCGTCTCCTCAAGTGGCGATGAAATCTCCAACGTACAAAGTTGCCCTTGTACTCACTGTAACCAGACCTCGATCTCGGGACTCAGAAATTCCTGTTGAAGTTCCTTCTGAACTGTTAATCGAGCAAGCATCTGCTCCTGAACGGACTTACGACTCAAGGTGTCGGCGACAACGTTTGCCTTGCCCGGGTGGTATAGGATCTCGATATCATAATCTTTAATTAGTTCCAACCACCGCCTCTGTCGCATATTTAACTCCTTCTAAGCAAATATATACTTCAAACTCTTATGATCAATGAATATCTGACAGGTGACGCCATAAAGATAATGATGCCAAATCTTCAACGCGAAAACCACGGCTGCTAGATCTAGGTCATGGGTTGGATAATTAACCTCGTAAGGTCTCAATTGCCGTGAAGCATAGGCAATAACCTTCCCGTCCTGCATTAGTACACATCCGAGACCCCGTCCGGATGCATCACTAAATACCAGAAATCCTTCCGTCCCTTGCGGTAAAGAAAGGACAGGTGCTGAAATTAACCGGCTGTTGAGTTCCTCAAAACTCCGCTGACACGCGTCGGACCACGTGTATTTCTTATCCTTTCGCAAAAGGTTTGTCATTGGTTGAGCGATCTTAGAAAATCCTTCCACAAACCGCTGATAATAACCGGCTAATCCGAGAAAGCTTCGGATTTCCTTAACATTCTTCGGAGGTAACCAATCTTGGATAGCCTCCGTCTTCTGAGGATTGACAAGAACTCCGTCTGATGAAATTACATGTCCGAGAAACGTCACTTCGGACATCCAGAATTCACATTTGGAAAACTTTCCATAAAGTTGCTCTCATCTCAACACGTCGAGAACCTGATGAAGGTGAAACTCGTGCTCTACGAGAATAAATTAAAATGTCACCAATGAAGACAACCACGAACCGATCTAAATAGTCGATGAAAACCTGATTCATTAACTCCATGAATACCGCAGGTGCATTAGTTAACCCAAACAGCATTACCACAAACTCATAATGACCATAGCGTGTTCGGAACGCCGTCCTAGCAATATCCGACTCTTGGATTCGCAACTGATGATACCTAGATTTTAAATCGATCTTGGAAAATACTGAAGCTCCCTGAAGTTGATCCAAAAGATCATCAATACGGGGTAGGGGATATTTGTTCTTGATCATCACCCTGTTCAACTCCCGATAATTAATACACACACGAAACGAAACATCCTTCTTCTTGACAAACAACACTGGTGCTCCCCACGGGGACGCACTCGGTCAGATATAACCCTTCTCGGTCAAATCCTCTAATTGATTCTTCAATTTCTGCATTTCGGTCGGGGCCATCCGGTACGGTGCCTTCGATAATGGGGACGTACCAGGCTCCAACTCTATCGTGAATTCCATATCCCTCGGTGGAGGTAAAACAGGTAGCTCGTCTGGGAGTACATCGTCAAACGATAACAATGATACCAAGAATGGTTGAACACCTCGATTGTCTGAGAGTGGCCAATCGACGACAACGATACGATGAATGGTTGAACACCTCGATTGCCTTAGAACGGCCAATCGATGACAATGATATAAGGAATGATGGAACATCTCGATTACCATAGAACGGTCAATCAATGATAATGATATAATGAATGATTGAACAACTCTAGTTGAGTAATTTTCTGCTTTCATCATATTAATGATTCTTCCGGAACAACGGGGATCACCTCCCTGAAATACACACTCGACTCCAACGACGGAAATGATAGTGACCGTACGCTTACGAACATTGAGGATGGTATCATGACGATCGATCCCACTAATACCCAATATTACATCGTCCTTAGGTAAATCCACCACGATTAGGTCCACCAACCACTCGCGGTCATTAAGCTTAATTCAGTCAGTTCTAAACCTCATGATTTTCGAAAATTCTTCTACCGCCAGGTAGACCAATGATATAAGGCCCACAATTAATAGGACTATCCAAGTTAAGTCTAAACATGATTCGGAAATGAATGAATGTGGTGCACCAGTATCAAAAAGGGTACATACAGGTTGAGCTAAAATTACGAGTATACCTGAGATCATTCGGGCCTCCATATCGTCGGTCCTCTTCATCTCGTGAATTCGGGACTTGCCGGCCCCCGAACCGGACGCTCCCGTCTGATAAATATGAGCTCCGCTTTTATTCACTTCCGTCGTCTTAAACGACGCTGACAAAGCAGTCTGATTCTGAGTCGCTGATTGCTTCGGGGCCTGAGATGCTACCGGAGTCGGCTTGGAGTCCCTTCAGAAAAAACGGGCCTTATGCCCAACAATCCCGCAATTATGGCACGTGATAGACGGTTTCAGACACTTAGTACTGTAATGACCCGGCGCTCCACCGTTAAAACAGGTGATGGCTGATCTGGCAGCTCGGGACTGAGATCCCGCACGATTATGCGCCATAGGAGGTCGCTCAGAAACGTTAGGGCCTGCACGAGGCTTCTTGAAGGTAAACTGACCGCCTTCAGACTGATTACGCTTCGTTGATTTCCTGCTGATAGATGAAGGTTGTTGCTCAGCAATTTCCTTAGCAGCAGGCTCACACGGGAGACTTCTCTCGATTAAATCGGCCAGAGTGGCGCAATGATGATTGAGCAATTGCATATGGGTCATCATGACCTGCACAAAAGTGAGTGGATCAACCCGAACATCTTCCGAACGAGCTGAGTCCTGGGTACGACTTCCTGGCAGTGAGTGATTATTTCCCGGATTTCGGCCCGCACCGCGGCCTCTCCCCGTGTATCCCCTGACAGCTCTCTCCATACTGAAGTAGGAAGGTCGCATGATAATCATAGATCTCGTATGAGTACCGCATTATGATTTACGTCATGAAATGATGAAAATGAGCATACGAGCTCTAACACCGTGATTACATGAATGATTAACTGAGGTGACATGATTATCTGATGATATTCTTGAAATAATTATCTTGAACAAGTTAACAAGATTAATGATATGATCCTCAAGATCAACAACTGAGTGATGAAATGAATTGAGTGATTAATGAGCTAACATGATCAACATGATTAAAATGAAAATGATAAATGAAGAAATCTTACTGTTCTTTAGTCTGAATGGCTCGTATCCTCGTCGTGCATGGATTCTGGGCTCCGGTAAGCCGCGAAGAACGTCACGTAGTTGTGCTACTTCTTCATCGGTGAATGCCATCTTCTTGAGTAACGTCGAGAACTGTGAGACAAATGTCTCCGATACCACTTATGATACGAATTCTCTCTCGGTACAGCAGAAGACTCTTTCACGTACGGTAGCGAACAGTACTCAGCCGAAATGAAGCAAGCCGCTACAGCAGTTCCGAACAGCAGTAACTCGTCGATATAGCACTTCCGAACAGCAAGACTCGCTCGATACAGCAATTTCGAACAGCAGGACTCGCTCGATACAGCAACTCGTCGATACAGCAAAATAAAAAGTGGTGGCCGAAATTTATACGGTTTTCGGCCGGGATGTAGGATAGTGTATGGGTTTGAATGTGTTTTATCGAACTAGACCTATAACTCGATAAAGGTAATCTCTTCCCAAGACCTATTGAGAATTGATCAAGTTAAAATCTCGAGACGCGTCGAAACAATAACTAAAGTTTGTTGAACTCGTTCAACGTATATTTCAAAGAAATACAAGGTTTATTACTTTCAAGATATCTTACAAATACAACGAGTACTACTATATATAGTAGTTTCCAACCGTAAGAAAATACAACAAAACGAGAAAACGAAGCTTCCTAGTAACACACCAATCGGCCGAAAATATCCAAGGAGATACCAAGTATCTTGGTTTTATTAGGTGATTAAGACATGAAGTAATCTTGGACTTGTGATGGTGACATGAAGAAGATCTTCACCAAATGTCTTCAATTCGGCCGTATTCTTCAAGTAGGGAATAGGAGGATTTTTGTGAAGATATGATATCACCCCTTTGGAATTATTATGGTGATCATGACTTGAGGGAAAATGACATGAAGGATGAAAGTCTTCTTCAAATCTTGTTGTTTCGGCCGTTTGTTATCATGGTGGGGAAGGAGAATATCTTCATTATCTTGTCAAAGATATGAAGTCAAGTGAGGTCCCTTTCAAGCATGTCTTGGCCGAATTTTCATGCTTTCGGACCGATTCCGTCGTCGAGTTTTACGTTACTCCTGTTCCGATTAACAACGTAACTCCAATCCGCGTATTCTTTTCTCCCAAGTATAATGATGCATGGCCATGCGAATTTGCATCGTCGTGGATGTCGATTTTTATTGGAGCTTCTTCGATTGGAATATTAGATATCGTATCATTCCCTCCTTCTTTGAAAGGAATTGACCTCAATTCCGTAATGCCATCGTCGTCAAGGTAAGGCGAGAGATCACCTACGTTGAATGTCGCGTGTACTCCGTATTCGCCCGGAAGTTCGACTTTGTATGCGTTGTCGTTCACTTTTCCCACAATTTTTTACGGACCTTCGGCTCTCGGCATCAATTTGTTCTTCCGTTTGCTTGGGAATCTTTCTTTTCTCAAATGTATCCAAACTAAGTCGCCAACATCAAATAATCTCGCTTTTTTATTTTTGTTCGACTTCCGTTTGTAAATTTCATTCACTTCTTTAATCCGTTCCCGTATCTTTTCATGTAACTTCATCATTGATTTGAGTTTTGATTCGGCGTCTTTGTGAACCAATTCGTTGCTCGGCAAGGGAATCAAATCCAATGGCATGTGCGGATTTATTCCGTATACTACTTCAAAAGGTGAATGGGCCGTGGCGAAGCCGGGTGATCGGTTGTATGCGAATTCCGCATGTGCAAGTTTAACGTCCCAATCTTTTTGTGTTTTATTCACCAATCCTCGCAATAATGCTCCCAAGGTTCGATTAGTCACCTCGGTCTGTCCATCGGTTTGTGGGTGATGTGAGGTACTGAATAGGAGTTTAGTACCCACTTTTCTCCATAAAGTATTCCAGAAGTAACTCAGAAATTTAGAATCTCGATCCGACACGATAGTTTTTGGAACTCCGTGTAAACGAACTACTTCCTAAGTACAAGTCCGCCACATTGCTTGCATCATCGGTTTTGTGGCATGCTATAAAGTGAGCCATTTTCGAAAAACGGTCGACGACCACCATGATCGAGTCTTTGCCTCGTTGAGTACGAGGTAAAGCCACAATAAAATCCATCGAGACATCCTCCCACGGTCGTAACGGTATTGGCAACGGCATGTATGTACTTGACTTGAACGAACTTTTCATCATGTGACAAGTGACGCATTTACTCACGATTGTGCTTACGTCACCATACATCTTTGACCAAAAGAAATGTTCTTTTAGCACCTCTACAGTCTTGGTCGAGCCGAAATGACCGGCTAGCCCTCCTCCGTGCGCCTCCCGAACTAGCAATTCCTGAATTGTATGTCTCGGCACACATAATTTATTTCCCTTGAAAAGAAAGCCATCCTGTAAAACAAATTCCTCGTACGGGGCCGTCTTACAACGGTTAAAAATTTCCCCGAAGTCCAAATCGTCGCTGTAATGATCTTTCAAAGTCTCGAACCCCAACAAACGAACATCTAGAATCGACAGTAAGGCATACCGTCTTGATAGTGCATCCGCCACTATATTACTCTTCCCGTCTTTGTACTTGGATGAAAAGTGAAAAGATTGTAGAAATTCCACCCATTTTGCATGTCTCGGGCTTAGCTTGCTTTGTCCGTTGATGTATTTCAACGACTCGTGATCCGAATGTAACACGAAATGTTTCGAACGTAAATAGTGACTCCAATGATCGAGTGCTCTCACGATAGCGTAGAACTCCTTGTCGTAAGTACAATAATTCACTCGAGCGCCACTTAATTTCTCCGAAAAATAGGCGATGGGACGGCCTCTTTGAATAAGTACTGCCCCGATTCCAACTCCGCTAGCGTCGCATTCCACCTCAAACGGTTGTGAAAAATCGGGTAACGTCAAAATCGGCGCTTCACATAACTTTCCCTTTAATTTTTCAAAAGCCTTTTGGGCCGCCTCGTTCCATGCAAAGGTTCCTTTTTTTAGACACTCCGTGATAGGGCTGGAGATGGTGCTAAAGTCCCGTATGAATCGTCGGTAAAAAGAAGCGAGGCCATGAAATGATTGTACTTTCGTGATTGTCTTTGGGGTCGGCCACGACTTGATTGCCGCGATCTTTTCTTGGTCGACCGAAACTCCTTCTTTCGAAACAACATAGCCGAGAAAGACAAGACTCTCGACTAGGAAAGTACACTTCTCCCGCTTTCCATAAAGTTTCTGTTCCCTTAGCGTCTCAAATACGTGCCGCAAATGTTCGAGATGTTCCTCTAAGGATCGACTGTAGGTCAAAATGTCGTCTAGGTATACGACAACAAACTTTCCCAAGAAAGGTTTGAGAACCTCGTTCATCAACCTCATAAAAGTGCTTGGGGCGTTAGTGAGGCCGAATGGCATCACAACCCATTCGTAAAGTCCATTCTTTGTTTTAAATGCCGTTTTCCATTCGTCTCCCTCTCGCATGCGAATTTGATGGTATCCGCTCCGTAAATCAACTTTGGAAAATATAACCGAGCCATGTAACTCGTCCAACATGTCGTCTAGTCTCGGAATGGGGAACGGATACTTGACGGTGATGTTATTCACGGCTCTACTGTCAATACACATTCGCCATGATCCGTCTTTTTTTGGTACAAGTAGGACTGGAACCGCACACGGACTTAAACTTTCTCGGACATATCCGTGATTCATGAGTTCATCAATTTGACGTTGTAGTTCTTTGGTTTCTTCAGGATTACAACGATACGCCGCTTTGTTCGGTAATGGAGCTCCTGGTACAAGATCAATTTGGTGTTCAATTCCGCGGATAGGTGGTAATCCTACCGGCAAGTCTTCGAAAAATACATCCGAGAACTCGTGTAATAGTGCATCTATCTCTTCTTCGTGGTGTGATTTGGTGGCAAGATTTCGGACCTCTTTGATCATCATCAAATAAACACGTTCGCCATCGTCAATGGCGTGTTCGACTTCTTTCTCGTTTGCAAACATCGTAAGTTTTGGTCCTTCGACTTGTTTCGAACTCATCGTCCGGATAGCTTGAGGTGACATAGGTTTAAGAACAATTTTTTTACCTTTGTCACGTAACTCATACTCGTTACTCCTCCCTCGATGTAGTACGTCCCGATCAAATAACCAAGGTCTTCCTAATAACACGTGACATGCGTCCATCGGTAGTACATCGCATGTAATATCATCACCATACGAACCCATGGTGAGTCCGACCTTCACTTGCCTTGATACTTTCACCTTGTTTCCATCATCGAGCCAATGGAGTGCATACGGCTTTGGATGGGCCGTGGTGATCAAACCGAGTTTTGAGACCATCTCGCTTGATGCCACGTTTGTACAACTTCCACCGTCAATGATCAAGCTACACCATTTATCTCCGACACGACACTTTGTGTGGAAGATTTGGTCTCGTTGTTCTTCGTCACTCGGGGCTGCCATCGTTTGTAACATGCGAATGACGAGGTTCGTGTCATAGTTCGGGGCATCGTATGCCTCGCATTCTTCTTCTTCTTCGTCAGCTTCTAAGTTAAAAACGTCGCCAATTCTTTCTTCTTCGGCTAGTAATTCTTCTCGGGCGGCTATGGCTTCTCGTAACGTCACAATTCTCCGATTTGGACAAGCACTTTGATAGTGTCCAAATCCTTGACATTTGAAACACCGGACTTTAGATAGGCTTGTTTCTTTTGGGGTGATAGGAGTTTTTTGAATGGTAGTAACGGTGATACGAAGTCGACTACTCCAAGCGAAGAAGATGAAGTAAGAATTGACGTAAAACACCTCGACCGCACTACAGCATACTTGGGCGAGAGAGCTGAAACGAGGCATGGAGTCACCTTGATAATTGGAATTGGAGTAACTTAAACAAAAGACAAATAGCATCTTGGGGAGGGAAAAGGGATCAAGTGGCAACTAAACAAATAAAAAGATGTTCAACTTTCTCTTATAAAGCACCAGGATTCTTGGCAAAAAGGGCGGCTGTCAAACTTCAACTTGGAGACAAGACCCAACTTTTACTTTTGTCAACAAGTGACATGAAGAACCTTTTATTATCCTTTCATTATTTTAAAGAACAGCTTGTAATAATTTAAGTTATTTTGTCAGGCCACTTTTGCCTATAAATAGTGGCAGTAGAGTTGTAATAGCGAGATTATTGAATGTTGAAGAATTGAGAACACTTTGTGTTTTTCCCGGTGAATGTTTTTCATCAAAACTTGGTTTTTATTCGACGCGTTTCGAATACTAATCTGATTGATTCTCAATAGGTCTTGAGGAGAAATCACTTTATCAAATTATAGGTCTAATTTGATAAAACATCTGTTTATATCTTGTTTCGATATTCTGTTTATTTTTCGATA
Source organism: Orobanche coerulescens (assembly GCA_033398695.1). Taxonomy (NCBI): domain Eukaryota; kingdom Viridiplantae; phylum Streptophyta; class Magnoliopsida; order Lamiales; family Orobanchaceae; genus Orobanche; species Orobanche coerulescens. The sequence continues at coordinate 46,245 of JAWKAU010000076.1, forward strand.
CAGTTTGATACTTGTTCAATATTTCGTATAAAGTGTTGTTCGATCCTTCGAACGTGTTTCCTGTCTTGAAGTCGCTTCCGAACGAAACGTGCTGTTTCGAGTCTTTTCATTTAGACCAAATTCCTGTCTTGTGGCTGTATCGAATTACCGCCTTCATCACTCGGGACAAGATTAGTCTTTAGCGAGCCGTTGTCACCGCCCCGACGCTTTTGCCGATAGCTTGGCGTCAAAGAAGCCTTCCGCTGTATCGATAGCGAATTCGCGCCCCAAGTGAGAATTCGTATCATAAGTGGCATCGGAGCCCAAGTTCTTGATCTTTGGCATTATGGATCTCAACGACGCTGATTTCTTGGCAAAACTTCGTGACGCATTACGTGACGTACCAGAACAACGAGACCAGCGTTGGCAACCTAGGCGTGGTGACTATGAACGACCCTCACGCCATGTCGAAGAATTCAAGGTGAACGAGCTGCCAGAGTTCGTTGGAGGGACAGACCCTGACGTTTACCTGGAATGGGAACGAAAAATTGATCGTATGTTCGAATTTAAAGACCTTGACGATGAGAAAAGGTGTAAGTATGCAATCCTCAAGTTGGGGAAAGGAGCTTCACTTTGGTACGAAGGAGTGAAAACACGAAGAGCTCGTGCGGGGAAAGAAAAGATCCGTTCGTGGGATTCGTTAAAAAGAAAACTTCGCAAAAGATATGTACCAGCATCACACCGGTTGTCCTTGTACAGGAAGATTGCACATCTCATGCAAGGAAAGTTGAATGTCAGTGAGTACATTGAGGAGTTTGAGAATCTGACCCTAATGGGAGAAATAGAGGAGAATGAGGAGCAGAAGATGTCGCGATTTTTGCGTGGCTTAAACCGAAGCATAGCTAACTCGGTGGAACTGTATCCATACGAGGACTTCGATACATTATGTGGGTTATGTGTGAAGCTAGAAGCTCAGAACAGGATGAAGATGTATAAACCCGAGTTTCCAGTCAAGTTTGGAAACCCAAGCGTCGGATCTAGTTCAGCTGTTAAGGCAACTGTACCGACTCCAGTTCCTGTTGCGAATCCGGCTAAGGCGACTGTACCCTACGTACCGAAGGAGACGAGTTTGGCTAAAGTGAGATGTTTCAAATGTCAAGGATTCGGGCATTATCAAAATGCTTGTCCGAACAAGCGAGTGGTGACACTAAGGGAAGCTGTCACGATCCGAGATGAGTTGTTGATCGAGGAAGAAAGACTGGGTGACGTATTTGATTTCGACATTAAGGACGAAGAAGGAGAGGAATGCGAGACTTACGATGCTCCAATCTATGACACGGCTTTAGTTCTGCGAACGCTACAAGCCAAAGCTGTATCGAATGATTCGGAACAGCGGAATCAAATATTTCACACGAAGTGTCAAATTGGAAAGAAATGGTGTAGTTTGATCGTGGATGGAGGGAGTTGCACCAACGTAGCTTCCAGCGAGATGGTGACTAAACTCGGGCTGACCACTACGGTTCACCCGAAACCTTACACTTTGCATTGGCTCGATGATGGGAGCAAAATAAGGGTGACTAAACAAGTGAGGATTGGACTAGCCATGGGTTCATATGAAGACAACGTATTATGTGATGTACTCCCGATGGATGCATGCCATGTACTGTTGGGAAGACCATGGATGTTTGATAGGGACGTTTTACATCGAGGAAGAAGCAATCAGTACGAGTTACGGGATAAGGGCAAGAAGATTGTGCTTAAACCAATGTCACCGCAAGCTATTCACTCTATGAGTTCTAGTAGGAGTGAAAAACCAAAACTGGCCATGTTTGCTAGCGAACGGGAGGTGGAACATGCTATTAATGATGGCAAGTGTGTGTACTTGTTGGTTCTGAAGGAGACACGGAATGGTGACATTGTTGTACGGAACGAAAGGATGGATGCCTTATTACGCGAATTTGCGGATGTTTTTCCCGAAGAATTACCGTCGGGTTTACCACCAATTCACGGGATTGAACATCAGATCGACCTCATACCGGGTGTGTCGTTGCCTAACAAAGCTGCCTATAGATGTTATCCCGAGGAAATGAAGGAATTACAAAAACAAATCGAAGAACTGATGGATCGTGGATACGTTCGAGAAAGCCTAAGTCCTTGTGCGGTTCCGGTATTACTGGTTCCAAAGAAAGACGGATCTTGGAGGATGTGTATTGACAGTCGAGCTGTGAACAATATAACCATCAAGTATCGATTTCCGATTCCGAGGCTTGATGACATGTTGGATGAATTACACGGATCAGTGATCTTTTCAAAAGTTGATCTACGAAGTGGTTATCACCAGATTCGAATGCGAGAAGGAGATGAATGGAAGGCAGCCTTCAAAACTAAACACGGGCTGTATGAATGGACCGTTATGCCGTTCGGTCTTACAAATGCACCGAGTACTTTCATGCGCTTGATGAATGAGGTACTTAAGCCATTTTTAGGGAAATTTGTGGTTGTGTACTTAGATGATATTTTGATCTACAGCCGATCGTTGCAAGAACATTTCGAACACTTGAGGCAAGTCTTCGAAACCCTTAGAGACCAGAAGCTGTATGGAAAAAAGGAGAAGTACTCATTTTTGGTCGAAAGTATAGTCTTTCTTGGCTATGTTGTTTCAAAGAATGGAGTGTCGGTCGATCAAGCGAAGATCGAAGCAATTAAGTCCTGGCCGGTTCCCACTACAGTGACGGAGGTTAGATCGTTCCATGGACTAGCTTCATTTTACCGAAGATTCATTCGAGACTTCAGTACCATTGCAAGCCCAATAACCGAATGTTTGAAGAAGGGCACGTTTAATTGGAGCAGGACTGCTCAGGAGTCATTTGCGAATTTGAAGGCGAAGTTGTGCGAAGCACCAATCTTAGTATTACCCGATTTTTCGCAACCGTTTGAAGTGGAATGTGATGCTAGCGGAGTGGGCATTGGAGCGGTTCTCATTCAGGGAAAGCGACCTATTGCTTATTTTTCCGAGAAGTTAAACGGTGCTCGTCTGAATTATTGTACCTACGACAAGGAGTTTTATGCGATTGTGAGGGCCCTAGATCATTGGAGTCACTATCTTCGGCCAAAGCATTTCATCATACATTCGGACCATGAATCCTTGAAGTATATTAACGGACAACACAAGTTAAGTCCCAGGCATGCGAAGTGGGTGGAATTCTTACAATCATTTCACTTCTCATCGAAGTATAAGGATGGCAAGAGCAATATTGTGGCAGATGCATTGTCTAGGCGTTATGCCTTACTCGCCACTCTTGATGTTCGTTTGCTAGGGTTCGATACAGTAAAGGAGTATTACGAAGGAGATGTGGATTTTGGCGAAACCTTCGCCCGGTGCAAACCAGGCCCGGTGGGAGAATTTTCGATACAGGAGGGCTTTCTTTTTAAGGGAAATCGGCTTTGTCTACCAAGGCACACGATTCGAGAATTGCTGGTTCGAGAGGCTCATGGGGGAGGTTTGGCTGGCCACTTTGGTTCGGCCAAGACATTGGAGGTGCTTAAAGAACATTTTTATTGGCCAAAGATGCAGGGGGATGTTCATAATATAATTAGTAAATGTGTGACGTGCCATGTTGCGAAGAGTTCGTTCAAACCACGAGTCTGCACACCTTTACCGATTCCGGAGAGGCCGTGGGAAGATGTCTCAATGGATTTCATTGTGGCTTTACCTCGAACCCAAAGAGGTAAGGATGCGATCATGGTTGTTGTCGATCGTTTTTCAAAGATGGCTCATTTTGTTCCTTGTCACAAAACCGATGATGCGAGTAATGTTGCTGACTTGTATTTCCGGGAGGTGGGGCGATTACATGGAGTTCCAAAAACTATTGTTTCGGACCGGGACTCAAAGTTTCTAAGCTACTTTTGGAACACGTTATGGAGGAAGGTAGGAACCAAGCTTTTGTTTAGTACTTCACATCATCCTCAAACCGACGGACAAACTGAAGTAACGAATCGAACACTGGGGATGCTGTTGCGAGGCTTGGTGAACAAAACACAAAAGGACTGGGATCTGAAACTGGCACATGCGGAGTTTGCTTATAATCGATCTCCTACTCATGCCACGGCACACTCTCCATTTGAAGTAGTGTACGGACTGAATCCTTACATGCCGCTAGATCTAATTCCACTACCAAGTGACGAATTGGTGCATAAGGATGCGGAGTCAAAACTAAAATCAATGATGAAATTACACGAACAGGTGCGGGAGCGAATCAAAGAAATAAACAAGGCATACAAAAGGAAGTCGAACAAGCAAAGAAATCCGAGACTATTCGAGGTTGGAGATTTAGTTTGGTTACATTTGAGGAAGGAACGATTCCCGAGTAAGCGTAAGAATAAGTTAATGCCACGAGCCGAGGGGCCATTTAAAATAGTTGCGAAGGTGAACGACAATGCTTACAAATTAGAACTTCCGGGCGACTATGGAGTGCATGCTACTTTCAACATAGGTGATCTTTCTCCTTATCTTGATGATGACGGGATTGCAGAATTGAGGACAATTCCTCTTAAAGGGGGAGGGGATGATACGAAGTCGACTACTCCAAGCGAAGAAGATGAAGTAAGAATTGACGTAAAACACCTCGACCGCACTACAGCATACTTGGGCGAGAGAGCTGAAACGAGGCATGGAGTCACCTTGATAATTAGAATTGGAGTAACTTAAACAAAAGACAAATAGCATCTTGGGGAGTGAAAAGGGATCAAGTGGCAACTAAACAAATAAAAAGATGTTCAGCTTTCTCTTATAAAGCAGCAGGATTCTTGGCAAAAAGGGCGGCTGTCAAACTTCAACTTGGAGACAAGACCCAACTTTTACTTTTGTCAACAAGTGACATGAAGAACCTTTTATTATCCTTTCATTATTTTAAAGAACAGCTTGTAATAGTTTAAGTTATTTTGTCAGGCCACTTTTGCCTATAAATAGTGGCAGTAGAGTTGTAATAGCGAGATTATTGAATGTTGAAGAATTGAGAACACTTTGTGTTTTTCCCGGTGAATGTTTTTCATCAAAACTTGGTTTTTATTCGACGCGTTTCGAATACTAATCTGATTGATTCTCAATAGGTCTTGAGGAGAAATCACTTTATCAAATTATAGGTCTAATTTGATAAAACATCTGTTTATATCTTGTTTCGATATTCTGTTTATTTTTCGATACAGTTTGATACTTGTTCAATATTTCGTATAAAGTGTTGTTCGATCCTTCGAACGTGTTTCCTGTCTTGAAGTCGCTCCGAACGAAACGTGCTATTTCGAGTCTTTTCATTTGGACCAAATTCCTGTCTTGTGGCTGTATCGAATTACCGCCTTCATCACTGGACAGTATTGGTGCTGTAGCGAGCTGTTGTCACCAGTTCCCGACAGTTTCTTGCTGATAGCTTCCGCTCGTCAAAGAAGCCTTCCGCTGTATCGATAGCGAATTCGCGCCCCAAGTGAGAATTCGTATCAAACGGGTTGGCTTGTGGTGACAGTTTTTGGAAACGAGCTAGAACTCGCGCCAAAATTGGTATTTCCGTATTTAGATGGGAATTCGGGTTTAGAAAGTTTTGTTTTGTTTTGATTTTCCAACTTTATGCAAAGTCCGCATAAAGTATCAAAGTCGGAATAGGGGTAGAGTTCCACGGAATTAGCAATATTTTTGTTCAAACCTCGTAGGAAACGGGACATCCGCAATTCTTCGCTTTCTTCAAGTTCTCCCATCAAGGATAAGTTTTCAAACTCCTCGATGTACTCCTCGACACTTAGCTTTCCTTGCGTGAGGTCAGAAATTTTTCGATACAAGCTTAACTTGTGTGTAGCCGGGACATATCTTTTTCGTAGTTTCTTTTTTAGAGAATCCCACGAACGTATCTTCTCTTTTCCGGCACGAACTCTTTGTGTCTTCATTCGCTCAAACCAAAGGGAAGCTCCCTTTCCAAGTTTGAGAATCGCATACTTGCAACGTACCTCGTCATTGAGATCCTTGAATTCAAACATTCGTTCAATTTTTCTTTCCCACTCCAAATAAACCTCGGGGTCGGTGCCGCCTACGAACTCCGGAAGTTCGCTTGTCTTGTATTCATCAGCATGTCGTGGTGCATGCATGGTGTCGTATCCTCGTCGTGCATGGATTCTGGGCTCCGGTAAGCCGCGAAGAACGTCACGTAGTTGTGCTACTTCTTCATCGGTGAATGCCATCTTCTTGAGTAACGTCGAGAACTGTGAGACAAATGTCTCTGATACCACTTATGATACGAATTCTCTCTCGGTACAGCAGAAGACTCTTTCACGTACGGTAGCGAACAGTACTCAGCCGAAATGAAGCAAGCCGCTACAGCAGTTCCGAACAGCAGTAACTCGTCGATATAGCACTTCCGAACAGCAAGACTCGCTCGATACAGCAATTTCGAACAGCAGGACTCGCTCGATACAGCAACTCGTCGATACAGCAAAATAAAAAGTGGTGGCCGAAATTTATACGGTTTTCGGCCGGGATGTAGGATAGTGTATGGGTTTGAATGTGTTTTATCGAACTAGACCTATAACTCGATAAAGGTAATCTCTTCCCAAGACCTATTGAGAATTGATCAAGTTAAAATCTCGAGACGCGTCGAAACAATAACTAAAGTTTGTTGAACTCGTTCAACGTATATTTCAAAGAAATACAAGGTTTATTACTTTCAAGATATCTTACAAATACAACGAGTACTACTATATATAGTAGTTTCCAACCGTAAGAAAATACAACAAAACGAGAAAACGAAGCTTCCTAGTAACACACCAATCGGCCGAAAATATCCAAGGAGATACCAAGTATCTTGGTTTTATTAGGTGATTAAGACATGAAGTAATCTTGGACTTCTGATGGTGACATGAAGAAGATCTTCACCAAATGTCTTCAATTCGGCCGTATTCTTCAAGTAGGGAATAGGAGGATTTTTGTGAAGATATGATATCACCCATTTGGAATTATTATGGTGATCATGAATTGAGGGAAAATGACATGAAGGATGAAAGTCTTCTTCAAATCTTGTTGTTTCGGCCGTTTGTTATCATGGTGGGGAAGGAGAATATCTTTATTATCTTGTCAAAGATATGAAGTCAAGTGAGGTCCCTTTCAAGCATGTCTTGGCCGAATTTTCATGCTTTCAGACCGATTCCGTCGTCGAGTTTTACGTTACTCCTGTTCCGATTAACAACGTAACTCCAATCCGCGTATTCTTTTCTCCCAAGTATAATGATGCATGGCCATGCGAATTTGCATCGTCGTGGATGTCGATTTTTATTGGAGCTTCTTCGATTGGAATATTAGATATCGTATCACATAATCATATATGCTGTATAAACCACAAGTTCGATCAAAGTCTCAAAACGTCGAACACATGCGATCAAAAGTGAATCGGTCAGATTATAACCCAATCCTGTTGAAAACATACGCAATCAAACATGCTGTATGAATCAACTAACGGTACGACTCAAAGGGTGGCGCCACACTACGTCCGGGATGGAAATATGTCCGTGCACAAGCCACCATCGAGTATCGATCGAATACACGTGTGGTCTTGTACCTAATCAGTCTCACGAAGTGATCTTCTCGTGTGCACAGTCCAATGTGAGGCCAACAACCAACACACGACTTAATATGTGTCCAACATGAAAATTCTACACATACCAACCGGCACGCCAGTATGACCCGGAATGCCACGAGAAAACAAAAGTGACATCGAAATCAATAATGACTCACCGAGATGAAATGACAGTGAAATGAATGATAGCTCAATGAAATGATTGGAACCATCGTTCCTCGTGACTGAAGTGATTAATTGACAATTACAAGTCTCAATACGGTTAATACATTATGAATGAACTATAATTATGAATGAACAACAACGAAAGGAATGAATATCCTTTTAACCGAGTAAGAATTAACTTACACAACGCCGATGAAGAATGTCCTTCCACGAACAACGTCCTAAATGAGATATCAGTCGCTCGAACAACCTTGAATAACACAATTACCAATAATCCGGTTCAAGACACGAATCAAACACGAGTATAACTAACTCAAAACGTCGATACGACTAAACCAAGTTCATTGGGGTATTATATCAAACATGTTGTGGACAAACTTCGATTATTTACAACCAAACCTCAATAATACCAATATCAAATCCCCAAGAAGTATTTCAAACCAACAAAACATCTTAAATATGATCAATAATCCAATATGAATATCCAAATTCGTGATTTCAACAACAATTAATCGAAAACCCCCAAATCCAACTCAATATTCAAAGTGTTCTTGAATAACCTTTCAATAATCCGATGAATATTCATACATACTCATAATCATATGTATTTCTCTTCATACAACATGATCATAACGTCCAAAACATCATATCTCAACACAAATCGAAATCCAAGAGGTTTGGGAATATTACCTTTGAAGATCCAAACACTTCGATTCGATGAACACCAGTTAGATCGACGATCCGAGCTTCACAACCGAATGAAAATGATGAAGAATCAAGTATTCAAGTGATTGATGAAGAAAATTTCTCCCACAAACCCTCTCTCTCGGATGTAGGATGAAAAATGAGTTTTTCTTCTCAAAAAACGAAAATATAGTGCAGACTACACTGTGTGCCGCGGCCCGGCCGAGTGTGCCGCGGCACAGGGCAAAATGCCCCGGTGCTCGGCGGCGTGCGCGGCCCGGCCGAGTGTCTTTGCAGCGATGACTTCGGCAGGTGTGCGCGACCACTGCCGGCAGTGCTGCGGCCCCGATGTGCGGGTCGGCCAAACTTGCAACATGTCTATGTCTTAGCTATTTCGACCATGATACGAATTACGTATGTAAGTGTACGTAAAGCGTATGAAATACAACGGAAGATTATTATGTCTTAACAAGTATCAAAGTATCAACCAAAAATTACAAGGCGGTGGCCGAATTTAAGCGGTTTCGGCCGTGAAGTAGGATCGTATATGGATTTGGATGTGTTTTATCGAATTAGACCTATAACTCGATAAAGATAATCTCTCCTCAAGACCTATTGAGAATTGATCAAGTTAAAATTCGAGACGCGTCGAAATAATAACTAAAGTTTTGTTGAACTCGTTCAACGTATATTTCAAAGAAATACAAGGTTTATTGATTTTCAAGATACTTACAATCACCAAATGAACTAATATATATAGTAGTTGTAGAAGAGATAAGGAAATAAAGAACAAGAAAAAAAACGAAAATACAAGTCTCCATCTCTTATCACTTCGGCCGATTCTTCAAGGTGGGGAGGGGATCATGAAGATTTTGGACAAGATATGATATCAAGCATCTTGGACTTATTAGGGTGACTTTGACATGTAGAAAAGGACTTGATGAAAGTCTTCATCAAGTGATCACATCTTGGCCGATTTGTGGGGAGGAGGATGACTTATTTGGATATGATATCTTCAACTATCTTGGACTATATTTGGTGATGTTGACATGAAGGAAAAAGTTTGATGAAAGTCTCCACCATGTTAGCAATTTTCGGCCGATTCAAAGGAGGTGGGGATGAGGAGATTCTTCAATATCTTGTGAAAGATATGAAGACAAGCAAGGGTCCCTTTCAAGCATGATTTGGCCGAAATTTCCATGCTTTGGACCGATTTCGTCGTCATGTTTTACGTTACTCCAGTTTCGATTAATAACGTAACTCCAATCCGCGTGTTCTTTTTGCCCAAGTATGATGATGCATGGCCATGCAAATTTGTATCATTGTTGATGTCGATTTTTATTGACTCTTCTTCGATTGGCATAGATGATTGATACGAAGTCGACTACTCCAAGCGAAGAAGATGAAGTAAGAATTGACGTAAAATACCTCGATCGCACTACAACCTACTTAGGCGAGAAAACAGAAACGAGGCACGGAGTTACCTTGATAGTTGGAATTGTTAGTAACTTAAACAAAAGACAAATAGCATCTTGGGGAGGGAAAAGGATCAAGTGGCAACTAAACAAATAAAAGAATGTTCAGCTTTCTCTTACAAAAGCAGCAGGATTCTTGGCAAAAAGGGCGGCTGTCAAACAAACGACTTGGAGGCAAAGACCCAGCTTTTACTTTTGTCCACAAGTGACATGAGGAACCTTTTTATTATCTTTTATTATTCTAAGCTCAGCTTGTATTAGTTTAAATTATCTTGTCAGGCTGCTTTTGCCTATAAATAGTGGAAGTAGAGTTGTAATGAGAGATTATTGAATGTTGAAGAATTGAGAACACTTTGTGTTTTTCCCTGGTGAATGCTTTTCATCAAAACTTGGTTTTTATTCGACGCGTTTCGAATACTAATCTGATTGATTCTCAATAGGTCTTGAGGAGAAATCACTTTATCAAATTATAGGTCTAATTTGATAAAACATCTATGTATACCTTGTTTCGATATTCTGTTTATTTTTCGATACAGTTTTATACTTGTTCAATATTTCGTACAAAGTGTTGTTCGATACTTCGAACGTGTTTCCTGTCTTAAAGTCGCTCCAACGAAGCGTCTGTTTCGCGTGTAAATCGCTTGGGGTGGCCTGCTCCGAGTCTTTTCATTTGGACCAATTTCTGTCTTGTGGTCAGACGAGTTGTTCTGTTCTCGAAGTGTCAGATCGACGCGTTCTTCTCGTTCGAACGGTTGTGTCGGCGAGTCTTCTGTTCGAATCCTAGAAGCGGGCGTGTTGTTGTTCGCCTTGTTCGTTCGGTCACTTTGTTCGATTACGGGTGGTTGCTGTCCGATATTCCGTGTCGACGGTTGTTGCCTTGATTCTGAGCTGTTTGATTCATTTCGGCTGAGTGCTGCTCGCTACCACACGTGAAATAGTCTTCCGCTGTACTGATAGAGAATTCGTATCATAAGTGGTATCAGAGCCCAAGTTCTTGATCTTTGGCATTATGGATCTCAACGACGCTGATTTCTTGGCAAAACTTCGTGACGCCTTTGCGTGGCGTACGTACTGCAACGCGACCAGCGTTGGCAACCTAGGCGTGGTGACTATGAACGACCCTCACGCCATGTCGAAGAATTCAAGGTGAACGAGCTGCCAGAATTAGTTGGAGGGACAGACCCTGAAGTTTACCTGGAATGGGAACGAAAAATTGATCATATGTTCGAATTTAAAGACCTTGACGATGAGAAAAGGTGTAAGTATGCAATTATCAAGTTGGGGGAAAGGAGCTTCACTTTGGTACGAAGGAGTGAAAACACGAAGAGCTCGTACGGGAAAAGAAAAGATCCGTTCGTGGGATTCGTTAAAAAGAAAACTTCGCAAAAGATATGTACCAGCATCACACCGGTTATCCTTGTACAGGAAGATAGCAGATCTCATGCAAGGAAAGTTAAATGTCAGTGAGTACATTGAGGAGTTTGAGAATCTAACCTTAATGGGAGAGATAGAGGAGAATGAGGAACAGAAGATGTCGCGATTCTTGCGAGGCTTAAACCGAAGCATAGCTAACTCGGTGGAACTGTATCCATACGAGGACTTCGATACATTATGTGGGTTATGTGAAGTTAGAAGCTCGAAACAGATGAAGTCTGTACAAACCACGAGTTTCCAAATAAGTTTGGAAACCCAAGCGTCGGATCTAGTTCATTGTTAAGGCAATCAGACCGACTCCGGTTCTGTCGCGAATCCGCTAAGGCGATCAGACCCTACGCATCAAGGAGACGAGTTTGGCTAAAGTGAGATGTTTCAAATGTCAAGGGTTCGGGCATTATCAAAATGCTTGTCCAAACAAGCAGTGGTGACACTCGGGGAAGCTGCCACGATCCGAGATGAGTTGTTGATCGAGGAAGAAAGATCGGGTGGCGTATTTGATTTCGACATTAAGGACGAAGAAGGAGAAGAATGCGAGACTTACGATGCCCCAAGCTATGACACGGCTTTAGTTCTGCGAACGCTACAGGCCAAAGTCAGATCGAATGATTCGAACAATAAATCAAATATTTCACACGAAGTGTCAAATTGGAAAGAAATGGTGCAGTTTGATCGTTGATGGAGGGAGTTGCACCAACGTCGCTTCCAGCGAGATGGTGACTAAACTCGGGCTGACCACTACGGCTCACCCGAAACCTTACACTTTGCATTGGCTCGATGATGGGAGCAAAATAAGGGTAACTAAACAAGTGAGGATTGGACTAGCCATGGGTTCATATGAAGACAACGTATTATGTGATGTACTCCCGATGGATGCATGCCATGTACTGTTGGGAAGACCATGGATGTTTGATAGGGACATTTTACACCGAGGAAGAAGCAATGAGTACGATTTACGGGATAAGGGCAAGAAAATTGTGCTTAAACCAATGTCACCGCAAGCTATTCATTCTATGAGTTCTAGTAGGAGTGAAAAACCAAAACTGGCCATATTTGCTAGCGAACGGGAGGTGGAACATGCTATTAATGATGGCAAATGCGTGTACTTATTGGTTCTGAAGGAGACACGGGATGGTAACATAGTTGTGCGGAATGAAAGGATGGTTGCCTTATTACACGAATTTGTGGATGTTTTTCCCGAAGAATTACCGTCGGGTTTACCACCAATTCGCGGGATTGAACATCAGATCGACCTCATACCGGGTGTGTCGCTCCCTAACAAAGCTGCCTATAGATGTAATCCCGAGGAGACAAAGGAATTACAAAACCAAATCGAAGAACTGATGGAGCGTGGATATGTTCGAGAAAGCCTAAGCCCTTGTGCGGTTCCGGTATTACTGGTTCCAAAGAAAGACGGATCTTGGAGGATGTGTATTGACAGTCGAGCTGTGAACAATATAACCATCAAGTATCGATTTCCGATTCCGAGGCTTGATGACATGTTGGACGAATTACACGGATCAGTGATCTTTTCAAAAGTTGATCTACGAAGTGGTTATCACCAGATTCGAATGCGAGAAGGAGATGAGTGGAAGACAGCCTTCAAAACAAAACACGGGCTGTATGAATGGACCGTTATGCCGTTCGGTCTTACAAATGCACCGAGTACTTTCATGCGCTTGATGAATGAGGTACTTAAGCCATTTTTAGGGAAATTTGTGGTTGTATACTTAGATGATATTTTGATCTACAGCCGATCGTTGCAAGAACATTTCGAACACTTGAGGCAAGTCTTCGAAACCCTTAGAGACCAGAAGCTGTATGTAAAAAAGGAGAAGTGCTCATTTTTGGTCGAAAGTATAGTCTTTCTTGGCTATGTTGTTTCAAAGAATGGAGTGTCGGTCGATCAAGCGAAGATCGAAGCAATTAAGTCCTGGCCCGTTCCCACTACAGTGACGGAGGTTAGATCGTTCCATGGACTAGCTTCATTTTACCGAAGATTCATTCGAGACTTCAGTACCATGCAAGCCCAATAACCGAATGTTTGAAGAAGGGCGCGTTTAATTGGAGCCGGGCTGCTCAGGAGTCATTTGCCAAGTTGAAGGCGAAGTTGTGCGAAGCACCAATCTTAGCATTACCCGATTTTTCGCAACCGTTTGAGGTAGAATGTGATGCTAGCGGAGTGGGCATTGGAGCGGTTCTCATTCAGGGAAAGCGACCTATTGCTTATTTTTCAGAGAAGTTAAACGGTGCTCGTCTCAATTATTGTACGTACGACAAGGAGTTTTATGCTATTGTGAGGGCTCTAGATCATTGGAGTCACTATCTTCGACCAAAGCATTTTATCATACACTCGGACCATGAATCTTTGAAGTACATTAACGGGCAACACAAGTTAAGTCCTGCATGCGAAGTGGGTGGAATTCTTACAATCATTTCACTTCTCATCAAAGTATAAGGATGGCAAGAGCAATATTGTGGCAGATGCATTGTCTAGGCGTTATGCCTTACTAGCCACTCTTGATGTTCGTTTGCTTGGATTCGATACAGTAAAGGAGTATTACGAAGGTGATGAGGATTTTGGCGAGACCTTCGCCCTGTGCAAACCTGGCCCGGTGGGAGAATTTTCGATACAGGAGGGCTTTCTTTTTAAGGGGAATCGTCTTTGCCTACCCAGGCACACGATTCGAGAATTGCTGGTTCGAGAGGCTCACGGAGGGGGTTTAGCTGGCCACTTTGGTTCGGCCAAGACATTGGATGTACTTAAAGAACATTTTTATTGGCCAAGGATGCAAGGGGATGTTAATAATATAATCAGTAAATGTGTGACGTGCCATGTTGCGAAAAGTTCGTTCAAACCAGGAGTCTACACACCTTTACCGATTCCGGAGAGGCCGTGGGAAGATGTCTCGATGGATTTCATTGTGGCTTTGCCTCGAACCCAACGAGGTAAGGATGCGATTATGGTGGTCGTCGATCGTTTTTCAAAGATGACTCATTTTGTTCCTTGTCACAAAACCGATGATGCGAGTAATGTTGCTGACTTGTATTTTCGAGAGGTGGTGCGATTACATGGAGTTCCGAAAACTATTGTTTTGGACCGGGACTCGAAGTTTCTAAGCTACTTTTGGAACACATTATGGAGGAAGATGGGAACCAAGCTTTTGTTTAGTACTTCACATCATCCTCAAACCGACGGACAAACTGAAGTAACGAATCGAACACTGGGGACGCTGTTGCGAGGCTTGGTTAGCAAAACACAAAAGGATCGGGATTCAAATCGCACATGCGGAGTTTGCTTATAATCGATCTCCTACTCATGCCACTGCACACTCTCCATTTGAAGTAGTTTACGGACTGAATCCTTACATGCCGCTAGATCTAATTCCACTACCAAGTGACGAATTGGTGCATAAGGATGCGGAGTCAAAACTAAAATCAATGATGAAATTACGAGCAAAGTGCGGGATCGAATCAAAGAAATAAACGAGGCGTACAAAAGGAAGTCGAACAAGCAAAGAAAGCCGAGACTATTCGAGGTTGGAGATTTAGTTTGGTTACATTTGAGGAAGGAACGATTCCCGAGTAAGCGTAAGAATAAGTTAATGCCACGAGCCGAGGGGCCATTTAAAATAGTTGCGAAGGTGAACGACAATGCTTACAAATTAGAACTTCCGGGCGACTATGGAGTGCATGCTACTTTCAACATAGGTGATCTTTCTCCTTATCTTGATGATGACGGGATTGCGGGGTGAGGACAATTCCTCTTAAAGGGGGAGGGGATGATACGAAGTCGACTACTCCAAGCGAAGAAGATGAAGTAAGAATTGACGTAAAATACCTCGATCGCACTACAACCTACTTAGGCGAGAAAACAGAAACGAGGCACAGAGTTACCTTGATAGTTGGAATTGGAGTAACTTAAACAAAAGACAAATAGCATCTTGGGGAGGGAAAAGGATCAAGTGGCAACTAAACAAATAAAAGAATGTTCAGCTTTCTCTTACAAAAGCAGCAGGATTCTTGGCAAAAAGGGCGGCTGTCAAACAAACGACTTGGAGGCAAAGACTCAGCTTTTACTTTTGTCCACAAGTGACATGAGGAACCTTTTTATTATCTTTTATTATTCTAAGCTCAGCTTGTATTAGTTTAAATTATCTTGTCAGGCTGCTTTTGCCTATAAATAGTGGAAGTAGAGTTGTAATGAGAGATTATTGAATGTTGAAGAATTGAGAACACTTTGTGTTTTTCCCTGGTGAATGCTTTTCATCAAAACTTGGTTTTTATTCGACGCGTTTCGAATACTAATCTGATTGATTCTCAATAGGTCTTGAGGAGAAATCACTTTATCAAATTATAGGTCTAATTTGATAAAACATCTGTGTATACCTTGTTTCGATATTCTGTTTATTTTTCGATACAGTTTTATACTTGTTCAATATTTCGTACAAAGTGTTGTTCGATCCTTCGAACGTGTTTCGTGTCTTAAAGTCGCTTCCGAACGAAACGTGCTGTTTCGCGTGTAACTGTTTGGGGGTGGCCTGTTCCGAGTCTTTTCATTTGGACCAACTTCCTGTCTTGTGGCTGTATCGACGAGTTGTTGCTGTTCGGAAGTCTTGTCAGACGACGCTTCTTCTTGCTCGAAACGGTTGTGTCGGCGAGTCCGCTGTTCGAATCGGCCAGACGGGCGTGTTGCTGTTCGTCCTTGTTCGTTCGGTCACTGTTCGATTACGGGTGGTTGCTGTCCGATATTGCTGTGTCGACGGGTTGTTGCCTTCAGTTACAGCCTGAGCTGTTTGATTCATTTCGGCTGAGTGCTGCTCGCTACCGCACGTGAAATAGTCTTCCGCTGTACCGATAGAGAATTTGTATCAATGATATCGTATCATTCCCTCCCTCTTTGAAAGGAATTGACCTCAATTCCGTAATGCCATCGTCGTCAAGGTAAGGCGAGAGATCACCTACGTTGAAAGTCGCGTGTACTCCGTAATCGCCCGGAAGTTCTACTTTGTATCATAATAAACCTTGTATATAGTCCTCAAAATGGCTAAGGGTTCACCAACCTTTTCACCAACCATAAGTAACCGGAACAAAATAGTTGCTCTGCTCGTTTAAGTGTGTGACCCTTGTAGGTTCTAATTAATACGAATCGGTCAACATCATCAAATACAAAAAAGAAGATTATCCGACCAAGCTTGGTTGAGTCGCAGGCATACATAAAATCCTCATGGACAAATTACCAATTCTCGCGCGCACGACGACTTCGTAGCAGTTTTAGTATTTTGTCCATAACTTTCTCGTCCGAAATCCATTTAAGTTCGGTCACCCCTTGTAATTTTCGAGTGATACTTTGATAATCGTCAAGACATAATAATCTTCTGTTGTATTTCATACGCATTACGTACACTTATATACGTAATTCGTATCATAAGTGGTATCGGAGCCCAAGGTCATCTCCTTGGGCGATCAACTATATTCACCGAATTTTTTTTTTTTTGTTGAAACCTTCTTGGGTTGTTCTTCACGGTTAGAAAAATTTTCGCATAACATTGGCAGAAATTACGTAAGTAATGCGTATAAAACACAACGGAAGATTATCACGTTTACAATATTGATCAAAATTACAAAGGGGATGGACGAATTTAATGGGATTCGGCCGTGATGTAGTATGATGTACGGAGTTTGGTGTGTTTTATCGAACTAGACCTATAACTCGATAAAAGGTAATCTCTTCCCAAGACCTTTTGAGAATTGATCAAGTTAAAATCTCGAGACGCGTCGAAACAATAACTAAAGTTTGTTGAACTCGTTCAACGTATATTTCAAAGGAAATACAAGGTTTATTATGATTCAAGATATCTTACAAATACAACGAGCACTACTATATATAGTAGTTTCCAACCGAAAGAAAATACAACAAAACGAGAAAACAAAACTTCCTAGCAACATCCTAATCGGCCGAAAATATCAAGGAGATACCAAGCAATCTTGGATTTTATTGTTTGATTGAGACATGAAGAAATCTTGGTCTTTATTTCATGATGGTGACATGAAAGATCCTTGATGAAAGTCTTCACAAATCATCCCTTCTTGCAAGCTTCCAATCGGCCGAAGATACCAAGAGATTAGGAGGATTTTGTATGATATCAATCTCTTTGGAATTATATAGGTGATTATGACTTGAGGGAAAATGACATGAATCATGAAAGTCTTTCTTCAAATCTTGTGTCTTTGGCCGTTTGTCATCATGGTGGGGAAGGAGAATAACTTCATTATCTTGTTAAAGATATGAAGTCAAGTGAGGTCCCTTTCAAGCATGCCTTGGACGATTTTTCATGCTTTCGGACCGATTCCGTCGTCGAATTTTACGTTACTCCGATTCCGATTAATAACGTAACTCCAATCCGCATATTCTTTTCTCCCAAGTATAATAATGCATGACCATGCGTATCGTCGTGGACGTCGATTTTTATTGGAGCTTCTTCGATTGGAATATTAGATATCGTATCATTCCCTCCTTCTTTGAAAGGAATTGACCTCAATTCCGTAATGCCATCGTCGTCAAGGTAAGGCGAGAGATCACCTACGTTGAAAGTCGCGTGTACTCCGTATTCGCCCGGAAGTTCGACCTTGTATGCGTTGTCGTTCACTTTTTCCACAATTTTGTACGGACCCTCGGCTCTCGGCATCAATTTGTTCTTCCGTTTGCTTGGGAATCTTTCTTTTCTCAAATGTATCCAAACTAAGTCGCCAACATCAAATAATCTCGCTTTTTTATTTTTGTTCGACTTCCGTTTGTAAATTTCATTCACTTCTTTAATCCGTTCCCGTATCTTTTCATGTAACTTCATCATTGACTTGAGTTTTGCTTCGGCGTCTTTGTGAACCAATTCGTTGCTCGGCAATGGAATCAAGTCCAATGGCAAGTGCGGATTTAATCCGTATACTACTTCAAAAGGTGAATGGGCCGTGGCATAACCGGGTGATCGGTTGTATGCGAATTCCGCATGAGCAAGTTTAACGTCCCAATCCTTCTGTGTTTTATTTACCAATCCTCGCAATAATGCTCCTAAGGTTCGATTAGTTACCTCGGTCTGTCCGTCGGTTTGTGGGTGATGTGAAGTACTGAATAGGAGTTTAGTACCGACTTTCCTCCATAAAGTATTCCATAAGTAACTCAGAAATTTGGAATCTCGATCCGACACGATAGTTTTTGGAACTCCGTGTAAACGAACTACTTCCCGGAAGTACAAGTCCGCCACATTGCTTGCATCATCGGTTTTGTGGCATGCGATAAAGTGAGCCATTTTCGAAAAACGGTCGACGACCACCATGATCGAGTCTTTGCCTCGTTGAGTACGAGGTAAAGCCACAATAAAATCCATCGAGACATCCTCCCACGGTCGTAACGGTACTGGCAACGGCATGTATGTACTCGACTTGAACGAACTTTTCATCATGTGACAAGTGACGCATTTACTCACGATTGTGCTTACGTCACCATACATCTTTGGCCAAAAGAAGTGTTCTTTTAGCACTTCTACAGTCTTGGTCGAGCCGAAGTAACCGGCTAGCCCTCCTCCGTGCGCCTCCCGAACTAGCAATTCCCGAATTGTATGTCTTGGCACACATAATTTATTCCCCTTGAAGAGAAAGCCATCCTGTAACACAAATTCCTCGTACGGGGCTGTTTTACAACGGTTAAAAATTTCCCCGAAGTCCAAATCGTCGCTGTAATGATCTTTCAAAGTCTCGAACCCCAACAAACGAACATCTAGCATCGATAGTAAGGCATACCGTCTCGATTGTGCATCCGCCACTATATTACTCTTCCCGTCTTTGTACTTGGATGAAAAGTGAAAAGATTGTAAAAATTCCACCCATTTTGCATGCCTCGGGCTTAGCTTACTTTGTCCGTTGATGTATTTTAACGACTCGTGATCCGAGTGCAGCACGAAATGTTTCGAACGTAGATAATGACTCCAATGATCGAGTGCTCTCACGATAGCATAGAACTCCTTGTCGTAAGTACAATAATTCACTCGGGCGCCACTTAGTTTCTCCGAAAAATAGGCGATGGGACGGCCTCTTTGGATAAGCACTGCCCCGATTCTAACTCCGCTAGCGTCGCATTCCACCTCAAACGGTTGTGAAAAATCGGGTAACGTTAAAATCGGCGCTTCACATAATTTCCCCTTTAAATTTTCAAAAGCCTTTTGGGCCGCCTCGTTCCATGCAAAGGTTCCTTTTTTTAGACACTCCGTGATCGGACTGGAGATGGTGCTAAAGTCCCGTATGAATCGCCGGTAAAAAGAAGCGAGGCCATGAAATGATCGTACCTCCGTGATTGTCTTTGGGGTCGGCCACGACTTGATTGCCGCGATCTTTTCTTGGTCGACCGAAACTCCGTCTTTCGAAACAACATAGCCGAGAAAGACAAGACTCTCGACTAGGAAAGTACACTTCTCCCGTTTTCCATAAAGTTTTTGTTCCCTTAGCGTCTCAAATACGTACCGCAAATGTTTGAGATGCTCCTCTACGGTCGACTGTAGATCAAAATGTCGTCTAAGTATACGACAACAAACTTTCCCAAGAAAGGTTTAAGAATCTCGTTCATTAACCTCATAAAAGTGCTCGGGGCGTTCGTGAGGCCGAATGGCATCACAACCCATTCGTAAAGTCCATTCTTTGTTTTAAACGCCGTCTTCCATTCGTCTCCTCTCGAATGCGGATATGATGGTATCCGCTCAGTAAATCAACTATAGAAAATACAAACGAGCCATTTAACTCGTCCCAAAGATGTCGTCTAGTCTCGGGATGGGGAACCGATACTTGACGGTGATGTTATTCACGGCTCTTGTCAATACACATTCGCCAAGTTCCGTCTTTTTTGGTACAAGTAGAATCGGAACCGCACACGGACTTAAACTTTCTCGGACATATCCGTGATTCATGAGTTCATCAATTTGGCGTTGTAGTTCTTTGGTTTCTTCAGATTACAACGATACGCCGCTTTGTTCGGTAATGGAGCTCCGGTATAAGATCAATCGGTGTTCAATTCCGCGGATAGGTGGTAATCCTACCGCAAGTCTTCGGGTAATACGTCCAAAACTCGTGTAATAGAGCATCTATCTCTTCCTCATGGTGCGATTTGGTGGCAAGATTTCGACCTCTTTGATCATCATCAAATAAACATGTTCGCCATCGTCAATGGCGTGTTCGACTTCTTTCTCGTTTGCAAACATCGTAAGTTTCGGTCCTTCGACTTTTTTCGAACTCATCGTCCGGATAGCTTGAGGTGACATAGGTTTAAGAACGATTTTTTTTACCTTTGTCACGTAACTCATACTCGTTACTCCTCCCTCGATGTAGTACGTCCCGATCAAATAACCAAGGTCTTCCCAATAACACGTGACATGCGTCCATCGGTAGTACATCGCATGTAATATCATCGCCATACGAACCCATGGTGAGTCCGACCTTCACTTGCCTTGATACTTTCACCTTGTTTCCATCATCGAGCCAATGGAGTGCATACGGCTTAGGATGGGCCGTGGTGATCAAACCGAGTTTTGAGACCATCTCGCTTGATGCCACGTTTGTACAACTTCCACCGTCAATGATCAAGCTACACCATTTATCTCGACACGACACTTCGTGTGGAAGATTTGGTCTCGTTGTTCTTCGTCACTTGGGGCGGCCTTCGTTTGTAACATGCGAAGGACGAGGTTCGTGTCATAGTTCGGGCATCGTATGCCTCGCATTCTTCTTCTTCTTCGTCACTTCTAAGTTAAAAACGTCTCCAACTCTTTCTTCTTGACTAGCAATTCCTCTCGGGCGGCTATGGCTTCTCGTAACGTCACAATCCTCCGATTTGGACAAGCACTTTGATAGTGTCCAAATCCTTGACATTTGAAACACCGGACTTTAGATAGGCTTGTTTCTTTTGGTGTGATAGGAGTTTTTGGAATGGTAGTAACGGGTTGGTTTGTGGTGACAGTTTTTGGAAACGAGCTAGAACTCGCGCCAAAGTTGGTATTTCCGTATTTAGGTGGGAATTCGGGTTTAGAGAGTTTTGTTTTGTTTTGATTTTCCAACTTTATGCAAAGTCCGCATAAAGTATCAAAGTCGGAATAGGGGTAGAGTTCCACGGAATTAGCAATATTTTTGTTCAAACCTCGTAGGAAACGGGACATCCGCAATTCTTCGCTTTCTTCAAGTTCTCCCATCAAGGATAAGTTTTCAAACTCCTCGATGTACTCCTCGACACTTAGCTTTCCTTGCGTGAGTTCAGAAATTTTCGATACAAGCTTAACTTGTGTGTAGTCGGGACATATCTCTTTCGTAGTTTCTTTTTTAGAGAATCCCACGAACGTATCTTCTCTTTTCCGGCACGAACTCTTTGTGTCTTCATTCGCTCAAACCAAAGGGAAGCTCCCTTTCCAAGTTTGAGGATCGCATACTTGCAACGTACCTCGTCATTGAGATCCTTGAACTCAAACATTCGTTCAATTTTTCTTTCCCACTCCAAATAAACCTCGGGATCGGTGCCGCCTACGAACTCCGGGAGTTCGCTTGTCTTGTATTCATCAGCATGTCGTGGTGCATGCATGGTGTCGTATCCTCGTCGTGCTTGGATTCTGGGCTCCGGTAAGCCACGAAGAACGTCACGTAGTTGTGCTACTTCTTCATCGGTGAATGCCATCTTCTTGAGTAACGTCGAGAACTGTGAGACAAATGTCTCCGATACCACTTATGATACGAATTACGTAAGTAATGCGTATAAAACACAACGGAAGATTATCACGTTTACAATATTGATCAAAATTACAAAGGGGATGGACGAATTTAATGGGATTCGGCCGTGATGTAGTATGATGTACGGAGTTTGGTGTGTTTTATCGAACTAGACCTATAACTCGATAAAAGGTAATCTCTTCCCAAGACCTTTTGAGAATTGATCAAGTTAAAATCTCGAGACGCGTCGAAACAATAACTAAAGTTTGTTGAACTCGTTCAACGTATATTTCAAAGGAAATACAAGGTTTATTATGATTCAAGATATCTTACAAATACAACGAGCACTACTATATATAGTAGTTTCCAACCGAAAGAAAATACAACAAAACGAGAAAACGAAACTTCCTAGCAACATCCTAATCGGCCGAAAATATCAAGGAGATACCAAGCAATCTTGGATTTTATTGTTTGATTGAGACATGAAGAAATCTTGGTCTTTATTTCATGATGGTGACATGAAAGATCCTTGATGAAAGTCTTCACAAATCATCCCTTCTTGCAAGCTTCCAATCGGCCGAAGATACCAAGAGATTAGGAGGATTTTGTATGATATCAATCTCTTTGGAATTATATAGGTGATTATGACTTGAGGGAAAATGACATGAATCATGAAAGTCTTTCTTCAAATCTTGTGTCTTTGGCCGTTTGTCATCATGGTGGGGAAGGAGAATAACTTCATTATCTTGTTAAAGATATGAAGTCAAGTGAGGTCCCTTTCAAGCATGCCTTGGCCGATTTTTCATGCTTTCGGACCGATTCCGTCGTCGAATTTTACGTTACTCCGATTCCGATTAATAACGTAACTCCAATCCGCATATTCTTTTCTCCCAAGTATAATAATGCATGACCATGCGTATCGTCGTGGACGTCGATTTTTATTGGAGCTTCTTCGATTGGAATATTAGATATCGTATCAATTCCGTAATGCCATCGTCGTCAAGGTAAGGCGAGAGATCACCTACGTTGAAAGTCGCGTGTACTCCGTAATCGCCCGGAAGTTCTACTTTGTAGGCGTTGTCGTTCACTTTTCCCACAATTTTGTACGGACCTTCGGCCCTCGGCATTAATTTGTTCTTGCGTTTGTTTGGGAATCGTTCTTTCCTCAAATGTATCCAAACTAAGTCGCCAACATCGAATAATCTCGCTTTTTTATTTTTGTTCGACTTCCGTTTGTAAATTTCATTCAGTTCTTTAATCCGCTCTCGTATCTTTTCATGTAACTTCATCATTGACTTGAGTTTTGATTCGGCGTCTTTGTGAACCAATTCGTCGCTCGGCAAGGGAATCAAATCCAATGGCATGTGCGGATTTATTCCGTATACTACTTCAAAAGGTGAATGGGCCGTGGCGTCCGCATGTGCAAGTTTAACGTCCCAATCCTTTTGTGTTTTATTCACCAATCCTCGCAATAATGCTCCCAAGGTTCGATTAGTCACTTCGGTTTGTCCATCGGTTTGTGGGTGATGTGAAGTACTGAATAGGAGTTTAGTACCCACTTTTCTCCATAAAGTATTCCAGAAGTAACTCAGAAATTTAGAATCTCGATCCGACACGATAGTTTTTGGAACTCCGTGTAAACGAACTACTTCCCGGAAGTATAAGTCCGCCACATTGCTTGCATCATCGGTTTTGTGGCATGCTATAAAGTGAGCCATTTTCGAAAAATGGTCGACGACCACCATGATCGAGTCTTTGCCCCGTTGAGTACGAGGTAAAGCAACAATAAAATCCATCGAGACATCCTCCCATGGTCGTAAAGGTATTGGCAACGACATGTATGTACTTGGCTTGAACGAACTTTTCATCATGTGATAAGTGACGCATTTACTCACGATTGTGCTCACGTCACCATACATCTTTGGCCAAAAGAAACGCTCCTTTAGCACCTCTACGGTCTTAGCCGAACCGAAATGACCGGCTAGTCCTCCTCCGTGTGCCTCCCGAACTAGTAATTCCCGAATTGTATGCTTCGGCACACATAGTTTATTTCCTTTGAAAAGAAAGCCATCCTGTAAAACAAATTCTTCGTACGGGCCTGTTTTACAACGGGTGAAAATTTCTCCGAAGTCCAAATCGTCACTGTAATGATCTTTCAAAGTTTCGAACCCCAACAAACGAACATCTAGAATCGAAAGTAAGGCATACCGTCTTGATAGTGCATCCGCCACTATATTACTCTTACCGTCTTTGTACTTGGATGAAAAGTGAAAAGATTGCAAAAATTCCACCCATTTTGCATGTCTCGGACTCAGCTTGCTCTGCCCGTTAATGTATTTCAACGACTCGTGATCCGAATGCAACACGAAATGTTTCGAACGTAAATAGTGACTCCAATGATCGAGTGCTCTCACGATAGCATAGAACTCTTTGTCGTAAGTACAATAATTAACTCGAGCACCACTTAATTTTTCCGAAAAATAGGCGATGGGGCGGCCTCCTTGAATAAGTACTTCCCCGATTCCAACTCCATTAGCGTCGCATTCCACCTCAAACGGTTGTGAAAAATCGGGTAACGTTAAAATCGGTGCTTCACATAATTTTTCTTTTAATTTTTCAAAAGCCTTTTGGGCAGCCTCATTCCATGCAAATGTTCCTTTTTTAAGACACTCCGTGATCGGACTGGAGATGGTACTAAAGTCCCGTATGAATCGTCGGTGAAAAGAAGTGAGGCCATGAAATGATCGTACCTCCGTGATAGTTTTTGGTGTCGGCCAAGACTTGATTGCCGCGATCTTCTCTTGATCCACCGAAACTCCTTCTTTAGAAACGACATAGCCGAGAAAGACAAGACTCTCGACTAGGAAAGTACACTTCTCCCGCTTTCCATAAAGTTTCTGTTTCCTTAGAGTTTCAAAAACGTGCCGCAAGTGTTCGAGATGCTCCTCTAAGGATCGACTGTAGATTAAAATGTCGTCTAAGTATACGACAACAAACTTTCTCAAGAAAGGTTTGAGAACCTCGTTCATCAATCTCATGAAAGTGCTCGGGGCATTAGTGAGGCCGAATGGCATCACAACCCACTCGTAAAGTCCATTCTTTGTTTTAAATGCCGTCTTCCATTCGTCTCCCTCTCGCATGCGAATTTGATGGTATCCGCTCCGTAAATCAACTTTTGAAAATATAACCGAGCCATGCAACTCGTCTAAAATGTCGTCTAGTCTTGGGATGGGGAACCGATACTTGACGGTGATGTTATTCACGGCTCTACTGTCAATACACATTCGCCATGATCCGTCTTTTTTTGGTACAAGTAGGACTGGAACCGCACACGGACTTAAACTTTCTCGGACATATCCGTGACTCATGAGTTCATCAATTTGACGTTGTAGTTCTTTGGTTTCGTCGGGATTACAACAATATGCCGCTTTGTTCGGTAATGGAGCTCCTGGTACAAGATCAATTTGGTGTTCGATTCCGCGGATAGGTGGTAATTCCACCGGCAAGTCTTCGGGAAATACATCCGCGAACTCATGTAATATTGTATCTATCTCTTCCTCGTGGCGTGATTTGGTAGCAAGGTTTCGGATTTCTTTGATCATCATCAAATAAACACGTTCGCCATCGTCAATGGCGTGTTCGACTTCTTTTTCGTTTGCAAGCATCGTGAGCTTCGGTCCTTCGACTTTTTTTGAACTCATTGTTCGGATAGCTTGAGGTGACATAGGTTTAAGAACAATTTTTTTACCTTTGTCACGTAACTCATACTCGTTGCTCCTCGCTCGATGTAGTACGTCCCGATCAAATAACCAAGGTCTTCCCAACAACACGTGACATGCGTCCATCGGTAGTACATCGCATGTAATATCATCCCCATACGAACCCATGGTGAGTCCGACCTTCACTTGTCTTGATACTTTCACCTTATTTCCATCATCGAGCCAATGGAGTGCATACGGCTTTGGATGAGCCGTAGTGATTAGTCCGAGTTTCGAGACCATCTCGCTTGATGCCACGTTTGTACAACTTCCACCGTCAATGATCAAGCTACACCATTTATCTCCGACACGACACTTCGTGTGAAAGATTTGATCTCGTTGTTCTATGTCACTCGGGGCCGCCTTCGTTTGTAACATGCGAAGGATGAGGTTCGTGTCATAGTTCGGGGCATCGTATGCCTCGCAATCTTCTTCTTCTTCGTCGGCTTCCAAGTTAAAGACGTCTCCAATTCTTTCTTCTTCGGCTAGTAATTCCTCTCGGACGGCTATGGCTTCTCGTAACATCACTATTCTCCGATTTGGACAAGCACTTTGATAGTGTCCAAATCCTTGACATTTGAAACATCGAACTTTAGATAGGCTTGTTTCTTTTGGTGTGATAGGAGTTTTTGGAATGGTAGTAACGGGTGGACTTGTGGTGACAGTTTTTGGAAACGAGCTAGAACTCGTGCCAAAGTTGGTATTTCCGAATTTAGGTGGGAATTCGGGTTTAGAAAATTTTGTCTTGTTTTGAGTTTCCAACTTTATGCAAAGTCCGCATAAAGTATCAAAGTCGGAATAGGGGTAGAGTTCCATGGAATTAGCAATGTTTTTATTCAAACCTCGTAGGAAACGGGACATCCGTAATTCTTCGCTTTCTTCAAGTTCTCCCATCAAGGATAAGTTTTCAAACTCCTCGATGTACTCCTCTACACTTAGTTTTCCTTGCGTGAGGTCAGAAATTTTTCGATACAAACTCAACTTGTGTGTAGCCGGGACATATCTCTTTCGTAGTTTCTTTTTTAGAGAATTCCACGAACGTATCTTTTCCTTACCGGCACGAACTCGTTGTGTCTTCATTCGTTCAAACCAAAGGGAAGCTCCCTTTCCAAGTTTGAGAATTGCGTACTTGCATCGTACCTCGTCATCGAGATCCTTGAACTCAAACATTCGTTCAATTTTCCTTTCCCACTCCAAATAAGCCTCGGGATCGGTGCCGCCTACGAACTCCGGAAGTTCGCTTGTCTTGTATTCATCAGCATGTCGTGGTGCATGCATGGTGTCGTATCCTTGTCGTGTATGGATTCGGGGCTCCGGTAAGCCGCGAAGAACGTCACGTAGTTGTGCTACTTCTTCATCGGTGAATGCCATCTTCTTTGAGTAACGTCGAGAACCGTGAGACAAATGTCTCTGATACCACTTATGATACGAATTACGCATGTAAGTGTACGTAAAGCGTATGAAATACAACGGAAGATTATTATGTCTTAACAAGTATCAAAGTATCAACCAAAAATTACAAGGTGGTGGCCGAATTTAAGCGGTTTCGGCCGTGAAGTAGGATCGTATATGGATTTGGATGTGTTTTATCGAATTAGACCTATAACTCGATAAAGATAATCTCTCCTCAAGACCTATTGAGAATTGATCAAGTTAAAATTCGAGACGCGTCGAAATAATAACTAAAGTTTTGTTGAACTCGTTCAACGTATATTTCAAAGAAATACAAGGTTTATTGATTTTCAAGATACTTACAATCACCAAATGAACTACTATATATAGTAGTTGTACAAGAGATGAGGAAATAAAGAACAAGAAAAAAACGAAAATACAAGTCTCCATCTCTTATCACTTCGGCCGATTCTTCAAGGTGGGGAGGGGATCATGAAGATTTTGGACAAGATATGATATCAAGCATCTTGGACTTATTAGGGTGACTTTGACATGTAGAAAAGGACTTGATGAAAGTCTTCATCAAGTGATCACATCTTGGCCGATTTGTGGGGAGGAGGATGACTTATTTGGATATGATATCTTCAACTATCTTGGACTATATTTGGTGATGTTGACATGAAGGAAAAAGTTTGATGAAAGTCTCCACCATGTTAGCAATTTTCGGCCGATTCAAAGGAGGTGGGGATGAGGAGATTCTTCAATATCTTGTGAAAGATATGAAGACAAGCAAGGGTCCCTTTCAAGCATGATTTGGCCGAAATATCCATGCTTTGGACCGATTTCGTCGTCATGTTTTACGTTACTCCAGTTTCGATTAATAACATAACTCCAATCCGCGTGTTCTTTTCGCCCAAGTATGATGATGCATGGCCATGCAAATTTGTATCATTGTTGATGTCGATTTTTATTGACTCTTCTTCGATTGGCATATATGATATCGTATCAGACCATAACTCCCTCGTCCGGACTCCGATTGACTCATCGTTTGAACCATTGGAAAGATAACTTGATGCTCTATAATATTTAAAAGATTCAGAATTTTTGGAGTTTCCAAAAATTAATGGTGATTTTACAAAGTCAAACTCATACGTGGAAAAGTCGTTAAAGAACACGGAACTCAATAGAACAACACCGAGACGAACTCGGATGACAAAAAGTGTAGAATTAATCATTCTCAGAATGATGAAACGGTAACAATAGAGTGTCTAAGATGGACTTCCGCCAAAAAATAAAATTACTGGAAATCTAAATTGCGGATATTACAGTAACATGGTCTTATCTCCTATTAACAAGACTTAATCAAGAAGTGAGAGATTAATCGGAGCTGTTATAGCCAATTCTAGGTACAAAAGACTCGAATATAATCAATAAACCCGATGATACGAATTCTCCGGGAGAGGTGGATACGTATAGTTCGGAGTGTGCGTATGAATATCGTAGCGGAAGTCTTTTTACGATTTGGTTGTTTTTGGATGTATTTTGTGGGAGTAATATCGAATATGGCAATGAAAATTCGAACAAATGGAAAATAGAAGTAATATCAGAAAAAGTGATAATATCGATCAAGAAGACTTGAACGATCAAGAACAAGGGTTTATCGAATTAGACCTATAACTCGATAAGGTGATTTCTTCTCAAGACCTATTGAGAATCGATCAAATTAATATTCGAAAACGCGTCGAATAAAAATCAAGTTTCGGTGAAAAGCATTCACCAAGAATAGAAAACACAATGTGTATTCTTATACTTCAACATTCATAATACTCTCTATTTACAAGACTCATCAAAGCCTATTTATAGGAAAAAAACTAACTCTACCTATAACAATAAAAAAAACAATTCAAAGATTATAAAATCTTTGAATAATCCAAACAAATCAACATAAAATACAAACAAGGAACATAAATCACAAAATGGGGAAAACATAATCCCTAAAATAAGTAAAAAGGAAAAGAGAAGTCAAAAATACACAAAAGTGTATAAAATATGTGGGCTGCCGGCAGGGACTCGACCGTGTTCCGTGACACGGCCGCGGCGCGGTCGACAGGCGCCAGCAGGGACTCGACCGTGTCCGCTTGACACGGTCGCGGCGCGACAAGGACGTCTGACAGTGACTCGGCACGGGTGCGGCGCGACAAGGACCAGCAGTGACTCGACCGTGCGGCGCGACAAGGACGTTTGGCAGGGCTCGATCGTGTCCTGGAACACGGTCGGGTGTCTGGGCAGTGGGTTCCGGTAGTTGTGGGCGAGTAGGACTCGACCGTGTCTCCTGGCACGGTCGGGTTCGACCGACAGCGACCTTGGCTATTCCGGACGAGCATGACTCGACCGTTCCGGATGACACGGCCGAGTTCGGTCGGCAGTGCTCGGCATTTTCCGGCAGGCGTGACTTTTTCCGGCAAACTGGATATTTTCCGGCCGGTTGGACATTTTCCGGCAGGTTGGACATTCTTTTTACGTCTTATGTCCGTTTTCTCGCCTAAAAATGTTGTCGTACGTGCATGACGCGTTGTAAGGCCATTCACGTCGATCCTTGCTTCGTTTTCTTTATTTGGACTAGACAATTCCGTATCATCCCCTCCCCCTTTAAAGCGATTCATCCTCGAATCGGCATTGATCTCATCTCCAAAGGGATAAAAGAAAGTCACCAAACAGATAATAAGCCCAAAATTATCGGACGTTCGAGTGTGGCGCAGAACTTTGAGGTGTTAAATGAATGGATATTTCAAAGGGCAACTGACAAAATAACTATCATGATTAACATAAAAATGATAATTATTTTGCGAGGCAAAGCCTTTATCATCGTGGTTGAACTCACCTGATGCAATTTCAAGAATGAAGAAAATTACCTCGTAACCGTCTTTCACATCAAAATATTGGAAAGGCTCATCTTTAGGCTCGGTATCATAAACATGAACCACTGGATAAATATAGCACTGTTCTTCATCTTTATCAAAAATAGGTGGTCCATCATAATTATGGATTTCATGAAGCATGGTCGTGTGGCATGGTGGTTGTGAGACATGGGAAGCTGGACCTCGATCCGGTACTGCTGTTATAGCGACAATCAGGGCTGCCAAGACTGGGGAAGATGGCGGTGGCGGCACAGGTAAATTGTTGTTATCCCATTGACAAGAACTGTCAAAAACTCCATCAATGGCGGTATCCAAGTGAGACCAGAAGAAATCAAATTCCTCCATTTTAGTTCCAGAATCGGTGTGGCTAGAATCAAGTTCCTCACCATTAACATAAGTTGGTCCGTCTTGGTCAAATTGGCCAACACAACCAAGTGGCTCTGATACGATATCTAATATTCCAATCGAAGAAGCTCCAATAAAAATCGACATCCACGACGATGCAAATTCGCATGGCCATGCATCATTATACTTGGGAGAAAAGAATACGCGGATTGGAGTTACGTTGTTAATCGGAACAGGAGTAACGTAAAACTCGACGACGGAATCGGTCCGAAAGCATGAAAATTCGGCCAAGACATGCTTGAAAGGGACCTCACTTGACTTCATATCTTTGACAAGATAATGAAGATATTCTCCTTCCCCACCATGATAACAAACGGCCGAAACAACAAGATTTGAAGAAGACTTTCATCCTTCATGTCATTTTCCCTCAAGTCATGATCACCATAATAATTCCAAAGGGGTGATATCATATCTTCACAAAAATCTTCCTATTCCCTACTTGAAGAATACGGCCGAATTGAAGACATTTGGTGAAGATCTTCTTCATGTCACCATCACAAGTCCAAGATTACTTCATGTCTTAATCACCTAATAAAACCAAGATACTTGGTATCTCCTTGGATATTTTCGGCCGATTGGTGTGTTACTAGGAAGCTTTGTTTTCTCGTTTTGTTGTATTTTCTTACGGTTGGAAACTACTATATATAGTAGTACTCGTTGTATTTGTAAGATATCTTGAATATTAATAAACCTTGTATTTCTTTGAAATATACGTTGAACGAGTTCAACAAAACTTTAGTTATTATTTCGACGCGTCTCGAATTATAACTTGATCGATTCTCAATAGGTCTTGGGAAGAGATTACCTTTATCGAGTTATAGGTCTAGTTCGATAAAACACATTCAAACCCATACACTATCCTACATCCCGGCCGAAAACCGTATAAATTTCGGCCACCACTTTTTATTTTGCTGTATCGACGAGTTGCTGTATCGAGCGAGTCCTGCTGTTCGAAATTGCTGTATCGAGCGAGTCTTGCTGTTCGGAAGTGCTATATCGACGAGTTACTGCTGTTCGGAACTGCTGTAGCGGCTTGCTTCATTTCGGCTGAGTACTGTTCGCTACCGTACGTGAAAGAGTCTTCTGCTGTACCGAGAGAGAATTCGTATCATAAGTGGTATCAGAGACATTTGTCTCACAGTTCTCGACGTTACTCAAGAAGATGGCATTCACCGATGAAGAAGTAGCACAACTACGTGACGTTCTTCGCGGCTTACCGGAGCCCATGCACGACGAGGATACGACACCATGCATGCATCACGACATGCTGATGAATACAAGACAAGCGAACTTCCGGAGTTCGTAGGCGGCACCGACCCCGAGGTTTATTTGGAGTGGGAAAGAAAAATTGAACGAATGTTTGAATTCAAGGATCTCAATGACGAGGTACGTTGCAAGTATGCGATTCTCAAACTTGGAAAGGGAGCTTCCCTTTGGTTTGAGCGAATGAAGACACAAAGAGTTCGTCTTAGGAAAGAGAAGATACGTTCGTGGGATTCTCTAAAAGAAACTACGAAAAAGATATGTCCCGGCTACACACAAGTTAAGCTTGTATCGAAAAATTTCTGACCTCACGTAAGGAAAGCTAAGTGTCGAGGAGTACATCGAGGAGTTTGAAAACTTATCCTTGATTGGAGAACTTGAAAAAAGCGAAGAATTGCGGATGTCCCGTTTCCTACGACGTTTGAACAAAAATATTGCTAATTCCGTGGAACTCTACCCCTATTCCGACTTTGATACTTTATGCGGACTTTGCATAAAGTTGGAAAATCAAAACAAAACAAAACTTTCTAAACCCGAATTCCCATCTAAATACGGAAATACCAATTTTGGCGCGAGTTCTAGCTCGTTTCCAAAAACTGTCACCACAAGCCAACCCGTTACTACCATTCAAAAAACTCCTATCACCCCAAAAGAAACAAGCCTATCTAAAGTCCGGTGTTTCAAATGTCAAGGATTTGGAAACTATCAAAGTGCTTGTCCAAATCGGAGAATTGTGACGTTACGAGAATCCATAGCCGCCCGAGAAGAATTACTAGCCGAAGAAGAAAGAATTGGCGACGTTTTTAACTTAGAAGCTGACAAAGAAGAAGAAGAATGCGAGGCATACGATGCCCCGAACTATGACACGAACCTCGTCCTTCGCATGTTACAAACGAAGGCAGCCCCGAGTGACGAAGAACAACGAGACCAAATCTTCCACACAAAGTGTCGTGTCGGAGATAAATGGTGTAGCTTGATCATTGACGGTGGAAGTTGTACAAACGTGGCATCAAGCGAGATGGTCTCAAAACTCGGTTTGATCACCACGGCCCATCCAAAGCCGTATGCACTCCATTGGCTCGATGATGGAAACAAGGTGAAAGTATCAAGGCAAGTGAAGGTCGGACTCACCATGGGTTCGTATGGTGATGATATTACATGCGATGTACTACCGATGGACGCATGTCACGTGTTATTAGGAAGACCTTGGTTATTTGATCGGGACGTACTACATCGAGGGAGGAGTAATGAGTATGAGTTACGTGACAAAGGTAAAAAAAATTGTTCTTAAACCTATGTCACCTCAAGCTATCCGGACGATGAGTTCGAAAAAAGTCGAAGGACCAAAACTTACGATGTTTGCAAACGAGAAAGAAGTCGAACACGCCATTGACGATGGCGAACGTGTTTATTTGATGATGATCAAAGAGGTCCGAAATCTTGCCACCAAATCACACCACGAAGAAGAGATAGATGCACTATTACACGAGTTCTCGGATGTATTTCCCGAAGACTTGCCGGTAGGATTACCACCTATCCGCGGAATTGAACACCAAATTGATCTTGTACCAGGAGCTCCATTACCGAACAAAGCGGCGTATCGTTGTAATCCCGAAGAAACCAAAGAACTACAACGTCAAATTGATGAACTCATGAATCACGGATATGTCCGAGAAAGTTTAAGTCCGTGTGCGGTTCCAGTCCTACTTGTACCAATAAAAGACGGATCATGGCGAATGTGTATTGACAGTAGAGCCGTGAATAACATCACCGTCAAGTATCGGTTCCCCATCCCGAGACTAGAATACATGTTAGACGAGTTGCATGGCTCGGTTATATTTTCAAAAGTTGATTTACGGAGCGGATACCATCAAATTCGCATGCGAGAGGGAGACGAATGGAAGACGGCATTTAAAACAAAGAATGGACTTTACGAGTGGGTTGTGATGCCATTCGGCCTCACTAATGCCCCGAGCACTTTCATGAGGTTGATGAACGAGGTTCTCAAACCTTTCTTGGGAAAGTTTGTTGTCGTATACCTAGACGACATTTTGATCTACAGTCGATCCTTAGAGGAGCATCTCGAACACTTGCGGCACGTATTTGAGACGCGAAGGGAACATAAACTTTATGGAAAGCGGGAGAAGTGTACTTTCCTAGTCGAGAGTCTTGTCTTTCTCGGCTATGTTGTTTCGAAAGAAGGAGTTTCGGTGGATCAAGAGAAGATCGCGGCAATCAAGTCGTGGCCGACCCCAAAGACAATCACGGAAGTACGATCATTTCATGGCCTCGCTTCTTTTTACCGATGATTCATACGGGACTTTAGCACCATCTCCAGCCCTATCACGGAGTGTCTAAAAAAAGGAACCTTTGCATGGAACGAGGCGGCCCAAAAGGCTTTTGAAAAATTAAAGGGAAAGTTATGTGAAGCGCCGATTTTGACGTTACCCGATTTTTCACAACCGTTTGAGGTGGAATGCGATGCTAGCGGAGTTGGAATCGGGGCAGTACTTATTCAAAGAGGCCGTCCCATCGCCTATTTTTCGGAGAAATTAAGTGGCGCCCGAGTGAATTATTGTACTTACGACAAGGAGTTCTACGCTATCGTGAGAGCACTCGATCATTGGAGTCACTATTTACGTTCGAAACATTTCGTGTTACATTCGGATCACGAGTCGTTGAAATACATCAACGGACAAAGCAAGCTAAGCCCGAGACATGCAAAATGGGTGGAATTTGTACAATCTTTTCACTTTTCATCCAAGTACAAAGACGGGAAGAGTAATATAGTGGCGGATGCACTATCAAGACGGTATGCCTTACTGTCGATTCTAGATTTTCGTTTGTTGGGGTTCGAGACTTTGAAAGATCATTACAGCGACGATTTGGACTTCGGGGAAATTTTTAACCGTTGTAAGACGGCCCCGTACGAGGAATTTGTTTTACAGGATGGCTTTCTTTTCAAGGGAAATAAATTATGTGTGCCGAGACATACAATTCGGGAATTGCTAGTTCGGGAGGCGCACGGAGGAGGGCTAGCCGGTCATTTCGGCTCGACCAAGACTGTAGAGGTGCTAAAAGAACATTTCTTTTGGCCAAAGATGTATGGTGACGTAAGCACAATCGTGAGTAAATGCGTCACTTGTCACATGATGAAAAGTTCGTTCAAGTCAAGTACATACATGCCGTTGCCAATACCGTTACGACCGTGGGAGGATGTCTCGATGGATTTTATTGTGGCTTTACCTCGTACTCAACGAGGCAAAGACTCGATCATGGTGGTCGTCGACCGTTTTTCGAAAATGGCTCACTTTATAGCATGCCACAAAACCGATGATGCAAGCAATGTGGCGGACTTGTACTTCCGGGAAGTAGTTCGTTTACACGGAGTTCCAAAAACTATCGTGTCGGATCGAGATTCTAAATTTCTGAGTTACTTCTGGAATACTTTATGGAGAAAAGTGGGTACACTCCTATTCAGTACCTCACATCACCCACAAACCGATGGACAGACCGAGGTGACTAATCGAACCTTGGGAGCATTATTGCGAGGATTGGTGAATGATACGAAGCCGAATACTCCAAACGAAGAAGATGAAGCAAGAATTGACGTAAAATACCTCGATCGCACTCCAACGTACTTCTTGGGCGAGAAAACGGATACGAGGTACGGAGTTACCTTGATTGTCGGAATTGGAATAACTTAAGGCTAGTTGCAACATGGGAGGGGGGAAAGGTCCAAGTGGTAGCTAAACAAAGAATTTTCAGCATTTCTTTACTATAAAGGCAGCAGGATTCTTGGCAACTTGTTATATGAAAAAGCGGCTGTCAAACTTCAACTTGGAGACAAGACCCAACTTTTACTTTTGTCAACAAGTGACATGAAGAACCTTTTATTATCCTTTCATTATTTTAAAGAACAGCTTGTAATAGTTTAAGTTATTTTGTCAGGCCACTTTTGCCTATAAATAGTGGCAGTAGAGTTGTAATAGGGGGAGAATTGAATGTTGAAGAATTGAGAACACTTTGTGTTTTTCCTGGTGAATGCTTTTCATCAAAACTTGGTTTTTATTCGACGCGTTTCGAATACTAATCTGATTGATTCTCAATAGGTCTTGAGGAGAAATCACTTTATCAAATTATAGGTCTAATTTGATAAAACATCTGTTTATACCTTGTTTCGATATTCTGTTTATTTTTCGATACAGTTTTATACTTGTTCGTATAAAGTGTTGTTCGATCCTTCGAACGTGTTTCCTGTCTTAAAGTCGCTTCGAGCAAGCGTCTTTGTTTAGTCTTTTCATTTGGGCCAAATTCTGTCTTGTGGTCAGATCGAATCACCGCCTTCATCACTCGCTTGATGTTATTCTTGTAGCGAGTTGTCACCTGATTCGGCAGTTTCTTGTCGATAGCTTCCGCTCGTCAAAGAAGCCTTCCGCTGTATCGATAGCGAATTCGCGCCCCAAGTGAGAATTCGTATCATAAGTGGTATCGGAGAGCCCAGGTTCTTGATCTTTGGCATTATGGATCTCAACGACGCTGATTTCTTGGCAAAACTTCGTGACGCATTACGTGACGTACCAGAACAACGCGACCAGCGTTGGCAACCTAGGCGTGGTGACTATGAACGACCCTCACGCCATGTCGAAGAGTTCAAAGTGAACGAGCTTCCAGAGTTCATTGGAGGGACCGACCCTGAAGTTTACCTGGAATGGGAACGAAAAATTGATCGTATGTTCGAATTTAAAGACCTTGACGATGAGAAAAGGTGTAAGTATGCAATTCTCAAGTTGGGGAAAGGAGCTTCACTTTGGTACGAAGGAGTGAAAACATGAAGAGCTCGTACGGGGAAAGAAAAGATCCGTTCGTGGGATTCGTTAAAAAGAAAACTTCGCAAAAGATATGTAACAGCATCACACAGGTTGTCCTTGTACAGGAAGATTGCAAATCTCATGCAAGGAAAGTTGAATGTCAGTGAGTACATTGAGGAGTTTGAGAATCTGACCCTAATGGGAGAAATAGAGGAGAATGAGGAACAGAAGATGTCGCGATTTTTGCGTGGCTTAAACCGAAGCATAGCTAACTCGGTGGAACTGTATCCATACGAGGACTTCGATACATTATGCAGGTTATGCGTGAAGTTAGAAGCTCAGAACAGGATGAAGCTGTACAAACCCGAGTTTCCCGTCAAATTTGGTAACCCAAGCGTCGGGTCTAGTTCAGCTGTTAAGGCAACTGTACCGACTCCGGTTCCTGTTGCGATTCCCGCTAAGGCGACTGTACCCTACGTACCGAAGGAGACGAGTTTGGCTAAAGTGAGATGTTTCAAATGTCAAGGATTCGGGCATTATCAAAATGCTTGTCCGAACAAGCGAGTGGTGACACTAAGGGAAGCTGTCACGATCCGAGACGAGTTGTTGGTTGAGGAAGAAAGACTGGGTGACGTATTTGATTTCGACTTGAAGGATGAAGAAGGAGAAGAATGCGAGACTTACGATGCTCCGAGCTATGACACAGCTTTAGTTCTGCGAACGCTACAAGCCAAAGCTGGATCGAATGATTCGGAACAGCGGAATCAAATATTTCACACGAAGTGTCGAGTGGGAAATAAATGGTGTAGTTTGATTGTTGATGGAGGGAGTTGCACCAACGTCGCTTCCAGCGAGATGGTGACCAAACTCGGGCTGACCACTACGGCTCACCCGAAACCTTACACTTTGCATTGGCTCGATGATGGGAGCAAAATAAGGGTGACTAAACAAGTGAGGATTGGACTAGCCATGGGTTCATATGAAGACAACGTATTATGTGATGTACTCCCGATGGATGCATGCCATGTACTGTTGGGAAGACCATGGATGTTTGATAGGGACGTTTTACACCGAGGAAGAAGCAATGAGTACGAGTTACGGGATAAGGGCAAGAAGATTGTGCTTAAACCAATGTCGCCACAAGCTATTCACTCTATGAGTTCTAGTAGGAGTGAAAAACCAAAATTGGCCATGTTTGCTAGCGAACGAGAGGTGGAACATGCTATTAATGATGGCAGTTGTGTGTACTTGTTGGTTCTGAAGGAGACGCGGAATGGTAGCATGGTTGTGCGGAACGAAAGGATGGATGCCTTATTACGCGAATTTGCAGATGTTTTTCCCGAAGAATTACTGTCGGGTTTACCACCAATTCGCGGGATTGAACATCAGATCGACCTCATACCGGGTGTGTCGTTGCCTAACAAAGCTGCCTATAGATGTAATCCCGAGGAGACAAAGGAATTACAAAACCAAATCGAAGAACTGATGGATCGAGGATACGTTCGAGAAAGCCTAAGTCCTTGTGCGGTTCCGGTATTACTGGTTCCAAAGAAAGACGGATCTTGGAGGATGTGTATTGACAATGATCAGTGAACAATATAACCATCAAGTATCGATTTCCGATTCGAGGCTTGATGACATGTTGGACGAATTACGGATCGGTGATCTTTTCAAAAGTTGATCTACGAAGTGGTTATCACGGTCGAATGCGAGAAGGAGATGAGTGGAAGACAGCCTTCAAAACTAAACACGGGCTGTATGAATGGACCGTTATGCCGTTCGGTCTTACAAATGCACCGAGTACTTTCATGCGCTTGATGAATGAGGTACTTAAGCCATTTTTAGGGAAATTTGTGGTTGTATACTTAGATGATATTTTGATCTACAGCCGATCGCTGCAAGAACATTTCGAACACTTGAGGCAAGTCTTCGAAACCCTTAGAGACCAGAAGTTGTATGGAAAAAAGGAGAAGTGCTCATTTTTGGTCGAAAGTAGATTAACAAGTATCAAAGTATCACTTGAATTTTACTAAGGGTGGCCGAAATTTGATGGTGTTCGGCCGTGATGTAGTATGATGTACGGAGTTTGATGTGTTTTATCGAACTAGACCTATAACTCGATAAAAAGTAATCTCTTCCCAAGACCTTTTGAGAATTGATCAAGTTAAAATCTCGAGACGCGTCGAAACAATAACTAAAGTTTGTTGAACTCGTTCAACGTATATTTCAAAGGAAATACAAGGTTTATTATGATTCAAGATATGTTACAATCACCAAATGGACTACTATATATAGTAGTTTACAAGGATAATGATACAAAAACAACAAGAAAAAAACGAAACACCAAGCTTCCTTATGTCTTCGGCCGAGATGTGGTGTGGGGAAGGAGAGATCTTGGACAATCTTCAAGCATCTTGGACTTATTGCATATGATTTTGACATGTAGAAAAAGATTTGATGGAAGTCTTCATCAAGGAGAAATTTCGGCCGATCTTGTGGGGAGACTTGATGATTTATTTAGGACATGATATCTTTCATGGATTTTGAACTAGATAAGATATGGAGGTGGGGACTTTGTTTGTTGTCTTTGGCCGATTTTCAAAGATGGTGGGGAAGGAGGTGATCTTCACTTATCTTGTGAAAGATATGAAGACAAAGGGTCCCTTTCAAGCATGTTTTGGCCGATCTTCATGCTTTTGGACCGATCTCGTCGTCAAGTTTTACGTTACTCCGGTTAACAACGTAACTCCAATTCGCGTATTCTTTTCTCCCAAGTAGAACGATGCATGGCCATGTGAATTTGCATCATCATGGATGTCGATTTTTATTGGAGCTTCTTATTTGGAATATTAGATATCGTATCATTCCCTCCGTCTTTGAAAGGAATTGACCTCAATTCCGTAATGCCATCGTCGTCAAGGTAAGGCGAGAGATCACCTACGTTGAAAGTCGCGTGTACTCCGTATTCGCCCGGAAGTTCGACTTTGTATGCGTTGTCGTTCACTTTTTCCACAATTTTGTACGGACCCTCGGCTCTCGGCATCAATTTGTTCTTCCGTTTGCTTGGGAATCTTTC
The DNA here is from genome assembly GCA_033398695.1 of Orobanche coerulescens. Lineage (NCBI taxonomy): Eukaryota > Viridiplantae > Streptophyta > Magnoliopsida > Lamiales > Orobanchaceae > Orobanche > Orobanche coerulescens. The sequence goes on from JAWKAU010000076.1 coordinate 85,952, forward strand.
TTTTCTCAAATGTATCCAAACTAAGTCGCCAACATCAAATAACCTCGCTTTTTATTTTTGTTCGACTTCCGTTTGTAAATTTCATTCACTTCTTTAATCCGTTCCGTATCTTTTCATGTAACTTCATCATTGATTTGAGTTTTGCTTCGGCGTCTTTGTGAACCAATTCGTTGCTCGGCAAGGGAATCAAGTCCAATGGCAAGTGCGGATTTAATCCGTATACCACTTCAAAAGGTGAATGGGCCGTGGCATAACCGGTGATCGGTTGTATGCGAATTCGCATGAGCAAGTTTAACGTCCCAATCATACGTGTTTTATTTACCAACCCTCGCAATAATGCTCCCAAGGTTCGATTAGTTACCTCGGATGCATCCGTCGGTTTTGCGGGTGATGTGAAGTCTTGAGCAGAGTTTAGTACCTACTTTCCTCCATAAAGTATTCCGAAGTAACTCGAAATTTGGAATCTCGATCCGACACAATAGTTTTGGAACTCCGTGTAAACGAACTACTTCCCGGAAGTACAAGTCCGCCACATTGCTTGCGTCATCGGTTTTGTGGCACGCGATAAAGTGAGCCATTTTCGAAAAACGGTCGACGACCACCATGATCGAGTCTTTGCCTCGTTGAGTACGAGGTAAAGCCACAATAAAATCCATCGAGACATCCTCCCACGGTCGTAGCATTGGCAACGGCATGTATGTACTCGACTTGAGCGAACTTTTCATCATGTGACAAGTTACGCATTTGCTCACGATTGTGCTTACGTCACCATACATCTTCGGCCAAAAGAAATGTTCTTTTAGCACCTCTGACCTTGGTCGAGCCGAAATGACCGGCTAGTCCTCCTCGTGCACCTCCCGAACCAAAGAATTCCCGAATTGTATGTCTCGGCACACATAATTTATTTCCCTTGAAAAGAAAGCCATCTGTAAAACAAATTCCTCAGACGGGGCCGTTTTACAACGGTTAAAAATTTCCCGAAGTCCAAATCGTCGTTGTAATGATCTTTCAAAGTCTCGAACCCCAACAAACGAACATCTAGCATCGGCATGAAGGCATACCGTCTCGATAGTGCATCCGCTACTACATTACTCTTCCCGTCTTTGTACTTGGATGAAAAGTGAAAAGATTGTAAAAATTCCACCCATTTTGCATGTCTCGGGCTTAGCTTACTCTGTCCGTTGATGTATTTCAACGACTCGTGATCCGAATGCGGCCACGAAATGTTTGACGCAGATAATGACTCCAATCGAGTGCTCTTACGATAGCATAGAACTCCTTGTCGTAAGTACAATAATTTACTCGGGCGCCACTTAACTTCTCCGAAAAATAGGCGATGGGACGGCCTCTTTGAATAAGCACTGCCCCGATTCCAACTCCGCTAGCGTCGCATTCTACCTCAAACGGTTGTGAAAAATCGGGTAACGTCAAAATCGGCGCTTCACATAATTTTCCTTTTAAATTTTCAAAAGCCTTTTGGGCCGCCTCGTTCCATGCAAAGGTTCCCTTTTTCAGACACTCCGTGATCGGACTGGAGATAGTGCTAAAGTCCCGTATGAATCGTCGGTAAAAAGAAGCGAGGCCATGAAATGACCGGACCTCCGTGATTGTCCTTGGGGTCGGCCACGACTTGATTGCCGCGATCTTCTCTTGGTCGACCGAAACTCCGTCCTTCGAAACAACATAGCCGAGAAAGACAAGACTCTCGACTAGGAAAGTACACTTCTCCCGTTTTCCATAAAGTTTTTGTTCCCTTAGCGTCTCAAATACGTACCGCAAATGTTTGAGATGTTCCTCTACGGACCGACTGTAGATCAAAATGTCGTCTAAGTACACGACAACAAACTTTCCCAAGAAAGGTTTAAGAACCTCGTTCATCAACCTTATAAAAGTGCTCGAGGCGTTGGTGAGGCTGAATGGCATCACAACCCATTCGTAAAGTCCATTCTTTGTTTTAAACGCCGTTTTCCATTCGTCTCCCTCTCGCATGCGGATTTGATGGTATCCGCTCCGTAAATCAACTTTGGAAAATATAACCGAGCCATGTAACTCGTCCAGCATGTCGTCTAGTCTTGGGATGGGAAACCGATACTTGACGGTGATGTTATTCACGGCTCTACTGTCAATACACATTCGCCATGTTCCGTCTTTTTTTGGTACCAGTAGGACTGGAACCGCACACGGACTTAAACTTTCTCGGACATATCCGTGATTCATGAGTTCATCAATTTGTCGTTGTAGTTCTTTGGTTTCTTCGGGATTACAACGATACGCCGCTTTGTTCGGTAATGGAGCTCCTGGTATAAGATCAATCTGGTGTTCAATCCCGCGGATAGATGGTAATCCTACCGGCAAGTCTTTGGGAAATACGTCCGAAAACTCGTGTAATAGTGCGTCTATCTCCTCCTCATGTTGCGATTTGGTGGCAAGATTTCGGACCTCCTTGATCATCATCAAATAAACACGTTCGCCATCGTCAATGGCGTGTTCGACTTCTTTCTCGTTTGCAAACATCGTAAGTTTCGGTCCTTCGACTTTTTTCGAACTCATCGTCCGGATAGCTTGAGGTGACATAGGTTTAAGAACAATTTTTTTACCTTTGTCACGTAACTCATACTCATTACTCCTCCCTCGATGTAGTACGTCCCGATCAAATAACCAAGGTCTTCCTAATAACACGTGACATGCGTCCATCGGTAGTACATCGCATGTAATATCATCGCCATACGAACCCATGGTGAGTCCGACCTTCACTTGTCTTGATACTTTCACTTTGTTTCCATCATCGAGCCAATGGAGTGCATACGGCTTAGGATGGGCCGTGGTGATCAAACCGAGTTTTGAGACCATCTCGCTTGATGCCACGTTTGTATAACTTCCACCGTCAATGATCAAGCTACACCACTTATCTCCGACACGACACTTCGTGTGGAAGATTTGGTCTCGTTGTTCTTCGTCACTTTGGCGGCCTTCGTTTGTAACATGCGAAGGACGAGGTTCGTGTCATAGTTCGGGGCATCGTATGCCTCGCATTCTTCTTCTTCTTCGTCAGCTTCTAAGTTAAAAACGTCTCCAACTCTTTCTTCTTCGGCTAGTAATTCCTCTCGAGCGGCTATGGCTTCTCGTAACGTCACAATCCTCCGATTTGGACAAGCACTTTGATAGTGTCCAAATCCTTGACATTTGAAACACCGGACTTTAGATAGGCTTGTTTCTTTTGGTGTGATAGGAGTTTTTGGAATGGTAGTAACGGGCTGGCTTGTGGTGATATGTTTTGGAAACGAGCTAGAACTCGCGCCAAAGTTGGTATTTCCGTATTTAGGTGGGAATTCGGGTTTAGAGAGTTTTGTTTTGTTTTGATTTTCCAACTTTATGCAAAGTCCGCATAAAGTATCGAAGTCGGAATAGGGGTAGAGTTCCACGGAATTAGCAATATTTTTGTTCAAACCTCGCAGGAAACGGGACATCCTCAATTCTTCGCTTTCTTCAAGTTCTCCCATCAAGGATAAGTTTTCAAACTCCTCGATGTACTCCTCGACACTTAGCTTTCCTTGCGTGAGTTCAGAAATTTTTCGATACAAGCTTAACTTGTGTGTAGTCGGGACATATCTCTTTCGTAGTTTCTTTTTTAGAGAATCCCACGAACGTATCTTCTCTTTTCCGGCACGAACTCTTTGTGTCTTCATTCGCTCAAACCAAAGGGAAGCTCCCTTTCCAAGTTTGAGGATCGCATACTTGCAACGTACCTCGTCATTGAGATCCTTGAACTCAAACATTCGTTCAATTTTTCTTTCCCACTCCAAATAAACCTCGGGATCGGTGCCGCCTACGAACTCCGGAAGTTCGCTTGTCTTGTATTCATCAGCATGTCGTGGTGCATGCATGGTGTCGTATCCTCGTCGTGCTTGGATTCTGGGCTCCGGTAAGCCACGAAGAACGTCACGTAGTTGTGCTACTTCTTCATCGGTGAATGCCATCTTCTTGAGTAACGTCGAGAACTGTGAGACAAATGGCTCTGGTACCACTTATGATACGAATTATGTAAGTAATACGTATGAAATGCAACGGAAGATTAACAAGTATCAAAGTATCACTTGAATTTTACTAAGGGTGGCCGAAATTTGATGGTGTTCGGCCGTGATGTAGTATGATGTACGGAGTTTGATGTGTTTTATCGAACTAGACCTATAACTCGATAAAAAGTAATCTCTTCCCAAGACCTTTTGAGAATTGATCAAGTTAAAATCTCGAGACGCGTCGAAACAATAACTAAAGTTTGTTGAACTCGTTCAACGTATATTTCAAAGGAAATACAAGGTTTATTATGATTCAAGATATGTTACAATCACCAAATGGACTACTATATATAGTAGTTTACAAGGATAATGATACAAAAACAACAAGAAAAAAACGAAACACCAAGCTTCCTTATGTCTTCGGCCGAGATGTGGTGTGGGGAAGGAGAGATCTTGGACAATCTTCAAGCATCTTGGACTTATTGCATATGATTTTGACATGTAGAAAAAGATTTGATGGAAGTCTTCATCAAGGAGAAATTTCGGCCGATCTTGTGGGGAGACTTGATGATTTATTTAGGACATGATATCTTTCATGGATTTTGGACTAGATAAGATATGGAGGTGGGGACTTTGTTTGTTGTCTTTGGCCGATTTTCAAAGATGGTGGGGAAGGAGGTGATCTTCACTTATCTTGTGAAAGATATGAAGACAAAGTGATACGAATTATCCGGGGAGAGGTGGATACGTATCGGTCGTAGTATATGTAAGTGTATGATAGCGGAAGGCTTTTACAAATATGGAGTTTTTCGGATGTATTTTGTATGTGAATAATATCGGATATAACAATAAAAAATATCGAACAAGAAGATGATACGAATTACGTACGTAAAGCGTATGAAAGACAACGGAAGATTATTATGTCTTAACGATTACAAGGGGTGGCCGAACTTAAATGGATTTCGGCCGTGAGGTAGTAGTGTATACGGATTTGGATGTGTTTTATCGAACTAGACCTATAACTCGATAAAAGTAATCTCTTCCCAAGACCTATTGAGAATTGATCAAGTTAAAATCTCGAGACGCGTCGAAATAATAACCAAGGTTTTGTTGAACTCGTTCAACGTATATTTCAAGAGAAATACAATGTTTTATAAATTTCAAGATTCAAGATATATTTACAAATGTTACAAGTACTACTATATATAGTAGTTTCCAACTTTAAGAAAATACAACAAAAACAAGAAAATGAAGCTTCCTAGCAATCTTCAAGTTGGACGAAATACTTGATGAAATCTTCCTCAAGATTCATGTTTTGGACCGATTTTGTGGGGAATGAGAAACATGGTGAATCTTGGTTTGATGGTGACATGAAGAACATGCTTGATGAAAGTCTTAGTTGATGGTGACTTGATGAAAGTCTTTCTCAAGGTGGGGAATATGGCCGATTTTCAAATAAGGTGGGGAAGGAGGTGATCTTCACTTATCTTGTTTTTTGATATGAAGACAAAGGGTCCCTTTCAAGCATGTTTAGGTGATGGTGACTTGAAGCAATCTTGGACTTGATGGTGACATGAAGAAAAACCAAATATCCTTCCTTCCCATGCATCAATTCGGCCGATCCTTCCTTCCCATGCATCAAAACGTAAATCCTCATTTAGGAGGATTTGGTGTAGATTATGAAATCATCTTCTTTGGTATTATATAGGTGATAATGACATGAGGGACAAGGACATGAAGGATGAAAGTCTTCTACACTTACATATGTATGGGACGTGAGGTATCATGGTGGGGTGGGAAGGTGATATGATATCAAGTCTTTTGGAATTACCATGGTGATCATGACATGAAGGAAAGTGACATGAAGGATGAAAGTATTCTTCAAATCTTATGCATGGGACGTTTTTATATTGAGGTGGGGAAGGAGAATATCTTCATTATCTTGTGAAAGATATGAAGACAAGTAAGGGTCCCCTTCAAGCATGATTTGTAGTAATGGTGGGGAAGGTATCTTCAAAGTAGGGACAATATCAAAGGAAATCTTTGAAAGTGACATACTTGAACAAAATGGTAGGGGGGGGGGGGCGATGTGTTTGTGATGTGGGGGTGGAATCTTTGTGATGATCTTCTTTTTTGTATTTGAGGATGTTGACCGATTCGTATCATACCCTCTCTCTTTAAAGGGAATTGTCCTCAATTCCGAACTCCCTTCGTCACCAAGATAATTAACTAACGCCTCTAAGTATTTGATCTCGAAGATATCCGCAGTACGTACATGACCCAAAATCTTGAGACGATAGGTAGTGGGGCCCCCTCGAGAATCACCAACAAAATAACTATCATTATTAATAAAATAATAATAATTACTCCGCCATGTAATACCGATATCATGACATGAATGGATATCTGAAATGGGACGCACGGTTAACTCCACATCGGGTTCCTCCTCCAGAATTGGAAACACTGATAATTTCATATCGGGTTCACCATCGAAAATGGCCAATACAGAATTTATTGCGGAGTCCTCTTCATCAACTGGTTCCTTATCAAATGTTGGCGGTCTGTCGCAATCTGACCAACTCTCCGTTTCAAAATTATTCGGCTCCTCCAATAATGTCTCATCAAAAATTAATCCACTAGGCTCGTTTCGTACCGCAACAAAGTCATACGACCCACTTTGCTCCGATAGGGCAGCTCGACTCCAACCATCGTCTTCTTTGTCATCAAAAAATGCTGCAGGAGATTCTTCAAAAATGGGAAGCTCGAGATCAATCATGGGGTCCTCTTTGTCATCGATTCAGATCAAATATTGGCGGTCCATCATAACCCGACCCAATTTCCATGACACAAAAAGGCTCCTCACCATTAAAATAATTTGGTCCGTTTTGGTCAATATGGCCAACACAACCAACTGGCCCATGATCAAAGTAGCAAGATCCGGGTTCGTCAACTAGGGATACACGGCTCAACTCACCTTCTTCGTTGAATTGCTCCGTTGAAAACTCTGTCTCGTCTACTTCATTGAAAATGACCGTAGGGACATTGTCTTCATCGAAAAAAGATGCTGTTGGGACTTCCTTGATGGAGGAAGGCCTTAGATCGAATGCCGGTGGTGGAGCGTCGAAGGATTGGTGGTAAGATGGGGATTTGAACCTTCGATTGAAATATTTTTTGAATTTAAGCCAATCTTGGATTTTAGGCTTACGTTGTTGTGAACGGAATTTATTTGATTTTGCCACCAAACGGCGGCGCTACCGCGGAGGCGCCTTGCCACCAACGAAACGCGGCGGTTGACCGGGGCAGCCTTGAAGTCCGAGTGCTCCTCACAAGCACGAAGCCAATCTATGCACGCATTTGGATCACTATCTCCGTGAAATTCCGGTATGCTGCGGAATTTGGCCAAGAAATCAATATCGTTGGCATCGTCTCTGCGTCTTTGTTGCATACGTCGCTCCGGTAAGCCGTTTAGTGCGTCACGGAGTGTCATCAAGAAATCGAGCTCGGAGAAATCCATAACAAGAATCAAGAGATAGTTCTTGACAAGAAATCGGACAGAAAATTTTCCCAAGAAATCCGTGAAGAATGAACCAAGAAGATGATCAAAGAATCTGATCTTCACCGTTCAGACTGTAGTTCAAGAAGTTGGCTTACCTTTGTCAAAATTTCGTAATGATCCAACGGTCGAATCCACGGGAAACTTTGTTTTCTTCCGACTGCTCTAATCTCAACAAAAAAAAAAAAATTCGTTGAATAACTCGCCCAAGGAGATGACCTTGGGCTCCGATACCACTTATGATACGAATTATCCGGGGAGAGGTGGATACGTATCGGTCGGAGTATATGTAAGTGTATGATAGCGGAAGGCTTTTACAAATATGGAGTTTTTCGGATGTATTTTGTATGTGAATAATATCGGATATAACAATAAAAAATATCGAACAAGAAGATGATACGAATTACGTACGTAAAGCGTATGAAAGACAACGGAAGATTATTATGTCTTGACGATTACAAGGGGTGGCCGAACTTAAATGGATTTCGGCCGTGAGGTAGTAGTGTATACGGATTTGGATGTGTTTTATCGAACTAGACCTATAACTCGATAAAAGTAATCTCTTCCCAAGACCTATTGAGAATTGATCAAGTTAAAATCTCGAGACGCGTCGAAATAATAACCAAGGTTTTGTTGAACTCGTTCAACGTATATTTCAAGAGAAATACAATGTTTTATAAATTTCAAGATTCAAGATAAATTTACAAATGTTACAAGTACTACTATATATAGTAGTTTCCAACTTTAAGAAAATACAACAAAAACAAGAAAATGAAGCTTCCTAGCAATCTTCAAGTTGGACGAAATACTTGATGAAATCTTCCTCAAGATTCATGTTTTGGACCGATTTTGTGGGGAATGAGAAACATGGTGAATCTTGGTTTGATGGTGACATGAAGAACATGCTTGATGAAAGTCTTAGTTGATGGTGACTTGATGAAAGTCTTTCTCAAGGTGGGGAATATGGCCGATTTTCAAATAAGGTGGGGAAGGAGGTGATCTTCACTTATCTTGTTTTTTGATATGAAGACAAAGGGTCCCTTTCAAGCATGTTTAGGTGATGGTGACTTGAAGCAATCTTGGACTTGATGGTGACATGAAGAAAAACCAAATATCCTTCCTTCCCATGCATCAATTCGGCCGATCCTTCCTTCCCATGCATCAAAACGTAAATCCTCATTTAGGAGGATTTGGTGTAGATTATGAAATCATCTTCTTTGGTATTATATAGGTGATAATGACATGAGGGACAAGGACATGAAGGATGAAAGTCTTCTACACTTACATATGTATGGGACGTGAGGTATCATGGTGGGGTGGGAAGGTGATATGATATCAAGTCTTTTGGAATTACCATGGTGATCATGACATGAAGGAAAGTGACATGAAGGATGAAAGTATTCTTCAAATCTTATGCATGGGACGTTTTTTATATTGAGGTGGGGAAGGAGAATATCTTCATTATCTTGTGAAAGATATGAAGACAAGTAAGGGTCCCCTTCAAGCATGATTTGTAGTAATGGTGGGGAAGGTATCTTCAAAGTAGGGACAATATCAAAGGAAATCTTTGAAAGTGACATACTTGAACAAAATGGTAGGGGGGGGGGGGGGCGATGTGTTTGTGATGTGGGGGTGGAATCTTTGTGATGATCTTCTTTTTTGTATTTGAGGATGTTGACCGATTCGTATCACAAAGGGTCCCTTTCAAGCATGTTTTGGCCGATCTTCATGCTTTTGGACCGATCTCGTCGTCAAGTTTTACGTTACTCCGGTTAACAACGTAACTCCAATTCGCGTATTCTTTTCTCCCAAGTAGAACGATGCATGGCCATGTGAATTTGCATCATCATGGATGTCGATTTTTATTGGAGCTTCTTCGACTGGAATATTAGATATCGTATCACCAGTTCCCACTACAGTGACGGAGGTTAGATCGTTCCATGGACTAGCTTCATTTTACCGAAGATTCATTCGAGACTTCAGTACCATTGCAAGCCCAATAACCGAATGTTTGAAGAAGGGCACATTTAATTGGAGCAGAGCTGCTCAGGAGTCATTTGCAAATTTGAAGGCGAAGTTGTGCGAAGCACCAATCTTAGCATTACCCGATTTTTCGCAACCGTTTGAGGTGGAGTGTGATGCTAGCGGGGTGGGCATTGGAGCGGTTCTCATTCAGGGAAAGCGACCTATTGCTTATTTTTCCGAGAAGTTAAACGGTGCTCGTCTGAATTATTGTACGTACGACAAGGAGTTTTATGCTATTGTAAGGGCTCTAGATCATTGGAGTCACTATCTTCGACCAAAGCATTTCATCATACACTCGGACCATGAATCTTTGAAGTACATTAACGGGCAACACAAGTTAAGTCCCAGGCATGCGAAGTGGGTGGAATTCTTACAATCATTTCACTTCTCATCAAAGTATAAGGATGGCAAGAGCAATATTGTGGCAGATGCATTGTCTAGGCGTTATGCCTTACTCGCCACTCTTGATGTTCGTTTGCTAGGGTTCGATACAGTAAAGGAGTATTACGAAGGTGATGCGGATTTTGGCGAGACCTTCGCCCTGTGCAAACCAGGCCCGCTGGGAGAATTTTCGATACAGGAGGGCTTTCTTTTTAAGGGAAATCGTCTTTGTCTACCCAGGCACACGATTCGCGAATTGCTGATTCGAGAAGCTCATGGGGGAGGTTTGGCTGGCCACTTCGGTTCGGCCAAGACATTAGAAGTGCTTAAGGAACATTTTTACTGGCCAAGGATGCAAGGGGATGTTAATAATATAATCCGTAAATGTGTGACGTGCCATGTTGCGAAGAGTTCGTTCAAACCAGGAGTCTACACACCTTTACCGATTCCGGAGAGGCCGTGGGAAGATGTATCAATGGATTTCATTGTGGCTTTACCTCGAACCCAAAGAGGTAAGGATGCGATCATGGTTGTTGTCGATCGTTTTTGATACGAATTATCCGGGGAGAGGTGGATACGTATCGGTCGGAGTATATGTAAGTGTATGATAGCGGAAGGCTTTTACGAATATGGAGTTTTTCGGATGTATTTTGTATGTGAATAATATCGGATATAACAATAAAAAATATCGAACAAGAAGATGATAATTAAATGCGTAATGCGTATGAAATACAACGGAAGATTATTATGTCTTGACGATTATCAAAGTGTCACTCGAAAATACAAGGGGTGGCCGAACTTAAATGGATTTCGGCCGTGAGGTAGTAGTGTATACGGATTTGGATGTGTTTTATCGAACTAGACCTATAACTCGATAAAAGTAATCTCTTCCCAAGACCTATTGAGAATTGATCAAGTTATAATTCGAGACGCGTCGAAACAATAACTAAAGTTTGTTGAACTCGTTCAACGTATATTTCAAAGGAAATACAAGGTTTATTACTTTCAAGCTTGTTACAAATACAATCAAGTACTACTATATATAGTAGTTTCCAACTTTAAGAAAATACAACAAAACAAGAAAATGAAGCTTCCTAGCAACTCCTTCAAATCGTGAGGTATCATGGTGGGAAGGTGATATGATATCAAGTCTTTTTGGAATTATCATGGTGATTAGGACATGAAGGATAATGACATGAAGGAGACATTTGATGAAAGTCTTCATCAATTTTTTTGTTCAAATCGTGAGGTATCATGGTGGGAAGGTGATATGATATCAAGTCTTTTTGGAATTATCATGGTGATTAGGACATGAGGGACAATGACATGAAGGAAAGTTTTGAGGAAAGTCTTCTTCCAATCTTGTGTTTCTCACGTTTTGGTATTATGGTGGGGAAGGAGAAATATCCTCATTTGGAAGTATTATGGTGATGGTGACATGAAGAAGATATTTGATGAAAGTCTTCATCAAATCTTAAGCTTGGGCCGATTTTGTAGTGAGGTGGGGAAGGAGAAATATCTTCATGCATCTTGACAAATCATGAGTCCCTTTCAAGCATGATTGGCCGAATTTTCATGCTTTCGGACCGATTCCGTCGTCGAGTTTTACGTTACTCCGGTTCCGATTAACAACGTAACTCCAATCCGCGTATTCTTTTCTCCCAAGTATAATGATGCATGACCATGCGAATTTGTATCGTCGTGGATGTCGATTTTTATTGGAGCTTCTTCGATTTAGATATCGTATCAAGTCTTGAAACTAGAAGAGACAAAAATCTTCATGATCTTGGACCAAATATGATGCTGTCGGTTTTGTCATTTCTGGGATCCAATGAGTCCGAATTTGGTCCTATGGTCTCATAAGATTTGTAGCTCTCTTTCTTAGCTTTCCAGGGCCACTTGAATCACCTGAATCGGATTTCGGACGAAAGTTATGGGCAAAATACTAAAGCACTACGAAGTCGTCGTGCGCGCGAGAATTGGTAATTTGTCCATGTATTTTGCATGAGGATTTTATGTATGCCTGCGACTCAACCAAGCTTGGTCGGATAATCTTCTTTTTTGTATTTGATGATGTTGACCGATTCGTATCATACCCTCTCTCTTTAAAGGGAATTGTCCTCAATTCAGAACTCCCTTCGTCACCAAGATAATTAACTAAAGCCTCTAAGTATTTGATCTCGAAGATGTCCGCAGTACGTACATGACCCAAAATCTTGAGACGATAGGTAGTGGGGCCCCCTCGAGAATCACCAACAAAATAACTATCATTATTAATAAAATAATAATAATTACTCCGGAGTAATACCGATATCATGACATGAGTGGATATCCGAAATGGGGCCTTACGGTTAACTCCACATCGGGTTCCTCCTCCAGAATTGGAAACACTGATTTCTCGGGTTCATCATCAAAAATGGAAAACACAGAATTTATTACGGTGGGAACCATAGGATTTATTACGGATTCCTCTTCATCAATTGGTTCCTCATCAAATGCTGGCGGTCCGTCATAATCTAACCAACACTCCGTTTCAATATTGCTGGGCTCCTCCAATAATGTCTCATCAAAAATTAATCCAGTAGGCTCTTTTCGTACCGCAACAAAGTCATACGACCCACTTTGCTCCGATAGGGCAGCTCGACTCCAACCATCGTCTTCTTTGTCATCAAAAAATGCCGCAGGAGATTCTGTCATATCAAAGTTGTCAGTGACAAAGAGTTCATTTTCAATATTAGCCGTTTGAGAAAGCATAAGGCCGTGATCTTGTTTCGCGTTACTAAAATAATTTGGTCCGTTTTGGTCAATTTGGCCAACACAACCAACTGGCCCATGATCAAAGTAGCAAGATCTAGGTTCGTCGACTAGGGAGACATGGCTCAACTCATCTTCTTCGTTGAATTGCTCCGTTGAAAACTCTGTCTCGTCTACTTCATTGAAAATGGTGGTAGGGACATCGTCTTCGTCAAAAAAAACTTCGCTGGAAATTCTTCGATGAAAAAAAAATCTTTGATCAAAGGTTGGCGGCGGGCGTCGAAGGATTGGTGGTGGGAAACAACGAGTGGTAAGATGTGGCTTTGAACCTTCGCTTGAAATATTTTACGAATTTTTGCCAATGTAATTTTAGGCTTACGTTGTTGTGAACGGAATTTGTTTCAATTTTGCCACCGTAAGGCGGCGCTACCACGGAGGCGCTTTGTCACCAAACGCGGCGGTTGATCGGGCAGCCTTGAAGTCTGCATGCTCCTCACAAGCATGGAGCGATCTATGCACGCATCTGGATTACTATCTCCGTGAAATTACGGTATCTTTGCGGAATTTGGCCAAGAAATCAATATTGTTGGCATCGTCTCTGCGTCTTTCTTGCATACGTTGCTCCGGTAAGCCGTTTAGTGCGTCACGGAGTTTCATCAAGAAATCGAGCTCGGAGAAATGCATAACAAGAATCAAGAGATAGTTCTTGACAAGAAATCGGACAGAAAATTTTCCAAGAAATCCGTGAAGAATGAACCAAGAAGATGATCAAAGAATCTGATCTCCACCGTTCAGACTGTAGTTCAACAAGTTGGCTTACCTTTGTCAAAATTTCGTAATGATCCAACGGTCGAATCCACGGGAAACTTTGTTTTCTTCCGACTGCTCTAATCTCAACAAAAAAATTCGTTGAATAAATCGCCCAAGGAGATGACCTTGGGCTCCGATACCACTTATGATACGAATTATCCGGGGAGAGGTGGATACGTATCGGTCGGAGTATATGTAAGTGTATGATAGCGGAAGGCTTTTACGAATATGGAGTTTTTCGGATGTATTTTGTATGTGAATAATATCGGATATAACAATAAAAAATATCGAACAAGAAGATGATACGAATTACGTACGTAATGCGTATGAAATACAACGGAAGATTATTATGTCTTGACGATTATCAAAGTGTCACTCGAAAATACAAGGGGTGGCCGAACTTAAATGGATTTCGGCCGTGAGGTAGTAGTGTATACGGATTTGGATGTGTTTTATCGAACTAGACCTATAACTCGATAAAAGTAATCTCTTCCCAAGACCTATTGAGAATTGATCAAGTTATAATTCGAGACGCGTCGAAACAATAACTAAAGTTTGTTGAACTCGTTCAACGTATATTTCAAAGGAAATACAAGGTTTATTACTTTCAAGCTTGTTACAAATACAATCAAGTACTACTATATATAGTAGTTTCCAACTTTAAGAAAATACAACAAAAACAAGAAAATGAAGCTTCCTAGCAACTCCTTCAAATCGTGAGGTATCATGGTGGGAAGGTGATATGATATCAAGTCTTTTTGGAATTATCATGGTGATTAGGACATGAAGGATAATGACATGAAGGAGACATTTGATGAAAGTCTTCATCAAATTTTTTTGTTCAAATCGTGAGGTATCATGGTGGGAAGGTGATATGATATCAAGTCTTTTTGGAATTATCATGGTGATTAGGACATGAGGGACAATGACATGAAGGAAAGTTTTGAGGAAAGTCTTCTTCCAATCTTGTGTTTCTCACGTTTTGGTATTATGGTGGGGAAGGAGAAATATCCTCATTTGGAAGTATTATGGTGATGGTGACATGAAGAAGATATTTGATGAAAGTCTTCATCAAATCTTAAGCTTGGGCCAATTTTGTAGTGAGGTGGGGAAGGAGAAATATCTTCATGCATCTTGACAAATCATGAGTCCCTTTCAAGCATGATTGGCCGAATTTTCATGCTTTCGGACCGATTCCGTCGTCGAGTTTTACGTTACTCCGGTTCCGATTAACAACGTAACTCCAATCCGCGTATTCTTTTCTCCCAAGTATAATGATGCATGACCATGCGAATTTGTATCGTCGTGGATGTCGATTTTTATTGGAGCTTCTTCGATTTAGATATCGTATCAAGTCTTGAAACTAGAAGAGACAAAAATCTTCATGATCTTGGACCAAATATGATGCTGTCGGTTTTGTCATTTCTGGGATCCAATGAGTCCGAATTTGGTCCTATGGTCTCATAAGATTTGTAGCTCTCTTTCTTAGCTTTCCAGGGCCACTTGAATCACCTGAATCGGATTTCGGACGAGAAAGTTATGGGCAAAATACTAAAACTGCTACGAAGTCGACGTGCGCGCGAGAATTGGTAATTTGTCCATGTATTTTGCATGAGGATTTTATGTATGCCTGCGACTCAACCAAGCTTGGTCGGATAATCTTCTTTTTTGTATTTGATGATGTTGACCGATTCGTATCAGTTTTTCAAAGATGGCTCATTTTGTTCCTTGTCAATAAACCGATGATGCGAGTAATGTTGCTGACCTGTATTTTCGAGAGGTAGTGCGATTACATGGAGTTCCGAAAACTATTGTTTCGGACCGGGACTCAAAGTTTCTAAGCTACTTTTGGAACACGTTATGGAGGAAGGTAGGAACCAAGCTTTTGTTTAGTACTTCACATCATCCTCAGACCGACGGACAAACTGAAGTAACGAATCGAACACTGGGGACGCTGTTGCGAGGCTTGGTGAGCAAGACACAAAAGGACTGGGATCTGAAACTGGCACATGCGGAGTTTGCTTATAATCGATCTCCCACTCATGCCACTGCACACTCTCCATTTGAAGTAGTTTACGGACTGAATCCTTACATGCCGCTAGATCTAATTCCACTACCAAGTGACGAATTGGTGCATAAGGATGCGGAGTCAAAACTAAAATCAATGATGAAATTACACGAACAGGTGCGGGATCGAATCAAGGAAATAAACGAGGCGTACAAAAGGAAGTTAAACAAGCAAAGAAAGCCGAGACTATTCAAGGTTGGAGATTTAGTTTGGTTACATTTGAGGAAGGAACGATTCCCGAGTAAGCGTAAGAATAAGTTAATGCCACGAGCCGAGGGTCCATTTAAAATAGTTGCGAAGGTGAACGACAATGCTTACAAATTAGAACTTCCGGGCGACTATGGAGTGCATGCTACTTTCAACATAGGTGATCTTTCTCCTTATCTTGATGATGACGGGATTGCAGAATTGAGGACAATTCCTCTTAAAGGGGGAGGGGATGATACGAAGCCGAATACTCCAAACGAAGAAGATGAAGTAAGAATTGACGTAAAATACCTCGATCGCACTCCAACGTACTTCTTGGGCGAGAAAAGGGATACGAGGTACGGAGTTACCTTGATTGTCGGAATTGGAATAACTTAAGGCTAGTTGCAACATGGGAGGGGGAAAAGGTCCAAGTGGTAGCTAAACAAAGAATTTTCAGCATTTCTTTACTATAAAGGCAGCAGGATTCTTGGCAACTTGTTATATGAAAAAGCGGCTGTCAAACTTCAACTTGGAGACAAGACCCAACTTTTACTTTTGTCAACAAGTGACATGAAGAACCTTTTATTATCCTTTCATTATTTTAAAGAACAGCTTGTAATAGTTTAAGTTATTTTGTCAGGCCACTTTTGCCTATAAATAGTGGCAGTAGAGTTGTAATAGGGGGAGAATTGAATGTTGAAGAATTGAGAACACTTTGTGTTTTTCCTGGTGAATGCTTTTCATCAAAACTTGGTTTTTATTCGACGCGTTTCGAATACTAATCTGATTGATTCTCAATAGGTCTTGAGGAGAAATCACTTTATCAAATTATAGGTCTAATTTGATAAAACGTCTGTTTATACCTTGTTTCGATATTCTGTTTATTTTTCGATACAGTTTTATACTTGTTCAATATTTCGTATAAAGTGTTGTTCGATCCTTCGAACGTGTTTCCTGTCTTAAATTCGCTTCCGAACGAAACGTGCTGTTTCGAGTCTTTTCATTTGGGCCAAATTCCTGTCTTGTGGCTGTATCGAATCACCGCCTTCATCACTCGCCAGTATTGTTGCTGTAGCGAGCTGTTGTCACCAGTTCCCGATAGTTTCTTGTCGATAGCTTCCGCTCGTCAAAGAAGCCTTCCGCTGTATCGATAGAGAATTCGCGCCCCAAGTGAGAATTCGTATCAGTGAATAAAACACAAAAAGATTGGGACGTTAAACTTGCACATGCGGAATTCGCATACAACCGATCACCCGGCTTCGCCACGGCCCATTCACCTTTTGAAGTAGTATACGGAATAAATCCGCACATGCCATTGGATTTGATTCCCTTGCCGAGCAACGAATTGGTGATACGAATTACGTATGTAAGTGTACGTAATGCGTATGAAATACAACGGAAGATTATCACTGTTTCTACAAGTATCAAAGTAACAACGAAAATAAAAGGTGGTGGCCGAATTTAGATGGTTTCGGCCGTGAGGTAGGATAGTGTATGGATTTGAATGTGTTTTATCGAATTAGACCTATAACTCGATAAAGATAATCTCTCCTCAAGACCTATTGAGAATTGATCAAGTTATAATTCGAGACGCGTCGAAATAATAACCAAGGTTTTGTTGAACTCGTTCAACGTATATTTCAAGAGAAATACAATGTTTTATAAATTTCAAGATTCAAGATTCAAGATTATTACAAATACAATCAAGCACTACTATATATAGTAGTTTCCAACTTTAAGAAAATACAACAAAAACAAGAAAATGAAGCTTCCTAGTAACATCATAATCGGCCGAAATACTTGATGAAAATCTTCCTCAAGATTCATGCTTTGGACCGATTTTGTGGGGAAGGAGAAATATGGTGAATCTTGGTTTGATGGTGACATGAAGAACATGCTTGATGAAAGTCTTCCTCTAATCTCATGATATGGCCGATTTTGTGGGGAAGGAGAAACATGGTGAATCTTGGTTTGATGGTGACATGAAGAACATGCTTGATGAAAGTCTTCCTCTAATCTCATGATATGGCCGATTTTGTGGGGAAGGAGATCATGGTGAATTTTGGTGTTATTAGGTGATGAAAGTCTTTCTCAATATCTAGTAGGGCCGATTTTTATTATGGTGGGGATGAGAAAATATCTTCATGATCTTGGACTAGATAAGGTATGAAGGTGGGGACTTTATTTTTGTTTTGGCCGATTTTTAAATAAGGTGGGGAAGGAGGATATCTTCATTATCTTGTGAAAGATATGAAGACAAGTAAGGGTCCCCTTCAAGCATGATTTGTAGTAATGGTGGGAAAGGTATCTTCAAAGTAGGGACAATATCAAAGGAAATCTTTGAAAGTGACATACTTGAACAAAATGGTGGGGGGGGGGGCGATGTGTTTGTGATGTGGGGGTGGAATCTTTGTGATGATCTTCTTTTTTGTATTTGAGGATGTTGACCGATTCGTATCATACCCTCTCTCTTTAAAGGGAATTATCCTCAATTCCGAACTCCCTTCGTCACCAAGATAATTGACTAAAGCCTCTAAGTATTTGATCTCGAAGATGTCCGCAGTACGTACATGACCCAAAATCTTGAGACGATAGGTAGTGGGGCCCTCTCGAGAATCACCAATAAAATAACTATCATTATTAATAAAATAATAATAATTATTCTGCGAGGTAATACCGATATCATGATATGAATCATCATATAACCGGTCATCTGAAATGGGAAGCACGACAGTAATAATAGGTCGCTCTTCATCGGATGCCACTTCAAATACAGGAAAAACGCTTCGTCGTCTAATTTCATATCAAAATCTTGGTAAGGCTCAAGATATAGATGTTCCGGAATTATAACATCTTCTTGCTCCGTATCAAGAACCGAAAACACCTCATTGGAGTTTGGACAAAAATCTTCAAAATAACTTACAGCGAGACATGGATCGCCGTCGGGCACAACATCAAAAATGGGAAACACAGAATCAATTATGGGTTCCTCTTCGTCAACTGGTTCGGTATCAAATATTGGTGGCCCTTCATAATCCGGTCCAATTTCCATGACACTAACCGGCTCCTCATCATTAAAATAATTTGGTCCGTTTTGGTCAATTTGGCCAACATAACCAACTGGCCCATGCTCAAAGTAGCAAGATCCAGGTTCATCAATTAGGGAAACACGGCTCAACTCATCTTCTTCGTTGTATTGCGCCATTGAAACCTCTGTCTCGTCTACCTCATTGAAAATGGTGGTAGGAACATCGTCTTCATCGACACAAGGCTTAGCTGGAAATTCTTTGATGGGGAAAAACCTTAGATCGAAGGTCGGTGGCGGGGTGGCGCTGAACTTCTGCAATTTTCGGTGTGGTGCCGTTGGTGGATCGTGGCGGTGAGAATTTGTGGGGATGAATTTCCGAGTAAAGTGTTTTATGAATTTGTTCCAGTCTCTTAGTTTGGGTTTACCTTGGTGTAAACTACTGGTTTTCAATTTCGCCACTGTGTCGAGGCGCGACCACGAAGGCGTTTCGTCGCCAACGAGACTCGGCGGTCTACTGGAATTGAATTGTGGTTGAAAAACTCCTCACAAACATGGAGCCAATCAACACCTGCTTCTGGATCGGAATGTCCCATGAACTCCGGTACGCTGTGTAATGCGTCGCGTAATATCGCCAAGAGATAAATATCGTTGAACTCCATTTTGTTGAAAGATCAAGAACCTTAACTGAATTAAGAAATTCAGGTGTGGTTTCCGATGACAAGAATCAAGAGATAGTTCTTGACAAGAAATCGGACAGAAAATTTTCCAAGAAATCCGTGAAGAATGAACCAAGAAGATGATCAAAGAATCTGATCTCCACCGTTCAGACTGTAGTTCAAGAAGTTGGCTTACCTTTGTTAAAATTTCGTAATGATCCAACGGTCGAATCCACGGAAAACTTTGTTTTCTTCCGACTGCTCTAATCTCAACAAAAAAAATTCGTTGAATAAATCGCCCAAGGAGATGACCTTGGGCTCCGATACCACTTATAATACGAATTACGTATGTAAGTGTACGTAATGCGTATGAAATACAACGGAAGATTATCACTGTTTCTACAAGTATCAAAGTAACAACGAAAATAAAAGGTGGTGGCCGAATTTAGATGGTTTCGGCCGTGAGGTAGGATAGTGTATGGATTTGAATGTGTTTTATCGAATTAGACCTATAACTCGATAAAGATAATCTCTCCTCAAGACCTATTGAGAATTGATCAAGTTATAATTCGAGACGCGTTGAAATAATAACCAAGGTTTTGTTGAACTCGTTCAACGTATATTTCAAGAGAAATACAATGTTTTATAAATTTCAAGATTCAAGATTCAAGATTATTACAAATACAATCAAGCACTACTATATATAGTAGTTTCCAACTTTAAGAAAATACAACAAAAACAAGAAAATGAAGCTTCCTAGTAACATCATAATCGGCGAAATACTTGATGAAAATCTTCCTCAAGATTCATGCTTTGGACCGATTTTGTGGGGAAGGAGAAATATGGTGAATCTTGGTTTGATGGTGACATGAAGAACATGCTTGATGAAAGTCTTCCTCTAATCTCATGATATGGCCGATTTTGTGGGGAAGGAGAAACATGGTGAATCTTGGTTTGATGGTGACATGAAGAACATGCTTGATGAAAGTCTTCCTCTAATCTCATGATATGGCCGATTTTGTGGGGAAGGAGATCATGGTGAATTTTGGTGTTATTAGGTGATGAAAGTCTTTCTCAATATCTAGTAGGGCCGATTTTTATTATGGTGGGGATGAGAAAATATCTTCATGATCTTGGACTAGATAAGGTATGAAGGTGGGGACTTTATTTTTGTTTTGGCCGATTTTTAAATAAGGTGGGGAAGGAGGATATCTTCATTATCTTGTGAAAGATATGAAGACAAGTAAGGGTCCCCTTCAAGCATGATTTGTAGTAATGGTGGGAAAGGTATCTTCAAAGTAGGGACAATATCAAAGGAAATCTTTGAAAGTGACATACTTGAACAAAATGGTAGGGGGGGGGGGGGGGGCGATGTGTTTGTGATGTGGGGGTGGAATCTTTGTGATGATCTTTTTTGTATTTGAGGATGTTGACCGATTCGTATCAATTGGTTCACAAAGACGCCGAATCAAAACTCAAATCAATGATGAAGTTACATGAAAAGATACGGGAACGGATTAAAGAAGTGAATGAAATTTACAAACGGAAGTCGAACAAAAATAAAAAAGCGAGATTATTTGATGTTGGCGACTTAGTTTGGATACATTTGAGAAAAGAAAGATTCCCAAGCAAACGGAAGAACAAATTGATGCCGAGAGCCAAAGGTCCGTACAAAATTGTGGGAAAAGTGAACGACAACGCATACAAAGTCGAACTTCCGGGCGAATACGGAGTACACGCGACATTCAACGTAGGTGATCTCTCGCCTTACCTTGACGACGATGGCATTATGGAATTGAGGTCAATTCCTTTCAAAGAAGGAGGGAATGATACGATATCTAATATTCCAATCGAAGAAGCTCCAATAAAAATCGAAATCCACGACGATGCAAATTCGCATGGCCATGCATCATTATACTTGGGAGAAAAGAATACGCGGATTGGAGTTATGTTGTTAATCGGAACAGGAGTAACGTAAAACTCGACGACGGAATCGGTCCGAAAGCATGAAAATTCGGCCAAGACATGCTTGAAAGGGACCTCACTTGACTTCATATCTTTGACAAGATAATGAAGATATTCTCCTTCCCCACCATGATAACAAACGGCCGAAACAACAAGATTTGAAGAAGACTTTCATCCTTCATGTCATTTTCCCTCAAGTCATGATCACCATAATAATTCCAAAGGGGTGATATCATATCTTCACAAAAATCCTCCTATTCCCTACTTGAAGAATACGGCCGAATTGAAGACATTTGGTGAAGATCTTCATGTCACCATCACAAGTCCAAGATTACTTCATGTCTTAATCACCTAATAAAACCAAGATACTTGGTATCTCCTTGGATATTTTCGGCCGATTGGTGTGTTACTAGGAAGCTTCGTTTTCTCGTTTTGTTGTATTTTCTTACGGTTGGAAACTACTATATATAGTAGTACTCGTTGTATTTGTAAGATATCTTGAATATTAATAAACCTTGTATTTCTTTGAAATATACGTTGAACGAGTTCAACAAAACTTTAGTTATTATTTCGACGCGTCTCGAATTATAACTTGATCGATTCTCAATAGGTCTTGGGAAGAGATTACCTTTATCGAGTTATAGGTCTAGTTCGATAAAACACATTCAAACCCATACACTATCCTACATCCCTACGGAAAACCGTATAAATTTCGCCACCACTTTTATTTTCTTCATCGACGAGTTCTTTGTATCGAGCGAGTCCTGCTGTTCGAAATTCTTTGTATCGGCGAGTCTTGCTGTTCGGAAGTGCTATATCGACGAGTTCTTTGCTCGAATGGCTACATGTAGCGGCTTGCTTCATTTTGGCTGAGTACTGTTCGCTACCGTACGTGAAAGAGTCTTCTGCTGTACCGAGAGAGAATTCGTATCAGGCTCATGC
This sequence comes from Orobanche coerulescens, assembly GCA_033398695.1. Taxonomy (NCBI): domain Eukaryota; kingdom Viridiplantae; phylum Streptophyta; class Magnoliopsida; order Lamiales; family Orobanchaceae; genus Orobanche; species Orobanche coerulescens. Next base: position 108,339 of record JAWKAU010000076.1, read on the forward strand.
TCAAAGTAGCAAGATCCAGGTTCGTCAACTAGGGATACACGGCTCAACTCACCTTCTTCGTTGAATTGCTCCGTTGAAAACTCTGACTCTTCTACTTCATTGAAAATGACCGTAGGGACATTGTCTTCATCGAAAAAAGATTCTGCTGGGAATTCCTTGATAGGGGAAGACCTTAGATCGAATGAAGGTGGCGGGGTGGTGCTGAACTTCTGCAATTTCCGGTGTGTTGCCGTTGGTGGATCGTGGCGGTGAGAATTCGTGGGGATGAATTTCCGAGTAAAGTGTTTTATGAATTTGTTCCAGTCTCTTAGTTTGGGTTTACCTTGGTGTAAACAGCTAGTTTTCAATTTCTGCCACCAGGACGAGGCGCGACCACGAAGGCGTTTCGTCGCCAACGAGACTCGGCGGTCTACTGGAATTGAATTGTGGTTGAAAAACTCCTCACAAACGTGGAGCCAATCAACACCTGCTTCTGGATCGGAATGTCCTATGAACTCCGGTACGCTGTGTAATGTGTCGCGTAATATCGCCAAGAGATAAGTATCGTTGAATTCCATTTTGCTGAAGGATCAAGAACCTCAACTGAATTAAGAAATTCAGGTGTGGGCTCTGATACCACTTATGATACGAATTCTCTGGGAGAGGTGGATACGTATCGTTCAGAGTGTGCGTATGAATATCATAGCGGAAGTCTTTTTACGATTTGGTTGTTTTTGGATGTATTTTGTGGGAGTAATATCGAATATGCCAATGAAAATTCGAACAAATGGAAAATGGAAGTAATATCGGAAAACGTGATAATATCGATCAAGAAGACTTGAACGATCAAGAACAAGGGTTTATCGAATTAGACCTATAACTCGATAAGGTGATTTCTTCTCAAGACCTATTGAGAATCAATCAGATTAATATTCGAAAACGCGTCGAATAAAAATCAAGTTTCGGTGAAAAGCATTCACCAAGAATAGAAAACACAAAGTGTATTCTTATACTTCAACATTCATAATACTCTCTATTTACAAGACTCATCAAAGCCTATTTATAGGAAAAAAAACTAACTCTACCTATAACAATAAAAAAACAATTCAAAGATTATAAAATCTTTGAATAATCCAAACAAATCAACATAAAATACAAACAAGGAACATAAATCACAAAATGGGGAAAACATAATCCCTAAAATAAGTAAAAAGGAAAAGAGAAGTCAAAAATACAGAAAAGTGTATAAAATATGTGGGCTGCCGGTAGGGACTCGACCGTGTCCCGTGACACGGCCGCGGCGCGGTCGACAGGCGCCGGCAGGGACTCGACCGTGTCCACTTGACATGGTCGCGGCGCGACAAGGACGTCTGAAAGTGACTCGGCACAGGCGCGGCGCGACAAGGACCGGCAGTGACTCGACTGTGCGGCGCGACAAGGACGTTTGGCAGGACTCGATCGTGTCCTGGAACACGGTCGGGCGTCTGGGCAGTGGGTTCCGGTAGTTGTGGGCGAGTAGGACTCGACCGTGTCTCCTGGCACGGTCGGGTTCGGCCGACAGCGACCTTGCCTATTCCGGACGAGCATGACTCGACCGTTCCGGACGACACGACCGAGTTCAGTTGGCAGTGCTCGGCATTCTCCGGTAGGCGTGACTTTTTCCGGCAGGCTGGATATTTTCCGGCCGGTTGGACATTTTCCGGCAGGTTGGACATTCTTTTTACGTCTTATGTCCGTTTTCTCGCCTAAAAATATTGTCGTACGTGCATGACGCGTTGTAAGGCCATTCACGTCGATCCTTGCTTCGTTTTCTTTATTTGGACTAGTCAATTCCGTATCACCTGAGTTTTCATAGAGTTCCAACTCGAATGCATGTAACGTGGTCTTATCTCCTATTAACAAGACTTAATCAAGAAGTAAAGGTTTAATTGGAGATATTACAGCGAATCCTTGCTACAATAAGACTTAATCAAAAAGAAAAGATTAATCGGATCTGTTATAGCCAATTCTGAGTACAAAAGGCTCGGATCTAACCAATAAACCCGAGTTTTTATAGAGTTCCGACTCGAATGCATGTCAGGTGGTCTTGTATCCTATTAACAAGACTTAGTCAAGAAGTAAATGCTTAATAGGAGCTATTATATTCAATCCTTGATACAACAAGACTTAATCAAGAAGTAAAAGATTAATCGGAGTTGTTATAGCCAATTATGAGTACAAAATGCTCGAATCTAATCAATAAACCCGAGTTTTCATAGCATTCCGATTCAAATGCATATAATGTGGTCTTATATCCTATTGATAACACCTAATCAAGAAGTAAGATTTTAATTGAAGCTTATAGCGAATCCTTGCTACAAGAAGACTTGATGAAGAAAGAAAAGACTAATCGGAGTTGTTATTGCCAATTCTGAGTTCAAAAGGCTCGAATCAAATTAATAAACCCGAGTTTTCATAGAGTTCTGACTCGAATGGATGTAACGTGGTCTTATCTCCTATTAACAAGACTTAATCAAGAAGTAAAGGCTTAATCGGAGCTATTATATCTAATTGTTGCTACAACAAGACTTAGTTAAGAAGTAAAAGATTAGTCGGAGCTATTATATCCAATCCTTGCTAAAACAAGACTTAATCAATAAGTGGAAGATTAATCGGAGATGTTATAGCCAATTCTAAGTACAAAAGGCTCGAATATAATCAATAAACCCGAGTTTCATAGATTTCCGACTCGAATGCATGTAATGTAAAACCCCCTAAATTCGATAACTTATCACATGTACAATGTATCAAATCATGATGTAATTTAATAATAGTTATTTTATGACATGATATAACCTACATCTATTTTATTTTATTTCACTCTTTGACTTTGTAATTTACTTAATAAACCAAATAATAAAAATTAAAATAGTGTGTTGATTCACCTATTGGGCTAATTGTCAACATTTAACTACATGTGGACTCACTAATGGACTCAACCCAACTTATTAAAAATCATAAGACTTGAAGTTACACTTCAAAGCCCAACCCAACTAATTAAATCCTTTACCATTTTAATTATACTCTTAATTTAACAATATATATATATATATATATACACACGTATGGGCGGCCATGAGGGAAGAAGAGTGAAGCTCTAGATTCTTCACTTATCACATGCAAGACTTGCATGAAACATCTTGACACGTGTAACAAGTCTTCTATACATTTCACTTCCCAACCCTCCTTATCCCAACTTTAAATACTTACACCTTAACCTAACCACCCTTTACACTTACCACAACCCAAAAAATCTACATTTGAGAGTCTAAGAGAGAGAGAGAGAGGGACGAACCAAGAGGAAGAAGAAGGAGAAGGAAGAAAAATTTCAACAAGAAATAGGTAATCTCATCCCTTATAACTATTTCCATAATTTTTTATGAAAACCTCCATGACCTAACCTTAATCTTAATACATGCAAATGTAATTATTACCTTGGGGGTGCATGTGGATCGGCCAAACCATGTAGTAGTAGATAAGAAGTCGTTTTCCAACTTTCAAGACTTAGAACCGACGAAATCCGACAAGATCAAGGTGGGTGAAAACTCTTTCAAACTTTAAAGTAGAAATCTATTCTTTTCTTGTGATGCATGTGTTAAATCTGAAGTATTTCAAGATTCTTTTGATATGATCTATCTTCATGTTGTAATTTCATGTTATGATTTTATGTATAGCTATGTGAATATTCGTTTTTCTTAAACATAATCATCAAATATTATGAAAAATATGAAAGTATGTACTAATCTGAAATTCTTGTATAAATACATGTTTCTAAAGATGAATGTTATGGTTATAACAACATGCAATATGATTTATCGAATTTAAACGACAACCGATTTGGTAGTCGGGTGCCGATTTTGTGATAACTTGAAAGTTGTATGTTTTCTTCTATGTGTTGTTGAAACCCTACCAAAATCTGAAATCTTGTGTTATATGATTATGTTATGATAAATGGATACTTTATTTGCGGCCAAAATGAGACTCGAATTAGACGACTCAGTTTTATTGTTGGAGAGATGTTGTCGGTGGGTTTTCTCAGTTGCCGTGGCTCAGGAACAGTCTTCGCTCAGGCAGCGGGCCAAGTTGGCTTGGCTTAAGGATGGGGACCAGTGTACTGCCTTCTTCTTCCGGCGGATTGCTTCTAGACGAGTCAGATCTCGTATCTATAGACTTAATACGGAGGATGGTACTGAGTTGACTGACCCTGCTCTTATTAAGAATGAGGTTGTTGGGTTCTATGAGAGACTATTGGGTTATTCTAATCGGATTATGCCTTTATCGTTCAGCCAGGTTAGGCCTTTTATTTCGGCTTCGCTTTCGCCTGATGTTGCGGTGCATATGGTTAGACCTGTTACTGCTGATGAGGTTCGGTCTGTGTTCTTCGAGTTTGATAAGGACAAGGCCCCGGGCCCTGATGGTTTTAATGCTGCTTTTTACCGGCGGGCTTGGCCGATTGTGGGGGGTGAGATTTCGTTTGCTATTATGCATTTCTTTGCTACGGGCAAGTTTGTCAGGCAGATCAATTCTACGATCATTTCTCTTGTCCCGAAAGTAGCCTTACCTAAGAGCATGTCGGATTTTAGACCGATCTCTTGCTGCAACTTATTATATAAGGCTATTTCGAAAATTATTGTCCACCGTATGCGGGATAGCTTGGATGCCTTGATTGACCCGGCTCAGACTGCTTTTATTCCTGGAAGAAGGATTAGTGATAATATCCTTCTTGCTCAGGAACTTCTTCATGGTTATGGGCTGATACGAATCGGTCAACATCATCAAATACAAAAAAGAAGATTATCCGACCAAGCTTGATTGAGTCGCAGGCATACATAAAATCCTCATGCAAAATACATGGACAAATTACCAATTCTCGCGCGCACGACGACTTCGCAGCAGTTTTAGTATTTTGCCCATAACTTTCTCGTCCGAAATCCGATTCAGGTGATTCAAGTGGACATGGAAAGCTAAGAAAGAGAGCTACAAATCTTATGAAGACCATAGGACCAAATTCGGACCCATTGGATCCCAGAAATGACAAAACCGACAGCATCATATTTGGTCCAAAATCATGAAGATTTTTGTCTCTTCTAGTTTCAAGACTTGATACGATATCTAATATTCCAATCGAAGAAGCGCCAATAAAAATCGACGTCCACGACGATACGCATGGCCATGCATCATTATACCTGGGAGAAAAGAATACGCGGATTGGAGTTACTTTGTTAACCGAACAGAGTAACGTAAAACTCAACGACGGATCGGTCCGGAGCATGTAAATTCGCCAAAACATGCTTGAAAGGGACTCACTTGACTTCATATCTTTGACAAGATAATGAAGTTATTTTCCTTCCCCACCATGATAAGAAACGGCCAAAACACCAAGATTTGAAGAAGACTTCCATGTCCCTCATGTCATTATCACCTATATAAATACAAGGAGGATGATATCATAATCTACACCAAATCCTCCTAATTGAGCTCGGCCGAATTGATGCATGAAAGGAAGGATATTTGGTCTTCTTCATGTCCCCATCACTTAATAAGTCCAAGATGTCTTCATCAACATAAAAATGGTCTTCTTCATGTCCCCATCACTTAATAAGTCCAAGATGTCTTCATCAACATAAAAATCCAAGATGCTTGGTATCTACTTGGAGATTTTCGGCCGAAATGGAAGTTGCTAGGAAGTTTCGTTTTCTCGTTTTGTTGTATTTTCTTACGGTTGGGAACTACTATATATAGTAGGGCACGTTGTACTTGTAAATGATCTTGAATCTTGAATATTAATAAACCTTGTATTTCTTTGAAATATACGTTGAACGAGTTCAACAAAACTTTAGTTATTATTTCGACGCGTCTCGAATTATAACTTGATCGATTCTCAATAGGTCTTGAGGAGAGATTATCTTTATCGAGTTATAGGTCTAATTCGGTAAAACACATTCAAACCCATACACTATCCTACATCACGGCCGAAAACCGTATAAATTTCGGTCACCACTTTGTACTTTTGGTTGATACTTTGATACTTTTCCAAACATAATAATCTTCCGTTGTATTTCATACGCATTACGTACACTTACATACGTAATTCGTATCATAAGTGGTATCGGAGCCCAAGGTCATCTCCTTGGGCGAGTTATTCAACGATTTTTTTTTGTGAAGAATAGAGCAGTCGGAAGAAAACAAAGTTTCCCGTGGATTCTGGATCATTACGAAATTTTGACAAAGGTAAGCCAACTTCTTGAACTACAGTCTGAACGGTGGAGATCAGATTCTTTGATCATCTTCTTGGTTCATTCTTCACGGATTTCTTGGAAAATTTTCTGTCCGATTTCTTATCAAGAACTATCTCTTGATTCTTGTTATGGATTTCTCCGAGCTCGATTTCTTGATGACACTCCGTGACGCACTAAACGGCTTACCGGAGCAACGTATGCAAGAAAGACGCAGAGACGATGCCAACGATATTGATTTCTTGGCCAAATTCCGCAGCATACCGGAATTTCACGGAGATAGTAATCCAGATGCGTGCATAGATTGGCTCCATGCTTGTGAGGAGCACTCGGACTTCAAGGCTGCCCCGATCAACCACCGCGTTTCGCTGGTGACAAAACGCCTCCGTGGTAGCGCCGCCTTCTGGTGGCAAAAATTGAAACAGTCCCGTTCACAACAACGTAAGCCTAAAATTACAGATTGGCAAAAATTCAGAAAATATTTCAAGCGAAGGTTCAAAGCCACATCTTACCACCAGTCGTTGTTTCCCCACCACCAATCCTTCGACGCCCGCCGCCAACCTTTGATCAAAGATTTTTTTCATCGAAGAATTTCCAAATAAGTTTTTTTGACGAAGACGATGTCCCTACCACCATTTTCAATGAAGTAGACGAGACAGAGTTTTCAACGGAGCAATTCAACGAAGAAGATGAGTTGAGCCGTGTCTCCCTAGTCGACGAACCTAGATCTTGCTACTTTGATCATGGGCTAGTTGGTTGTGTTGGTCAAATTGACCAAAACGGACCAAATTATTTTAGTAACGCGAAACAAGATCACGGCCTTATGCTTTCTGAAACGGCTAATCTTGAAGATGAACTCTTTGTCACTGACGACTTTGATATGACAGAATTTCCTGCGGCATTTTTGATGACAAAGAAGATGATGGTTGGAGTCGAACTACCCTATCGGAGCAAAGTGGTTCGTGTGACTTTGTTGCGGTACGAAACGAGCTTAGTGGATTAATTTTTGATGAGGCATTATTGGAGGAGCACAGCAATATTAAAACGGAGTGTTGGTTAGATTATGACGGACCACCAAAGATTTGATGAGGAACCAATTGATGAAGAGGAATCCGTAATAAATCCTATGGTTCCCACCGTAATAAATTCTGTGTTTTCCATTTTTGATGATGAACCCGAGAAATCAGTGGTTCCACGTCCGGAGGAGGAACCCGATCTGTGGAGTTAACCGTGCGTCCCATTTCAGATATCCACTCATGTCATGATATCGGTATTACCTGGCGGAGTAAATATTATTATTTTATTAATAATGATAGTTATTTTGTTGGTAATTCTCGAGGGGGCCCCACTACCTATCGTCTCAAGATTTTGGGTCATGTACGTACTGCGGACATCTTCGAGATCAAATACTTAGAGGCTTTAGTTAATTATCTTGGTGACGAAGGGAGTTCGGAATTGAGGACAATTCCCTTTAAAGAGAGAGGGTATGATACTTATCGGTCAACATCATCAAATACAAAAAAGAAGATTATTCAACCAAGCTTGGTTGAGTCGCAGGCATACATAAAATCCTCATGCAAAATACATGGACAAATTACCAATTCTCGCGCAGCGACTTGAGTTTTAGTATTTTGTCCATAACTTTCTCGTCCGAAATCCGATTCAGGTGATTCAAGTGGCCATGGAAAGCTAAGAAAGAGAGCTACAAATCTTATGAGACCATAGGACCAAATTCGGACTCATTGAATCCCAGAAATGACAAAACCGACAGCATCATATTTGGTCCAAGATCATGAAGATTTTTGTCTCTTCTAGTTTCAAGACTTGATACGATATCTAATATTCCAATCGAAGAAGCTCCAATAAAAATCGACGTCCAAGACGATACGCATGGCCATGCATCATTATACTTGGGAGAAAAGAATACACGGATTGGAGTTACGTTGTTAATCGGAATCGGAGTAACGTAAAATTCGACGACGGAATCGGTCCGAAAGCATGAAAAATCGGCCATATCATGCTTGAAAGGGACCTCACTTGACTTCATATCTTGGACAAGATAATGAAGATATTCTTTTCTTCCCCACCTCACTAAAAAACGGTCCATGCCAAGATTTGAAGAAGACTTCCATCCTTCATGTCATTGTCCCTCATGTCATTATCACCTACATAATTCCAAAGAAGATGATATCATAATCTACACCAAATCCTCCTAACAATCCTTGATGAAGCTCGTCCGAAGTGAAGAAATGGAAGGAAGGATATTTGGTTTTTCTTCATGTCCCCATCACTTAATAAGTCCAAGATGTCTTCATCAACAAAAATCCTCACTTAATAAGTCCAAGATGTCTTCATCAACAAAAATCCAAGATGCTTGGTATCTACTTGAGACTTTCGCCGAGATGGAAGTTGCTAGGAAGTTTCGTTTTCTCGTTTAGTTGTATTTTTCTTTCGGTTGGAAACAACTATATATAGTAGTACTTGTAACATTTGTAAATATCTTGAATCTTGAAATTTATAAAACATTGTATTTCTCTTGAAATATACGTTGAACGAGTTCAACAAAACCTTGGTTATTATTTCGACGCGTCTCGAGATTTTAACTTGATCAATTCTCAATAGGTCTTGGGAAGAGATTACTTTTATCGAGTTATAGGTCTAGTTCGATAAAACACATCCAAATCCGTATACACTACTACCTCACGGCCGAAATTCATTTAAGTTCGGCCACCCCTTAGTAAATTTCAAGTGATACTTTGATACTTGTTAATCTTCCGTTGTATTTTATACAAGGACACTTACATTTGTAAGTGTCATGTACGTATACAAGGACACTTATCCGGGGAGAGGTGGATACGTATCGGTCGGAGTATATGTAAGTGTATGATAGCGGAAGGCTTTTACGAATATGGAGTTTTTCGGATGTATTTTGTATGTGAATAATATCGGATATAACAAAAAAAAATATCGAACAAGAAGATGATGCGAATTACGTAAGTAATACGTATAAAATACAACGGAAGATTAACAAGTATCAAAGTATCACTTGAAATTTACTAAGGGGTGGCCGAACTTAAATGGATTTCGGCCGTGAGGTAGTAGTGTATACGGATTTGGATGTGTTTTATCGAACTAGACCTATAACTCGATAAAAGTAATCTCTTCCCAAGACCTATTGAGAATTGATCAAGTTAAAATCTCGAGACGCGTCGAAATAATAACCAAGATTTTGTTGAACTCGTTCAACGTATATTTCAAGAGAAATACAATGTTCTATAAATTTCAAGATTCAAGATATTTACAAATGTTACAAGTACTACTATATATAGTAGTTTCCAACCGAAAGAAAAATACAACAAAACGAGAAAACGAAACTTCCTAGCAACTTCCATCTCGGCCGAAAGTCTCCAAGTAGATACCAAGCATCTTGTATTTTTGTTGATGAAGACATCTTGGACTTATTAAGTGAGGATTTTTGTTGATGAAGACATCTTGGACTTATTAAGTGATGGGGACATGAAGAAAAACCAAATATCCTTCCTTCCATTTCTTCACTTCGGCCGAGCTTCATCAAGGATTGTTAGGAGGATTTGGTGTAGATTATGATATCATCTTCTTTGGAATTATGTAGGTGATAATGACATGAGGGACAATGACATGAAGGATGGAAGTCTTCTTCAAATCTTGGCATGGACCGTTTTTTAGTGAGGTGGGGAAGAAAAGAATATCTTCATTATCTTGTCCAAGATATGAAGTCAAGTGAGGTCCCTTTCAAGCATGATATGGCCGATTTTTCATGCTTTCGGACCGATTCCGTCGTCGAATTTTACGTTACTCCGATTCCGATTAACAACGTAACTCCAATCCGCGTATTCTTTTCTCCCAAGTATAATGATGCATGGCCATGCGTATCGTCGTGGACGTCGATTTTTATTGGAGCTTCTTCGATTGGAATATTAGATATCGTATCAAGTCTTGAAACTAGAAGAGACAAAAATCTTCATGATCTTGGACCAAATATGATGCTGTCGGTTTTGTCATTTCTGGGATCCAATGAGTCCGAATTTGGTCCTATGGTCTCATAAGATTTGTAGCTCTCTTTCTTAGCTTTCCATGGCCCTTGAATCACCTGAATCGGATTTCGGACGAGAAAGTTATGGACAAAATACTAAAACTGCTACGAAGTCGTCGTGCGCGCGAGAATTGGTAATTTGTCCATGTATTTTGCATGAGGATTTTATGTATGCCTGCGACTCAACCAAGCTTGGTTGAATAATCTTCTTTTTTGTATTTGATGATGTTGACCGATTCGTATCATGGGCAGAGGGGGGTGCCTAGACGGTGTGTGTTTAAAGTTGACCTAATGAAAGCTTATGACACTGTTGAGTGGGATTTTGTGCTGATTGCTCTGCAGTGTATGGGTTTCCATCAGTCGTTCATCGCCTGGATCAGGGAGTGCATCACCACTACTGCCTTTTCGGTATCCTTGAATGGTGATGCTGAGGGGATCTTTAGAGGTCGTAGGGGGCTTCGGCAGGGAGACCCCATCTCTCCTTATCTTTTTGTTATTGTTATGGAGGTGCTTCATGGTATTATTACTCGTGAGATTGCTCGAGACTGTGGGTTCCTGGTACCCCTGGAAGTGTGAGGCCACCCGTACTTTCATGCTCGCCTTTGCAGATGATCTCCTTCTTTTCTGTAATCCAGACGAGGTCTCTATTGGTGTTCTTAAGAGGAGTATTGATATCTTTGATTCTCTTTCGGGGTTGCGTGCTAACCCTGAGAAGAGTAATTTTTTTCTATCGGCGAGTGCTTTAGAGCAGGGGGGTCAGGTTGAGCAGTTATTAGGGTTTCAGATGGGCCAGCTCCCTGTGCGGTACTTGGGGGTCCCTTTATCTTCATCGAAGCTCACGGTGGCTCAGTGCTCTCCTTTGCTTGACAGGATTGATGGTCGGCTGAGTGACTGGGCTTGTAGATCTCTGTCCATGGCCGGTCGATGCCAGCTTATTCGGTCTGTGTTATCTGCTCTTCACATTTATTGGGCCTCTATTTTTATCCTGCCTAAGGGTGTGATTGCCCTCATTAAAAAGCGTTAAGGCGTTTTCTTTGGAAAGGTTCGGGTGACTCTGGGCATGCTAAAGTGGCTTGGTCTAAGGTTTGCTTGCCTGTTGTGTGTGGTGGCCTTGGTATTACTCCGTTGAGGGTTCAGAACCAGGCCCTTATGACCCGCCATATTTGGGCTCTCCTGGCTGGGTCTCCTCGTTCTGTTTGGGTTAGATGGGTTCGTTTGCATAGAGTTCAGCAGTGTTCTTTTTGGGATATTCCTATCTCTGCTGCATCTTCCTGATCTTGAAACAATTCTTGAAGTTGCGTCCGCTTGTCATGGGGGCGTTTCAGTATTCTGTTGGGGATGGCTCTTCCTTCCATTTATGGTCGGATCCTTGGCACCCTATGGGTTTGATTAGACATTCTCTGCCTAGAGCACCTCTTTGGACTGGCATTGATGTGCATGCCCGTCTTGACTCTGTTATTTCTGATGGTCATTGGGTTTGGCCGGTAGTAGATCGTTCCGAGTTTCAGCAGGTTGTTTCTGCCCTCCCTACTATCATTGGAGGCCAGGATCGTATCTCATGGAGACCGCATAGCTCAGGTTCATTTTCTTCCTCGTCCGCTCTTCAGTTCCTTAGAGCGTATTCTCCTGCTGTTCCGTGGGGGCCTCTCCTTCTTGGCCCCGGGAAGATTCCTAGGCACTCCTTCATCTTATGGTTGGCTATTCAGGAGCGTCTGTCGACGATGGATAAGCCTTGGTTGCATCATGAGGATGGTATTTGCGTCCTTTGTGGGATGGCGGTTGAGTCTCATTCTCACTTATTCTTCATGTGCCCTTACTCTAGTAGGTGTATCTCTATTGCTAGGAGGGAGATAAAATTTAGTTGGCCTCACTCTGAGTGGAGTACGGGTATTCTTTGGGCGGCTAGGAGGTGGAGAGGTAGGCATGTGGTTAACGTGGTATACCGCATTTTTTTAGCGGCGTTGGTCTACTTACTCTGGCAGGAGCGTAATGAGAGGAGATTCGGTCAGAGGCGTCGAGATCCACACACAGTCACTTTTCAGGGGATTGGTCTTGCTCGGGACATTATCTCTCAGCGTTGGCCGCCTAATTCCTTATCTGCGGTCGCTGTTAGGCGTATTTGGAGGGTTGCTTGGTAGTTTCAGTGTAACTCTCTTTTATTTTTTCTTTTCGTGCTGTTGTTGCACCTTCTGTAATGGTTGCTGGGTACTGGCCAGCCTTGTTGGCCAGTCTTATTTATTTAATGCAATTGACTTTTCCCAAAAAAAAAATGAGACTCGAAACTAGTAAACGGAGCTTTTGTGCATAAATTGTAATTTCTTAAAGTTTGAGGACTAAACTGAAAATTTCGAAAATAAAACATTCTAGACCTTGGACAGTACATATTATACCACGTATAGGCTGTGCATAAACTTTCAAGCGATTCGGAGTTCGACATCTAAACTAATAGTCCAAATCGCAAATTTTAAATAATTTCGGGGTCAAAATGCAAGAATTCTAAACTTCTAGACCAGGTCCGAAATTTTCTGGAATTTTCACAAATCTGTAATTCCAGGTTCATCATAAGTCATCTCGTAAAATTTCGTTAAATTCCCAGCTAAATTCATAGCTCTATATGCCTCGGAACGATTTCCTTAAGTTTTGGGGCAATATCGCAATTTCTGAAAATTTCAGTCCCGAAACTGGAAATTTCCAAATTTTCATTAAATCTGGAGTCGAGAAATTGTTTTGGCTTCCTCATAAAATTTCATAACCATCCGATTTCGTTTCATACTCCAACGCTTAGGTTTGAACCTAAGGGCAAAAACATCCTTTCAAACTATTTACGAAACTCTCGTTTCGTTTCGTCGAACCTACCCAATTAACATATCTGATATGAACCCATCAGACCGTTAATAAATTATTGAGAATATTTTCGAGTCTGTATACAAGTCCTATTCCGCATTACCGGGCCACAAATAAAATTAACTATATTCCATACTTAATCAAAAGACGCTATTAACCTCACTGACCGAACGTTTACATGATACTTGTGAAACGCGTCAAATTGATAACTGTGACTGTTCGGGAACTAAGTGCTATACAAACAAAGTGCCACGAACGGGTCCGCCTCTAACTCTATTGGAACAAAGTGCCACGTCGACGGGCGGGGGCCACCTCTTGAGTCCATATGAAACAGAGTGCCGACTTTCAATCTGGGGGCCACCTCTTGATCTGTAGGAGCCACCTCTAGAGTCCCAAATCGTGTCAGGGACGGTTAGACCGAGTCTTGGATCGAGCAGCGCGGCTGCGGTTCATGAACAAGGCTACCGTTGTTTCCTATTCCCATAACCAAGGAACGGAGTGTTCCGAGGGACCTGGGTCGTAGACTTGGGGTATAATCGCGATTATGGTGTGATCCGGGTATTGACCCACAGCTAAAGACATACCGAGCCCAGATAAGAGATAAGGAAGCACACGCTAAGTGTGAGAGCGAAGGCTCAACATCTTGGGGCGACGGTCTAAATCTTGGGGCGACGGCCTATCTTGCTAGGAGTAATAAGGAGAGTCTAGAATCCAAAGTCCATATCGGCAGGATTCGAAACTGAATTGACTGATCGACTGACTGCTTGACTTGATATCCGTCCACGGGGACAGGATTATAATATTACAACTATACACTGATTATTGTTTCTAAAATTTCGACATAATTGTAATTGTTCTTATTTTTTTATAACTGATAAAACCATGCATCACTTTAAGTTTTTCAAAAGAAAGAGCCACACTCGCACACGATCACCCAATCACTGAGACCTTTTGTCTCACCCCCACCATTTTCCCTTTTAAACCAGAGAATGAGCAAACAACAGAGGACGAAGAAGGCTTCGTGGAAGAGGCCAAATAGAAGATTGTCTTCAAGATTTAGGACTTCTGTTCTTAGAAATTATATTGTTATCCCAACTTGTAATAGTTAACTATGCTTTGTACTTAACTCGTTTGGTATTTTTCCGCTGCAAACTTATGAACAGTGTAGTTTCGATATCAGCTTTGTTACAGCGAATCTTAGTACATCGGGCTAAGATGGTTGTTTGAAATGTTATCCAATCTTTATTTTGCTTCCGCTATTTAATATCGCATTTTAATTGATTGATCGACCGATGCGTCGCGTCCTCGTCCTTCCCGATGTTGGGGGCGTGACAGGAGTGGTATCGGAGCCCGCTTTGTGAGAAGGACACTTACAACGGGCTAACCAGGATAAGATTCTTCGGACTTAGATGGGAATTCCACCTAGGACGAAGTGAACCATAGGATTGAGACCTAATGTAGATTTCTCGAGTCAATTCTCATTAAAGATCTCTTTCGACTTATCGCTATTCACTTGGAATATGCATAGTCAAATTCAAAATTCCTAAGTCATTGGCCAAAGTACTTTATTAAGTATCCACGACATTTCCCCAACTGGATCAATCCTTCTGTTGAACTCTTGAAACGGATATAATTTACATCACTTATCCATTTTCTCAAAGTCATGTTACTATTCATTCAAAATTGATGAAGTTCCTTCAAACTCTACTAAACTCCATTACTTCTTAAAATGGGGTATTATTGTTCTTTTGTCGTTAAAAATCATATAAGCATTTATTGAATCATTAAGTTCACTGCCTTAATGATTATTCATGCTTAATAGAACCTTATATTGGATATTAGATTTTATGAGGCACTGACTTAGATTGTTTTGTTATTTAGATGGACTCAGCTAGGGGTGAGCAGCCGGTTGATGATACCCAGATCGACTCTGACACTCCACGACTGATTAACGAGGAGGAGCTACGTCAGGCACTGGCTTAGATTGAGAGTGTTACGAGACCATTCGTGGATGCGGTGACCTTGACTGACACCCGTGAGAGATAGATCTAGTCTTTGAGGGAGTCTATCACACGTGTGCATCAGGACGCATCGACATTCCGCAGTCACAGGAGCGAACTACTCGAAGTGCTAGAACATATGAAACCGGAGTACTTGGAGCTATAGTGTAAAGTGGAATCCTTGGGGAGTCAGCTACGCCTAAAGGATCGGACAATTGCCCAGCTTCGCAGAACCAAATTCTTCCAGATGCATAAGATCAAGATGCTGGAGAAAACGATCCGTTCCAGACGTCGCGAGCATGAAGAGTTCCAAATGGTGGCCAGGAAGAAATTAGCTATAGTGATGCGACTATTTCCATACTCCACGACTGAGGTAGGGGAGGCATCACATGCTCCACCGACGGACCCTACACATTTTGAGGAAGATCCGGAGGAGGACTTCGAGGAAGATCCGGAGGAGGACTTCGAGGAGGATCCGGAGGAGGACCCCGAGGAGGATGTGAGGATGGGTTCCGGAGAGGACTAGAGACTCGATTATGAAGTTATGTTATTTATTTTTATTTAATATTTTCCTAGAATATGAGACCAAACGACTGAATTTCGTATTTTGGTGTGTTACGATTATGTATTAACGGCAAATTTGTTTGAATGTGACAGTCTTGATCAATAGAATAATGTATGTTTTGGTAGATAAACCAAGCGTGACTAGAAACTACTATGTTTTCTATCCTTATATAAATTTCATCATTCGCGAATAATTAGCACTCAATCATATGCTTAAATCTACATGATAACATAAATTACTGATAACTCCACATAAAATTGCTAATCCTCACACATCCCTAACTTATATTAGATGGCTGACCGAAGACACGGACGTCCTTGCATGAATCGTGAAGAGCAGCATCAAGGCGACGATCGCTCACGCTCTCCTCTACGAGGAGGAATTGAGAATGATGCCATGGCCCAAGCCCTCACTCAACTGACGAACTTCCTACAACAACAGACTGCCAACAACCGGAACCACAATGAAACTCATGATCGTACCCTGGAAAGATTCTTACGTTTCAACCCGCCGACCTTTGACGGAGAACCCGACGATATCAAAGCTGAACTCTGGCTAGAGAAAATTGAGGGAATTTTCAACGCCCTTCAGTATACCGATGAACAGCGGATATCACTGGCTGCATTCCGACTCGAGGCCGCAGCTCATGACTGGTGGAGGAATGTCAATGAACGCTGGATGAGAGAAAACCGTGTCAAGGCATGGGCTAACTTCCTGACCGACTTCTGAACTCAATACGTGTCAGCAGCAGCCAGAGATGCTAGACGAGACGAATTCTACCACCTAAAGCAAAGAGCCATGACAGTCGCTCAATATGAAGCCCAGTTTAACTGATTGTCTAAATACGCACTGGGATTGGTTACAACTGAAGAGGACAAGCTCTATAAGTTCACTAGAGGACTGAGGCAGTCGCTTCAACAGAGTCTTCTAACTGTTCAGCTGACGACACTTACCCAAGCAGTGGAAGCCGCTACTCGGATCGAAAGCGGAACTGCTAGGTTAACTCAACAGCAAAGCCGTTTCTCCAATGCCAAGAGGCCTGCTACCCGACCAACATCAATGCCACCACAGAAGTTTAAGAGGAAGGGAACTCAAGGAAGCTCGAGTGGATCAAAGGCACCAGTTCTCAAAAAACCAACAACGCCTTGCACCCACTGTGGTAGGAAAGGGCATAAGTCAGAGTTGTGTTAGAGAAAGCTCGGAAAGTGCCTACGTTGCGGCAGCCCAGATCATCAAATTCGAGAGTGCCCAGATATGAACACCCCAGCAATCAAACCAGCTATTGCAGCCGAATCAGGAAACAATAAAGGGAAAGCCCCAGCTCGAGTGTACGCATTGACTGGTCAGGAGGCACCAAAGAACAACGATGTGGTGGGAGGTACACTCCTGATATCTAATCAACTTGCACGAACACTTATAGATCCAGGATCATCCCATTCGTTTGTTGCACCGCATTTTTCTAAGAAACTCGTTAGAATCTTTATCATTATGCCTAGAAGTATCTACCCTGATGGGAGTTAGTCAGCTAGCAGATAAAGTCCATTCTGCGTGTGATGTGATCATCAGTGGTAATCATACTCACGATTTAGTAGTGCTTCCAATATTAGAATATGACGTCATCCTAGGAATGGATTGGCTATCTAAGCACTACGCACAATTGGATTGTCATTCTAAGATAGTTAGGTTTTGCGAACCTAACAAGCCAATTGTGGAATTAATTGGAGACGCTAGAGTCAATCTAGCACCTATAATATCAGCTATCAAAGCTAGTAAGGCAGTTGCCAAAGGGGCAACCGGATTTTTAGCCTTTATGATACGAATCGGTCAACATCATCAAATACAAAAAAAAAAAGATTATCCGACCAAGCTTGGTTGAGTTGCAGGCATACATAAAATCCTCATGCAAAATACATGGACAAATTACCAATTCTCGCGCGCACGACGACTTCGTAGCAGTTTTAGTATTTTGCCCATAACTTTCTCGTCCGAAATCCGATTCAGGTGATTCAAGTGGCCATGGAAAGCTAAGAAAGAGAGCTACAAATCTTATGAGACCATAGGACCAAATTCGGACTCATTGGATCCCAGAAATGACAAAACCGACAGCATCATGTTTGGTCCAAGATCATGAAGATTTTTTTCTCTTCCCCACCATAATAAAAATCGGCCCTAGCATAAAGATTTGATGAAGACTTTCATCAAATGTCTCCTTCATGTCATTATCCTTCATGTCCTAATCACCATGATAATTCCAAAAAGACTTGATATCATATCACCTTCCCACCCCACCATGATACCTCACGTCCCATACATGTGTAAGTGTAGAAGACTTTCATCCTTCATGTCATTGTCTCTCATGTCTTATTCACCATATAAGTCCAAAGAGGTTGATATCAATCTTCACAAAATCCTCCTCACTCCTTGATAAAGATCGGCCGATTGGAAGAAGTGCAAGGGATGGTATTTGGTTCTTCTTCATGTCACCATCAAGTCCAAGATTGCTTCATGTCTTAATCACCTAATAAAACCAAGATACTTGGTATCTCATCTTTAGATATTTCGGCCGAAATGGAAGTTGCTAGGAAGCTTCATTTTCTTGTTTTTGTTGTATTTTCTTAAAGTTGGAAACTACTATATATAGTAGTGCTCGTTGTATTGTAAAGATATCTGGAACCTTGAAAGTAATAAACCTTGTATTTCCTTTGAAATATACGTTGAACGAGTTCAACAAAACTTTAGTTATTATTTCGACGCGTCTCGAGATTTTAACTTGATCAATTCTCAATAGGTCTTGGGAAGAGATTACTTTTATCGAGTTATAGGTCTAGTTCGATAAAACACATCCAAATCCGTATACACTACTACCTCACGGCCGAAATCCATTTAAGCTCGGTCACCACCTTGTAATTTTGAGTGATACTTTGATACTTATCAAGACATAATAATCTTCCGTTGTATTTCATACGCATTACGTACGTAATTCGTATCAACTCGTATAAAAGCCTTTCCGCTACAATATTCCTACAATCACTCCGACCGATACGTATCCGCTTCTCCCGGATAATTCGTATCATAAGTGGTATCGGAGCCCAAGGTCATCTCCTTGGGCGATCAACTATATTCACCGAATTTTTTTTTTGTTGAAACCTTCTTGGGTTGTTCTTCACGGTTAGAAGAATTTTCGCATAACATTGGCAGATTAGCGCAGTCGCAAGAAAACAAAGTTTCCCGTGGATTCGACCGTTGGATCATCACGAAATTTTGACAAAGGTAAGCCAACTCATTGAACTACAGTCTGAACGGTGGAGATCAGATTCTTTGATCATCTTCTTGGTTCATTCTTCACGGATTTCTTGGAAAATTTTCTGTCCAATTTCTTGTCAAGAACTATCTCTTGATTCTTGTTATGGAATTTTCCGAGCTCGATTTCTTGATGACACTCCGTGACGCACTAAACGGCTTACCGGAGCGACGTATGCAAGAAAGACGCAGAGACGATGCCAACGATATTGATTTCTTGGCCAAATTCCGCAGCATACCAGAATTTCACGGAGATAGTGATCCAAATGCGTGCATAGATTGGCTCCATGCTTGTGAGGAGCATGCAGACTTCAAGGCTGCCCCGATCAACCGCCGCGTTTCGTTGGTGGCAAGGCGCCTCCGCGGTAGCGCCGCCGTTTGGTGGCAAAAACTGAAACAGTCCCGTTCACAACAACGTAAGCCTAAAATCCAAGATTGGCTTAAATTCAAAAAATATTTCAATCGAAGGTTCAAATCCCCATCTTACCACCAATCCTTCGACGCCCCACCACCGGCATTCGATCTAAGGTCTTCCTCCATCAAGGAATTCCCAACAGAATCTTTTTTCGATGAAGACAATGTCCCTACGGTCATTTTCAATGAAGTAGACGAGACAGAGTTTTCAACGGAGCAATTCAACGAAGAAGATGAGTTGAGCCGTGTCTCCCTAGTCGACGAACCTAGATCTTGCTACTTTGATCATGGGCTAGTTGGTTGTGTTGGTCAAATTGACCAAAACGGACCAAATTATTTTAGTAACGCGAAACAAGATCACGGCCTTATGCTTTCAAACGGCTAATCTTGAAGATGAACTCTTTGTCACGATTTGACTTTGATATGACAATTTCTGCGGCATTTTTGATGACAAAGAAGATGATGGTTGAGTCGAACTACCTATCGGAGCAAAGTGGTTCGTGTGACTTTGTTGCGATGCGAAACGAGCTTAGTGGATTAATTTTTGATGAGACATTATTGGAGGAGCACACCAATATTGAAACGGAGTGTTGGTTAGATTATGACGGACCTTGACATTTGATGAGGAACCAATTGATGAAGAGGAATCCGTAATAAATCCTATGGTTCCCACCGTAATAAATTCGTGTTTTCCATTTTTGATGATGAACCCGAGAAATCGGTGTTTCCACTGGAGGAGGAACCCGATGTGGAGTTAACTGCAAGGCCCCATTTCAGATATCCACTCATGTCATGATATCGGTATTACCTGGCGGAGTAATTATTATTATTTTATTAATAATGATAGTTATTTTGTTGGTGATTCTCGAGGGGGCCCCACTACCTATCGTCTCAAGATTTTGGGTCATGTACGTACTGCGGATATCTTCGAGATCAAATACTTAGAGGCTTTAGTTAATTATCTTGGTGACGAAGGGAGTTCGGAATTGAGGACAATTCCCTTTAAAGAGAGAGGGTATGATACGAATCGGTCAACATCATCAAATACAAAAAAAAAGATTATCCGACCAAGCTTGGTTGAGTTGCAGGCATACATAAAATCCTCATGCAAAATACATGGACAAATTACCAATTCTCGCGCGCACGACGACTTCGTAGCAGTTTTAGTATTTTGCCCATAACTTTCTCGTCCGAAATCCGATTCAGGTGATTCAAGTGGCCATGGAAAGCTAAGAAAGAGAGCTACAAATCTTATGAGACCATAGGACCAAATTCGGACTCATTGGATCCCAGAAATGACAAAACCGACAGCATCATGTTTGGTCCAAGATCATGAAGATTTTTTCTCTTCCCCACCATAATAAAAATCGGCCCTAGCATAAAGATTTGATGAAGACTTTCATCAAATGTCTCCTTCATGTCATTATCCTTCATGTCCTAATCACCATGATAATTCCAAAAAGACTTGATATCATATCACCTTCCCACCCCACCATGATACCTCACGTCCCATACATGTGTAAGTGTAGAAGACTTTCATCCTTCATGTCATTGTCTCTCATGTCTTATTCACCATATAAGTCCAAAGAGGTTGATATCAATCTTCACAAAATCCTCCTCACTCCTTGATAAAGATCGGCCGATTGGAAGAAGTGCAAGGGATGATATTTGGTTCTTCTTCATGTCACCATCAAGTCCAAGATTGCTTCATGTCTTAATCACCTAATAAAACCAAGATACTTGGTATCTCATCTTTAGATATTTCGGCCGAAATGGAAGTTGCTAGGAAGCTTCATTTTCTTGTTTTTGTTGTATTTTCTTAAAGTTGGAAACTACTATATATAGTAGTGCTCGTTGTATTGTAAAGATATCTGGAACCTTGAAAGTAATAAACCTTGTATTTCCTTTGAAATATACGTTGAATGAGTTCAACAAAACTTTAGTTATTATTTCGACGCGTCTCGAGATTTTAACTTGATCAATTCTCAATAGGTCTTGGGAAGAGATTACTTTTATCGAGTTATAGGTCTAGTTCGATAAAACACATCCGAATCCGTATACACTACTACCTCACGACCGAAATCCATTTAAGTTCGGTCACCACCTTGTAATTTTGAGTGATACTTTGATACTTATCAAGACATAATAATCTTCCGTTGTATTTCATACGCATTACGTACGTAATTCGTATCAACTCGTATAAAAGCCTTCCGCTACAATATTCCTACAATCACTCCGACCGATACGTATCCGCTTCTCCCGGATAATTCGTATCACTTTATCATCAACAAACCCAAGAGTAAGTCGGGCATAGAAACTATACGTGTGGTATCCGAATACCCTGACGTATTTCCCGAAGAATTGACCTCCCTACCACCTGACAGAGAAATTGAATTCAATATCGAAATCATGCCTGGGAAGGCACCCATTGCAAAGGCACCATACCGAATGGCACCACTGGACCTGCAAGAGTTGAAGGTCCAACTGCAGAAGTTACTCGACGTGGGTTTCGTACAACCCAGTGTATCACCTTGGGGAGCTCCGGTATTGTTTGTCAAAAAGGACGGAACATTGATGCTTTGCATAGATTACCGTGAACTCAACAACATTACAGTTAAAAATAAGTATCCTCTCTTGAGGATAGATGAGTTGTTTGAACAACTCCAAGGAGCTACGGTGTATTCCAAGTTCGATCTTCAACAAGGATACTACCAGTTAAAGATTAGGAATGAAAATGTTCCTAAAACTGCATTCCAAACTAGATACGGCCACTACGAGTTCGTAGTGATGCCTTTTGGACTCACGAATGCTCCTGCGGCATTTATGGATTTAATGCACAGAGTATTTCAACCATATCTCGACCAATTCGTAGTAATTTTCATTGATGACATACTCATGTACTCTAAGTCGGAAAAAGATTACGAGAGGCATCTTAGACTAGTGTTGGATACACTAAGGCAGCACAAGTTGTACGCCAAGTACAGCAAGTGTGAATTTTGGTTGAGGGAAGTGGCATTTCTAGGCCATATTATTTCTGGAGAAGGGATTGCAGTTGATCCATCTAAGATAGAAACTATTCTGGATTGGAAGAGGCCAGAAAATGTAACTGAGATCAAAAGCTTTCTTGGACTTCCGGGCTACTACCGTAAATTCATCAAAGACTTCTCGAAGATAGCGGGACCCCTCACCCGGCTAACCCAGAAACAAGTAAAATTTGAATGGACGGATAAATGCGAGTTAAATTTCCAGGAACTCAAGAAGAGACTTACCACCGCACCTATACTGACACTTCCAGAAGGAACCCAAGGATTTGTCGTATATAGTGACGCCTCAAAGGATGGCCTCGGTGCCGTTCTAATGCAGAATGGTAAAGTTATCACGTACGCTTCCAGGCAACTCAAGATGCACGAGAAGAATTATCCAACGCACGACCTCGAACTTGCTGCAATAGTATTCGCCTTAAAGAAATGGCAACATCATTTATATGGCATTGAATTCACCGTGCTTACGGATCATAAAAGTCTCAAGTACCTATTTTCTCAAAAGGAACTTAATCTCCGATAGAGAAGATGGGTAGAACTTTTAGAAGATTACCATTGTGAAATTCAACACCACCCAGGGAAAGCGAACGTCGTGGCCGATGCCCTAAGTAGAAAGGCTAGAGTGGCCCAACTCATGGTTTGTGAATGGCACGCTCTTGAGGAAATGAGCTACCTGAAACCCATTCATGAATGTACTCGTTTAAGTTGCGCCAACCTCATGGTTAAACCAAATCTATTGGACGATATTCGATTAGCCCAAGAGAGAGATCCAAAACTTCAAGAGTTTAAAGACAAGATCGCTAAGGGCGAGAAACCCGAGTTTACAATTACCAAGGATGGAATTGTAAGGTTTAAGGGACGGTTATGCATACCTCACGGCGGGGAGCTCAAAAGACGAATTCTCGAGGAAGCTCATTGCTCGAGATATACGATACACCCAGGAGGTAACAAGATGTACCGGGACTTGAAGAAACACTTTTGGTGGGTAAAAATGAAGAACCAAGTGGCAGAATTCGTGGCACGATGCCTCACATGTCAGAGAGTCAAAGCTAAGCATCAGCAACCCTCAGGACTACTACAGCCACTAGAAGTCCCTGAATGGAAATGGGAAATGGTAACCATGGATTTTATCACGGATTTTCCGACCACAAGAGGAGGTTATAACACCATTTGGGTGATCGTCGACAGATTGACAAAATCATCTCATTTCGTGCCGGTGAAAAAGGACGACAGTCTACAAAAGCTGGCTAGGACCTATATTAGAGAAATCGTTCGACTCCATGGAGTGCCAACAGACATAGTATCGGACAGAGATCCTAGATTCGTATCTCGTTTTTGGAAAGTCTTTCATAAGGAATTAGGAACTTCCTTAAGCTTCAGCACTAGTGCGCATCCCCAGACCGACGGGCAATATGAACGAACCATTCAAACCCTTGAAGACATGTTACGAGCTTGTGTACTGGACTTTCAAGGAAATTGGGATCACCACCTGCCATTAGCCGAGTTTGCATACAACAACAGTTTCCAAGCGACAATCGGAATGGCGCCTTATGAAGCTCTGTATGGGAGAAGTGTCGATCCCCGATCCATTGGGAAATTGATGACCATTGGATGCCGAAGACTCAACGATCAGAACCTTCAGCAATAAGCGCAGATTTGGTGAAGGAAGCTGTAGATAAAGTACGACTAATCAAGGATAGGATCCGCACAGCGCAAAGCAGACAGAAGAGTTACGCCGATCAACGTTGGAAGGATCTAGAATTTGAAGTAGGAGATCAAGTCTTCTTGAGGTTAACACCGCGGAAAGGTTTGATAGTGTCAAGATAAGGAGGAAAGCTGAGACCCCGATATGTAGGACCATTCAAAATCACGAAAAGGATTGGACGACTAGCGTACCGATTGGAACTACCACCCAATCTGTCTGGAATGCACGATGTTTTCCATGTTTCGAGATTAAAGAAGTATCATCCAGACCCAACGCACATTCTTACTTCAGACATTTCGCCTATCAAGGATAACTTTTTTTGACTCATCAAGGTCAATATTATTATAAAAACGAGAAACAGAAAAGAGTTACAAAGAGAGGGCCATCCAAGACAACAAAATAAAATCTCAAGCTAATCCCACAAGCGGGTAGTCAAGAGAAATAGAGAGAAAAATACAAATGCAAAAGCAATCTATGAAAACAGAATAAAAGCACCTATACCCCCATACCAGATGTATGGGGTTGCAGCCGCAGGCCTCGTTAAAACCCTATCGTAGAAAAACCCAATGGGAAAAACCTACGATAGGGAAAAAGAGTACCCGAGCGTTATGCTGCGAGAAAACTAATGTCGGCTAAAATACATAGGAGACATATCCCTCAACAGAAGATCTCGGAGAGGCTCTAGCGCTTCGCTAGACCACTCGTAAGAAACCAATCTTTTAGAAAGCCAGAATGCCACAGCATTCCCTTCTCTATAGATATGAGAGACCCTGAAGTGCATGCCGTCAATAATACGCCAAATCCGCCTCAAATGACTGCGGTAGATCCAGGGAACAGCCGAACTACGATCCGAGAGAATGCTCACAACATAAGTAGAGTCAGACTCCAGCCACAAATAATCCCAACCATGATAAAAAGCAATCTCGATAGCATGAATAGCCGCGACCAACTCAGCTTGGAAGGCAAAACAGCAACCAATTGCCGCAGAGAGAGTGCCAAAAACCCGGCCCAGACGATTCCGATAAACAAGGCCAATAGCACCCAAGCCTGGGCAGCCTTTAGCCATCCCATCAGTGTTAACTTTCATCCAGCCAATTGGGGGGGATACCATTTCACATAAATAGGGTAAAGCAGAGGTCTCGCGTGGCCATCCACACCCAGAGCCCGAAGACGAACCAGATCAGAAATAGAGTTATCCATGGTGCCCATGTCATAGTTATTATATTCTCTGAGAAGAGACCAAACTATAGAACGAAGAGACATGATAGAAAATTTAGCATCATTATATAAAACCTCACAGCGAATATGGCAAATAGCCCAGACGGCAGTAATAATAGTGAATCTCTAGAGAGTAGAGATTTGCTGACTAAATCTGATATCCATAGCTCGAATGATGAAGTGCCTGAACCCAGCGTTCAATTCTAAAGAGTTTAAGAAGCCCCGCTCAATATAGTCCCAGAACTGCCGGATAACAATACACTCGGTGAAAATATGGTCAATCGATTCACGCGCAGAGAGACAGAAAAGGCAAACCGAAGGACCAATGAAACCCCTTAAACGAAGAAGATCAAAAACAGGCAGCCTGTTGTGAATAGCCTTCCAGACCGTGAGAGAACGACGAATGGGGATTAATCTGTGCCAAATCCATTTCCCCCAGCTCACCTTAGGAAAGTTGTGGCGAAGGTGCCAATAAGCGATTTGAGAGGTAACATTGCCATGCACCGATTTAGCCCAAACCCGCTCGTCTTTTCCTTCAAAGTCAGAGGGGGCATAGACGACATCTAAAGCAACATCACGACACCTTTCCATGAAATCGAGGGTAAGATGCCAGGTCCCGTCATAGTAAAAATCGCTGATGGTGTCGGAGAAGGTACTTCTGAGATGTTGAGGAATACCCAACCGATCACCAATGATATAACCCAGCCAGTTGTCCCACCAAAAATTAATATTCTGACCATTACCAATAACCCAACTGGAAGTGTTAAGAAGACGGGGAATATGATTACGAACCCCCCTGAATATAGAGGAAGAAACAATCTTGCGAGTATCCAAATTACTTCTGAGAAACCTCTGACGAAGGAATTGACCACAAAAGGAATCCTCCTGCAGAATAACCCAGGCCAAACGGAACAAAAAGGATTCATTCGTCGTTCGAAGATGCCTCACCCCAAGCCCTCCCTCCTCTAAAGGGGAACAAACTCTACTCCAGGCCACAGTACATGCGTTCTTGTGACTAATGTCCCCCGACCAAATAAAATTTCTAGCCGCCGAATCTAATTTGTTTATCAATTTGATCGGCCAACTATATATCATCATTGAGTGAATGGAGGAGCTCATGATGACAGAGTTAACTAAGCAAATACGACCAGCCATCGAGAGAGAGGATCCTTTCCAAGCAGAAAATTTACTAATAATTTTGTCAACGACCGGGGCAATATGGATGAGACGGGGTATGCCGCAGAATAACGGAACCTCGAGGTAATTGAAAGGGAGTGATCCCTCGCGCATGCCAAGGGTGCGCAGAATGACCCGTTTGGTGTGGATAGGAACATGAGAACCGAAATAAACCTTAGATTTATTACGGTTCATAGCCTGGCCCGAGATAGCTGAGTAATCATCAAGAATCTTCGATATGGCATTGGCATTATCCGTAGAGGCACGACCAAACATGATAGCATCATCCGCATAAAAAAGGTGAGAAGGATAGACAATCTTACGGCCCGCAAAAATAGGCTTGAAGAGAGTAGTCCGAACCGCATTGGAGAGCATGAGACCGAGCATCTCCTCAGCAATATAAAATAAAAGAGGAGGCATGGGATCACCTTGCCGAACCCCTTGACTGCACGCAAAGTAACCCGTAGGAGCACCATTTATAAGAATAGAAAGCTTCGCTGAGTGAAGAATGGTGGAAACTTGTCTTATGAAGAGAAGCCAATTAAGATCCTCGACCGGCAAGTACGCGAATTGAGAAAGAAGCAAATTCCTTTGGTTAAAGTCGTCTGGTCAAATCACAACAAAGAAGAAGACGCGACATGGGAGGCCGAGGAAGAAATGAAGAAATCTTACCCCGAGTTGTTCGAGTATGAATTTGGGGACCAAATTCTTCTAAGGAGGGGAGGATGTAAAACCCCCTAAATTCGATAACTTATCACATGTACAATGTATCAAATCATGATGTAATTTAATAATAGTTATTTTATGACATGATATAACCTACATCTATTTTATTTTATTTCACTATTTGACTTTGTAATTTACTTAAAAAAGCAAATAATAAAAATTAAAATAGTGTGTTGATTCACCTATTGGGCTAATTGTCAACACTTAACTACATGTGGACTCACTAATAGACTTAACCCAACTTATTAAAAATCATAAGACTTGAAGTTACACTTCAAAGCCCAACCCAACTAATTAAATCCTTTACCATTTTAATTATACTCTTAATTTAACAATATATATATATATATATATGGGCGGCCATGAGGGAGGAAGAGTGAAGCTCTAGATTTTTCACTCATCACATGCAAGACTTGCATGAAACATCTTGACACATGTAACAAGTCTTCTACACATTTCGCTTCCCAACCCTCCTTATCCCAACTTTAAATACTTACACCTTAACCTAAGCACCCTTTATACTTACCACAACCCAAAAAATCTGCATTTTAGAGTCTAAGAGAGAGAGAGGGCCGAACCAAGAGGAAGAAGAAGGAGGAGAAAGAAAAATTTCAACAAGAAATAGGTAATCTCATCCCTTATAACTATTTCCATAATTTCTTATGAAAACCTCCATGACCTAACCTTAATCTTAATATATGCAAACATAATTCTCACCTTGGGGGTGCATGTGGATCGGCCAAATCATGTAGTAGTAGAGGAGAAGTCGTTTTCCAACTTTCAAGACTTAGAACCGACGAAATCCGACAAGATCAAGGTGGGTGAATGATACGAATTACGTAAGTAATACGTATAAAATACAACGGAAGATTAACAAGTATCAAAGTATCACTTGAAAATTACAAAGGGTGGCCGAATTTTAATGGGGTTCGGCCGTGAGGTATTATGATGTACGGATTTTAATGTGTTTTATCGAACTAGACCTATAACTCGATAAAGGTAATCTCTTCCCAAGACCTATTGAGAATTGATCAAGTTAAAATCTCGAGACGCGTCGAAACAATAACTAAAGTTTGTTGAACTCGTTCAACGTATATTTCAAAGAAATACAAGGTTTATTACTTTCAAGATATGTTACAAATACAACGAGTACTACTATATATAGTAGTTTCCAACCGTAAGAAAATACAACAAAACAAGAAAACGAAACTTCCTAGAAACACACCAATCGGCCGAAAATATCCAAGGAGATACCATCTTGGATTTTATGGTGATTGAGACATGAAGAAATCCTTGATGAATCTTGGACTTATTAAGTGATGGTGACATGAAGAAGAACCAAATATCATTCCTTCCTTTCTTCAATTCGGCCGAACTCATCAAGGTTGTTAGGAGGATTTTGTGTAGATATGGTATCAACCTCTTTGGAATTATATAGGTGATTATGACATGAGGGACAATGACATGAAGGATGAAAGTCTTCATTCCATCTTGTTGTTTCGGCCGTTTGTTATTATGGTGGGGAAGTAGAATCTCTTCATTATCTTGTCAAAGATATGAAGTCAAGTGAGGTCCCTTTCAAGCATGTCTTGGCCGAATTTTCATGCTTTCGGACCGATTCCGTCGTCGAGTTTTACGTTATTCCGATTCCGATTAACAATGTAACTCCAATCCGCGTGTTCTTTTCTCCCAAGTATAACGATGCATGGCCATGCGAATTTGCATCGTCGTGGATGTCGATTTTTATTGGATCTTCTTCGACTGGAATATTAGATATCGTATCATTCCCTCCTTCTTTGAAAGGAATTGACCTCAATTCCGTAATGCCATCGTCGTCAAGGTAAGGCGAGAGATCACCTACGTTGAATGTCGCGTGTACTCCGTAATCGCCCGGAAGTTCGACTTTGTAGGCGTTGTCGTTCACTTTTCCCACAATTTTGTACGGTCCTTCGGCTCTCGGCATTAATTTGTTCTTCCGTTTGCTTGGGAATCTTTCTTTTCTCAAATGTATCCAAACTAAGTCGCCAACATCAAATAATCTCGCTTTTTTATTTTTGTTCGACTTCCGTTTGTAAATTTCATTCACTTCTTTAATCCGTTCCCGTATCTTTTCATGTAACTTCATCATTGATTTGAGTTTTGATTCGACGTCTTTGTGAATCAATTCGTTGCTCGGCAAGGGAATCAAATCCAATGGCATGTGCGGATTTATTCCGTATCCCACTTTTCTCCATAAAGTATTCCAGAAGTAACTCAGAAATTTAGAATCTCGATCCGACACGATAGTTTTTGGAACTCCGTGTAAACGAACTACTTCCCGGAAGTACAAGTCCGCCACATTGCTTGCATCATCGGTTTTGTGGCATGCTATAAAGTGAGCCATTTTCGAAAAACGGTCGACGACCACCATGATCGAGTCTTTGCCTCGTTGAGTACGAGGTAAAGCCACAATAAAATCCATCGAGACATCCTCCCACGGTCGTAACGGTATTGGCAACGGCATGTATGTACTTAACTTGAACGAACTTTTCATCATGTGACAAGTGACGCATTTACTCACGATTGTGCTTACATCACCATACATCTTTGGCCAAAAGAAATGTTCTTTTAGCACCTCTACAGTCTTGGTCGAGCTGAAATGACCGACTAGTCCTCCTCCGTGCGCCTCCCGAACTAGCAATTCCCGAATTGTATGTCTCGGCACACATAATTTATTTCCCTTGAAAAGAAAGCCATCCTGTAAAACAAATTCCTCGTACGGGGCCGTTTTACAACGGTTAAAAATTTCCCCGAAGTCCAAATCGTCGCTGTAATGATCTTTCAAAGTCTCGAACCCCAACAAACGAACATCTAGAATCGACAGTAAGGGATACCATCTTGATAGTGAATCCGCCACTATATTACTCTTCCCGTCTTTGTACTTGGATGAAAAGTGAAAAGATTGTAGAAATTCCACCCATTTTGCATGTCTCGGGCTTAGCTTGCTTTGTCCGTTGATGTATTTCAACGACTCGTGATCCAAATGTAACACGAAATGTTTCGAACGTAAATAGTGACTCCAATGATCGAGTGCTCTCACGATAGCATAGAACTCCTTGTCGTAAGTACAATAATTCACTCGGGCGCCACTTAATTTCTCCGAAAAATAGGCGATGGGACGGCCTCTTTGAATAAGTACTGCCCCGATTCCAACTCCGCTAGCGTCGCATTCCACCTCAAACGGTTGTGAAAAATCGGGTAACGTCAAAATCGGCGCTTCACATAACTTTCCCTTTAATTTTTCAAAAGCCTTTTGGGCCGCCTCGTTCCATGCAAAGGTTCCTTTTTTTAGACACTCCGTGATCGGGCTGGAGATGGTGCTAAAGTCCCGTATGAATCGTCGGTAAAAAGAAGTGAGGCCATGAAATGATCGTACCTCCGTGATTGTCTTTGGGGTCGGCCACGACTTGATTGCCGCGATCTTTTCTTGGTCGACCGAAACTCCTTCCTTTGAAACAACATAGCCGAGAAAGACAAGACTCTCGACTAGGAAAGTACACTTCTCCCACTTTCCATAAAGTTTCTGTTCCCTTAGCGTTTCAAATACGTGTCGCAAATGTTCGAGATGTTCCTCTAAGGATCGACTGTAGATCAAAATCTCGTCTAGGTATACGACAACAAACTTTCCCAAGAAAGGTTTGAGAACCTCGTTCATCAACCTCATAAAAGTACTCGGGGCGTTAGTGAGGCCGAATGGCATCACAACCCATTCGTAAAGTCCATTCTTTGTTTTAAATGCCGTTTTCCATTCGTCTCCCTCTCGCATGCGAATTTGATGGTATCCGCTCCGTAAATCAACTTTGGAAAATATAACCGATCCATGTAACTCGTCCAACATGTCGTCTAGTCTCGGGATGGGGAACCGATACTTGACGGTGATGTTATTCACGGCTCTACTGTCAATACACATTCGCCATGATCCGTCTTTTTTTGGTACAAGTAGAACTGGAACCGCACACGGACTTAAACTTTCTCGGACATATCCGTGATTCATGAGTTCATCAATTTGACGTTTTAGTTCTTTGGTTTCTTCGGGATTACAACGATACGCCGCTTTGTTCGGTAATGGAGCTCCTGGTACAAGATCAATTTGGTGTTCAATTCCGCGGATAGGTGGTAATCCTACCGGCAAGTCTTCGGGAAATACATCCGAGAACTCGTATAATAGTGCATCTATCTCTTCTTCGTGGTGTGATTTGGTGGCAAGATTTCGGACCTCTTTGATCATCATCAAATAAACACGTTCGCTATCGTCAATGGCGTGTTCGACTTCTTTCTCGTTTGCAAACATGGTAAGTTTCGGTCCTTCGACTTTTTTCGAACTCATCGTCCGGATAGCTTGAGGTGACATAGGTTTAAGAACAATTTTTTTACCTTTGTCACGTAACTCATACTCGTTACTCCTCCCTCGATGTAGTACGTCCCGATCAAATAACCAAGGTCTTCCTAATAACACGTGACATGCGTCCATCGGTAGTACATCGCATGTAATATCATCACCATACGAACCCATGGTGAGTCCGACCTTCACTTACCTTGATACTTTCACCTTGTTTCCATCATCGAGCCAATGGAGTGCATACGGCTTTGGATGGGCCGTGGTGATCAAACCGAGCTTTGAGACCATCTCGCTTGATGCCACGTTTGTACAACTTCCACCGTCAATGATCAGGCTACACCATTTATCTCCGACACGACACTTCGTGTGGAAGATTTGGTCTCGTTGTTCTTCGTCACTCGGGGCTGCCTTCGTTTGTAACATGCGAAGGACGAGGTTCGTGTCATAGTTCGGGGCATCGTATGCCTCGCATTCTTCTTCTTCTTCGTCAGCTTCTAAGTTAAAAACGTCTCCAATTCTTTCTTCTTCGGCTAGTAATTCTTCTCCGGCGGCTATGGCTTCTCGTAACGTCACAATTCTCCGATTTGGACAAGCACTTTGATAGTGTCCAAATCCTTGACATTTGAAACACCGGACTTTAGATAGGCTTGTTTCTTTTGGGGTGATAGGAGTTTTTTGAATGGTAGTAACGGGTTGGTTTGTGGGGACAGTTTTTGGAAACGAGCTAGAACTCGCGCCAAAGTTGGTATTTCCGTATTTAGATGGGAATTCGGGTTTAGAAAGTTTTGTTTTGTTTTAATTTTCCAACTTTATGCAAAGTCCGCATAAAGTATCAAAGTCGGAATAGGGGTAGAGTTTCACGGAATTAGCAATATTTTTGTTCAAACCTCGTAGGAAACGGGACATCCGCAATTCTTCGCTTTCTTCAAGTTCTCCCATCAAGGATAAGTTCTCAAACTCCTCGATGTACTCCTCGACACTTAGCTTTCCTTGCGTGAGGTCAGAAATTTTTCGATACAAGCTTAACTTGTGTGTAGCCGGGACATATCTTTTTCGTAGTTTCTTTTTTAGAGAATCCCACGAACGTATCTTCTCTTTTCCGGCACGAACTCTTTGTGTCTTCATTCGCTCAAACCAAAGGGAAGCTCCCTTTCCCAGTTTGAGAATCGCATACTTTTTTTTGGGAAAAGTCAATTGCATAAATAAAATAAGAGTGGCCAAGAAAGGCTGGCCAATACCCGACAACCATATAGAATGGTGCACCAAACAACGTAAAGAGCAAAAGTAGGAAACAAAGCCTACGAACAAATGGCTACCAAAGCTACAAAGCCTAGAAAGATACAAACAAAAGAGGAACTACCAAGCTATCCTCCAAATACGACGAAGAGCCACAGTAGATAGAGAACGAGCGGGCCATCTAGAAGAGATAATATCACGAACAAGACCTATCCCCTGGAAAGTAACCGAGTGAGGATCTCGACGGCTCTGGCCAAACCTCCTCTCGTTCCTCTCTGCCAAATCAAATAGACCAACGCAAAGAAGAAGAATACGGTAAGCCACGTTGACCACGTGCTTACCTCTCCACCTCCTAGCACCCACAATACCCCGAGCTCCACACGAGTGGGGCCAACGAAAGCGACGGCCCTCCTAGCAATAGAAATACACCTCCTAGAATAAGGGCACCGAAAGAATAGGTGGAGTGCGTCTCTACCGCCATACCACAAAGGACACAAATCCCATCAATATGCAAGCCAAGGCTTATCCATAGTCGATAACCGCTCTGAATAGCCAACCGAGGATGAAAGAGTGTCTCGGGATCTTTCCCGGTCCGTGCAAGAGCGGAGCCCAAGGAACAGGGCGAATAACCTCGAGGAACCGAAGAGCGTAAGAGGATGAAAAATCCCGAACTAAGCGGTCTCCATAAAACGCGATCCGCACCCCATGAATATGTGGCAAAGCGTAAGAAATCTGCAAAAGCTCGGGCCTATCCACCACCGGCCACTCCCAAGAACCCTCAACAATAACCGAATCAAGCCTAGCACCCACGTCGATGCCGGACCACGAGGAGCTCTAGGAACAGAGTGCCTAATCACACCCATAGAATGCCGGGTCCGACCACAAGAAGAAGGATGAGCCATCTCCAATGGAATCTTGAAATGCTCCCATAACAAGGGGACGCAGCTTTGGCCGACGCCAATACCAAGTCAAGCCGAGAAACACTAAGGTCCCGAGAAGGAACACCGCCGCAACCTAAAAGTCCGAACCCAATTAACCTGCAGACAGAGCGATTAGAGCCCGTGATAAGAGCCTGATATGACGAGCCATCGCCGCCGATTCTGGAGCCTCAACGGAATGATGCCACGGCCCCCACAATCCACATCCAAGCAAACCTTAGCCTGTGCCACCTTGGCCAGCCCGAATCATGAGAACCTCGCCAGAGGAACCGCCTGATACGTTTCTCAATCAAAGAGAGAACGCCCTTAGGCAAAATAAAACTACCAGCCCAATAAATATGTAAAGAAGATAAGACAGAGCGAATAAGCTGGCACCGACCTGCCATGGAAAGAGCAGTACTAGCCCACGAACTCAGACGACCATCAATCGAATCAATCAAAGGGGAACACATAGCAATTGTCAGCTTTGAAGTAATCAAGGGAACTCCCAAATACCTCACAGGAAGCTGACCTAGCTGAAACCCTAACAACTGCTGGAACAGGGCCCCCTGCACCTGAGCACTAGCTGATAGAAAGATATTACTCTTACTCGGGTTGGCCCGTAGTCCAAGAGAGAATCGCATACTTGCAACGTACCTCGTCATTGAGATCCTTGAACTCAAACATTCGTTCAATTTTTCTTTCCCACTCCAAATAAACCTCGGGATCGGTGCCGCCTACGAACTCCGGAAGTTCGCTTGTCTTGTATTCATCAGCATGTCGTGGTGCATGCATGGTGTCGTATCCTCGTCGTGCATGGATTCTGGTCTCCGGTAAGCCGCGAAGAACGTCACGTAGTTGTGCTACTTCTTCATCGGTGAATGCCATCTTCTTGAGTAATGTCGAGAACTGTGAGACAAATGTCTCTGATACCACTTATGATACTAATTACGTAAGTAATACGTATAAAATACAACGGAAGATTAACAAGTATCAAAGTATCACTTGAAAATTACAAAGGGTGGCCGAATTTTAATGGGGTTCGGCCGTGAGGTATTATGATGTACGGATTTTAATGTGTTTTATCGAACTAGACCTATAACTCGATAAAGGTAATCTCTTCCCAAGACCTATTGAGAATTGATCAAGTTAAAATCTCGAGACGCGTCGAAACAATAACTAAAGTTTGTTGAACTCGTTCAACGTATATTTCAAAGAAATACAAGGTTTATTACTTTCAAGATATGTTACAAATACAACGAGTACTACTATATATAGTAGTTTCCAACCGTAAGAAAATACAACAAAACGAGAAAACGAAACTTCCTAGAAACACACCAATCGGCCGAAAATATCCAAGGAGATACCATCTTGGATTTTATGGTGATTGAGACATGAAGAAATCCTTGATGAATCTTGGACTTATTAAGTGATGGTGACATGAAGAAGAACCAAATATCATTCCTTCCTTTCTTCAATTCGGCCGAACTCATCAAGGATTGTTAGGAGGATTTTTTGTAGATATGATATCAACCTCTTTGGAATTATATAGGTGATTATGACATGAGGGACAATGACATGAAGGATAAAAGTCTTCATTCCATCTTGTTGTTTCGGCCGTTTGTTATTATGGTGGGGAAGTAGAATCTCTTCATTATCTTGTCAAAGATATGAAGTCAAGTGAGGTCCCTTTCAAGCATGTCTTGGCCGAATTTTCATGCTTTCGGACCGATTCCGTCGTCGAGTTTTACGTTATTTCGATTCCGATTAACAACATAACTCCAATCCGCGTGTTCTTTTCTCCCAAGTATAACGATGCATGGCCATGCGAATTTGCATCGTCGTGGATGTCGATTTTTATTGGAGCTTCTTCGACTGGAATATTAGATATCGTATCAGTGAAAACTCTTTCAAACTTTAAAGTAGAAATCTTTTCTTTTCTTGTGATGCATGTGTTAAATCTGAAGTATTTCAAGATTCTTTTGATATGATCTATGTTAAGATCTTCATGTTGTAATTTCATGTTATGATTTTATGTATAGCTATGTGAATATTCGTTTTTCTTGAACATAATCATCAAATATTATGAAAAATATGAAAGTATGTACTAATCAGAAATTCTTGTATAAATACATGTTTTTAAAGATGAATGTTATAGTTATAACAACATGCAATATGATTTATCGAATTTAAACGACAACCGATTTGGTAGTCGGGTGCCGATTTTGTGATAACTTGAAAGTTATATGTTTTCTTCTATGTGTTGTTGAAACCCTACCAAAATCTGAAATATTGTGTTATATGATTATGTTATGATATATGGATAATTTATTTGCGGCCAAAATGGGACTCGGAACTAGTAAACGGAGCTTTTGGGCATAAATTGTAATTTCTTAAAGTTTGAGGACTAAACTGAAAATTTCGAAAATAAAACATTCTGGACCTTGGACAGTACATATTATACCACGTATAGGCTGTCCATAAAGTTTCAAGCGATTCGGAGTTCGACATCTAAACTAATAGTCCAAATCGCAAATTTTAACTAATTTCGGGGTCAAAATGCAAGAATTCCAAACTTCTGGACCAGGTCCGAAATTTTCTGGAATTTTCACAAATCTGTAATTTCAGGTTCATCATAAGTCATCTCATAAAATTTTATTAAATTCTGAGCTAAATTCATAGCTCTATATGCCTTGGAACAATTTCCTTAAGTTTTGGGGCAATATCGCAATTTCTGGAAATTTCAGTCCCGAAACTGGAAATTTCCAAATTTTCATTAAATCTGGAGTCGAGGAATTATTTTTGGCTTCCTCATAAAATTTCATAACCATCCGATTTCGTTTCATACTCCAACGCTTAGGTTTGAACCTAAGGGCAAAAACGTCCTTTCAAACAGTTTACGAAACTCTCGTTTCGTTTCGTCGAACCTACCCATTTAACATATCTTATCTGAACCCATCAGACCGTTAATAAATTATTGAGAATATTTTCGAGTCTATATACAAGTCCTATTCCGCATTACCGGGCCACAAATAAAATTAACTATATTCCATACTTAATCAAAAGACGCTATTAACCTCACTGACCGAACGTTTACGTGATACTTGTGAAACGCATCAAATTGATAACTGTGACTGTCCGGGAACTAAGTGTTATACAAACAAAGTGCCACGAACGTGTCCGCCTCTAACTCTATTGGAACAAAGTGCCACGTCGACGGATGAGGGCCACCTCTTGATTCCATATGAAACAGAGTGCCGACCTACAATCTGGGGGCCACCTCTTGAGCTGTAGAAGCCACCTCTAGAGTCCCAAATCGTGTCGGAGACGGTTAGACCGAGTCTTGGATCGAGCAGCGCGGCTGTGGTTTATGAACAAGGCTACCGTTGTTTCCTATTCCCATAACCGAGGAACGGAGTATTCCGAGGGACCTGGGTCGTAGACTTGGGGTATAATCGCGATTACGGTGTGATCCGGGTATTGAGCCACAACTAAGAACATACCAAGCATAAGAGATAAGGAAGCACACGCTAAGTGTGAGAGCGAAGGCTCAGCATCTTGGGGCGACGACCTATCTTGCTAGGAGTAATAAGGAGAGTCTAGAATCCAAAGTCCACATCGGCAGGATTCGAAACTGAATTGACTGATCGACTGATTGACTGACTGCTTGACTTGATATCCATTCACGGGGACAGGATTATAATATTATAACTATACACTGATTATTGTTTCTAAAATTTCGACATAATTGTAATTGTTCTTATTTTTTTTATAATTGATAAAACCATGCATCACTTAAAATTTTTCAAAAGAAAGAGCCACACTCGCACACGATCACCCACTCCCTGAGACCTTTTGTCTCACCCCACCGTTTTCCCTTTTAATCCAGAGAATGAGCAAACAGTAGAGGACGAAGAAGGCTTCGTGGAAGAGGCCGAATAGAAGATTGTCTTCAAGATTTAGGACTTCTGTTCTTAGAAATTCTATTGTTATCCCAACTTGTAATAGTTAACTATGCTTTGTACTTAACTCGTTTGGTATTTTTACACTGCAAACTTATGAACAGTGTAGTTTCGATATCAGCTTTGTTACAGCGAATCTTAGTACATCGCGCTAAGATGGTTGTTTGAAATGTTATCCAATCTTTATTTTGCTTCCGCTATTTAATATTGCATTTTAATTGATTGATCGACCGATGCGTCGCGCCCTCGTCCTTCCCGATGTTGGGGGCGTGACATGTAACGTAGTCTTATCTCCTATTAACAAGACTTTTTTTGACTCATCAAGTTAAATATTATTATAAAAGCGAGAAACAGAAAAGAGTTACAGAGAGAGGGCCAACGGATACCACAACCAGGCAACCGGGATCTCGCGCGGCCAGCCACACCCAGAGCCCGAAGACGAACCATATCAGAAATAGAGTTATCCATGGTGCCCATGTCATAGTTATTACATTCTCTGAGAAGAGACCAAACAATAGAACGAAGAGATATGATAGAAAATTTAGTTTTGTTATATAAAACATCACCGCAAATATGCCAGATAGCCCAGACGGCAGTAATAATAGTAAATCTCCAGAGAGTAGAGATCTGCTGACTAAATCTGATATCCATAGCTCGAATGATGAAGTGCCCGAACCCAGCATTTGATACGATTACGACATCTCCAAACGAAGTAAGAATTGACATAGGTGACGATACCACGTTGCATGCACATGCACCTACGTACTTCGGCGAGAAAACAAAAGCGGAAATGGGAACCATCTTGATAATCGGAACCGGGATAACTTAGACGTATCAAAACATGCATACGTATGTATGTTCATGCATACAAAATCGGCCATTTGGGGAAGATTTCGGCCGATTGTGACATGCATCCTTGAAGGATCTTGTGTCCCCACCACTTTCAACTTTGTGTCCATTTTCAAAATCCACCATATCAACACATGAAATTTGATTTCCCTCCACCCCTTGAACAACAAATCGGCCGAACCACATGTGGAGGAAGACACCAAGATGTTGCTTTCTTGTTCAAGTCTTTGTCAAATCCTTATCACATGAGATAGATGGTGATCTCCATCCTTCATGCTACCCCACGTCCGAAATCAACATGGAAGAAGCCAAGCATGTGTTGTTTTCAATCCTTGTCAAAAAGTCTTTATAGTTAGTTTAATAAATGCTTGTATTTTAGCTAGATTTTGTGTGATCTTGTTTGGCTTTGTTAGGAGTTATAATGGCTATATAATAGCCTCATCCTCAACCTTTTGTAATCAACTTTGAAGCAAGAAAAAACGAAATACATCACATGTATTCTTGTTGAATGATTTTCAGCACACTTCGATTATAATTCGACGCGTCTTCGAGTTGTAATTTAATCAATTCTCAATAGGTCTTGAGGAGAGATTGTCTTATCAAACTATAGG
Source organism: Orobanche coerulescens (assembly GCA_033398695.1). NCBI lineage: Eukaryota > Viridiplantae > Streptophyta > Magnoliopsida > Lamiales > Orobanchaceae > Orobanche > Orobanche coerulescens. The sequence goes on from JAWKAU010000076.1 coordinate 147,607, forward strand.
TCTAGTTTGATAATTTACTTTCATTTTATTCGTGTTTACGCAAAGCCGTATTGCCCTACTTTCGGTTGAATCTTACGAGTGTTACACAAAAACGAGTGTTGAGAGAAAACAAATATAACCGCTGCATTTTCCGGCGAATTTACGTACATATCATACGTTAATTCGTATCATTAGTGGCATCGGAGCCCAAGGTTACTTCCTTGGCGAATTTCTCTTAGTGATTTTCTTATCAAAACTATCTTATCATGGATTTTTCCGACGATTTCATGGAGAAACTACGTGAGGCATTACACAACATGCAAGAACCACATTTTCAAGCAAGAAGAGGAGGATATGATGCACATTCACCGCGTCATGTGGATGAATTTAAAGTTAATGAACTTCCGGAATTTGTCGGAGGTACTAATCCCGAAGTTTACTTGGAGTGGGAGAGGAAGATTGAACGTATGTTCGACTTCAAGCACCTTAACGATGAGAAACGTTGCAAATATGCGATTCTCAAGTTAGGGAAGGGCGCTTCCTTATGGTTCGAGGGTATGAAAACACAACGAGCTCGTGCGGGAAAAGAGAAAATCCGTTCTTGGGATTCTTTGAAGAAAAAACTATGTAAAAAGTATGTCCCGACATCACATCGGTTAACCTTGTACCGAAAAATTGCAGAGTTCGTACAAGGGAAACTAAGTGTGGAAGAATACATCGAAGAGTTTGAAGGCTTGGCCTTAATGGGAGAATTTGAAGAAAATGAAGAACAAAGAATGTCACGTTTCTTACGTGGCCTAAATAGAAACATTGCAAATACGGTGGAATTATACCCATATGGAGATTTTGACACTTTATGCGGACTATGCATAAAAATAGAAGCTCAAAACAAGTTGAAGTATACCAAACCCGAATTCCCATACAAATTCGGAAATGCAAGTGCCGGCTCAAGTTCTACTACGAAAACTACCGTACCTTTTCAAGTCCCTACCCCGGCCCCGAAGGTTCCTCACGTTTCCAAGAAATAAGCTTGGCTAAAGTACGATGTTTTAAATGTCAAGGCTTTGGTCACTATCAAAATGCATGTCCAAATAAACGGATGGTCACTTTAAGAGAAGCTCTTGCGGTCCGAGACGAACTTTTAGTCGAGGACGAAAAGGAAGGCCTTGGTGACGTATTTAACATGGAGGCCGAGGAAGAGAACGAGGAATGCGAGACTTATGACGCTCCGGAATATGATACTACTTTAGTGCTTCGAGCACTACATACCAAATTCGTTCCAAGTGATACGGAGCAAAGAGACCAAATTTTTCATTCCAAATGTGATACGAAGCCGAATACTCCAAGCGAAGAAGATGAAGTAAGAATTGACGTCAAACACCTCGATCGCACTACAACCTACTTAGGCGAGAAAACAGAAACGAGGCACGGAGTTACCTTGATAGTCGGAATTGGAGTAACTTAAACAAAAGACAAGCAGCACCTTGGGGAGGGGAAAAGGATCAAGTGGCAACTAAACAAATAAAAGAATGTTCAGCTTTCTCTTACAAAAGCAGCAGGATTCTTGGCAAAAAGGGCGGCTGTCAACAAACAACTTGGAGGCAAAGACCCAGCTTTTACTTTTGTCCACAAGTGACATGAGGAACCTTTTTATTATCTTTTATTATTCTAAGCTCAGCTTGTATTAGTTTAAATTATCTTGTCAGGCTACTTTTGCCTATAAATAGTGGCAGTAGAGTTGTAATGAAGATTTATTGAATGTTGAAGAATTGAGAACACTTTGTGTTTTTTTTTTCTGGTGAATGCTTTTCATCAAAACTTGGTTTTTATTCGACGCGTTTCGAATACTAATCTGATTGATTCTCAATAGGTCTTGAGGAGAAATCACTTTATCAAATTATAGGTCTAATTTGATAAAACATCTGTTTATATCTTGTTTCGATATTCTGTTTATTTTTCGATACAGTTTTATACTTGTTCAATATTTCGTATAAAGTGTTGTTCGATCCTTCGAACGTGTTTCCTGTCTTAAATTCGCTTCCGAACGAAACGTGCTGTCTCGAGTATCACTATTTGGGAGTGGCCTGTTTCGAGTCTTTTCATTTGGACCAAATTCCTGTCTTGTGGCTGTATCGAATTACCGCCTTCATCACTCGTCAGTATTGTTGCTGTAGCGAGCTGTTGTCACCAGTTCCCGACAGTTTCTTGTCGATAGCTTCCGTTCATCAAAAAGCCTTCCGCTGTATCGAGAGCGAATTCGCCTCCCAAGTGAGAATTCGTATCATAAGTGGTATCGGAGCCCAAGTTCTTGATCTTTGGCATTATGGATCTCAACGACGCTGATTTCTTGGCAAAACTTCGTGACGCACTGCGTGACGTACCAGAACAACGTGACCAGCGTTGGCAACCTAGGCGTGGTGACTATGAACGACCCTCACGCCATGTCGAAGAGTTCAAGGTGAACGAGCTTCCAGAGTTCATTGGAGGGACCGACCCTGAAGTTTACCTGGAATGGGAACGAAAAATTGATCGTATGTTCGAATTTAAAGACCTTGATGATGAGAAAAGGTGTAAGTATGCAATTCTCAAGTTGGGGAAAGGAGCTTCACTTTGGTACGAAGGAGTGAAAACACGAAGAGCTCGCGCGGGGAAGGAAAAGATCCGTTCGTGGGATTCATTAAAAAGAAAACTTCGTAAGAGATATGTACCAACATCACACCGGTTGTCCTTGTACAGGAAGATTGCAGATCTCATGCAAGGAAAGTTGAATGTCAGTGAGTACATTGAGGAGTTTGAGAATCTGACCCTAATGGGAGAAATAGAGGAGAATGAGGAGCAGAAGATGTCGCGATTTTTGCGTGGCTTAAACCGAAGCATAGCTAACTCGGTGGAACTATACCCATACGAGGACTTCGATACATTATGCGGGTTATGTGTGAAGTTAGAAGCTCAGAACAGGATGAGGATGTATAAACCTGAGTTTCCAGTCAAATTTGGAAACCCAAGCGTCGGATCTAGTTCAGCGGTTAAGGCAACTGTACCGACTCCGGTTCCTGTTGCGATTCCTGCTAAGGCGACTGTACCCTACGTACCGAAGGAGACGAGTTTGGCTAAAGTGAGATGTTTCAAATGTCAAGGGTTCGGGCATTATCAAAATGCTTGTCCAAACAAACGAGTGGTGACACTCAGGGAAGCTGTCACGATCCGAGATGAGTTGTTGATCGAGGAAGAAAGACTGGGTGACGTATTTGATTTCGACATTAAGGACGAAGAAGGAGAAGAATGCGAGACTTACGATGCCCCAAGCTATGACACGGCTTTAGTTCTGCGAACGCTACAGGCCAAAGTCAGACGAATGATTCGAACAAATAAATCAAATATTTCACACGAAGTGTCAAATTGGAAAGAAATGGTGCGATTTGATCGTTGATGGAGGGAGTTGCACCAACGCCGCCTAAATGAGATGGTGACTAAACTCGGGCTGACCACTACGGCTCACCCGAAACCTTACACTTTGCATTGGCTCGATGATGGGAGCAAAATAAGGGTGACTAAACAAGTGAGGATTGGACTAGCCATGGGTTCATATGAAGACAACGTATTATGTGATGTACTCCCGATGGATGCATGCCATGTACTGTTGGGGAGACCATGGATGTTTGATACGGACGTTTTACACCGAGGAAGAAGCAATGAGTACGAGTTACGGGATAAGGGCAAGAAGATTGTGCTTAAACCAATGTCACCGCAAGCTATTCACTCTATGAGTTCTAGTAGGAGTGAAAAACCAAAACTGGCCATGTTTGCTAGCGAACGGGAGGTGGAACATGCTATTAATGATGGCAAATGCGTGTACTTATTGGTTCTGAAGGAGACACGGAATGGTAACATGGTTGTGCGGAACGAAAGGATGGATGCCTTATTATGCGAATTTGCAGATGTTTTTCCCGAAGAATTACCGTCGGGTTTACCACCAATTCGCGGGATTGAACATCAGATCGACCTCATACCGGGTGTGTTGTTGCCTAACAAAGCTGCCTATAGATGTAATCCCGAGGAGACGAAGGAATTGCAAAACCAAATCGAGGAACTGATGGATCGTGGTTATGTTCGAGAAAGCCTGAGTCCTTGTGCGGTTCCGGTATTACTGGTTCCGAAGAAAGACGGATCTTGGAGGATGTGTATTGACAGTCGAGCTGTGAACAATATAACCATCAAGTATCGGTTTCCGATTCCAAGGCTTGATGACAGGTTGGATGAATTGCACGGATCAGTGATCTTTTCAAAGGTTGATCTACGAAGTGGTTATCACCAAATTCGGATGCGGGAAGGAGATGAGTGGAAGACAGCCTTCAAAACTAAACACGGGCTGTATGAATGGACTGTTATGCCGTTCGGTCTTACAAATGCACCGAGTACTTTCATGCGCTTGATGAATGAGGTACTTAAGCCATTTTTAGGGAAATTTGTGGTTGTATACTTAGATGATATTTTGATCTACAGCCGATCGCTGCAAGAACATTTCGAACACTTGAGGCAAGTCTTCGAAACCCTTAGAGACCAGAAGCTGTATGGAAAAAAGGAGAAGTGCTCATTTTTGGTCGAAAGTATAGTCTTTCTTGGCTATGTTGTTTCAAAGAATGGAGTGTCGGTCGATCAAGCGAAGATCGAAGCAATTAATTCATGGCCGGTTCCCACTACAGTGATGGAGGTTAGATCGTTCCATGGACTAGCTTCATTTTACCGAAGATTCATTCGAGACTTCAGTACCATTGCAAGCCCAATAACCGAATGTTTGAAGAAGGGCACGTTTAATTGGGAGTGTGGCTGTCAGGAGTCATTTGCAAAGTTGAAGGTGAAGTTGTGCGAAGCACCAATCTTAGCATTACCCGATTTTTCGCAACCGTTTGAGGTGGAATGTGATGCTAGCGGAGTGGGCATTGGAGCGGTTCTCATTCAGGGAAAGCGACCTATTGCTTATTTTTCCGAGAAGTTAAACGGTGCTCGTCTGAATTATTGTACCTACGACAAGGAGTTTTATGCGATTGTGAGGGCCCTAGATCATTGGAGTCACTATCTTCGGCCAAAGCATTTCATCATACATTCGGACCATGAATCCTTGAAGTATATTAACGGACAACACAAGTTAAGTCCCAGGCATGCGAAGTGGGTGGAATTCTTACAATCATTTCACTTCTCATCGAAGTATAAGGATGGCAAGAGCAATATTGTGGCAGATGCATTGTCTAGGCGTTATGCCTTACTCGCCACTCTTGATGTTCGTTTGCTAGGGTTCGATACAGTAAAGGAGTATTACGAAGGTGATGCGGATTTTGGCGAAACCTTCGCCCTGTGCAAACCAAGCTCGGTGGGAGAATTTTCGATACAGGAGGGCTTTCTTTTTAAGGGAAATCGTCTTTGTCTACCCAGGCACACGATTCGCGAAATGCTGATTCGAGAGGCTCATGGGGGAGGTTTGGCTAGCCACTTTGGTTCAGCCAAGACATTGGATGTACTTAAAGAACATTTTTATTGGCCAAGGATGCAGGGGGATGTTAATAATATAATTAGTAAATGTGTGACGTGCCATGTTGCGAAGAGTTCGTTCAAACCAGGAGTCTACACACCTTTACCGATTCCGGAGAGGCCATGGGAAGATGTATCCATGGATTTCATTGTGGCTTTGCCTCGAACCCAACGAGGTAAGGATGCAATTATGGTGGTTGTCGATCGTTTTTCAAAAATGGCTCATTTTGTTCCTTGTCACAAAACCGATGATGCGAGTAATGTTGCTGACTTGTATTTCCGAGAGGTAGTGCGATTACATGGAGTTCCGAAAACTATTGTTTCGGACCGGGACTCGAAGTTTCTAAGCTACTTTTGGAACACATTATGGAGGAAGGTGGGAACCAAGCTTTTGTTTAGTACTTCACATCATCCTCAAACCGACGGACAAATCAAGTAACGAATCGAACACTGGGACGCTGCGAGGCTTGGTGAGCAAAACACAAAAGGACTGGGATCTGAAACTGGCACATGCGGAGTTTGCTTATAATCGATCTCCTACTCATGCCACTGCACACTCTCCATTTGAAGTAGTTTACGGGTTGAATCCTTACATGCCGCTAGACCTAATTCCACTACCAAGTGACGAATTGGTGCATAAGGATGCGGAGTCAAAACTAAAATCAATGATGAAATTACACGAACAGGTGCGGGATCGAATCAAGGAAATAAACGAGGCGTACAAAAGGAAGTCGAATAAGCAAAGAAGGCAGAGACTATTCGAGGTTGGAGATTTAGTTTGGTTACATTTGAGGAAGGAACGATTCCCGAGTAAGCGTAAAAACAAGCTAATGCCACGAGCTGCGGGACCATTTAAAATAATTGCGAAGGTGAATGACAATGCTTACAAGTTGGAACTTCCGGGTGACTATGGAGTGCATGCTACTTTCAACATAGGTGATCTTTCTCCTTATCTTGATGATGACGGGATTGCAGAATTGAGGACAATTCCTCTTAAAGGGGGAGGGGATGATACGAAGCCGAATACTCCAAGCGAAGAAGATGAAGTAAGAATTGACGTCAAACACCTCGATCGCACTACAACCTACTTAGGCGAAAATGTAAACGAGGCACGGAGTTACCTTGATAGTCGGAATTGGAGTAACTTAAACAAAAGACAAGCAGCACCTTGGGGAGGGGAAAAGGATCAAGTGGCAACTAAACAAATAAAAGAATGTTCAGCTTTCTCTTACAAAAGCAGCAGGATTCTTGGCAAAAAGGGCGGCTGTCAACAAACAACTTGGAGGCAAAGACCCAGCTTTTACTTTTGTCCACAAGTGACATGAGGAACCTTTTTATTATCTTTTATTATTCTAAGCTCAGCTTGTATTAGTTTAAATTATCTTGTCAGACTTCTTTTGCCTATAAATAGTGGCAGTAGAGTTGTAATGAAGATTTATTGAATGTTGAAGAATTGAGAACACTTTGTGTTTTTTTTTTCCTGGTGAATGCTTTTCATCAAAACTTGGTTTTTATTCGACGCGTTTCGAATACTAATCTGATTGATTCTCAATAGGTCTTGAGGAGAAATCACTTTATCAAATTATAGGTCTAATTTGATAAAACATCTGTTTATATCTTGTTTCGATATTCTGTTTATTTTTCGATACAGTTTTATACTTGTTCAATATTTCGTATAATGTGTTGTTCGATCCTTCGAACGTGTTTCCTGTCTTAAATTCGCTTCCGAACGAAACGTGCTGTCTCGAGTATCACTGTTTGGGAGTGGCCTGTTTCGAGTCTTTTCATTTGGACCAAATTCCTGTCTTGTGGCTGTATCGAATTACCGCCTTCATCACTCGTCAGTATTGTTGCTGTAGCGAGCTGTTGTCACCACTTCCCGACAGTTTCTTGTCGATAGCTTCCGTTCATCAAAAAGCCTTCCGCTGTATCGAGAGCGAATTCGCCTCCCAAGTGAGAATTCGTATCAAAATGCAAAGTCGGGGAAAAGTGGTGTAGCTTGATAATAGACGGAGGGAGTTGCACGAATGTAGCATCAAACGAGATGGTCACCAAGCTCGGGCTAACTACTACGGCTCACCCAAGACCGTATGCTTTACATTGGCTCGATGATGGAAGCAAAGTGAAGGTGTCGAGACAAGTACGGGTCAACTTAACTATGGGATCATACGGAGACGATGTGTTATGTGACGTACTCCCGATGGACGCATGCCACGTACTTTTGGGACGACCATGGATGTTCGACCGAGATGTTTTACATCGAGGTCGGAGTAATGAATATGAATTACAAGACAAAGGAAAGAAGATTGTACTCAAACTGATGTCCCCGCAAGCTATCCGTTCGATGAGTTCTAGTCGAGTGGAGAAACCGAAACTTACCATGCTTGCTAGTGAAAGAGAAATGGAAGATGCCATTAATGACGGGGAGCGAGTATATTTGGTAATGTTTAAAGAGACACGGGACGAGAACATGGGAGTACAAAACGGAGGAGAGTTAGATGTGTTGTTACACGAATTTGAGGATTTTTTTTCCCGAAGAATTATCGTCGGGTTTACCACCTATTCGCGGTATCGAACACTAAATCGATCTTATACCGGGAGCACCCCTTCCTAATAAAGCCGCTTATAGATGTAATCCCGAGGAGACAAAGGAGTTACAAAGACAAGTCGAAGAGCTTTTGGACCGCGGGTATGTCCGGGAAAGTTTGAGTCCGTGTGCGGTTCCGGTCTTACTTGTCCCTAAGAAAGATGGTTCTTGGCGGATGTGTGTGGATAGTCAGGCCGTGAACAATATCACCGTCAAGTATCGGTTCCCTATCCTGAGACTTGATGATATGTTAGACGAACTACATGGTTCGGTGATCTTTTCCAAAGTTGATTTACGAAGTGGATATCATCAAATCCGAATGCGAGAAGGTGACGAGTGGAAGACGGCCTTCAAAACGAAAAATGGATTATATGAATGGACCGTTATGCCTTTCGGTCTTACAAATGCGCCTAGTACCTTCATGAGGTTGATGAACGAGGTACTTAAACCATTTCTGGGGAAGTTCGTGGTTGTATATCTGGATGACATTCTAATCTATAGTCAATCACTACAAGAACATTTCGGGCACTTAAGGCTAATCTTCGAAACCTTGAGGGACCGAAAATTGTATGGAAAAAAGGAGAAGTGTTCATTCCTAGTCGAAAGTATAGTCTTTCTTGGCTATGTCGTTTCGAAGGACGGAGTGGCGGTTGATCAAACAAAAATCGAAGCAATTAAATCTTGGCCGACCCCTACGACCGTGACGGAAGTGAGATCATTTCACGGACTTGCTTCTTTTTACCGGAGGTTTATTCGAGACTTCAACACCATTTCAAGTCCGATAACGGAGTGTTTAAAAAAAGGACCATTTTTATGGAATGGGGCTGCCCAAGGAGCTTTCGAGAAGTTAAAGGCCAAATTATGCGAAGCACCGATTCTAACACTACCCGATTTTTCTCAACCATTCGAAGTTGAGTGTGATGCTAGCGGAGTTGGAATTGGAGCGGTTCTTATTCAAGGTAAACGACCTATCGCTTACTTTTCGGAGAAGTTGAACGGAGCTCGGTTGAATTATTGTACTTACGATAAAGAATTCTATGCTATCGTACGGGCCCTTGATCATTGGAGTCATTACTTACGGACGAAGCATTTTATTCTACACTCGGATCATGAATCATTGAGGTACATTAACGGGCAACATAAACTGAGTCCAAGGCATGCCAAGTGGGTGGAATTCCTACAATCATTTCACTTTTCATCCAAGTATAAAGACGGTAAATGCAATGTCGTTGCGGATGCGTTATTTAGGAGGTATACCTTACTTTCTACTTTGGAGGTTCGGTTACTTGGTTTCGAAATGTTGAAGGAATGTTATGAAAATGATGAGGATTTTGGAGAAATTTTTACTCGTTGCAAATCTGGTCCGTTCGGGGAGTTCATGTTACAAGATGATTTTCTATTTAAAGGAAATAGGCTTTGTGTTCCAAAACAGGCGGTTCGGGAATTATTAGTCCGGGAAGCTCACGGAGGAGGTTTAGCAGGACATTTTGGCACGGCTAAAACATTGGAAGTACTAAAAGAACACTTCTTTTGGCCTAAAATGCTAAAAGACATTTATAATGTTTTAAGTAAATGCGTAACATGTCACATCTCGAAGAGTTCGTTCAAACCGGGATCGTATATGCCTCTACCGGTTCCAAAAAGACCGTGGGAAAATGTATCCATGGATTTTATCGTCGCTTTACCCCGTACTCAACGAGGTAAAGATGCTATTATGGTGGTTGTTGATTGGTTCTCAAAGATGGCTCATTTCGTGGCTTGCCACAAAACCGACGACGCAAGCAACGTGGCCGACTTATACTTCCGAGAGGTGGTTCGTTTACATGGTGATACGATATTTAATATTCCAATCGAAGAAGCTCCAATAAAAATCGACATCCACGACGATACAAATCCACATGGCCATGCATCATTATACTTGGGAGAAAAGAATACGCGGATTGGAGTTACGTTGTTAATCGGAACAGGAGTAACGTAAAACTCGACGACGGAATCGGTCCGAAAGCATGAAAAATCGGCCAAGGCATGCTTGAAAGGGACCTCACTTGACTTCATATCTTTGACAAGATAATGAAGTTATTTTCCTTCCCCACCATGGTAACAAACGGCCGAAACACCAAGATTTGAAGAAGACTTCCATCCTTCATGTCATTGTCCCTCATGTCATTATCACCTATATAATTCCAAAGAAGATGATATCATAATCTACACCAAATCCTCCTAAATGAGCTCGGCCGAATTGATGCATGGAAGGAAGGATATTTGGTCTTCTTCATGTCCCCATCACTTAATAAGTCCAAGATGTCTTCATATCTTAATCAACATAAAATCCAAAATGGTATCTCCTTGGATATTTTTCGGCCGATTAGGATGTTACTAGGAAGTTTCGTTTTCTCGTTTTGTTGTATTTTCTTTCGGTTGGAAACTACTATATATAGTAGTGCTCGTTGTATTTGTAACATATCTTGAAAGTAATAAACCTTGTATTTCCTTTGAAATATACGTTGAACGAGTTCAACAAACTTTAGTTATTGTTTCGACGCGTCTCGAGATTTTAACTTGATCAATTCTCAATAGGTCTTGGGAAAAGATTACCTTTATCGAGTTATAGGTCTAGTTCGATAAAACACATCAAACTCCGTATATCATACTACCTCACGGCCGAATCCCATTAAATTCGTCCATCCCCTTGTAATTTTGATCAATATTGTGAACGTGATAATCTTCCGTTGTGTTTTATACGCATTACTTACGTAATTCGTATCATAAGTGGTATCGGAGACATTTGTCTCACAGTTCTCGACATTACTCAAGAAGATGGCTTTCACCGATGAAGAAGTAGCACAACTACGTGACGTCCTTCGCGGCTTACCGGAGCCCAGAATCCATGCACGACGAGGACATGACACCATGCATGCACCACGACATACGGACGAATACAAGACCAGCGAACTTCGGGAGTTCGTAGGCAGCACCGATCCCGAGGTTTATTTGGAGTGGGAAAGAAAAATTGAACGAATGTTTGAGTTCAAGGATCTCAATGACGAGGTACGTTGCAAGTACGCGATTCTCAAACTTGGAAAGGGAGCTTCCCTTTGGTTTGAGCGAATGAAGACACAAAGAATTCGTGCCGGAAAAGAGAAGATACGTTCGTGGGATTCCCTAAAAAGGAAACTACGAAAAAGATATGTCCCGGCTACACACAAGTTATGCTTGTATCGAAAAATTTCTGACCTCACGCAAGGAAAGCTAAGTGTCGAGGAGTACATCGAGGAGTTTGAAAACTTATCCTTGATGGGAGAACTTGAAGAAAGCGAAGAATTGCGGATGTCCCGTTTCCTACGAGGTTTGAACAAAAATATTGCTAATTCCGTGGAACTCTACCCCTATTCCGACTTTGATACTTTATGCGGACTTTGCATAAAGTTAGAAAATCAAAACAAAACAAAACTCTCTAAACCCGAATTCCCACCTAAATACGGAAATACCAACTTTGGCGCGAGTTCTAGCTCGTTTCCAAAAACTGTCACCACAAGCCAACACGTTACTACCATTCCAAAAACTCCTATCACACCAAAAGAAACAAGCCTATCTAAAGTCCGGTGTTTCAAATGTCAAGGATTTGGACACTATCAAAGTGCTTGTCCAAATCGGAGGATTGTGACGTTACGAGAAGCCATAGCCGCCGAGAGGAATTACTAGCCAAGAAGAAAGAGCCGAGACGTTTTTAACTTAGAAGTCGATTTACGAAGAAGAAGAATGCGAGGCATACGTTGCCCCGAACTATGACACGAACCTCGTCCTTCGCATGTTACAAACGAAGGCCGCCCCAAGTGACGAAGAACAACGAGACCAAATCTTCCACACGAAGTGTCGTGTCGGAGATAAATGGTGTAGCTTGATCATTGACGGTGGAAGTTGTACAAACGTGGCATCAAGCGAGATGGTCTCAAAACTCGGTTTGATCACCACGGCCCATCCTAAGCCGTATGCACTCCATTGGCTCGATGATGGAAACAAGGTGAAAGTATCAAGGCAAGTGAAGGTCGGACTCACCATGGGTTCGTATGGCGATGATATTACATGCGATGTACTACCGATGGACGCATGTCACGTGTTATTAGGAAGACCTTGGTTATTTGATCGGGACGTACTACATCGAGGGAGGAGTAACGAGTATGAGTTACGTGACAAAGGTAAAAAAATTGTTCTTAAACCTATGTCACCTCAAGCTATCCGGACGATGAGTTCGAAAAAAGTCGAAGGACCGAAACTTACGATGTTTGCAAACGAGAAAGAAGTCGAACACGCCATTGACGATGGCGAACGTGTTTATTTGATGATGATCAAAGAGGTCCGAAATCTTGCCACCAAATCGCACCATGAGGAAGAGATAGATGCACTATTACACGAGTTTTCGGACGTATTCCCCGAAGACTTGCCGGTAGGATTACCACCTATCCGCGGAATTGAACACCAGATTGATCTTATACCGGGAGCTCCATTACCGAACAAAGCGGCGTATCGTTGTAATCCCGAAGAAACCAAAGAACTACAACGTCAAATTGATGAACTCATGAATCACGGATATGTCCGAGAAAGTTTAAGTCCGTGTGCGGTTCCAGTTCTACTTGTACCAAAAAAAGACGGAGCATGGCGAATGTGTATTGACAGTAGAGCCGTGAATAACATCACCGTCAAGTATCGGTTCCCCATCCCGAGACTAGACGACATGCTGGACGAGTTACATGGCTCGGTTATATTTTCCAAAGTTGATTTACGGAGCGGATACCATCAAATCCGCATGCGAGAGGGAGACGAATGGAAGACGGCGTTTAAAACAAAGAATGGACTTTACGAATGGGTTGTGATGCCATTCGGCCTCACGAACGCCCCGAGCACTTTTATGAGGTTGATGAACGAGGTTCTCAAACCTTTCTTGGGAAAGTTTGTTGTCGTATACCTAGACGACATTTTGATCTACAGTCGATCCTTAGAGGAACATCTCGAACATTTGCGGCACGTATTTGAGACGCTAAGGGAACAGAAACTTTATGGAAAGCGGGAGAAGTGTACTTTCCTAGTCGAGAGTCTTGTCTTTCTCGGCTATGTTGTTTCGAAAGACGGAATTTCGGTCGACCAAGAAAAGATCGCGGCAATCAAGTCGTGGCCGACCCCAAAGACAATCACGGAGGTACGATCATTTCATGGCCTCGCTTCTTTTTACCGACGATTCATACGGGACTTTAGCACCATCTCCAGCCCGATCACGGAGTGTCTAAAAAAAGGAACCTTTGCATGGAACGAGACGGCCCAAAAGGCTTTTGAAAATTTAAAGGGGAAGTTATGTGAAGCGCCGATTTTGACGTTACCTGATTTTTCACAACCGTTTGAGGTGGAATGCGACGCTAGCGGAGTTGGAATCGGGGCAGTACTTATTCAAAGAGGCCGTCCCATCGCCTATTTTTCGGAGAAATTAAGTGGCGCCCGAGTGAATTACTGTACTTACGACAAGGAGTTCTATGCTATCGTGAGAGCACTCGATCATTGGAGTCACTATTTACGTTCGAAACATTTCGTGTTACATTCGGATCACGAGTCGTTGAAATACATCAACGGACAAAGCAAGTTAAGCCCGAGACATGCGAAATGGGTGGAATTTCTACAATCTTTTCACTTTTCATCCAAGTACAAAGACGGGAAGAGTAATATAGTGGCGGATGCACTATCAAGACGGTATGCCTTATCGTCGATTCTAGATGTTCGCTTTGGGGTTCGAGACTTTGAAAGATCATTACAGCGATGATTTGGACTTCGGGGAAATTTTTAACCGTTGTAAAACAGCCCCGTACGAGGAATTTGTGTTACAGGATGGCTTTCTCTTCAAGGGGAATAAATTATGTGTGCCGAGACATACAATTCGGGAATTGCTAGTTCGGGAGGCGCACGGAGGAGGGCTAGCCGGTCATTTCGGCTCGACCAAGACTGTAGAGGTGCTAAAAGAACATTTCTTTTGGCCAAAGATGTATGGTGACGTAAGCACAATCGTGAGCAAATGCGTCACTTGTAACATGATGAAAAGTTCGTTCAAGTCGAGTACATACATGCCGTTGCCAATACCGTTACGACCGTGGGAGGATGTCTCGATGGATTTTATTGTGGCTTTACCTCGTAATCAACGAGGCAAAGACTCGATCATGGTGGTCGCCGACCGTTTTTCGAAAATGGCTCACTTTATAGCATGCCACAAAACCGATGATGCAAGCAATGTGGCGGACTTGTACTTCCGGGAAGTAGTTCGTTTACACGGAGTTCCAAAAACTATCGTGTCGGATCGAGATTCCAAATTTCTGAGTTACTTCTGGAATACTTTATGGAGAAAAGTGGGTACTAAACTCCTATTCAGTACTTCACATCACCCACAAACCGATGGACAGACCGAGGTAACTAATCGAACCTTGGGAGCATTATTGCGAGGATTGGTAAATAAAACACAGAAGGATTGGGACGTTAAACTTGCTCATGCGGAATTCGCATACAACCGATCACCCGGTTATGCCACGGCCCATTCACCTTTTGAAGTAGTATACGGATTAAATCCGCACTTGCCATTGGACTTGATTCCCTTTCCGAGCAACGAATTGGTTCACAAAGACGCCGAAGCAAAACTCAAATCAATGATGAAGTTACATGAAAAGATATGGGAACGGATTAAAGAAGTGAATGAAATTTACAAACGGAAGTCGAACAAAAATAAAAAAGCGAGATTATTTGATGTTGGCGACTTAGTTTGGATACATTTGAGAAAAGAAAGATTCCCAAGCAAACGGAAGAACAAATTGATGCCGAGAGCCGAGGGTCCGTACAAAATTGTGGAAAAAGTGAACGACAACGCATACAAAGTCGAACTTCCGGGCGAATACGGAGTACACACGACTTTCAACGTAGGTGATCTCTCGCCTTACCTTGACGACGATGGCATTATGGAATTGAGGTCAATTCCTTTCAAAGAAGGAGGGAATGATACGATATTTAATATTCCAATCGAAGAAGCTCCAATAAAAATCGACATCCACGACGATACAAATCCGCATGGCCATGCATCATTATACTTGGGAGAAAAGAATACGCGGATTGGAGTTACATTGTTAATCGGAACAGGAGTAACATAAAACTCGACGACGGAATCGGTCCGAAAGCATGAAAAATCGGCCAAGGCATGCTTGAAAGGGACCTCACTTGACTTCATATCTTTGACAAGATAATGAAGTTATTTTCCTTCCCCACCATGGTAACAAACGGCCGAAACACCAAGATTTGAAGAAGACTTCCATCCTTCATGTCATTGTCCCTCATGTCATTATCACCTATATAATTCCAAAGAGGATGATATCATAATCTACACCAAATCCTCCTAAATGAGCTCGGCCGAATTGATGCATGGAAGGAAGGATATTTGGTCTTCTTCATGTCCCCATCACTTAATAAGTCCAAGATGTCTTCATATCTTAATCAACATAAAATCCAAGATGGTATCTCCTTGGATATTTTCGGCCGATTAGGATGTTACTAGGAAGTTTCGTTTTCTCGTTTTGTTGTATTTTCTTTCGGTTGGAAACTACTATATATAGTAGTGCTCGTTGTATTTGTAACATATCTTGAAAGTAATAAACCTTGTATTTCCTTTGAAATATACGTTGAACGAGTTCAACAAACTTTAGTTATTGTTTCTGATACGAATTACGCAAGTAATACGTATAAAACACAACGGAAGATTAATACGAAACAAAGTATCACTTGAATTTTGCTAAGGGTGGCCGAAAGTTGATGGTGTTCGGCCGTGAGGTAGTGTGATGTACGGAGTTTGGTGTGTTTTTATCGAACTATACCTATAACTCGATAAAAGGGTAATCTCTTCCCAAGACCTTTTGAGAATTGATCAAAGTTAAAATCTCGAAACTCGTCGAAACAATAACTAAGGTTTGTCGAACTCGTTCAACGTATATTTCAAAGGAAATACAAAGTTTATTATGATTCTCGATGAATTACAAGTACAACGAACACTACTATATATAGTAGTTTACAACCGTACGAAAATACAACAAAACGAAAAAAGGAAACTTCCTAACACATCCTAATCGGCCGAAAATCTCCATGAGATACCAAGCAATCTTGGTGTTATTAGATGAAAGAGACATGAAGCAACCTTTGGTCTTGATGGTGACATGAAGTAGAATCAAAACATTATTCCTCCTTCATTTCGGCCGAGCATGCTTCAAGGATTTGGTGTAGATGTAAAGATATCTTCCTCCTTGGAATTATATGGATGATAAAGAAATGAGTGACAATGACATGAAGAAGAAAGTCTCCACTCCATCTTCATTTTCGGCCGTTTGTGTACATGGTGGGGAAGGAGAAGATAACTTCATTATCTTGTCAAGATATGAAGTCAAGACATGTCCCTTTCAAGCATGATATGGCCGATCCACCATGCTTTCGGACCGATCCCGTCGTCGAATTCTACGTTACTCCGATTCCGATTAACAACGTAACTCCAATCCGTTTAACATTTTCTCCTAAGTATAACGATGCATGGCCATGCGAATTTGCATCATCATGGATGTCGATTTTTATCGGAGTTTCTTCGACTGGAATATTAGATATCGTATCATTCCCTCCGTCTTTGAAAGGAATTGACCTCAATTCTGCAATGCCATCGTCGTCAAGATAAGGTGAGAGATCACCTACGTTGAATGTCGCGTGTACTCCGTATTCGCCCGGGAGTTCGACTTTGTATGCGTTGTCGTTCACCTTTTCCACAATTTTGTACGGACCTTCGGCTCTCGGCATCAAATTGTTCTTCCGTTTGCTTGGGAATCTTTCTTTTCTCAAATGTATCCAAACCAAGTCGCCAACATCAAATAATCTCGCCTTTTTATTTTTGTTCGACTTCCGTTTGTATATTTCATTTACTTCTTTAATCTGTTCCCGTATCTTTTCATGTAACTTCATCATTGATTTGAGTTTTGCTTCGGCGTCTTTGTGAACCAACTCGTTGCTCGGTAAGGGAATCAAGTCCAATGGCAAGTGCGGATTTAATCCGTATACCACTTCAAAAGGTGAATGGGCCGTGGCATAACCGGGTGATCGGTTGTATGCGAATTCAGCATGAGCAAGTTTAACGTCCCAATCTTTCTGAGTTTTATTTACCAACCCTCGTAATAATGCTCCCAAGGTTCGATTAGTTACTCCTGGCCGTCTGTCGGTTATGGGTGATGTGAAGTACTGAATAGGAGTTTAGTACCGACTTTCCTCCATAAAGTATTCTAGAAGTAACTCAGAAATTTGGAATCTCGATCCGACACGATAGTTTTTGGAACTCCGTGTAAACGAACTATTTCCCGGAAATACAAGTCCGCCACATTGCTTGCATCATCGGTTTTGTGGCACGCGACAAAGTGAGCCATTTTCGAAAAACGGTCGACGACCACCATGATCGAGTCTTTGCCTCGTTGAGTACGAGGTAAAGCCACAATAAAATCCATCGAGACATCCTCCCACGGTCGTAACGGTATCGGTAACGGCATGTATATACTCGACTTGAACGAATTTTTCATCATATGACAAGTTACGCATTTGCTCACGATTGTGCTGACGTCACCATACATCTTCGGCCAAAAGAAATGTTCTTTTAGCACTTCTACAGTCTTGGTCGAGCCGAAGTGGCCGGCTAGTCCTCCTCCGTGCGCCTCCTGAACCAGCAATTCCCGAATCGTATGTCTCGGCACACATAATTTATTCCCCTTGAAGAGAAAGCCATCCTGTAAAACAAATTCCTCGTACGGGGCCGTTTTACAACGGTTAAAAATTTCCCCGAAGTCCAAATCGTCGTTGTAGTGATTTTTCAAAGTCTCGAATCCCAACAAACGAACATCTAGCATCGACAGTAAGGCATACCGTCTCGACAGTGCATCCGCCACTACATTACTCTTCCCGTCTTTGTATTTGGATGAAAAGTGAAAAGATTGTAAAAATTCCACCCATTTTGCATGTCTCGGGCTTAGCTTACTCTGTCCGTTGATATATTTCAACGACTCGTGATCCGAATGTAGCACGAAATGTTTCAACACGTATAATGACTCAATGATCGAGTGCTCTTACGATAGCATAGAACTCCTTGTCGTAAGTACAATAATTCACTCGGCGCCACTTAACTTCTCCGAAAATAGGCAATGGGACGGCCTCTCCGAATGAGCATCGCCCGATTCCAACTCCGCTTAGCGTCGCATTCTACCTCAAACGGTTGTGAAAATCGGGCAACGTCAAAATCGGCGCTTCACATAATTTTCCCTTTAAGTTTTCAAAAGCCTTTTGGGCCGTCTCGTTCCAAGCAAAGGTTCCCTTTTTCAGACACTCCGTGATAGGTGTGGATTTTGTTCTGAAGTCCCGTTTTTATCGTCGGTAAAAAGATGCGAGGCCATGAAATGACCGTACCTCCGTGATTGTCTTTGGGGTCGGCCACGACTTGATTGCCGCGATCTTCTCTTGGTCGACCAAACTCCGTCTTCGAAACAACATAGCCGAGAAAGACAAGACTCTCGACTAGGAAAGTACACTTCTCCCGTTTTCCATAAAGTTTCGTTCCTTAGCGTCTCAAACACGTACCGCAAATGTTCGAGATGTTCTTCTACGGACCGATCAGATCAAAATGTCGTCTAAGTACACGACAACAAACTTTCCCAAGAAAGGTTTAAGAACCTCGTTCATCAACCTCATAAAGGTGCTCGGGCGTTGGTGAGGCCGAATGGCATCACAACCCATTCGTAAAGTCCATTCTTCGTCTTAAACGCCGTTTTCCATTCGTCTCCTCTCGCATGGATTTGATGGTATCCGCTCCGTAAATCAACTTTGGAAAATATAACCGAGCCATGTAACTCGTCAAGATGTCGTCTAGTCTCGGGATGGGAAACCGATACTTGACGGTGATGTTATTCACGGCTCTCATCACAATACACATTCGCCATGTTCCGTCTTTTTTGGTACGAGTAGAACTGAACCGCACACGGACTTAAACTTTCTCGGACATATCCGTGATTCATGAGTTCATCAATTTGACGTTGTAGTTCTTTGGTTTCTTCGGATTACAACGATACGCCGCTTTGTTCGGTAATGGAGCTCCGGTATAAGATCAATCGGTGTTTAATCCCGCGGATAGGTGGTAATCCTACCGCAAGTCTTCGAAATACGTCCAAAACTCGTAATAATACGTCTATCTCTCCCTCATGTTGCGATTTTGTGGCAAGATTTCGACCTCTTTGATCATCATCAAATAAACACGTTCGCCATCGTCAATGGCGTGTTAGACTTCTTTCTCGTTTGCAAACATCGTAAGTTTCGGTCCTTCGACTTTTTTCGAACTCATCGTCCGGATAGCTTGAGGTGACATAGGTTTAAGAACAATTTTTTTACCTTTGTCACGTAGCTCATACTCATTACTCCTCCCTCGATGTAGTACGTCCCGATCAAATAACCAAGGTCTTCCTAATAACACGTGACATGCGTCCATCGGTAGTACATCGCATGTAATGTCATCGCCATACGAACCCATGGTGAGTCCGACCTTCACTTGTCTTGAAACCTTCACTTTGTTTCCGTCATCGAGCCAATGGAGTGCATACGGCTTAGGATGGGCCATGGTGACCAAGCCGAGTTTTGAAACCATCTCGCTTGATGCCACGTTTGTACAACTTCCACCGTCAATGATCAAGCTACACCATTTCTCTCCGACACGACACTTCGTGTGAAAGATTTGGTCTCGTTGTTCTTCGTCACTCGGGGCTGCCTTCGTTTGCAACATGCGAAGGACAAGGTTCGTGTCATAGTTCGGGGCATCGTATGCCTCGCATTCTTCTTCTTCGTCAGCTTCTAAGTTAAAAACGTCTCCAACTCTTTCTTCTTCGGCTAATAATTCCTCTCGGGCGGCTATGGCTTCTCGCAACGTTACAATCCTCCGATTTGGACAAGCACTTTGATAGTGTCCAAATCCTTGACATTTGAAACATCGGACTTTAGATAGGCTCGTCTCTTTTGGTGTGGTAGGGGTTTTTGGAATGGTAGTAACGGACTGGCTTGTGGTGACAGGTTTTGGAAACGAGCTAGAACTCGCGCCAAAGTTGGTATTTCCGTATTTAGGTGGGAATTCGGGTTTAGAGAGTTTGGTTTTGTTTTGATTTTCCAACTTTATGCAAAGTCCGCATAAAGTATCGAAGTCAGAATAGGGGTAGAGTTCCACGGAATTAGCAATGTTTTTGTTCAAACCTCGTAGGAAACGGGACATGCGCAATTCTTCGCTTTCTTCAAGTTCTCCCATCAAGGATAAGTTTTCAAACTCCTCGATGTACTCCTCGACACTTAGCTTTCCTTGCGTGAGGTCAGAAATTTTTCGGTACAGACTTAGCTTGTGTGTAGCCGGGACATATCTTTTTCGTAGTTTCCTTTTTAGGGAATCCCACGAACGTATCTTCTCTTTTCCGGCACGACTTCTTTGCGTCTTCATTCGCTCAAACCAAAGGGAAGCTCCCTTTCCAAGTTTGAGAATCGCGTACATGCAACGTACCTCGTCATTGAGCTCCTTGAACTCAAACATTCGTTCAATTTTTCTTTCCCACTCCAAATAAACCTCAGGATCGGTGCCGCCTACGAACTCCGGAAGTTCGCTGGTCTTGTATTCATCCGCATGTCGTGGTGCATGCATGGTGTCATGTCCTCGTCGTGCATGGATTCTGGGCTCCGGCAAGCCACGAAGAACGTCACGTAGTTGTGCTACTTCTTCATCGGTGAATGCCATTTTCTTCAGTGATGTCGAGAACTGTGAGACAAGTGTCTCTGATACCACTTATGATACGAATTACGCAAGTAATACGTATAAAACACAACGGAAGATTAATACGAAACAAAGTATCACTTGAATTTTGCTAAGGGTGGCCGAAAGTTGATGGTGTTCGGACGTGAGGTAGTGTGATGTACGGAGTTTGGTGTGTTTTTATCGAACTAGACCTATAACTCGATAAAAGGGTAATCTCTTCCCAAGACCTTTTGAGAATTGATCAAAGTTAAAATCTCGAAACTCGTCGAAACAATAACTAAGGTTTGTCGAACTCGTTCAACGTATATTTCAAAGGAAATACAAAGTTTATTATGATTCTCGATGAATTACAAGTACAACGAACACTACTATATATAGTAGTTTACAACCGCATTTAAAATACAACAAAACGAAAAAGGAAACTTCCTAACACATCCTAATCGGCCGAAAATCTCCATGAGATACCAAGCAATCTTGGTGTTATTAGATGAAAGAGACATGAAGCAACCTTTGGTCTTGATGGTGACATGAAGTAGAATCAAAACATTATTCCTCCTTCATTTCGGCCGAGCATGCTTCAAGGATTTGGTGTAGATGTAAAGATATCTTCCTCCTTGGAATTATATGGATGATAAAGAAATGAGTGACAATGACATGAAGAAGAAAGTCTCCACTCCATCTTCATTTTCGGCCGTTTGTGTACATGGTGGGGAAGGAGAAGATAACTTCATTATCTTGTCAAGATATGAAGTCAAGACATGTCCCTTTCAAGCATGATATGGCCGATCCACCATGCTTTCGGACCGATCCCGTCGTCGAATTCTACGTTACTCCGATTCCGATTAACAACGTAACTCCAATCCGTTTAACATTTTCTCCTAAGTATAACGATGCATGGCCATGCGAATTTGCATCATCATGGATGTCGATTTTTATCGGAGTTTCTTCGACTGGAATATTAGATATCGTATCAGTTTCGACGCGTCTCGAGATTTTAACTTGATCAATTCTCAATAGGTCTTGGGAAAAGATTACCTTTATCGAGTTATAGGTCTAGTTCGATAAAACACATCAAACTCCGTATATCATACTACCTCACGGCCGAATCCCATTAAATTCGTCCATCCCCTTGTAATTTTGATCAATATTGTGAACGTGATAATCTTGCGTTGTGTTTTATACGCATTACTTACGTAATTCGTATCACATGGAGTTCCGAAGACTATTGTGTCGGATCGGGATTCGAAATTCCTTAGCTATTTTTGAAATACTTTATGGAGGAAAGTGGGAACGAAGCTCTTATTTAGCACTTCACACCATCCGCAAACCGATGGTCAAACCGAGGTCACAAATCGAACATTAGGAACGTTGTTGCGAGGACTTGTGAATAAAACGCAAAAGGATTGGGACGTGAAACTTGCTCATGCAGAATTTGCCTATAACCGATCCCCTACATATGCTACGGCACATTCTCCTTTTGAAGTCGTTTACGGGTTAAATCCTTATATACCCTTAGACTTGATTCCATTGCCGAAGGACGAGTTGATACACAAAGACGCGGAATCTAAACTTAAATCGATGATCAAGTTGCACGGACAAATACATGATCGAATCAAAGAGGTGAATGACGCATACAAACGGAAATCCAACAATCACAGAAAACCGAGACTATTCAAAGTAGGCGACTTGGTTTGACAAGAGAGATTTCCTAGCAAACGCGAGAACAAACTTATGCCGAGGGCCGAGGGACCTTACAAAATCGTGGGAAAGGTGAACGACAATGCGTATAAAGTAGAACTTCCGGGCGATTATGGAGTACACGCCACTTTTAACGTGGGCGATCTATCTCCTTACCTTGACGACGAGGGAATCACTGAATTGAGGTCAATTCCTTTCAAAGGGGGAGGAGATGATACGATTACGACATCTCCAAACGAAGTAAGAATTGATGTAGGTGACGATACCACGTTGCATGCACATGCACCTACGTACTTCGGCGAGAAAACAAAAGCGGAAATGGGAACCATCTTAATAATCGGAACTGGGATAACTTAGACGTATCAAACATGCATACAAAATCGGCCATTTGGGGAAGATTTTGGCCGATTGTGACATGCATCCTTGAAGGATCTTGTGTCCCCACTACTTTCAACTTTGTGTCCATTTTCAAAATCCACCATATCAACACATGATATTTGATTTCCCTCCACCCCTTGAATAACAAATCGGCCGAACCACATGTGGAGGAAGACAACAAGATGTTGCTTTCTTGTTCAAGTCTTTGTCAAAGCCTTATCACATGAGATAGATGGTGATCTCCCTCCTTCATGCTACCCCACGGCCAAAATCAACATGGAAGAAGCCAAGCATGTGTTGTTTTCAATCCTTGTAAAAAAGTCTTTATAGTTAGTTTAATAAATGCTTGTATTTTAGCTAGATTTTGTGTGATCTTATTGTTATAATGGCTATATAATAGCCTCATCCTCAACCTTTTGTAATCAACTTTGAAGCAAGAAAAAACGAAATACATCACATGTATTCTTGTTGAATGATTTTCAGCACACTTCGATTATAATTTGACGCGTCTTCGAGTTGTAATTTAATCAATTCTCAATAGGTCTTGAGGAGAGATTGTCTTATCAAACTATAGGTCTAGTTTGATAATTTACTTTCATTTTATTCGTGTTTACGCAAAGCCGAATTGCCCTACTTTTTTTGGGTAAAAGGGGATCATACCCTGGTAAAATATATTAAACACCCAAAAACCGATAAGTACACTGGAATGTGACTGAGTGTCACATTAACCTCAAGCAAAGCTTGAACATCCTATTCGAATGACATGCCAAACGAATTACAAATCAACTACAAAACCGATGACTCCAATAGGGAAAAACCACCTAATGGAACATAAGCAAAAAAATGATCAATCATCTAAAAATAGAATCAGGAAGGTCCCAAACTCGAGCATAAGCCTCTCCCTCCTTGGTTCGCTTGAACCTACACGAAAGAAGCTTTAGCCGAACTGCTGCTGAGATGCACTCACTAACTTGGGCAACGGATCTCTTCAACTTTGTAAACAACCTCCAATTGCGTTCTTGCCAAATAAAGTAGGCCGTAGCCGCAAGCACCAATCTCGCAATACCACCATGGGAAGACTTCTTTATCGAATTCACTCCAATATGCTCAACGATGGCATAAATATTATGTGCCACTTTATCTAGACCAGCAAGAAATTTAATGCGATTCCAAACACCATCCGCAAAGGCACATTGGAAAAATAAGTGATCATGGGAGTCCGGCACCGTATCACATAACGAGCAATTACTTCCAAGGTTCTGATCTACGCCCCAAATGCTAATCCGATCTTGCGTTTTCAGCTTACACTTAATAATAAGCCATAAGTTAAACGCATGACGGGGAATATTATTAGGGAACCAAACCACATCATACCATAAAACTTTGCTGTCTCGAGGGCGAATTGATTCCCAAACCTGGCTGACCGAAAAACTCTTAACCGAACCATCATTAGAACGCCATTCCAATTGATCATTAGCATCAGAGGTCGGAACGTTACATGTAGATAAAAAAGGGTACTTCCCCGTGAGGTATTGGGGCCACGACCAAATACCATCAATAATAATTTCACTCACCGTAGCTTGAGGAGTAAGACCAGCTCTATGAATATCACGATTAGTGAGATGATTAGACAACGGACAAGCAATACACCATTTATCGTACCATAAAGAGGTGCGAGTACCTGAACCAATCTTGTGCCAAATAAACTCACGGATTGAAGTCCGCAACCTCAACATTTTTCGCCAGCCACAAGACATATTGCCACGAACAGGAATATCCCAAAAATTACGATTATGAAGCTTATAACTATGAACCCATTTCACCCAAAGTGATTCCTTAAGCGAAAGAAGCTTCCAAATATGACTCACCATTAAAGCCGAGTTGAAATGAGCCAAACGCCTCACACCAAGGCCCCCTTCATCTTTGGGAAGACAGACCTCAGCCCAAGCGACTTTAGCTTTGCCTCTACTAGAATCCCCTGGACACCATAAGAAGTTCCTCATAATTTGTTCAATGCTAATAAGGACTTGTTTAGGAAGAACAAAAACCGAAGCCCAAAAGACATGCATAGAACCAGTAACTGATCTAATAAGTTGAAGTCGACCCGCAATGGATAGGGACTTATTTTTCCAATCAAGCACTCGACTTTGAACTTTTTCCACAAGCTCATTGCAATCTCTAATCTTGAGCCGAGAAGAAACCAATGGAACACCAAGGTATTTAACCGGGAGACGTCCTTCTTCAAAGGGAAGAACATGAAGAATGGAGATTTTAACATGGTTTAAAACGTTACAAAAGTAGGTCGTACTTTTAGGGAGACTAGGAACTTGACCCGAAGCAAGAGTAAATTCGTCTAGACCTTCCTTTATAACCCGGACAGAATCCACATTACCAAAGGCAAAAATGAACAGATCATCTGCGAAACACAAGTTAATCAGCTCCAACTTGCCACAATACCGATGATAAGTAAAACGGTCAGATTCCATCACTCTTTTTTTGAGCATACGGGTAAGAATATCCATGACAAGCGTAAACAAATACGGGGACAGAGGATCACCTTGGCGAAGACCCCTCTTCCCACGAAAATATCCGTGTAAGTTACCATTAATACTAATGGAATACGAGGTAGTGGAAACACATTCCATAATCCAACGAATCATGCGATCATGAAAACCATAACCTTTGAGAATTTTCCGCAAGAAATTCCAATCCACCGTATCTGATACGAATTCACTTCTGATACGAATTCGGTATCGATACAGCGGAAGACTTTTTGAAGTGCGGAAGCTATCGGTAAGAAACTGTCGGGAACTGATGGCAACAGTTCGCTACAACGGTAATACAAACTAGCGGCACGTACTTGCTGCAGGAATGTATGATGGAAACTCGATACAGCAACAAGATAGGAACTTGGCCCAAATGAAAAGACTCGGAACAGGCCACCCCCAAGCAGTGACACTCGAAACAGCACGTTTCGTCCGGAAGCGAATTTAAGACAGGAAACACGTTCGAAGGATCGAACAACACTTTATACGAAATATTGAACAAGTATCAAACTGTATCGAAAAATGGACAGAATATCGAAAACGAGGTATAAACAGATGTTTTATCAAATTAGACCTATAATTTGATAAAGTGATTTCTCCTCAAGACCTATTGAGAATCAATCAGATTAGTATTCGAAACGCGTCGAATAAAAACCAAGTTTTGATGAAAAGCATTCACTAGGGAAAAACACAAAGTGTTCTTAATTCTTCAACATTCAATAATCCCCTATTACAACTCTACTGCCACTATTTATAGGCACAAGTGGCCTGACAAAATACTTAAACTATTACAAGCTGTTCTTTAAAATAATGAAAGGATAATAAAAGGTTCTTCAGGTCACTTGTTGACAAAAGTAAAAGTTGGGTCTTTGCCTCCAAGTTGTTTGTTGACAGCCGCTTTTTCCTTCAACATGTTGCCAAGAATCCTGCTGCCCTTCTTAATAAAATATGTTGAAACTATTTTATTCTCTTACCACTTGGGCCCCCTTCCCCCAAGATTACCTTTTGTTTAAGTTATTCCAATTCCAATTATTAAGGTAACTCCGTGTCTCGTATCTGTTTTCTCGCCCAAGTACGTTGGAGTATGGTCGAGATGTTTTACGTCAATTCTTACTTCGTCTTCTTCGCTTGGAGTAGTTAATCTCGTATCAGTATTGATACGAATTATGTAAGTAATACGTATGAAATGCAACGGAAGATTAACAAGTATCAAAGTATCACTTGAATTTTACTAAGGGTGGCCGAAATTTGATGGTGTTCGGCCGTGATGTAGTATGATGTACGGAGTTTGATGTGTTTTATCGAACTAGACCTATAACTCGATAAAAAGTAATCTCTTCCCAAGACCTTTTGAGAATTGATCAAGTTAAAATCTCGAGACGCGTCGAAACAATAACTAAAGTTTGTTGAACTCGTTCAACGTATATTTCAAAGGAAATACAAGGTTTATTATGATTCAAGATATGTTACAATCACCAAATGGACTACTATATATAGTAGTTTACAAGGATAATGATACAAAAACAACAAGAAAAAAACGAAACACCAAGCTTCCTTATGTCTTCGGCCGAGATGTGGTGTGGGGAAGGAGAAATCTTGGACAATCTTCAAGCATCTTGGACTTATTGCATATGATTTTGACATGTAGAAAAAGATTTGATGGAAGTCTTCATCAAGGAGAAATTTCGGCCGATCTTGTGGGGAGACTTGATGATTTATTTAGGACATGATATCTTTCATGGATTTTGGACTAGATAAGATATGGAGGTGGGGACTTTGTTTGTTGTCTTTGGCCGATTTTCAAAGATGGTGGGGAAGGAGGTGATCTTCACTTATCTTGTGAAAGATATGAAGACAAAGGGTCCCTTTCAAGCATGTTTTGGCCGATCTTCATGCTTTTGGACCGATCTCGTCGTCAAGTTTTACGTTACTCCGGTTAACAACGTAACTCCAATTCGCGTATTCTTTTCTCCCAAGTAGAACGATGCATGGCCATGTGAATTTGCATCATCATGGATGTCGATTTTTATTGGAGCTTCTTCGACTGGAATATTAGATATCGTATCAAGTATCATAAGCCTTTTGAATGTCCACCTTGAAGGCACATCTAGGCTCTCCCCTATCCAAGTGATAATTGTGCATAAGCTCTTGCGTTAGGAGAATATTATCAGAGATGCTTCTATCCGGAATAAATGCCGATTGATTAGGATGAATAAGAGTCTTTAAACACTGCTTCATGCGGTTAGCAATAATCTTGCTAATACACTTAAAAAGCACATTGCAACACGATATCGGTCTATAATCGTTAATTCTGGAGGGAGACTTAACCTTTGGGATGAGAGCAATAATAGTATGATTAAGCTCTTTCAGAAGAATACCATTCGTAAAAAACTCGCGAATAGCATGAATGACCTCGGCCCCCACAATATCCCACGCATCTTTAAAAAATGCAGCCGAAAACCCGTCCGGACCAGGCGATTTATCATCACCCATAGAAAAAATGGCATCTTTAACTTCCCGATCCGTAATGGGACAAACCATATCCAAAGCAACCTGCTCCTCAATACAATTATCAAACAAACCCTCATCATTAAAAACATTAGACTCATCAGCATGTCCCAGAAAATTCTTATAGTGAGAAACAAATGCATTAGAAACATCATCATTTGTGAAAATAACACCCTCATTATTTGAAACAGCATCAATGCGACTACGGCTGTCCCGGCTCTTAACGGCTTTGTGGAAAAAAGCAGTATTAGCATCGCCCTCTTTAAGCCAGAGAATTTTAGCTTTTTGTTTCAGAAATCGTTCTTCCAATAAAACAGCC
The DNA here is from genome assembly GCA_033398695.1 of Orobanche coerulescens. Lineage (NCBI taxonomy): Eukaryota > Viridiplantae > Streptophyta > Magnoliopsida > Lamiales > Orobanchaceae > Orobanche > Orobanche coerulescens. The sequence continues at coordinate 176,013 of JAWKAU010000076.1, forward strand.
TTATTGAACTCAACCACTAATATAGCTTCCTGGTCGCGATAGGAAGTATTAAATGGGTCCTGATCAAGAAGAATTTGAGCCTGGTCCATCTCCAAACAGATACGAACAACGTTATGATGCAGGTTACCTTTGTCATGCAAAAGCTTACGAAATGGTTTCTTCATGCTCTTAAGCTTTTTCACAACGCGAAACATAATAAACCCGCTGAACTGTTTGCTCCAGGCCTCATGCACAATATCATGAAATCTCTCATGCTTGGTGAGCACATTAAAAAACTTGAAAGGTTTTGGTTTCTCCTTTATAACCGTAGGAATAACAAGAATAGCTGGGGCATGGTCAGAAATTCGATAGGGCTTGAAAAGCGCATGAGCACCAACAAAATCAGTAGTAAATTCCATATTCGCCATAATCCGGTCAATCTTCTTGAGAATACCATTCATCCCTTGCGGTTTTTGATTCCATGTAAACTGAAGACCCGAACAATTAACATCAGAAACTTCAATATCAGCAACACATTCTTTGAATTCATGCATGGCAACATTCACGCGAGAAGAACTAGCTGTAGACTCTTCCAAAAATAACGTTGCTGATACGAATTCTCACTGGTTATGCGAATTCGCTATCGATACAGCGGAAGACTTTTTGACGAGCGGAAGCTATCGGCAAGAAACTGTCGGGAACTGGTGACAACAGCTCGCTACAGCAACAATACTGACGAGTGATGAAGGCGGTAATTCGATACAGCCACAAGACAGGAATTTGGTCCAAATGAAAAGACTCGAGGCAGGCCACCTCCAATCAGCGACACTCGAAACAGCACGTTTTGGACGGAAACAAAGTTAAAACAGGAAATAAGTTCGAAGGATCGAACAATACTTTATGTGAAATATCGGACAAGTATACAACTGTATCGAAAAATAAACAGAATATCGAAACAAGATATAAACAAATGTTTTATCAAATTAGACCTATAATTTGATAAAGTGATTTCTCCTCAAGACCTATTGAGAATCAATCAGATTAGTATTCGAAACGCGTCGAATAAAAACCAAGTTTTGATGAAAAGCATTCACCAGAAAAAAAACACAAAGTGTTCTCAATTCTTTAACATTCAATAATCCCCCCATTACAACTCTACTGCCACTATTTATAGGCAAAAGTGGCCTGACAAAATAACTTAAACTATTACAAGCTGTTCTTTAAAATAATGAAAGGATAATAAAAGGTTCTTCATGTCACTTGTTGACAAAAGTAAAAGTTGGGTCTTGTCTCCAAGTTGAAGTTTGACAGCCGCTTTTTCATATAACAAGTTGCCAAGAATCCTGCTGCCTTTATAATAAAGAAATGCTGAAAATTCTTTGTTTAGCTACAACTTGGACCTTTTCCCCCTCCCAAGTTGCAATTAGCCTTAAGTTATTCCAATTCCGACAATCAAGGTAACTCCGTGCCTCGTTTCTATTTTCTCGCCTAAGTAGGTTGTAGTGCGATCGAGGTGTTTTACGTCAATTCTTACTTCATCTTCTTCGCTTGGAGTATTCGGCTTCGTATCATCCCCTCCCCCTTTAAGAGGAATTGTCCTCAATTCTGCAATCCCGTCATCATCAAGATAAGGAGAAAGATCACCTATGTTGAAAGTAGCATGCACTCCATAGTCGCCCGGAAGTTCTAATTTGTAAGCATTGTCGTTCACCTTCGCAACTATTTAAAATGGCCCCTTGGCTCGTGGCATTAACTTATTCTTACGCTTACTCGGGAATCGTTCCTTCCTCAAATGTAACCAAACTAAATCTCCAACCTCGAATAGTCTCGGCTTTCTTTGCTTGTTCGACTTCCTTTTATACGCCTCGTTTATTTCCTTGATTCGATCCCGCACTTTGTTCGTAATTTTATCATTGATTTTAGTTTTGACTCCGCATCCTTATGCACCAATTCGTCACTTGGTAGTGGAATTAGATCTAGCGGCATGTAAGGATTCAGTCCGTAAACTACTTCAAATGGAGAGTGTGCAGTGGCATGAGTAGGAGATCGATTATAAGCAAACTCCGCATGTGCTAGTTTCAGATCCCAGTCCTTTTGTGTGCTCACCAAGCCTCGCAACAGCGTCCCCAGTGTTCGATTCGTTACTTCAGTTTGTCCGTCGGTTTGAGGATGATGTGAAGTACTAAACAAAAGCTTGGTTCCCACCTTCCTCCATAATGTGTTCCAAAAGTAGCTTAGAAACTTTGAGTCTCGGTCCGAAACAATAGTTTTCGGAACTCCATGTAATCGCACTACCTCTCGGAAATACAGGTCAGCAACATTACTCGCATCATCGGTTTTGTGACAAGGAACAAAATGAGCCATCTTTGAAAAACGATCGACGACCACCATAATCGCATCCTTACCTCGTTGGGTTCGAGGCAAAGCCACAATGAAATCCATTGAGACATCTTCCCACGGCCTCTCCGGAATCGGTAAAGGTGTGTAGACTCCTGATTTGAACGAACTTTTCGCAATATGGCACGTCACACATTTACTGATTATATTATTAACATCCCCCTGCATCCTTGGCCAGTAAAAATGTTCCTTAAGCACTTCTAATGTCTTGACCGAACCGAAGTGGCCAGCCAAACCTCCCCCATGAGCCTCTCGAATCAGCAATTCGCGAATCGTGTGCCTGGGTAGACAAAGACGATTTCCCTTAAAAAGAAAGCCCTCCTGTACCGAAAATTCTCCCACCGGGCCTGGTTTGCACTGGGCGAAGGTTTCGCCAAAATCCGCATCACCTTCGTAATACTCCTTTACTGTATCGAACCCTAGCAAACGAACATCAAGAGTGGCGAGTAAGGCATAACGCCTAGACAATGCATCTGCCACAATATTGCTCTTGCCATTCTTATACTTCGATGAGAAGTGAAATGATTGTAAGAATTCCACCCACTTCGCATGCCTGGGACTTAACTTGTGTTGTCCGTTAATATACTTCAAGGATTCATGGTCCGAGTGTATGATAAAATGCTTTGGTCGAAGATAGTGACTCCAATGATCTAGAGCCCTCACAATAGCATAAAACTCCTTGTCGTATGTACAATAATTGAGACGAGCACCGTTTAACTTCTCGGAAAAATAAGCAATAGGTCGCTTTCCCTGAATGAGAACCGCTCCAATGCCCACTCCGCTAGCATCACATTCCACCTCAAACGGTTGCGAAAAATCGGGTAATGCTAAGATTGGTGCTTCGCACAACTTCACCTTCAACTTTGCAAATGACTCCTGAGCAGCCCTGCTCCAATTAAACGTGCCCTTCTTCAAACATTCGGTTATTGGGCTTGCAATGGTACTGAAGTCTCGAATGAATCTTCGGTAAAATGAAGCTGGTCCATGGAACGATCTAACCTCCGTCACTGTAGTGGGAACCGGCCATGACTTAATTGCTTCGATCTTCGCTTGATCGACCGACACTCCATTCTTTGAAACAACATAGCCAAGAAAGACTATACTTTCAACCAAAAATGAGCACTTCTCCTTTTTTCCATACGAAACGGTCTCTAAGGGTTTCAAGACTTGCCTCAAGTGTTCGAAATGTTCTTGCAATGATCAGTGTAGATCAAAATATCATCTAAGTATACAACCACAAATTTCCCTAAAAATGGCTTAAGTACCTCATTCATCAAGCGCATGAAAGTACTCGGTGCATTTGTAAGACCGAGCGGCATAACGGTCCATTCATACGGCCGTGTTTAGTTTTGAAGGCTGTCTTCCACTCATCTCCTTCTCGCATTCGAATCTGGTGATAACCACTTCGTAGATCAACTTTTGAAAAGATCACTGATCCGTGTAATTCGTCCAACATGTCATCAAGCCTCGGAATCGGAAATCGATACTTGATGGTTATATTGTTCACACTCATTGTCAATACACATCCTCCAAGATCCGTCCTTCTTTGGAACCAGTAATACCGGAACCGCACAAGGACTTAGGCTTTCTCGAACATATCCACGATCTATCAGTTCTTCAATTTGGTTTTGTAATTCTTTCGTCTCCTCGGGATTACATCTATAGGCAGCTTTGTTAGGCAACGACACACCCGGTATGAGGTCGATCTGATGTTCAATCCCGCGAATTGGTGGTAAACCCGACGGTAATTCTTCGGGAAAAACATCCGCAAATTCACGTAATAAGGCATCCATCCTTTCGTTCCGCACAACCATGTTACCATTCCGTGTCTCCTTCAGAACCAACAAGTACACACACTTGCCATCATTAATAGCATGTTCCACCTCCCGTTCGCTAGCAAACATGGCCAGTTTTGGTTTTTCACTCCTACTAGAACTCATAGAGTGAATAGCTTGCGGTGACATTGGTTTAAGCACAATCTTCTTGCCCTTATCCCATAACTCGTACTCATTGCTTCTTCCTCGGTGTAAAACGTCCCTATCAAACATCCATGGTCTTTCCAACAGTACATGGCATGCATCCATCGGGAGTACATCACATAATACGTTGTCTTCATATGATCCCATGGCTAGTCCAATCCTCACTTGTTTAGTTACCCTTATTTTGCTCCCATCATCGAGCCAATGCAAAGTGTAAGGTTTCGGGTGAGCCGTAGTGGTCAGCCCGAGTTTAGTCACCATCTCGTTGGAAGCGACGTTGGTGCAACTCCCTCCATCAACGATCAAACTGCACCATTTCTTTCCAATTTGACACTTCGTGTGAAATATTTGATTTATTTGTTCGAATCATTCGATACTGACTTTGGCACAGCGTTCGCAGAACTAAAGCCGTGTCATAGCTTGGGGCATCGTAAGTCTCGCATTCCTCTCCTTCTTCGTCCTTAATGTCGAAATCAAATACGTCACCCAGTCTTTCTTCCTCAACCAACAACTCGTCTCGGATCGTGACAGCTTCTCTTAGTGTCACCACTCGCTTGTTCGGACAAGCATTTTGATAATGCCCGAATCCTTGACATTTGAAACATCTTACTTTAGCCAAACTTGTCTCCTTGATGCGTAGGTACAATCGCCTTAGCAGAATCGCAACAGAACCGGAGTCGGTACAGTTGCCTTAACCGCTGAACTAGATCCGACGCTTGGGTTTCCAAATTTGACTGAAAACTCAGGTTTATACATCTTCATCCTGTTCTGAGCTTCTAACTTCAGACATAACCCACATAATGTATCGAAGTCCTCGTATGGATACAGTTCCACCGAGTTAGCTATGCTTCGGTTTAAGCCACGCAAAAATCGCGACATCTTCTGTTCCTCATTCTCCTCTATCTCTCCCATTAAGGTTAGATTCTCAAACTCCTCAATGTACTCACTGACATTTAACTTTCCTTGCATGAGATCTGCTATCTTCCTGTACAAGGATAACCGGTGTGATGCTGGTACATATCTTTTGCGAAGTTTTCTTTTTAACGAATCCCACGAACGGATCTTTTCTTTCCCGTACGAGTTCTTCGTGTTTTCACTCCTTCGTACCAAAGTGAAGCTCCTTTCCCCAACTTGAGAATTGCATACTTACACCTTTTCTCATCGTCAAGGTCTTTAAATTCGAACATACGATCAATTTTTCGTTCCCATTCCAGGTAAACTTCAGGGTCGGTCCCTCCAACGAACTCTGGAAGCTCGTTCACCTTGAACTCTTCGACATGGCGTGAGGGTCGTTCATAGTCACCACACCTAGGTTGCCAACACTGGTCGCGTTGTTCTGGTACGTCACGCAGTGCGTCACGAAGTTTTGCCAAGAAATCAGCGTCGTTGAGATCCATAATGCCAAAGATCAAGAACTTGGGCTCCGATACCACTTATGATACGAATTCTCACTGGTTATGCGAATTCGCTATCGATACAGCGGAAGACTTTTTGACGAGCGGAAGCTATCGGCAAGAAACTGTCGGGAACTGGTGACAACAGCTCGCTACAGCCACAATACTGACGAGTGATGAAGGCGGTAATTCGATACAGCCACAAGACAGGAATTTGGTCCAAATGAAAAGACTCGAGGCAGGCCACCTCCAATCAGCGACACTCGAAACAGCACGTTTTGGACAGAAACAAAGTTAAAACAGGAAATAAGTTCGAAGGATCGAACAATACTTTATGTGAAATATCGGACAAGTATACAACTGTATCGAAAAATAAACAGAATATCGAAACAAGATATAAACAGATGTTTTATCAAATTAGACCTATAATTTGATAAAGTGATTTCTCCTCAAGACCTATTGAGAATCAATCAGATTAGTATTCGAAACGCGTCGAATAAAAACCAAGTTTTGATGAAAAGCATTCACCAGAAAAAAAAAAAAAGTGTTCTCAATTCTTCAACATTCAATAATCTCCCCATTACAACTCTACTGCCACTATTTATAGGCAAAAGTGGCCTGACAAAATAACTTAAACTATTACAAGCTGTTCTTTAAAATAATGAAAGGATAATAAAAGGTTCTTCATGTCACTTGTTGACAAAAGTAAAAGTTGGGTCTTGTCTCCAAGTTGAAGTTTGACAGCCGCTTTTTCATATAACAAGTTGCCAAGAATCCTGCTGCCTTTATAATAAAGAAATGCTGAAAATTCTTTGTTTAGCTACCACTTGGACCTTTTCCCCCTCCCAAGTTGCAATTAGCCTTAAGTTATTCCAATTCCGACAATCAAGGTAACTCCGTGCCTCGTTTCTATTTTCTCGCCTAAGTAGGTTGTAGTGCGATCGAGGTGTTTTACGTCAATTCTTACTTCATCTTCTTCGCTCGGAGTATTCGGCTTCGTATCAGTTGCATTAAAGTCTCCCAAAAGACACCACGGACGATTACGGATAAAAGAGTTATGATGTGAAAGATCCTTCCATAACTCACGTCTTTGAGTGTGTCCATTATGGGCATAAACAAACGAACAGAACATTTCCTTCTTCTCCTTTTTCAACCATATCCTAGTATGAATAACTTGGTCGTTTTGGGATAAGACCATGATATCAACAATATTATGATTCCAACCTAAAATTATTCGAGTGCCCTTACTACACCACGAGCCATTAGATGACCAATCCCAGTGACGAAAGATACTTGTACACATCTGATGAAGCTTGGAATTAGGGACATGCGACTCCAAAATAGCACAAACCGAGATATTATTTTCAGCGATAATCTGCCTCACTTCTTTTTGTTTAGGGGAGAAGTTTAAACCCCGTATGTTCCAAGAAGCGACATTAATCATTGGAAACCGTGTTTAAGAGAGTGCTTGCCCCCTGCTTAGAATTCTGACTTTGTCGATCATCCAACACCATGAATTCATCCACCTGTTCATCATCGCTATCGTCATTAATAGGAACCGTATCATCAGCATCATCATCATTATTCGAAAGGTCTCCAAAAGCATTCTGAGTGGAAATACCATTTTTCTCAGGCTGTTTAGGCTTCTCATCGGTCTTATTGTTCACCGCCACATTCTTATTGGAGTTTTCACCACGTTCAACTTTTCTATATTGCAAGTTAAGGGCCGGTTTAGACAACCGAATACCCTCAATTTGCTTGTTCTTTTGTTTAGCTTTTGAGTTTTTATGTCTAACCGTAGTAAAACCATTATCCGCTTCCTTTGTAGTAGCAGCCACCTTCGGGTTCATTGGACATTTGTCATTCACATGATCGAAAACCTTGCAGGTATCACACCTTGGTGGAGACCACTCGTATTCCACATCAATCTTAGCAAGAGAATGTCCTTTCCCATTGCCTACAGGAATAGCAATAACAATCGATTTTTGAAGCTCCTCATCAGCAGAAAATTCAATAAGAGCTCGTGCATATGTATTTCGTCCCCAAGCGCTTAGACACATGCTACTTGTGTACGAATCAAGCATGATAGGCTTTCCAAGTTGTGTCGTAATAAGACTCAAACCCACTTCTGAATAGGCAACAATAGGGACATGATGCAGCTTCACCCACAAAGGAGCAGACTTGACCATGTCTGGGGACCTCGTTGGGTCTGGTTCCGGTTGGGGGGGTCGCTCAGGCTGGGGTTGGCCCTGCTGTCTGCTCCGGGGGACCAGATGTTGATACGAATTACGCAAGTAATACGTATAAAACACAACGGAAGATTAACACGTTTACAATATGGATCGAAATTACACAGGTGATGGACGAATTTTATGTGGGATTCGGCCGTGATGAGTAAGATGTACGGAGTTTGGTGTGTTTTTATCGAACTAGACCTATAACTCGATAAAAGGGTAATCGCTTCCCAAGACCTTTTGAGAATTGATTAAAGTTAAAATCTCGAAACTCGTCGAAACAATAACTAAGGTTTGTCGAACTCGTTCAACGTATATTTCAAAGGAAATACAAAGTTTATTATGATTCTCGATGCTTTACAAGTACAACGAACACTACTATATATAGTAGTTTACAACCGAAAGAAAATACAACAAAACGAAAAAAGGAAACTTCCTAACAACACCTAATCGGCCGAAAATCACAAGGATTGAGATATCAAATCTCTTGGTGTTATTAGGTGAAAGGGACATGAAGTTGTTTTGGTCTTTGATGGTGACATGAAGTAGAACAAGACACCACTCTTCCCATGCCTTTGGTTCGGCCGATCCCACCTTATTTGGTGAAGATTTGTGATATTCTCCTCCTTGGAACTACATGGTGACAATGAAATGAGGGATAGTGACATGATGAAGAAAATCTTCACTCCATCCATTTGGTTCGGCCGTATGTGACAAGGTGGGGAAGGAGGGAATCACTTCTTTATTTTGTAAAGATATGAGGTCAAGATATGTCCCTTTCAAGCATGATATGGCCGATCCATCATGCTTTCGGACCGATCCCGTCGTCGAATTCTACGTTACTCCGATTCCGATTAACAACGTAACTCCAATCCGTTTAACATTTTCTCCTAAGTATAACGATGCATGGCCATGCGAATTTGCATCATCATGGATGTCGATTTTTATCGGAGTTTCTTCGACTGGAATATTAGATATCGTATCATTCCCTCCGTCTTTGAAAGGAATTGACCTCACCCCGCAATGCCATCGTCGTCAAGATAAGGTGAGAGATCACCTACGTTGAATGTCGCGTGTACTCCGTATTCGCCCGGAAGTTCGACTTTGTATGCGTTGTCGTTCACTTTTTCCACAATCTGGTACGGACCTTCGGCTCTCGGCATCAATTTGTTCTTCCGTTTGCTCGGGAATCTTTCTTTTCTCAAATGTATCCAAACTAAGTCGCCAACATCAAATAATCTCGCCTTTTTATTTTTGTTCGACTTCCGTTTGTACATTTCATTCACTTCTTTAATCCGTTCCCGTATCTTTTCGTGTAACTTCATCATTGACTTGAGTTTTGCTTCGGCGTCTTTGTGAACCAATTCGTTGCTCGGCAAGGGAATCAAGTCCAATGGCAAGTGCGGATTTAATCCGTATACCACTTCAAAAGGTGAGTGGGCCGTGGCATAACCGGGTGATCGGTTGTATGCGAATTCCGCATGAGCAAGTTTAACGTCCCAATCCTTCTGTGTTTTATTTACCAACCCTCGTAATAATGCTCCCAAGGTTCGATTAGTTACCTCGGTCTGTCCGTCGGTTTGCGGGTGATGTGAAGTGCTGAATAGGAGTTTAGTACCGATTTTCCTCCATAAAGTATTCCAGAAGTAACTCAGAAATTTGGAATCTCGATCCGACACGATAGTTTTTGGAACTCCGTGTAAACGAACTATCTCCCGGAAGTACAAGTCCGCCACGTTGCTTGCATCATCGGTTTTGTGGCACGCGACAAAGTGAGCCATTTTCAAAAAACGGTCGATTTACCACCATGATCGAGTCTTTGCCTCGTTGAGTACGAGGTAAAGCCACAATAAAATCCATCGAGACATCCTCCCACGGTCGTAACGGTATCGGCAACGGCATGTATGTACTCGACTTGAACGAACTTTTCATCATATGACAAGTTACGCATTTGCTCACGATTGTGCTGACGTCACCATACATCTTCGGCCAAAAGAAATGTTCTTTTAGCACCTCTACAGTCTTGGTCGAGCCGAAGTGACCGGCTAGTCCTCCTCCGTGCGCCTCCCGAACCAGCAATTCCCGAATTGTATGTCTCGGCACACATAATTTATTCCCCTTGAAGAGAAAGCCATCCTGTAAAACAAATTCCTCGTACGGGGCCGTTTTACAACGGTTAAAAATTTCCCCGAAGTCCAAATCGTCGTTGTAGTGATCTTTCAAAGTCTCGAACCCCAACAAACGAACATCTAGCATCGACAGTAAGGCATACCGTCTCGATAGTGCATCCGCCACTACATTACTCTTCCCGTCTTTGTACTTGGATGAAAAGTGAAAAGATTGTAAAAATTCCACCCATTTTGCATGTCTCGGGCTTAGCTTACTCTGTCCGTTGATGTATTTCAACGACTCGTGATCCGAATGCAGCACGAAATGTTTCGAACGCAGATAATGACTGCAATGATCGAGTGCTCTTACGATAGCATAGAACTCCTTGTCGTAAGTACAATAATTCACTCGGGCGCCACTTAACTTCTCCGAAAAATAGGCAATGGGACGGCCTCTCTGAATGAGCACTGCCCCGATTCCAACTCCGCTAGCGTCGCATTCTACCTCAAACGGTTGTGAAAAATCGGGCAACGTCAAAATCGGCGCTTCACATAATTTTCCCTTTAAGTTTTCAAAAGCCTTTTGGGCCGTCTCGTTCCAAGCAAAGGTTCCCTTTTTCAGACACTCCGTGATCGGGCTGGATATAGTGCTAAAGTCCCGTATGAATCGTCGGTAAACGAGCGAGGCCATGAAATGACCGTACCTCCGTGATTGTCTTTGGGGTCGGCCACGACTTGATTGCCGCGATCTTCTCTTGGTCGACCAAACTCCGTCTTCGAAACAACATAGCCGAGAAAGACAAGACTCTCGACTAGGAAAGTACACTTCTCCCGTTTTCCATAAAGTTTCTGTTCCTTAGCGTCTCAAACACGTACCGCAAATGTTCGAGATGTTCTTCTACGGACCGATCAGATCAAAATGTCGTCTAGGTATACGACAACAAACTTTCCCAAGAAAGGTTTAAGAACCTCGTTCATCAACCTCATAAAGGTGCTCGGGCGTTGGTGAGGCCGAATGGCATCACAACCCATTCGTAAAGTCCATTCTTCGTCTTAAACGCCGTTTTCCATTCGTCTCCCTCTCGCATGCGGATTTGATGGTATCCGCTCCGTAAATCAACTTTGGAAAATATAACCGAGCCATGTAACTCGTCCGAAGATGTCGTCTAGTCTCGGGATGGGAAACCGATACTTGACGGTGATGTTATTCACGGCTCTCTGTCAATACACATTCGCCATGTTCCGTCCTTTTTGGTACGAGCGAATCCGGAACCGCACACGGACTTAAACTTTCTCGGACATATCCGTGATTCATGAGTTCATCAATTTGACGTTGTAGTTCTTTGGTTTCTTCGGGATTACAACGATACGCCGCTTTGTTCGGTAATGGAGCTCCCGGTATAAGATCAATCTGGTGTTCAATCCCGCGGATAGGTGGTAATCCTACCGGCAAGTCTTCGGGGAATACGTCCGAAAACTCGTGTAATAGTGCATCTATCTCCTCCTCATTTTGCGGTTTGGTGGCAAGATTTCGGACCTCCTTGATCATCATCAAATAAACACGTTCGCCGTCGTCAATGGCGTGTTCGACTTCCTTCTCGTTTGCAAACATCGTAAGTTTCGGTCCTTCGACTTTTTTCGAACTCATCGTCCGGATAGCTTGAGGTGACATAGGTTTAAGGACAATTTTTTTACCTTTGTCACGTAGCTCATACTCATTACTCCTCCCTCGGTGTAGTACGTCCCGATCAAATAACCAAGGTCTTCCTAATAACACGTGACATGCGTCCATCGGTAATACATCGCATGTAATGTCATCGCCATACGAACCCATGGTGAGTCCGACCTTCACTTGCCTTGATACTTTCACCTTGTTTCCATCATCGAGCCAATGGAGTGCATACGGCTTAGGATGGGCCGTGGTGATCAAGCCGAGTTTTGAGACCATCTCGCTCGATGCCACGTTTGTACAACTTCCACCGTCAATGATCAAGCTACACCATTTCTCTCCGACACGACACTTCGTGTGAAAGATTTGGTCTCGTTGTTCTTCGTCACTCGGGGCTGCCTTCGTTTGTAACATGCGAAGGACAAGGTTCGTGTCATAGTTCGGGGCATCGTATGCCTCGCATTCTTCTTCTTCTCCGTCAGCTTCTAAGTTAAAAACGTCTCCAACTCTTTCTTCTTCGGCTAATAATTCCTCTCGGGCGGCTATGGCTTCTCGTAACGTCACAATCCTCCGATTCGGACAAGCACTTTGATAGTGTCCAAATCCTTGACATTTGAAACATCGGACTTTAGATAGGCTCGTTTCTTTTGGTGTGGTAGGGGTTTTTGGAATGGTAGTAACGGACTGACTTGTGGTGACAGGTTTTGGAAACGAGCTAGAACTCGCGCCAAAGTTGGTATTTCCGTATTTAGGTGGGAATTCGGGTTTAGAGAGTTTGGTTTTGTTTTGATTTTCCAACTTTATGCAAAGTCCGCATAAAGTATCGAAGTCAGAATAGGGGTAGAGTTCCACGGAATTAGCAATATTTTTGTTCAAACCTCGTAGGAAACGGGACATCCGCAATTCTTCGCTTTCTTCAAGTTCTCCCATCAAGGATAAGTTTTCAAACTCCTCGATGTACTCCTCGACACTTAGCTTTCCTTGCGTGAGGTCAGAAATTTTTCGATACAGCTTAGCTTGTGTGTAGCGGGACATATCTTTTCGTAGTTTCCTTTTTAGGGAATCCCACGAACGTATCTTCTCTTTCCTAAGACGACTTCTCTGCGTCTTCATTCGCTCAAACCAAAGGGAAGCTCCCTTTCCAAGTTTGAGGATCGCGTACTTGCAACGTACCTCGTCATTGAGCTCCTTGAACTCAAACATTCGTTCAATTTTTCTTTCCCACTCCAGATAAACTTCAGGATCGGTGCCGCCTACGAACTCCGGAAGTTCGCTGGTCTTGTATTCATCCGCATGCCGTGGTGCATGCATGGCGTCATGTCCTCGTCGTGCATGGATTCTGGGCTCCGGCAAGCCACGAAGAACGTCACGTAGTTGTGCTACTTCTTAATCGGTGAACGCCATTTTCTTCAGTGATGTCGAGAACTGTGAGACAAGTGGCTCCGATACCACTTATGATACGAATTACGCAAGTAATACGTATAAAACACAACGGAAGATTAACACGTTTACAATATGGATCGAAATTACACAGGTGATGGACGAATTTTATGTGGGATTCGGCCGTGATGAGTAAGATGTACGGAGTTTGGTGTGTTTTTATCGAACTAGACCTATAACTCGATAAAAGGGTAGTCGCTTCCCAAGACCTTTTGAGAATTGATTAAAGTTAAAATCTCGAAACTCGTCGAAACAATAACTAAGGTTTGTCGAACTCGTTCAACGAATATTTCAAAGGAAATACAAAGTTTATTATGATTCTCGATGCTTTACAAGTACAACGAACACTACTATATATAGTAGTTTACAACCGAAAGAAAATACAACAAAACGAAAAAAAGGAAACTTCCTAACAACACCTAATCGGCCGAAAATCACAAGGATTGAGATATCAAATCTCTTGGTGTTATTAGGTGAAAGGGACATGAAGTTGTTTTGGTCTTTGATGGTGACATGAAGTAGAACAAGACACCACTCTTCCCATGCCTTTGGTTCAGATCCCACCTTATTTGGTGAAGATTTGTGATATTCTCCTCCTTGGAACTACATGGTGACAATGAAATGAGGGATAGTGACATGATGAAGAAAATCTTCACTCCATCCATTTGGTTCGGCCGTATGTGACAAGGTGGGGAAGGAGGGAATCACTTCTTTATTTTGTAAAGATATGAGGTCAAGATATGTCCCTTTCAAGCATGATATGGCCGATCCATCATGCTTTCGGACCGATCCCGTCGTCGAATTCTACGTTACTCCGATTCCGATTAACAACGTAACTCCAATCCGTTTAACATTTTCTCCTAAGTATAACGATGCATGGCCATGCGAATTTGCATCATCATGGATGTCGATTTTTATCGGAGTTTCTTCGACTGGAATATTAGATATCGTATCAGATGTGGTGTTAGCTGGGGGCTCTGGAGGTCGTGGGGCTGGTTTGAGCCCGTTGAGTAGTGTCTCTACGTTCTCCTTGGTTACTACCAGCTCTCCTATCGTGTCGCCTAGGAGGACTTCTGCTGGTATGTTTGAGCCGTCTCACAACAGGTTTGCGGCTCTTTCTGGTCTCACCGATGATATTGAGGTTGAGCTTCCTGAGTTAGTCGGCACGTCGCTTTGTTCTAGTTCTTCTTCTATGGGCCCTAATTCTGATGCAGCCCTTCTCGAGGGTGTTAGATGATTCCGCTCACAGTGTGGAACGTCCGTGGCCTGAACCGTCCGGACCATCAGAACTCGGTCCGGGAGGTCATTTCTTCTTTTAGTCTTTGTTGTGTTGCCTTACTGGAGACGAAAGTCTCGGTTGGTAACTCGAGGCATATTGCTTCTCTGGTTAATGCTTCGTGGCAGTGGTTTTTTGATTATGGAAACGGGCCGGGTAAGCGGATTTGGCTGGGCTGGGATTCCGGCGTGGTCTCTGTTGATATTATTGCTATTGATCCTCAACTTATTCACTGTCGGATTATTTCGCTTATTGACTCGTCCAGTTTCCTAGTTACTTTTGCTTATGGTTCTAATGATGCTATCCAGAGGAGACTTCTTTGGCGCAAGATTGACCGATTTTTCTGCTCGCATGTTAGCGAGCCTTGGGTGATTATGGGCGACTTTAATGCTGTTTTGGATTGTAGCGAGATCTTAGGTGGAGAGGTGACTCATCATGATGATGAGTTCCCTATGTTGGAGTTCGGGGAGTTACGCCGGCCGATCTAGAGACGCTTCCGATGTTGGGCTCCTGGTTCTCGTGGCATAATAAGAGCCCTTCTCCTAGATCCTTGTGGAAACGGTTAGATAGAGTCCTGGGTAATCCGCAGTGGTTTATTTCTCATTCTGACTACTCCTATACTTGCGATTTGCCTCGGACCTCTGACCATAGCCCGCTTATCTTTGGTATTGGTAGCTTGTCCCGTCGTAGGGGTAAGATGTTCAGGTTTGATAACTTTCTCGCGATTCGATGACTTTCTGCCTGCTGTCTTTGGTATTTGGCATCATCTTATTGTGGGAGCCCCTTCTATGCGATTTGCCCAAGTTAGATGCCCTTAAGCATGTTTTTCGCTATGAGGAAGAGGAAAGGGGACTTGGCTATTAATGTGGCTTCGGCTTTCCTTTCACGCCCGTCTATCCTTAGAGAGTTTCCTTTGTCGACTACGCTTTACGGTTAGAAGGGTGTTGCAGGTGGGTGTTCTCTTCCGCTATTTCCCAGAGCAGTCCTCGCTCAGTAACGGGCCAAGCTAGCGTGGCTAAAGGATGGGGACCAGTGTTCTGCTTTCTTCTTCCGGAGGGTTGCCTCTTGGAGGGCTCGTTCGCGGATTTTTAGGCTGGTTTCTGAGGCTGGCATTGAGCTGTCAGATCCTGTTCTCATTCGGGATGAGGTAGTTGGGTTCTATGAGAGGTTATTGGGTTCTTCGGATCGGGTTCAGCCTATCTCGTACAATCAGGTGAGACCCTTTGTATCTTCTTCTCTTCCTCCTGATGTTGCGTTACATATGATCAGACCGGTTTCTGATGAGGAGGTTCGTTCTGTTTTCTTTGGGTTCGATATGAATTCGGCCCCAGGCCCTGATGGGTTTAATGCCGCTTTTTATCGACGAGCCTGGCCGATTGTTGGGGGTGAGATTACTTACGCTATTAAACATTTTTTCTCCTCGGGTCTATTCGTCAAGCAGATCAATACTACCCTTATATCTCTTGTTCCTAAAGTTGCTTTGCCGAGGAGCATGTCTGATTTTAGACCGATTTCTTGTTGTAACCTTTTATATAAGGCTATTTCTAAGATTATGGTCCATCGTATGCGTGATAGCCTTGACTCCTTGATTGATCCAGCTCAGACTGCTTTTATTCCTGGGAGAAGGATTAGTGATAATATCCTTCTCGCCCAGGAGCTTCTTCATGGTTATGGGCAAAGAGGGATGCCGAGTCGGTGTGTCTTTAAGGTTGATCTTATGAAAGCTTACGACACTGTTGAATGGGGTTTTGTTTTGATTGCTTTGCAATGTATGGGGTTCTGATACGATATCTAATATTCCAGTCGAAGAAACTCCGATAAAAATCGACATCCATGATGATGCAAATTCGCATGGCCATGCATCGTTGTACTTAGGAGAAAATGTTACACGGATTGGAGTTACGTTACTAATCGGAACCGGAGTTACGTAAATATGGCGACGGAATTAACGTCAGAATCGGCCCGGAACATGGAGGATCGGCCGATTGGTCCACACCCGAAGATTTGTCAAGCATCCCTTTCCAAGTTTGTCAAAGTCACCAAAGCTTTAGATTATTCAAAAGTACCCTTCCCCACCCTTGAAAAAATCGGCCCAAACATGATCATCAAAAATCTTCATGATCTTGCCAAATCAAAGAAGATCTCACCTTTTGCCCCACCTTGAAGATTTCGGCCGAGCATGCTAAAGGAGGGAGATTTCCATTTTCGTTTTTTCTTGTTGTTTTTGTATTATTTCGGCCGATTAGGATGTTGTTAGGAAGTTTCCTTTTCTCGTTTTGTTGTATTTTCTTTCGGTTGGAAACTACTATATATAGTAGTGCTCGTTGTGGTTGTAAGACATCGAGAATCATAATAAACTTTGTATTTCCTTTGAAATATACGTTGAACGAGTTCGACAAACCTTAGTTATTGTTTCGACGAGTTTCGAGATTTTAACTTTAATCAATTCTCAAAAGGTCTTGGGAAGCGATTACCCTTTTATCGAGTTATAGGTCTAGTTCGATAAAAACACACCAAACTCCGTACATCTTACTCATCACGGCCGAATCCCACATAAAATTCGTCCATCACCTTTGTAATTTCGATCCATATTGTAAACGTGTTAATCTTCCGTTGTGTTTTATACGTATTACTTACGTAATTCGTATCATAAGTGGTATCGAGACACTTGTCTCACGCTCTCGACATCATCAAGAAAATGGCATTCACCGATGAAGAAGTAGCACAACTACGTGACGTTCTTCGTGGCTTGCCGAGCCTTAATCCATGCACGACGAGGACATGACACCATGCATGCACCACGACATGCGGATGAATACAAGACCGGCGAACTTCCGAGTTCGTAGGCGGCACCGATCCTGAAGTTTATCCGGAGTGGGAAAGAAAAATTGAACGAATGTTTGAGTTCAAGGAGCTCAATGACGAGGTACGTTGCAAGTACGCGATCCTCAAACTTGGAAAGGAGCTTCCTTTGGTTTGAGCGAATGAAGACGCAGAGAAGTCATGCCGAAAAGAGAAGATACGTTCGTGGATTCCCTAAAAAGGAAACTACGAAAAGATATTTCACGGCTACACACAAGCTAAGTCTGTACCGAAAAATTTCTGACCTCACGCAAGGAAAGTTAAGTGTCGAGGAGTACATCGAGGAGTTTGAAAACTTATCCTTGATGGGAGAACTTGAAGAAAGCGAAGAATTGCGCATGTCCCGTTTCCTACGAGGTTTGAACAAAAACATTGCTAATTCCGTGGAACTCTACCCCTATTCTGACTTCGATACTTTATGCGGACTTTGCATAAAGTTGGAAAATCAAAACAAAACCAAACTCTCTAAACCCGAATTCCCACCTAAATACGGAAATACCAACTTTGGCGCGAGTTCTAGCTCGTTTCCAAAACCTGTCACCACAAGCCAGTCCGTTACTACCATTCCAAAAACCCCTACCACACCAAAAGAAACGAGCCTATCTAAAGTCCGATGTTTCAAATGTCAAGGATTTGGACACTATCAAAGTGCTTGTCCGAATCGGAGGATTGTGACGTTACGAGAAGCCATAGCCGCCCGATAGGAATTATTAGCCGAAGAAGAAAGAGTTGGAGACATTTTTAACTTAGAAGCTGACGGAGAAGAAGAAGAATGCGAGGCATACGATGCCCCGAACTATGACACGAACCTTGTCCTTCGCATGTTACAAACGAAGGCAGCCCCGAGTGACGAAGAACAACGAGACCAAATCTTTCACACGAAGTGTCGTGTCGGAGAGAAATGGTGTAGCTTGATCATTGACGGTGGAAGTTGTACGAACGTGGCATCGAGCGAGATGGTCTCAAAACTCGGCTTGATCACCACGGCCCATCCTAAGCCGTATGCACTCCATTGGCTCGATGATGGAAACAAGGTGAAAGTATCAAGGCAAGTGAAGGTCGGACTCACCATGGGTTCGTATGGCGATGACATTACATGCGATGTACTACCGATGGACGCATGTCACGTGTTATTAGGAAGACCTTGGCTATTTGATCGGGACGCATCGCATCGAGGAGGAGTAATGAGTATGAGCTACGTGACAAAGGTAAAAAAATTGTTCTTAAACCTATGTCACCTCAAGCTATCCGGACGATGAGTTCGAAAAAAGTCGAAGGACCGAAACTTACGATGTTTGCAAACGAGAAGGAAGTCGAACACGCCATTGACGACGGCGAACGTGTTTATTTGATGATGATCAAGGAGGTCCGAAATCTTGCCACCAAATCGCAAAATGAGGAGGAGATAGATGCACTATTACACGAGTTTTCGGACGTATTTCCCGAAGACTTGCCGGTAGGATTACCACCTATCCGCGGGATTGAACACCAGATTGATCTTATACCGGGAGCTCCACTACCGAACAAAGCGGCGTATCGTTGTAATCCCGAAGAAACTAAAGAACTACAACGTCAAATTGATGAACTCATGAATCACGGATATGTCCGAGAAAGTTTAAGTCCGTGTGCGGTTCCAGTTCTACTTGTGCCAAAAAAAGACGGAACATGGCGAATGTGTATTGACAGTAGAGCCGTGAATAACATCACCGTCAAGTATCGGTTTCCCATCCCGAGACTAGACGACATGCTGGACGAGTTACATGGCTCGGTTATATTTTCCAAAGTTGATTTACGGAGCGGATACCATCAAATCCGCATGCGAGAGGGAGACGAATGGAAAACGGCGTTTAAAACGAAGAATGGACTTTACGAATGGGTTGTGATGCCATTCGGCCTCACCAACGCCCCGAGCACCTTTATGAGGTTGATGAACGAGGTTCTAAAACCTTTCTTGGGAAAGTTTGTTGTCGTGTACTTAGACGACATTTTGATCTACAGTCGGTCCGTAGAAGAACATCTCGAACATTTGCGGTACGTGTTTGAGACGCTAAGGGAACAAAAGCTTTATGGAAAACGTGAGAAGTGTACTTTCCTAGTCGAGAGTCTTGTCTTTCTCGGCTATGTTGTTTCAAAAGACGGAGTTTCGGTCGACCAAGAGAAGATCGCGGCAATCAAGTCGTGGCCGACCCCAAAGACAATCACGGAGGTACGGTCATTTCATGGCCTCGCTTCTTTTTACCGACGATTCATACGGGACTTCAGCACTATATCCAGTCCTATCACGGAGTGTCTGAAAAAGGGAACCTTTGCTTGGAACGAGACGACCCAAAAGGCTTTTGAAAACTTAAAAGGAAAATTATGTGAAGCGCCGATTTTGACGTTGCCCGATTTTTCACAACCGTTTGAGGTAGAATGCGATGCTAGCGGAGTTGGAATCGGGCGGTGCTCATTCGGAGAGGCCGTCCCATTGCCTATTTTTCTGAGTAGTTAAGTGGCTCCCGATTGAATTATTGTAATTACGACTAGGTGTTCTATGCTATCGTAAGAGCACTCGATCATTGGAGTCATTATCTGCGTCAAACATTTCGTGCCGCATTCGGATCACGAGTCGTTGAAATACATCAACGGACAGAGTAAGCTAAGCCCGAGGCATGCAAAATGGGTGGAATTTTTACAATCTTTTCATTTTCATCCAAGTACAAAGACGGAAGAGTAATGTAGTGGCGGATGCACTTTGTCGAGACGGTATGCCTTCTTGTCGATGCTAGATGTTCGTTTGTTGGGATTCGAGACTTTGAAAGATCATTACAACGACGATTTGGATTTCGGGAAATTTTTAACCGTTGTAAAACGGCCCCGTCTGAGGAATTTGTTTTACAAGATGGCTTTCTCTTCAAGGGGAATAAACTATGTGTGCCGAGACATACAATTCGGGAATTCTTTGGTTCGGGAGGCGCACTGAGGAGGACTAGCCGGTCACTTCGGCTCGACCAAGATCAGAGGTGCTAAAAGAACATTTCTTTTGGCCGAAGATGTATGGTGACGTCAGACAATCGTGAGCAAATGCGTAACTTGTCATATGATGAAAAGTTCGTTCAAGTCGAGTACATACATGCCGTTGCCGATACCGTTACGACCATGGGAGGATGTCTCGATGGATTTTATTGTGGCTTTACCTCGTACTCAACGAGGCAAAGACTCGATCATGGTGGTCGTCGACCGTTTTTCAAAAATGGCTCACTTTGTCGCATGCCACAAAACCGATGATGCAAGCAACGTGGCGGACTTGTATTTCCGGGAAATAGTTCGTTTACACGGAGTTCCAAAACTATCGTGTCGGATCGAGATTCCAAATTTCGAGTTACTCGAATACTTTATGGAGGAAAGTCGGTACTAAACTCCTATTCAAGACTTCACATCACCCGCAAATGCACGGATGCACCGAGGTAACTAATCGAACCTTGGGAGCATTATTACGAGGATTGGTAAATAACACTAATATAGATTGGGACGTTAAACTTGCTCATGCTGAATTCGCATACAACCGATCACCCGGTTATGCCACGGCTCATTCACCTTTTGAAGTGGTATACGGATTAAATCCGCACTTGCCATTGGACTTGATTCCCCTGCCGAGCAACGAATTGGTTCACAAGGACGCCGAAGCAAAACTCAAATCCATGATGAAGTTACACGAAAAGATACGGGAACGGATTAAAGAAGTAAATGAAATATACAAACGGAAGTCGAACAAAAATAAAAAGACGAGATTATTTGATGTTGGCGACTTGGTTTGGATACATTTGAGAAAAGAAAGATTCCCAAGCAAACGGAAGAACAAATTGATGCCGAGAGCCGAGGTCCGTACAAAATTGTGGAAAAGGTGAACGACAACGCATACAAAGTCGAACTTCCCGGCGAATACGGAGTACACGCGACATTCAACGTAGGTGATCTCTCACCTTATCTTGACGACGATGGCATTGCAGAATTGAGGTCAATTCCTTTCAAAGACGTAGGGAATGATACGATATCTAATATTCCAGTCGAAGAAACTCCGATAAAAATCGACATCCATGATGATGCAAATTCGCATGGCCATGCATCGTTGTACTTAGGAGAAAATGTTACACGGATTGGAGTTACGTTACTAATCGGAACCGGAGTTACGTAAATATGGCGACGGAATTAACGCTTAATCGGCCCGGAACATGGAGGATCGGCCGATTGGTCCACACCAAGATTTGTCAAGCATCCCTTTCCAAGTTTGTCAAAGTCACCAAAGCTTTAGATTATTCAAAAGTACCCTTCCCCACCCTTGAAAAAATCGGCCCAAACATGATCATCAAAAATCTTCATGATCTTGCCAAATCAAAGAAGATCTCACCTTTTGCCCCACCTTGAAGATTTCGGCCGAGCATGCTAAAGGAGGGAGATTTCCATTTTCGTTTTTTTCTTGTTGTTTTTGTATTATTTCGGCCGATTAGGATGTTGTTAGGAAGTTTCCTTTTCTCGTTTTGTTGTATTTTCTTTCGGTTGGAAACTACTATATATAGTAGTGCTCGTTGTGGTTGTAAGACATCGAGAATCATAATAAACTTTGTATTTCCTTTGAAATATACGTTGAACGAGTTCGACAAACCTTAGTTATTGTTTCGACGAGTTTCGAGATTTTAACTTTAATCAATTCTCAAAAGGTCTTGGGAAGCGATTACCCTTTTATCGAGTTATAGGTCTAGTTCGATAAAAACACACCAAACTCCGTACATCTTACTCATCACGGCCGAATCCCACATAAAATTCGTCCATCACCTTTGTAATTTCGATCCATATTGTAAACGTGTTAATCTTCCGTTGTGTTTTATACGTATTACTTACGTAATTCGTATCAGGTTCCACCAGACGTTTATTGCTTGGGTCAGGGAGTGTATCACCACTCCAGCTTACTCGATCTCCTTGAATGGGGATGCTGAGGGTATCTTTAGGGGCCGTAGGGGGCTGAGGCAGGGTGACCCTATCTCTCCGTATCTGTTTGTTATTGTTATGGAGGTCCTCCATGGTATTATCGCCCATGAGATCGCTCAGACTCCGGGGTTCAGATTCCACTGGAAGTATTTGGCTACACGCACCTTCATGCTTGCTTTTGCCGATGACCTCCTCCTTTTCTGTAATCCTGATGTTGTCTCTGTCGGTGTTCTTAAGAAAATTATTGAGATCTTTGCTTCCCTCTCTGGACTTCGGGCCAACCCGAGTAAGAGTAATATCTTTCTTTCAGCTAGTGCTCAGGTGCAGGGGGCCCAGTTCCAGCAGTTGTTAGGGTTTCAGCTAGGTCAGCTTCCTGTGAGGTATTTGGGAGTTCCCTTGATTACTGCAAAGCTGACAATTGCTATGTGTTCCCCTTTGATTGATTCGATTGATGGTCGTCTGAGTTCGTGGGCTAGTACTTCTCTTTCCATGGCAGGTCGGTGCCAGCTTATTCGCTCTGTCTTATCTTCTTTACATATTTATTGGGCTGGTAGTTTTATTTTGCCTAAGGGCGTTCTCTCTTTGATTGAGAAACGTATCAGGCGGTTCCTCTGGCGAGGTTCTCATGATTCGGCCTGCCAAGGTGGCACAGGCTAAGGTTTGCTTGGATGTGGATTGTGGGGTCGTGGCATCATTCCGTTGAGGCTCCAGAATCGGCGCCGATGGCTCGTCATATCAGGCTCTTATCACGGGCTCTAATCGTGCATGCAGGTTAATTGGGTTCGGACTTTTAGGTTGCGGCGGTGTTCTTTACGGGACCTTAGTGTCTCTCCGGCCTTGACTTGGTATTGGCGTCGGCTCTCAACTGCGTCCCCTTGTTATGGGAGCATTTCGGTATTCCATTGGAGATGGCTCATCCTTCTTCTTGTGGTCGGACCCTGGCATTCTATGGGTGTGATTAGGCATTCCGTTCCTAGAGCTCCTCCGTGGTCCGGCATCGACGTGGGTGCTAGGCTTGATTCGGTTATTGTTGAGGGTTCTTGGGAGTGGCGGTGGTGGATAGGTCCGAGCTTTTGCGATTACTTACGCTTTGCCACATATTAATGGGGGTCGGGATCGCGTTTATGGAGACCGCTTAGTTCGGGGATTTTTTCATCCTCTTCTGCTCTTCGGTTCCTCAGAGGTTATTCGCCCCCTGTTCCTTGGGCTCCGCTCTTGCACGGGCCGGGAAAGATCCCGAGACACTCTTTCATCCTCTGGTTGGCTATTCAGGAGCGGTTGTCGACTATGGATAAGCCTTGGCTTCAGCATATTGATGGGATTTGTGTCCTTTGTGGTATGGCGGTAGAGACGCACTCCCACCTATTCTTTCAGTGCCCTTATTCTAGGAGGTGTATTTCTATTGCTAGGAGGGTCGTCCGCTTTCGTTGGCCTCACTCTGTGTGGAGCTCGGGGGTATTGTGGGCTGCTAGGAGGTGGAGAGGTAAGCACGTGGTCAACGTGGCTTACCGTATTCTTCTTGCTGCGTTGGTCTATTTGATACGAATTCTCACTGATTATGCGAATTCGCTATCGATACAGCGGAAGGCTTTTTGACGAGCGGAAGCTATCGGCAAGAAAGCGTCGGGAACTGGCGACAACAGCTCGCTACAGCAACAATACTGGCGAGTGATGAAGGCGGTGATTCGATACAGCCACAAGACAGGAGTTTGGCCCAAATGAAAAGACTCGAAACGGCACGTTTCGTTCGGAAGCGACTTTAAGACAGGAAACACGTTCGAAGGATCGAACAACACATTATACGTAATATTGAATAAGTATCAAGCTGTATAAAAAAAAAATGAACCGAATATCGAAACAAGATATAAACAGATGTTTTATCAAATTAGACCTATAATTTGATAAAGTGATTTCTCCTCAAGACCTATTGAGAATCAATCAGATTAGTATTCGAAACGCGTCGAATAAAAACCAAGTTTTGATGAAAAGCATTCACCAGGAAAAACACAAAGTGTTCTCAATTCTTCACCATTCAATAATCTTCTATTACAACTCTACTGCCACTATTTATAGGCAAAAGTGGCCTGACAAAATAACTTAAACTATTACAAGCTGTTCTTTAAAATAATGAAAGGATAATAAAAGGTTCTTCATGTCACTTGTTGATAAAAGTAAAAGTTGGGTCTTGTCTTCAAGTTGAAGTTTGACAGCCGCTTTTTCAGATAACAAGTTGCCAAGAATCCTGTTGCCTTTATAATAAATAAATGCTGAAAATTCTTTGTTTAGCTACCACTTGGACCTTTTCCCCCTCCCATGTTGCAAGTAGCCTTAAGTTATTCCAATTCCGACAATCAAGGTAACTCCGTACCTCGTATCCGTTTTCTCGCCCAAGAAGTACGTTGGAGTATGGTCGAGGTGTTTTACGTCAATTCTTACTTCATCTTCTTCGCTTGGAGTATTCGACTTCGTATCATCCCCTCCCCCTTTAAGAGGAATTGTCCTCAATTCTGCAATCCCGTCATCATCAAGATAAGGAGAAAGATCACCTATGTTGAAAGTAGCATGCACTCCATAGTCGCCCGGAAGTTCTAATTTGTAAGCATTGTCGTTCACCTTCGCAACTATTTTAAATGGCCCCTCGGCTCGTGGCATTAACTTATTCTTACGCTTACTCGGGAATCGTTCCTTCCTCAAATGTAACCAAACTAAATCTCCAACCTCGAATAGTCTCGGCTTTCTTTGCTTGTTCGACTTCCTTTTATACGCCTCGTTTATTTCCTTGATTCGATCCCGCACCTGTTCGTGTAGTTTCATCATTGATTTTAGCTTTGACTCCGCATCCTTATGCACCAATTCGTTGCTTGGTAGTGGAATTAGATCTAGCGGCATGTAAGGATTCAGTCCGTAAACTACTTCAAATGGAGAGTGTGCAGTGGCATGAGTAGGAGATCGATTATAAGCAAACTCCGCATGTGCCAGTTTCAGATCCCAGTCCTTTTGTGTTTTGCTCACCAAGCCTGCAATGCGTCCCAGTGTTCGATTCGTTACTTCAGTTTGTCCGTCGGTTTGAGGATGATGTGAAGTACTAAACAAAAGCTTGGTTCCCACCTTCCTCCATAATGTGTTCCAAAAGTAGCTTAGAAACTTTGAGTCTCGGTCCGAAACAATAGTTTTCGGAACTCCATGTAATCGCACTACCTCTCGGAAATACAGGTCAGCAACATTACTCGCATCATCGGTTTTGTGACAAGGAACAAAATGAGCCATCTTTGAAAAACGATCGACGACCACCATAATCGCATCCTTACCTCGTTGGGTTCGAGGCAAAGCCACAATGAAATCCATTGAGACATCTTCCCACGGCCTCTCCGGAATCGGTAAAGGTGTGTAGACTCCTGATTTGAACGAACCTTTTGCAATATGGCACGTCACACATTTACTGATTATATTATTAACATCCCCCTGCATCCTTGGCCAATAAAAATGTTCCTTAAGCACTTCTAATGTCTTGGCCGAACCAAAGTGGCCAGCCAAACCTCCCCCATGAGCCTCTCGAACCAGCAATTCTCGAATCGTGTGCCTTGGTAGACAAAGACGATTTCCCTTAAAAAGAAAACCCTCCTGTATCGAAAATTCTCCCACCGGGCCAGATTTGCACTGGGCGAAGGTCTCGCCAAAATCCGCATCACCTTCGTAATATTCCTTTATTGTATCGAATCCAAGCAAACGAACATCAAGAGTGGCGAGTAAGGCATAACGCCTAGACAATGCATCTGCCACAATATTGCTCTTGCCATCCTTATACTTTGATGAGAAGTGAAATGATTGTAAGAATTCCACCCACTTCGCATGCCTGGGACTTAACTTGTGTTGCCCGTTAATGTACTTCAAAGATTCATGGTCCGAGTGTATGATAAAATGCTTTGGCCGAAGATAGTGACTCCAATGATCTAGAGCCCTCACAATAGCATAAAACTCCTTGTCGTACGTATAATAATTCAGATGAGCACCATTTAACTTCTAGGAAAAATAAGCAATAGGTCGCTTTCCCTGAATGAGAACCGCTCCAATGCCCACCCCGCTAGCATCGCACTCCACCTCAAACGGTTGCGAAAAATCGGGTAATGCTAAGATTGGTGCTTCGCACAACTTCACCTTCAACTTTGCAAATGACTCCTGAGCAGCCCTGCCCCAATTAAACGTGCCCTTCTTCAAACATTCGGTTATTGGGCTTGCAATGGTACTGAAGTCTCGAATGAATCTTCGGTAAAATGAAGCTAGTCCATGGAACGATCTAACCTCCGTCACTGTAGTGGGAACCGGCCAGGACTTAATTGCTTCGATCTTCGCTTGATCGACCGACACTCCATTCTTTGAAACAACATAGCCAAGAAAGACTATACTTTCGACCAAAAATGAGCACTTCTCCTTTTTTCCATACACACGGTCTCTAAGGGTTTCGAAGACTTGCCTCAAGTGTTCGAAATGTTCTTGCACCGATCGACTGTAGATCAAAATATCATCTAAGTATACAACCACAAATTTCCCTAAAAATGGCTTAAGTACCTCATTCATCAAGCGCATGAAAGTACTCGGTGCATTTGTAAGACCGAACGGCATAACGGTCCATTCATACAGCCCGTGTTTAGTTTTGAAGGCTGTCTTCCACTCATCTCCTTCTCGCATTCGAATCTAGTGATAACCACTTCGTAGATCAACTTTTGAAAAGATCACGGATCCGTGTAATTCGTCCAACATGTCATCAAGCCTCGGAATCGGAAATCGATACTTGATGGTTATATTGTTCACAGCTCGACTGTCAATACACATCCTCCAAGATCCGTCTTTCTTTGGAACCCGATGTCTAGGAACCGCACAAGGACTTAGGCTTTCTCGAACGTATCCACGATCCATCAGTTCTTCGATTTGGTTTTGTAATTCCTTTGTTTCCTCGGGATTACATCTATAGGCAGCTTTGTTAGGCAACGACACACCCTGTATGAGGTCGATCTGATGTTCAATCCCGCGAATTGGTGGTAAACCCGACGGTAATTCTTCGGGAAAAACATCCGCAAATTCGCGTAATAAGGCATCCATCCTTTCGTTCCGCACAACTATGTCACCATTCCGTGTCTCCTTCAGAACCAACAAGTACACGCACTCGCCATCATTAATAGCATGTTCCACCTCCCGTTCGCTAGCAAACATGGCCAGTTTTGGTTTTTCACTCCTACTAGAACTCATAGAGTGAATAGCTTGCGGTGACATTGGTTTAAGCACAATCTTCTTGCCCTTATCCCGTAACTCGTACTCATTGCTTCTTCCTCGGTGTAAAACGTCCCTATCAAACATCCATGGTCTTCCCAACAGTACATGGCATGCATCCATCGGGAGTACATCACATAATACGTGGTCTTCATATGAACCCATGGCTAGTCCAATCCTCACTTGTTTAGTTACCCTTATCTTGCTCCCATCATCGAGCCAATGCAAAGTGTAAGGTTTCGGGTGAGCCGTAGTGGTTAGCCCGAGTTTAGTCACCATCTCGCTGGAAGCGACGTTGGTGCAACTCCCTCCATCAACGATCAAACTACACCATTTATTTCCCACTCGACACTTCGTGTGAAATATTTGATTCCGCTGTTCCGAATCATTCGATACAGCTTTGGCTTGTAGCGTTCGCAGAACTAAAGCCGTGTCATAGCTCGGAGCATCGTAAGTCTCGCATTCTTCTCCTTCTTCATCCTTCAAGTCGAAATCAAATACGTCACCCAGTCTTTCTTCCTCAACCAACAACTCGTCTCGGATCGTGACAGCTTCCCTTAGTGTCACCACTCGCTTGTTCGGACAAGCATTTTGATAATGCCCGAATCCTTGACATTTGAAACATCTCACTTTAGCCAAACTCGTATCCTTCGGTACATAGGGTACAGTCGCCTTAGCAGGAATCGCAACAGGAACCGGAGTCGGTACAGTTGCCTTAACAGCTGAACTAGACCCGACGCTTGGGTTTCCAAACTTGACTGGAAACTCGGGTTTATACACCTTCATCCTGTTCTGAGCTTCTAGCTTCACACATAACCCACATAATGTATCGAAATCCTCCTATGGATACAGTTCCACCGAGTTAGCTATGCTTCGGTTTAAGCCACGCAAAAATCGCGACATCTTCTGCTCCTCATTCTCCTCTATTTCTCCCATTAGGGTCAGATTCTCAAACTCCTCAATGTACTCACTGACATTCAACTTTCCTTGCATGAGATCTGCAATCTTCCTGTACAAGGACAACCGGTGTGATGCTGGTACATATCTTTTGCGAAATTTTCTTTTTAACGAATCCCACGAACGGATCTTTTCTTTCCCCGTACGAGCTCTTCGTGTTTTCACTCCTTCGTACCAAAGTGAAGCTCCTTTCCCCAACTTGAGGATTGCATACTTACACCTTTTCTCATCGTCAAGGTCTTTAAATTCGAACATACAATCAATTTTTCGTTCCCATTCCAGGTAAACTTCAGGGTCGGTCCCTCCAACGAACTCTGGAAGCTCGTTCACCTTGAACTCTTCGACATGGCGTGAGGGTCGTTCATAGTCACCACGCCTAGGTTGCCAACGCCGGTCGCGTTGTGCACGCCACGCAAGGCGTCACGAAGTTTTGCCAAGAAATCAGCGTCGTTGAGATCCATAATGCCAAAGATCAAGAACTTGGGCTCCGATGCCACTTATGATACGAATTCTCACTGATTATGCGAATTCGCTATCGATACAGCGGAAGGCTTTTTGACGAGGAGAAGCTATCGGCAAGAAAGCGTCGGGAACTGGCGACAACAGCTCGCTACAGCAACAATACTGGCGAGTGATGAAGGCGGTGATTCGATACAGCCACAAGACAGGAGTTTGGCCCAAATGAAAAGACTCGAAACGGCACGTTTCGTTCGGAAGCGACTTTAAGACAGGAAACACGTTCGAAGGATCGAACAACACTTTATACGTAATATTGAATAAGTATCAAGCTGTATCAAAAAAAAATGAACCGAATATCGAAGCAAGATATAAACAGATGTTTTATCAAATTAGACCTCTAATTTGATAAAGTGATTTCTCCTCAAGACCTAGTGAGAATCAATCAGATTAGTATTCGAAACGCGTCGAATAAAAACCAAGTTTTGATGAAAAGCATTCACCAGGAAAAACACAAAGTGTTCTCAATTCTTCAACATTCAATAATCTTCTATTACAACTCTACTGCCACTATTTATAGGCAAAAGTGGCCTGACAAAATAACTTAAACTATTACAAGCTGTTCTTTAAAATAATGAAAGGATAATAAAAGGTTCTTCATGTCACTTGTTGACAAAAGTAAAAGTTGGGTCTTGTCTTCAAGTTGAAGTTTGACAGCCGCTTTTTCAGATAACAAGTTGCCAAGAATCCTGCTGCCTTTATAATAAAGAAATGCTGAAAATTCTTTGTTTAGCTACCACTTGGACCTTTTCCCCCTCCCATGTTGCAAGTAGCCTTAAGTTATTCCAATTCCGACAATCAAGGTAACTCCGTACCTCGTATCCGTTTTCTCGCCCAAGAAGTACGTTGGAGTATGGTCGAGGTGTTTTACGTCAATTCTTACTTCATCTTCTTCGCTTGGAGTATTCGACTTCGTATCACTATTTGATTTGGCAGGAGAGGAACGAGAGGAGGTTTGGCCAGAGCCGTCGAGATCCTCATTCGGTTACTTTCCAGGGGATAGGTCTTGTTCGTGATATTATCTCTCATAGATGGCCCGCCCGTTCTCTATCTACTGTGGCTCTTCGTCTTATTTGGAGGATAGCTTGGTAGTTCCTCTTTTGTTTGTATCTTTCTAGGCTTTGTAGCTTTGGTAGCCATTTGTTCGTAGGCTTTGTTTTCCTACTTTTGCTCTTTGTTTCGTTGTTTGGTGCACCATTCTATATGGTTGTCGGGTATTGGCCAGCCTTTCTTGGCCACTCTTATTTTATTTATGCAATTGACTTTTCCCAAAAAAAAAAATCTGTGTGTGGAGTCCAAACATTAAGAATGATAGGGACAGAACGAATCAACCACGGACCGTTCTCCATGACACTTTCCATACCTTCCCTAGTGTTAAATTGAAACATGAAAAAATCTTCATGCAACTGAAGACGTTTCAGTCCATATTTCGCCCATGTATTTTTCACATAATTCTCCACTAATGGAAACGCCAACCTTTTCCCTATGAAATAACCATACAAGGTATTAGCAAACCGAGAGCTAACCTCCTCTACAGCTTCCAAAGGGATCGCCACAGCCACACCATCAACCTTTTCAGGATTGTGAAGTTCCTGAATCTTAACCGTCTTCTTGTTCGAAGAATGGTTTAGCACATTAGCAAAAGAATAGGCAAAAGCCGGTGTCTTGGTAGTAGTATTTTGCTCATCATTTGTAGCCGACACAACAATATTCTCAGGTCTGGTAGGTTCACCAAAACTTTCCGATGAATTTGCCTACTTTCGGTTGAATCTTACGAGTGTTACACAAAATCGAGTGTTGTGAGGAAACAAATATAACCGCTGCATTTTCCGGCGAATTTACGTACGTATCATACGTTAATTCGTATCAGCATTCAATTCTAAAGAGATTAAGAAGCCCCGCTCAATATAGTCCCAGAACTGCCGGATAACCATGCACTCAGTGAAAATGTGGTCAATCGATTCAGGGGCAGAGAGACAGATGAGGCAAACTGAAGGACCAATGAAACCCCTGAAATGAAGAAGATCAAAAACAGGAAGCCTGTTGTGAATAGCCTTCCAGACCGTGAGAGAACGATGAGCGGGGATTAATTTGTGCCAAATCCATTTCCCCCAGCTCACCTTAGGAAAGTTGTGGCGAAGGTGCCAATAAGCGATTTGAGAGGTAACATTGCCGTGCACTGATTTAGCCCAAACCCGCTCGTCTTTTCCTTCAAAGTCATAGGGGGTATAGACGACATCTAAAGCAACATCACGACACCTCTCCATGAAATCGAGGGTAAGATGCCAGGTCCCGTCATAGTAAAAATCACTGATGGTGTCAGAGAAAGTACTTCTGAGATGCTGAGGAATATCCAACCGATCACCAATGATATAACCCAGCCAGTTGTCCCACCAAAAATTAATATTCTGACCATTTCCAATAACCCAACTGGAAGTGTTAAGAAGACGGGGAATATGATTACGAACCTCCCTGAATATAGAGGAAGAAACAATCTTGCGAGTATCCAAATTACTTCTGAGAAACCTCTGACGAAGGAACTAACCACAGAGGGAATCCTCCTGCAGAATAACCCAGGCCAAACGGAACAAAAAGGATTCATTCATCGTACGAAGATGCCTCACCCCAAGCCCTCCCTCCTCTAAAGGGGAACAAACTCTGCTCTAGGCCACAGTACATGTGTTCTTGTGACTAATGTCCCCCGACCAAATAAAATTTCTAGCCGCCGAATCTAATTTGTTTATCAATTTGATTGGCCAACTATATATCATCACTGAATGAATGGAGGAGCTCATGATGACAGAGTTAACTAAGCAAATACGACCAACCATCGAGAGAGAAGATCCTTTCCAAGCAGAAAATTTACTAATAATTTTTTCAACGACCGGGGCAATATGGATGAGACGGGGTATGCCGCAGAATAACGGAACCCCGAGGTAATTGAAAGGGAGTGATCCCTCGTGCATGCCAAGGGTGCGCAGTATGGCCCGTTTGGTGTGTATAGGAACATGTGAACCAAAATAAACCTTAGATTTAGTACGGTTCATAGCCTGGCCCGAGATAGCTGAGTAAGCATCAAGAATCTTCGATAAGGCATTGGCATTATCCGTAGAGGCACGACCAAACACGATAGCATCATCCGCATAAAAAAGGTGAGATGGATAGACAATCGTACGGCCCGCAAAAATAGGCTTAAAGAGAGTAGTCTGAACCGCATTGGAGAGCATGAGACCGAGCATCTCCTCAGCAATACAAAATAAAAGAGGGGACATGGGATCACCTTGTCGAACCCCTTGACTGCACGCAAAGTAACCCGTAGGAGCGCCATTTATAAGAATGGAAAGCTTCGCTGAGTGAAGAATGGTGGAAACCCAAGCAACAAATTGGTCGTGAAAACCAAAACTATGAAGAACATCCAATAAGAACTCCCAGGAGAGAGTGTCAAAAGCTTTACGAATGTCAATTTTAATAGCCATGTTACCGCCGAACGCACGGCGATTCAAACAATTAACGCATTCTAAAGCTATAGATATACAATCGTGGATGCGCCGACCCGGAATAAAGCCAAACTGATGGGGGCTGATGATCTCATGAATAAAACTAGAAAGTCTGGCCGTGAGGATTTTAGTAATAATCTTGAAGATAAAGTAACTTAAGACAATAGGCCGGAATTGCTCAATAGAGATGGCCCCTTTGACTTTAGGAATGAGAGCTACTAAGCTAGAGTTAAGACCCGTCGGAAGATCACCCTCAATGAAAAATTGCCGAATAGCCGCCACAATATCGGTACCAATGACCTTCCAAGAGAACTGATAAAATAATCCAGTAAAGCCTTCAGGCCCAGGGGCACTGTGAGGCTCCATATCGAATACTGTAGAACGAATTTCCTCGAAATGGGGAATAGCGGTAAGGATGGAGTTATGCTGATGAGAAACCTTAGGAAGAGAGAAACCAGTGGGCCAGTTAGTAGCAATCGGGTGGCCTTCGAAAAGGTGCTGATAAAAATTCACAATGTGGTTCGAGATGGTAGGCGGATCACGACAAAGATCATCGTCAATAAGGAGAGAGAAGAGCTGAAAATGATTATTCCTCATCTTAACTATCCTATGGAAAAAGGCAGTATTCCGATCACCATCCTTAAGCCAGTTAGTCCTACTCCTTTGTTGGAAGAAAATACTCTCTTTATTAAGGATGTCGTTCAAGGCTGCAGTTGTTTCGACCTCCTGACAGAAGAGCTCGTCGGTATAGCTGTCCGCATCAATGAGAGACTGAATCTCACCAAGTTGATCCAAAAGCTGACTTTTTTTTAGTGAAAATATCACGAAAAGACGAAAAATTCCAATGCTTGAGGGTACGACGCAGTCTTTTAAGCTTGTACAAAACCAAGTCCCAAGGAGACCGGTTCCCACAATTAAGATTCCAACAGTTCCGAATAACATCAATAAATGAATTATTTGTAGTCCACATACGTTGAAAACGGAAAGGTCTGGGAAAAGAAGTATTACCCAAAGTGGAGGTGAGCCAGATCGGGTGGTGATCAGAACAGGTCCTAGGGAAAACATGATATTTCGTGGAAATCCAGTGATTGATAAAATCGGGGGTGGCCAAAAACCGATCAATGCGGGTCTCAACATGAGAATCATCGTGAACCCTGCCTCTCCAGGTAAACCGATGACCAGTAAAAGGGATGCCGACAAGCAAGGCCTCATCAATAAATTGACTGAACTCCCGACAAGAGGTAGCGTTGGGAACATGAAGACAGCGACGCTCATGTGCCCCAATGACGGCATTAAAATCTCCGAAAACTAAAAGATTAGGGTGAAGGAAACTCAGGATATCCTCCCAAAGATTCCTGCGACCAATATAGTTACGAGCATCATGTACAACGGACGCCCGAAAGTCCCATCCATTAAAAGAGATGTCCATGATGATAACCTGATCAGAGACATGGATGACTTGGCAATTAGATATGTTAAGGGAGCCGAGCAACCAAATGTCGGGGTCCCGATTCCCTCGCTGATTCTCGGAAAGA
Source organism: Orobanche coerulescens (assembly GCA_033398695.1). Lineage (NCBI taxonomy): Eukaryota > Viridiplantae > Streptophyta > Magnoliopsida > Lamiales > Orobanchaceae > Orobanche > Orobanche coerulescens. Next base: position 210,086 of record JAWKAU010000076.1, read on the forward strand.
AGAGAAAGACCACCCGAACGCCAGAGAGAAAGATCGGAATGAGCAAAAGAAGTGAATGGCTCGATGATACAAAGAATATCCGGCTTACAAACCGTGATATAGTGACGAAGCTGGTCCCTAGCAACCCGCTTCCTGATCCCCCTGATATTCCAGGAAAGGATATTCATTTAGAAACGGCAGTTATCTGTGCTTTAGGCGGATTATTTTGCTGATCCTCTTCCTCAGAAGAATTTCGCCAAGGTTTAGAAGCGGCCAAATTAAGATTTTTCGCTGTCGTGGAGTTGGGAGGGAGTAATTGCACCATCTTTGGGAATTTAACATCCCTTTTGGCTTGTTTTAGCGGAGCGTGAGGTTTTTCTGAGGAAATAAGAGGAGAAATAACAATAGATTTTCCTGCCTTAGCAGTAATGGTATGGCTCTTATCTTTGTCATGGTCAGCAGACACAATAGGGGGCCCAACCGTGTCAGTCGGTTGCTCATGACGAGAGGATGAAGAAGGGTCAGGCAAGATCGTGCCCTTGGAAGACACTAACGTGTTGTTATTATCAGGCCGGAAGACGTTAGTGGTAAGGGATAACATGTTATTGTGGTATGTTCAACGAAGAACTCAGAAGTGGGGACAGTGGTATCATTTTGCTCTATTGAAGGCTCGAAAACCGTCAAGGCGAGCTGATTGTGATCGTGAATGGAATCACCTTCTGTTGTTTCAACATCAAACACATTGAAGCGGTTATTGTTGTTTGAATTATTGACCCTAACAGTAGTGGTAGGGGATGGTTTTCGAACATATTTGGATTGACGATTCTGGCGGTTGCTAGGAGCAGTAGAGTTGGAGTTCGGAGCCAATTTTTTGCTTCTACAGGAAATGTTGGAGTGACCAATGATTGAGCAATAGGTGCAAAACTCTGGAAATTTTTCGTAGCTAATAGAAGGGAAAACACAATGACCCGAACATTCAACCATGACATTGTTGTGAACATGGTCTTTCAAGTTAATTTTAATTAGGACCCGAACAAAATGACCTACCTCCCCATTCAGAGATTGTTCATCAATTTTCAAAGGGTTGCCAAGAGTCTTAGCAATAGTAAAAATAAGTTGAGGGTGCCAGTATTCAATCGGCAACTCATAGATTCGGATCCAAACTTGTGCTTTAGAAGTAGGAATTTTATAAGGGTTGAAATCCGGAACCCAAGTGGATAAATGAAAATATCCAGAGACCAAGTTCCAAGAGGTTTTGCTAAATACACGATTTTTATCTTCCGAATTATTGAGTTGAACGTTAAAGTATCCTTTTCCCAGAGGTATTAATTTCCAGGACGTGGAGATAGACCAAGCATTTTGCAACTCAGCCTTCAGTTGATCAAGAGAGTAAGGCTTAGAGTTTTTCTGTTGCAACAACCGACCATTTAAGGAATTTTGAAGGTATTTAACTCTTTCAGAGTAAATTTTTTCATCCAAGGAAATAGATATGAAGTCCCCTTTGCGCACCGGATCACAGTAGTTACGATAAATATCATCTGAGAAATGAATATCTTTCCTCGAGTTAGAGAGATTACCTGTCAGAGCTTCCTTGAAAGATGGAGAAGAGGGATCTGTAGTTTTTCCCAAACCTGGGTCGTCTTGATTGAGGGAACCGAGCTGGTGGGCCGAATTCTGGAGCGACGCTGATGCGAACACGCTAGAGAATGCAAAAGAACCAATTCAAGTGCCTCTCGGACCAATCACAAGGGCAAGAGCTAAAAGAATCAAAGACTCCATCAACGGCCTAGTTCAAATTATTTGGGAAAGAGAATTGGCAAAGAAACCGATCGAGACAGACATCAAAAGTAAAATACCTATCAATGTCATCAAGATACACGAAGAAGAAGATCCTGGCATCATTATGGGATGAAGATTTTCGGCCCAAATTCAAATCCACTAGCTGTTGGAATAAAGAAGGACAAAGAAGAAAGTTTCAGCCCTCCACAAGTCTTCTACACATGACATCCCTTTTGCTACAAAGTCTTGGTGCATTTTCAAGGTCTTAAAGTAAAAGTGAAGATCTTGTCCATCCTCACACCTCTCCTAGCCGTTGCAATCCTTCCTCATGTCAAGGCCATCATCATCATTTTTATTCTTTTCATTTTAGTCTTAAACTTTCTAAGATTCTTCTTTTGGTGTTATCATTACTTAGAGGCTCCTCTTTTATCTATATAAGGAGTATTTTCGTTTTTGTTGGAAGACACAATTTGAAAGACTCATAAATACTTTGTATTTGCATAAGTTTAATAACTTATTGTTTCGGTTTTGATATATATAAAATAGCACTTCGTTTATCACCCGAAGTGTCGTTTTTCCCTTTGATTCCAAGGTTCGTCGAACGTATAATTGTTGGGTTCTAGTTATCTTGCTAGAGTTCGCCATTACACTTTTTTCGGGTTAAGGACCGTTTCATCCGCCAAAATTCATCCATCTCGGTTACGTTACTTGTCATCACTTACATTTCAAACATCATTCAAATCGCTTCCGCAAAATTGATCATCTTTCGGAGAGGATCATATCATTTGGCATCGGAGCCTTGGAGCCGTTCCAACATCATCTTCATCATTCGGTTTTCATCACCATCCATACACACGGTTTGATTCATTTCATTTATCGTCATCTCTACCATACTATATCATCCTATATCAATATAGATATATATATATTTCATACCTTCACCTTTACTATCTTCCTTACCTTCCTTCCCCCTATTACCAAATTTATCGTACCATATACACGAGTTCTTAGCCTTCCTATCTTCATAATATTTCGACCATACCTTACTCTCATACCACCTCTTAATCACGTGAACATCATGACCGAAGTCGAAGAAAATTCCCAAAAGTTCGACATGGCAACTATGATGAAGCAAATAGAGCAAATGTTTGATACTAAACTTAAAGCTCAACATGAACCTATGCATGCACACATGGAACAAATAGAGAACCCTCAAGCCAGACGAACATTTCTCCCAAGGCGTACCTTGCGAGTCAATGATGAGTACTCAGATGAAGAGGACTTCGAAAGAAACCTAAGAAGACATCGACGAGGTGCCAACGAGGATAATCGTCAAGATGGAAACTTAAGCAATATCAATGATACGGAATTGAATAGTCCGAATAAAGAAACCGAAGCAAGGATCGACGAAAATGATCTTACAACGCGTCATGCACGTACGACAATATTTTTAGGCGAGAAAACGGACACAAGCCGGAAAATGACACAACCTGCCAGAAAATGTCGTCGCCTGCCGGAAAATGTCGAGCCTGTCGGAAAATATCGCACCTGCCGGAAAATGCCGATCACTGCCGGCCGAACCCGACCGTGCCGTCCGACACGGCCCGTACCGCACTCGTCCGGAAATGCAAAAGTCACTGCCCACAGGACTCGATCGTGTTGTCTGGCATGGTCGAGTCGAACTCTTCCGGATAAACCAAAACCGACCGCCCAGACGACCCGACCGTGTTCCAGGATACGATCGGGCCCACGCCGAATGTCCTTGTCAGCGCCGCGCCCGTGTCCGGCAGTCAGCCACCTTTTTTTTATTATTGTTGATTTTTGTGTGTTTTGTCTTCTCTTTTCCTTTCTTTACTCTTTTAGGGATTGTGTTCCCATGTTTTATGATGTATGTTTCTTTTTCTTATTTTAATTGTGTTTTCTATTCTTGGTGAATGATTTTCATCGAACCTTGATTTTTATTCGACGCGTTTTCGAATATTAATCCGATTGATTCTCAATAGGTCTTGGGAAGAAATCACCTTATCGAGTTATAGGTCTAATTCGATAAACCCTTGTTCTTGATCGTTCAAGACTTCTTGATCGATATTATCACTTTTCCGATATTACTTCCATTTTTCATTTGTTCGAATTTTCATTGTCATATTCGATATTACTTCCACAAAATACATCCAAACACACCCATACTCGTAAAAATACTTCCGCTACGATATTCCTACGCACACTCCGTCCGATACGCATCCGCCCCCTCCGGGAGAATTCGTATCATAAGTGGTATCAGAGCCCAGGGTCATCTCCTTGGGCGATTTCTTCAACAATTTCTGGTGAAGAACTATATCTTGACTCTTGTTATGGATTTTTCCGATCTCGATTTCTTGATCAAACTCCGTGATGCACTAAACAGCTTACCGGAGCAACATATGCAAGCAAGACGCAGAGACGACGCCAACGATATTGATTTCTTGGCTAAATTCCGCAGCATACCGGAGTTCCACGGATCTAGTAATCCAGATGCGTGCATGGATTGGCTCCATGCTTGTGAGGAGCATGCGGACTTCAAGGCTGCCCCAATCAACCGCCGCGTTTTGCTGGTGACAAAGCGCCTCCGCGGTAGCGCCGCCTTCTGGTGGCAAAAATTGAAACAGTCCCGTTCACAACAAAGTAAGCCTAAAATTACAGATTGGCAAAAATTCAAAAAATATTTCAAGCGAAGGTTCAAAGCAGCATCTTATCACCAGTCGTTGTTTCCCCACCACCAATCCTTCGATGCCCCGCCGCCAACCTTTGATCAAAGATTTTTTTTTCATCGAAGAATTTCCAGCGAAGTTTTTTTTTTTTTTTGGGAAAAGTCAATTGCATTAAATAATAAAGATTGGCCAACAAGGCAGGCCAGTACCCAGCAACCATACAGAAGGTGCACCAACAGCACGAAACAGAAGAATAATAAAAAATTATAATGGAACTACCAAGCCACCTTCCAAATACGCCTAACAGCGACCGCAGATAATGAATGAGGCGGCCAACGCTGAGAGATAATGTCACGAACAAGACCAATCCCCTGGAAGGTAAGAGTGTGAGGATCACGACGCCTCTGACCAAATCTCCGCTCATTTCGCTCCTGCCAGAGTAAGTAGACCAATGCCGCTAAAAAGATACGGTAAGCCACGTTAACCACATGCTTTCCTCTCCACCTCCTAGCCGCCCAAAGAATACCCGTACTCCACTCCGAGTGAGGCCAACAAAATTTTACCTCCCTCCTAGCAATAGAGATACACCTACTAGAGTAAGGGCACATGAAGAATAAGTGAGAGTGAGACTCTAACGCCATCCCACAAAGGACACAAATACCATCTTCATGCTGCAGCCAAGGCTTATCCATAGTCGACAGACGCTCCTGAATAGCCAACCATAATATGAAGGAGTGCCTAGGAATCTTCCCGGGACCAAGAAGCAGGGGGGCCCACGGAACAGAAGGAGAATATGCTCTAAGGAAACGAAGAGCGGACGAGGAAGAATAGGAACCTGAGCTATGCGGTCTCCAAGAGATGCGATCCTGGCCTCCATAGATAGGAGGGAGGGCAGAAACAACCTGCTGGAACCCAGGACGATCAACCACAGGCCAAACCCATTGACCATCAGAAATAACAGAGGCAAGACGGGCATGCACATCAATGCCAGTCCAAAGGGGCGCTCTAGGCAGAGAATGCCTAATCAAACTCATAGAGTGCCAAGGATCCGACCATAAATGGAAAGAAGCGCCATCTCCAATAGAATACTGAAACGCTCCCATGACAAGGGGACGCAACTTCAGCAGCCGTTTCCAATACAGCGAAGTTTTTTTTGATGAAGACGATGTCCCTACCACCATTTTTAATGAAGTAGACAAGACAGAGTTTTCAACGGAGCAATTCAACGAAGAAGATGAGTTGAGCCGTGTCTCCCTAGTCGACGAACCTGGATCTTGCTACTTTGTGATACGAATTACGTAAGTAATGCGTATAAACACAACGGAAGATGATCACGTTTACAATATGGATAAAATTTACAAAGGTGGTGGACGAATTAAAGGGGATTCGGCCGTGATATAGTAAGATGTACGGAGTTTGGTGTGTTTTTATCGAACTAGACCTATAACTCGATAAAAGGGTAATCTCTTCCCAAGACCTTTTGAGAATTGATCAAAGTTAAAATCTCGAAACTCGTCGAAACAATAACTAAGGTTTGTCGAACTCGTTCAACGTATATTTCAAAGGAAATACAAAGTTTATTATGATTCTCGATGATTTACAAGTACAACGAACACTACTATATATAGTAGTTTCCAACCGAAAGAAAATACAACAAAACGAGAAAAGGAAACTTACTAACAACATCCTAATTGTCAGTAAATCTCAAGGAGATTCCAAGCAATCTTGGTCTTTATTTCATGTTGGTGACATGAGAGATTCTTGATGAAAGTCTTCACAATTCTTTCCTTCTTGCAAGCGTCCAATTCTGCCGATCCTAACAAGATATGGGAGATAATGACATGAAGAAGAAAGTCTTCCCTCTATCTTCATGCTTCGGCCGTATGTGTCATGGTGGGGAAGGAGGTGATCTTCATTTATTTTGTGAAAGATATGAAGACAAAGTGTCCCTTTCAAGCATGTTTTGGCCGATCTTCATGCTTTCGGACCGATCCGTCGTCGAATTCTACGTTACTCCGATTCCGATTAACAACGTAACTCCAATCCGTTTAACATTTTCTCCTAAGTATAACGATGCATGGCCATGCGAATTTGCATCATCATGGATGTCGATTTTTATCGGAGTTTCTTCGACTGGAATATTAGATATCGTATCATTCCCTCCGTCTTTGAAAGGAATTGACCTCAATTCCGCAATGCCATCGTCAAGATAAGGTGAGAGATCACCTACGTTGAATGTCGCGTGTACTCCGTATTCGCCCGGAAGTTCGACTTTGTATGCGTTGTCGTTCACTTTTTCCACAATCTTGTACGGACCTTCGGCTCTCGGCATCAATTTGTTCTTCCGTTTGCTCGGGAATCTTTCTTTTCTCAAATGTATCCAAACTAAGTCGCCAACATCAAATAATCTCGCTTTTTTATTTTTGTTCGACTTCCGTTTGTACATTTCATTCACTTCTTTAATCTGTTCCCGTATCTTTTCATGTAACTTCATCATTGACTTGAGTTTTGCTTCGGCGTCTTTGTGAACCAATTCGTTGCTCGGCAAGGGAATCAAGTCCAATGGCAAGTGCGGATTTAATCCGTATACCACTTCAAAAGGTGAATGGGCCGTGGCATAACCGGGTGATCGGTTGTATGCGAATTCAGCATGAGCAAGTTTAACGTCCCAATCTTTCTGAGTTTTATTTACCAACCCTCGTAATAAGCTCCCAAGGTTCGATTAGTTACCTCGGTCTGTCCGTCGGTTTGCGGGTGATGTGAAGTACTGAATAGGAGTTTAGTACCGACTTTCCTCCATAAAGTATTCCAGAAGTAACTCAGAAATTTGGAATCTCGATCCGACACGATAGTTTTTGGAACTCCGTGTAAACGAACTATTTCCCGGAAATACAAGTCTGCCACGTTGCTTGCATCATCGGTTTTGTGGCACGCGACAAAGTGAGCCATTTTCGAAAAACGGTCGACGACCACCATGATCGAGTCCTTGCCTCGTTGAGTACGAGGTAAAGCCACAATAAAATCCATCGAGACATCCTCCCACGGTCGTAACGGTATCGGCAACGGCATGTATGTACTCGACTTGAACGAACTTTTCATCATATGACAAGTTACGCATTTGCTCACGATTGTGCTGACGTCACCATACATCTTCGGCCAAAAGAAATGTTCTTTTAGCACCTCTACAGTTTTGGTCGAACCGAAGTGACCGGCTAGTCCTCCTCCGTGCGCCTCCCGAACCAGCAATTCCCGAATTGTATGTCTCGGCACACATAATTTATTCCCCTTGAAGAGAAAGCCATCCTGTAAAACAAATTCCTCGTACGGGGCCGTTTTACAACGGTTAAAAATTTCCCCGAAGTCCAAATCGTCGTTGTAGTGATCTTTCAAAGTCTCGAACCCCAACAAACGAACATCTAGCATCGACAGTAAGGCATACCGTCTCGATAGTGCATCCGCCACTACATTACTCTTCCCGTCTTTGTACTTGGATGAAAAGTGAAAAGATTGTAAAAATTCCACCCATTTTGCATGTCTCGGGCTTAGCTTACTCTGTCCGTTGATGTATTTCAACGACTCGTGATCCGAATGCAGCACGAAATGTTTGAGCAACGAGATAATGACTCAATGATCGAGTGCTCTTACGATAGCATAGAACTCCTTGTCGTAAGTACAATAATTCACTCGGGCGCCACTTAACTTCTCCGAAAAATAGGCAATGGGACGGCCTCTTTGAATAAGCACTGCCCCGATTCCAACTCCGCTAGCGTCGCATTCTACCTCAAACGGTTGTGAAAAATCGGGTAACGTCAAAATCGGCGCTTCACATAATTTTCCCTTTAAGTTTTCAAAAGCTTTTTGGGCCGTTTCGTTCCAAGCAAAGGTTCCCTTTTTCAGACATTCCGTGATCGGACTGGATATAGTGCTAAAGTCCCGTATGAATCGTCGGTAAAAAGAAGCGAGGCCATGAAATGACCGTACCTCCGTGATTGTCTTTGGGGTCGGCCACGACTTGATTGCCGCAATCTTCTCTTGGTCGACCGAAACTCCGTCTTTCGAAACAACATAGCCGAGAAAGACAAGACTCTCGACTAGGAAAGTACACTTCTCCCGTTTTCCATAAAGCTTTTGTTCCCTTAATGTCTCAAACACGTACCGCAAATGTTCGAGATGTTCTTCTACGGACCGAATGTAGATCAAAATGTCGTCTAAGTACACGACAACAAACTTTCCCAAGAAAGGTTTAAGAACCTCGTTCATCAACCTCATAAAGGTGCTCAGGGCGTTGGTGAGGCCGAATGGCATCACAACCCATTCGTAAAGTCCATTCTTCGTTTTGAACGCCGTTTTCCATTCGTCTCCCTCTCGCATGCGGATTTGATGGTATCCGCTCCGTAAATCAACTTTGGAAAATATAACCGAGCCATGTAACTCGTCCAGCATGTCGTCTAGTCTCGGGATGGGAAACCGATACTTGACGGTGATGTTATTCACGGCTCTACTGTCAATACACATTCGCCATGTTCCGTCTTTTTTTGGCACAAGTAGAACTGGAACCGCACACGGACTTAAACATTCTCGGACATATCCGTGATTCATGAGTTCATCAATTTGACGTTGTAGTTCTTTGGTTTCTTCGGGATTACAACGATACGCCGCTTTGTTCGGTAATGGAGCTCCCGGTATAAGATCGATCTGGTGTTCAATCCCGCGGATAGGTGGTAATCCTACCGGCAAGTCTTCGGGAAATACGTCCGAAAACTCGTGTAATAGTGCATCTATCTCCTCCTCATTTTGCGATTTGGTGGCAAGATTTCGGACCTCCTTTATCATCATCAAATAAACACGTTCGCCATCGTCAATGGCGTGTTCGACTTCTTTCTCGTTTGCAAACATCGTAAGTTTCGGCCCTTCGACTTTTTTCGAACTCATCGTCCGGATAGCTTGAGGTGACATAGGTTTAAGAACAATTTTTTTACCTTTGTCACGTAGCTCATACTCATTACTCCTCCCTCGATGTAGTACGTCCCGATCAAATAACCAAGGTCTTCCTAATAACACGTGACATGCGTCCATCGGTAGTACATCGCATGTAATGTCATCGCCATACGAACCCATTGTGAGTCCGACCTTCACTTGTCTTGAAACCTTCACTTTGTTCCCATCATCGAGCCAATGGAGTGCATACGGCTTAGGATGTGCCGTGGTGATCAAACCGAGTTTTGAAACCATCTCGCTTGATGCCACGTTTGTACAACTTCCACCGTCAATGATCAAGCTACACCATTTATCTCCGACACGACACTTCGTGTGGAAGATTTGGTCCCGTTGTTCTTCATCACTTGGGGCGGCCTTCGTTTGCAACATGCGAAGGACAAGGTTCGTGTCATAGTTCGGGGCATCGTATGCCTCGCATTCTTCTTCTTCGTCAGCTTCTAAGTTAAAAACGTCTCCAACTCTTTCTTCTTCGGCTAATAATTCCTCTCGGGCGGCTATGGCTTCTCGCAACGTCACAATCCTCCGATTCGGACAAGCACTTTGATAGTGTCCAAATCCTTGGCATTTGAAACATCGGACTTTAGATAGGCTCGTCTCTTTTGGTGTGGTAGGGGTTTTTGGAATGGTAGTAGCAGTGGCTTGTGGTGACAGTTTTGGAAACGAGCTAGAACTCGCGCCAAAGTTGGTATTTCCGTATTTAGGTGGGAATTCGGGTTTAGAAAGTTTGGTTTTGTTTTGATTTTCCAACTTTATGCAAAGTCCGCATAAAGTATCGAAGTCAGAATAGGGGTAGAGTTCCACGGAATTAGCAATGTTTTTGTTCAAACCTCGTAGGAAACGGGACATGCGCAATTCTTCGCTTTCTTCAAGTTCTCCCATCAAGGATAAGTTTTCAAACTCCTCGATGTACTCCTCGACACTTAACTTTCCTTGCGTGAGGTCGAAATTTTTCGGTCTGAGACTTAGCTTGTGTGTAGCCGGAACATATCTTTTCGTAGTTTCCTTTTAGGGAATCCCACGAACGTATCTTCTCTTTTCCGGCACGACTTCTTTGCGTCTTCATTCGCTCAAACCAAAGGGAAGCTACCTTTCCAAGTTTGAGAATCGCGTACTTGCAACGTACCTCGTCATTGAGCTCCTTGAACTCAAACATTCGTTCAATTTTTCTTTCCCACTCCAAATAAACCTCAGGATCGGTGCCGCCTACGAACTCCGGAAGTTCGCTGGTCTTGTATTCATCCGCATGTCGTGGTGCATGCATGGTGTCATGTCCTCGTCGTGCATGGATTCTGGGCTCCGGTAAGCCACGAAGAACGTCACGTAGTTGTGCTACTTCTTCATCGGTGAATGCCATCTTCTTGATGATGTCGAAGCGTGAGACAAGTGTCTCTGATACCACTTATGATACGAATTACGTAAGTAATGCGTATAAACACAACGGAAGATGATCACGTTTACAATATGGATAAAATTTACAAAGGTGGTGGACGAATTAAAGGGGATTCGGCCGTGATATAGTAAGATGTACGGAGTTTGGTGTGTTTTTATCGAACTAGACCTATAACTCGATAAAAGGGTAATCTCTTCCCAAGACCTTTTGAGAATTGATCAAAGTTAAAATCTCGAAACTCGTCGAAACAATAACTAAGGTTTGTCGAACTCGTTCAACGTATATTTCAAAGGAAATACAAAGTTTATTATGATTCTCGATGATTTACAAGTACAACGAACACTACTATATATAGTAGTTTCCAACCGAAAGAAAATACAACAAAACGAGAAAAGGAAACTTCCTAACAACATCCTAATCGGCCGAAAATCTCAAGGAGATACCAAGCAATCTTGGTCTTTATTTCATGATGGTGACATGAGAGATTCTTGATGAAAGTCTTCACAAATCTTTCCTTCTTGCAAGCTTCCAATTCGGCCGATCCTAACAAGATATGGGAGATAATGACATGAAGAAGAAAGTCTTCCCTCTATCTTCATGCTTCGGCCGTATGTGTCATGGTGGGGAAGGAGGTGATCTTCATTTATTTTGTGAAAGATATGAAGACAAAGTGTCCCTTTCAAGCATGTTTTGGCTATATCTTTCTATCAGCTAGTGCTCAGGTGCAGGGGGCCCAGTTCCAGCAGTTGTTAGGGTTTCAGCTAGGTCAGCTTCCTGTGAGGTATTTGGGAGTTCCCTTGATTACTTCAAAGCTGACAATTGCTATGTGTTCCCCTTTGATTGATTCGATTGATGGTCGTCTGAGTTCGTGGGCTAGTTCTGCTCTTTCCATGGCAGGTCGGTGCCAGCTTATTCGCTCTGTCTTATCTTCTTTACATATTTATTGGGCTGGTAGTTTTATTTTGCCTAAGGGCGTTCTCTCTTTGATTGAGAAACGTATCAGGCGGTTCCTCTGGCGAGGTTCTCATGATTCGGGCCTGGCCAAGGTGGCCTGGGCTAAGGTTTGCTTGGATGTGGATTGTGGGGGCCGTGGCATCATTCCGTTGAGGCTCCAGAATCAGGCGCTGATGGCTCGTCATATCTGGGCTCTTATCACGGGCTCTAATCGCTCTGTCTGGGTTAATTGGGTTCGGACTTTTAAGTTGCAGCAGTGTTCTTTTTGGGACCTTAGTGTTTCTCCTGCTTCAGCTTGGTATTGGCGTCAGCTTCTGAAACTGCGTCCCCTTGTTATGGGAGCATTTCAGTATTCCATTGGAGATGGCTCATCCTTCTTCTTGTGGTCGGACCCCTGGCATTCTATGGGTGTGATTAGGCATTCTGTTCCTAGAGCTCCTCTGTGGTCCGGCATCGACGTGGATGCTAGGCTTGATTCGGTTATTGTTGAGGGTTCTTGGGAGTGGCCGGTGGCGGATAGGCCCGAGCTTTTGCAGATTACTTCTGCTTTGCCATATATTAATGGGGGTCAGGATCGCGTTTTATGGAGACCGCTCGGTTCGGGGATTTTTTTCATCCTCTTCTGCTCTTCGGTTCCTCAGAGGTTATTCGCCCCCTGTTCCTTGGGCTCCGCTCTTGCACGGACCGGGAAAGATCCCGAGACACTCTTTCATCCTCTGGTTGGCTATTCAGGAGCGGTTATCGACTATGGATAAGCCTTGGCTTCAGCATATTGATGGGATTTGTGTTCTTTGTGGTATGGCGGTAGAGACGCACTCCCACCTTTTCTTTCAGTGCCCTTATTCTAGGAGGTGTATTTCTATTGCTAGGAGGGCCGTTCGCTTTCGTTGGCCCCATTCTGTGTGGAGCTCGGGGGTATTGTGGGCTGCTAGAAGGTGGAGAGGTAAGCACGTGGTCAACGTGGCTTACCGTATTCTTCTTGCTGCGTTGGTCTATTTGATTTGGCAGGAGAGGAACGAGAGGAGGTTTGGCCAGAGCCGTCGAGATCCTCATTCGGTTACTTTCCAGGGGATAGGTCTTGTTCGTGATATTATCTCTCATAGATGGCCAGCTCGTTCTCTATCTACTGTGGCTCTTCGTCGTATTTGGAGGATAGCTTGGTAGTTCCACTTTTGTTTGTATCTTTCTAGGCTTTGTAGCTTTGGTAGCCATTTGTTCGTAGGCTTAGTTTTCCTTCTTTTGCTCTTTGTTCGTTGTTTGGTGCACCATTCCATATGGTTGTCGGGTATTGGCCAGCCTCTCTTGGCCACTCTTATTTTATTTATGCAATTGACTTTTCCCAAAAAAGCATGTTTTGGCCGATCTTCATGCTTTCGGACCGATCCGTCGTCGAATTCTACGTTACTCCGATTCCGATTAACAACGTAACTCCAATCCGTTTAACATTTTCTCCTAAGTATAACGATGCATGGCCATGCGAATTTGCATCATCATGGATGTCGATTTTTATCGGAGTTTCTTCGACTGGAATATTAGATATCGTATCACTTTGAGCATGGGCCAGTTGGTTGTGTTGGCCTGATACGAATTATCCGGGAGATGTGGATACGTATCAGACGGAGTGTGCGTAGGAATATCGTAGCGGAAGTCTTTTTACGAGTAGGGGGTTTTTGGATGTATTTTGTGGGAGTAATATCGAATATAACAATAGAAATATCGAACAAGAAGACTTGAACGATCAAGAACAAGAGTTTATCGAATTAGACCTATAACTCGATAAGGTGATTTCTTCCCAAGACCTATTGAGAATCAATCGGATTAATACTCGAAAACGCGTCGAATAAAAATCAAGTTTCGGTAAAAATCATTTACCAATGATAGAAACACAAAGTGTATTCTTTCACATTCAACATTCATAATACTCTATCTATTACAAGGCTAAGTGAAGACTACTTATAGGAGTGAAGTCTTCAACTTAAGGAATCAAACAAAAAGTAAATTAATCAAAGATTACAAAATCTTTGAATAATCAAAACAAATCAAATAAAATACAAACAAGAAACATCAATCACAAAATATGGGAACACAATCCCTAAAATAAGTAAAGAAAGGAAAAGAGAAGACAAAACACACAAAAATCAGCAATTAAAAAAAGTAAGCTGGCTGTCGGACACGGGCCGTGTCGCTTGACACGGCAGCGCGCATCTGGCAGCGGTGACTCGACCGTGTCCGGCCCGGCCACGGTCGCGGCGCGAGGACGTCCGGCAATGACTTCGTCCGAAGCGGTGACTCGGCACGGCGCGCGCGCGACAGGGCGTTTGGCGGGACTCGACACGGGCGCGGCGCGACAAGGACCGGCAGTGACTCGACCGTGCGGCGTGACAAGGACGTTTGGCGAGACTCGACCGTGTCGCCGGCACGGCCGGGTTGGTCGACAATGAGATCTCCTTATCCGAAGAGTGTGACTCGACCGTGTCGGACGACACGGTCGGGTTCGGCCGATCGATTTCACAGTGCAGGACATCTCGGCACGGGCCGTGTCGGACGACACGGCCGGGTTCGGTCGGCAGTGCTCGGCCATTTCCGGCAGGTGCGATATTTTCCAGCAGGCGAGATATTTTCCGGCAGGTTGGATATTTTCCGGTCGGTTGGACATTTTCCGGCAGGTTGGACATTCCTTTTACGTCTTATGTCCATTTTCTCGTCTAAAAATGTAGTCGCACGTGCACGGCGCGTTGTAAGGCCTTTAACGTCGATCCTTGCTCCGTCTTCTTTATTTGGACTAGTCAATTCCGTATCATGGCCAAATTGACCAAAACGGACCAAATTATTTTAATGATGAGGAGCCTTTTAGTGTCATGGAAATTGGGTCGGATTATGAAGGGCCACCGGTCCTTGATGCAGAACCAGTTGACGAAGAGGAGTTCGTAATTGATTCCGCGTTTCCCATTTTTGATGGTGAACCCGATGTTGAATTATCAGTGTTTCCAATTCTGGAGGATGAACCCGATGAGAAATTAACCGTACGTCCCATTTTAGATGTCCACTCATGTCATGATATCGGTATTACCGGGTGGAGTAATTATTATTATTTTATTAATAATGATAGTTATTTTGTTGGTGATTCTCGAGGGCCCCCCACTACCTATCGTCTCAAGATTTTGGGTCATGTACGTACTGCGGACATTTTCGAGATCAAGTACTTAGAGGCTTTAATTAATTATCTTGATGACGGAGGAAATTCGGAATTGAGGACAATTCCATTTAAAGGAGGAGGGGATGATACGGAATTGAATAGTCCGAATAAAGAAACCAAAGCAAGGATCGACGTAAATGACCTTACAACGCGTCATGCACGTACGGAAACATTTTTAGGCGAGAAAACGGACACAAGCCGGAAAATGACACAACCTGCCGGAAAATGTCGTCGCCTGCCGGAAAATGTCGAGCCTGCCGGAAAATATCGCACCTACCGAAAAATGCCGATCACTGCCGGCCGGACCCGACCGTGCCGTCCGACACGGCCCGTGCCGCACTCGTCCGGAAATGCAAAAGTCACTGCCCACAGGATTCGACCGTGTTGTCTGGCACGGTCGAGTCGAACTCTTCCGGATAAACCAAAACCGACCGCCCAGACGACCCGACCGTGTTCCAGGACACGATCGGGCCCACGCCGAACGTCCTTGTCAGCACCGCGCCCGTGTCCGGCAGTCAGCCACCTTTTTTTATTATTGTTGATTTTTGTGTGTTTTGTCTTCTCTTTTCCTTTCTTTACTCTTTTAGGGATTGTGTTCCCATGTTTTATGAGGTATGTTTCTTTTTCTTATTTTATTTGATTTGTTTTGATTATTCAAAGATTTTATAAATCTTTGAATTATTTTATTTTCTTTTGTTTGATTCCTTAGTTGTAAGACTTCACCTCCTATAAGTAGGAGTTGATTAGCCTTGTAATGATAGAGTATTATGAATGTTGAAGTATAAGAATACACATTGTGTTTTCTATTCTTGGTGAATGATTTTCATCGAACCTTGATTTTTATTCGACGCGTTTTCGAATATTAATCCGATTGATTCTCAATAGGTCTTGGGAAGAAATCACCTTATCGAGTTATAGGTCTAATTCGATAAACCCTTGTTCGTGATCGTTCAAGACTTCTTGATCGATATTATCACTTTTCCGATATTACTTCCATTTTTCATTTGTTCGAATTTTCATTGTCATATTCGATATTACTTCCACAAAATGCATCCAAACACACCCATACTCGTAAAAAGACTTCCGCTACGATATTCCTACGCACACTCCGTCCGATACGCATCCGCCCCCTCCGGGAGAATTCGTATCAATCAAACTCAACGTCCCTCCATTTCAAGGTAAGAGTGACCCCGAAGCATATCTTGATTGGGAAAGGAAAGTCGAACTCATGTTCGAATGTCATAACTACTCGAACCTAAAGAAAGTGAAGATGGCGGCTATTGAGTTCACCGATTATGCCATCATTTGGTGGGATCAAATGGTGAACACGCGAAGACGATATCGTGAGCCTCCTATTGAGACGTGGGAAGAGATGAAGACATTGATGAGAAAACGGTTTGTACCAAACTATTACTATCGAGAACTCTACAACTGTTTACAAACGCTACGTCAAGGTACTAAAAGTGTTGAAGAATATTTCAAGGAAATGGAAATTTTGATTATCCGAGTTAACATTGAAGAAGACCAAGAGGCTACCATGGCGAGATTCTTATCAGGACTAAATCGTGAAATACAAAACATGGTGGAACTCCATCCTTATTTTGAAGTAGAAGAAATGGTGCACATGGCAATCAAAATCGAAAATCAACTCAAAAGAAGAGGTAACACTCGAAGTACTCCTAATACCTCTACTTGGAAAGCAACCCCAAATCATTATACTTCGATTGGAAAGAATCCTTCATGGAAATTTGAGGGGGGACCCTCTACGTCAAAACCCACGACCGAAGCAAATGAACCCAAAAAGCAAGTTCAACCGAGTCCCAATCTTAATCGTGCTCGTGATATTCAATGCCATCGATGCCATAGAAGAGGACATTATGCAAATAATTGTCCGAATCAACGGGTAATGATCATGCGACCTAACAGAGATATTGAGTCCGAGAGTGACAATGAGGACAATGTTCAGCCGAAGGACGGATCTGAGGATGAATTGCCAACAGACATCACCTTAGTCGCTCGTAGAGCTTTAAGCATACAAGCGAAGGATGAAACGAACGAGCAGCGGGAGTACCTATTCCATACACGATGTTACGTAAAGGATAAAGTTTGTAGCATGATTATAGACAGAGGGTCATGCACGAACGTCGCAAGCACCATAATGGTAGAAAAACTCGGACTACCTACTACAAAACATCCGAAACCATACAAACTACAATGGTTGAATAATAGTGGCGAAACTAAAGTCACTAAACAAGTTTTAGTAGCATTTCGGATCGGTAAGTATCATGACGAAATACTCTGTGATGTCGTACCAATGCAAGCCGGACATTTGTTGCTAGGACGACCCTGGCAATTCGATCGGCATGTAATGCACAATGGGTATACTAATAAGTACTCGTTCGATTTTAATCAACGTCAAATTACCCTTGCCCCTTTAACACCGCAAGAAGTCTACAAGGACCAACTCAAAATGCAAGAAGCGGACGATCTAAGAAGGAATGCCGAGATCAAAGGAAAACAAAACGAAAGTTCTAAAATCAGCCTCTACGCTAAGGCGGGAGAAATAGAACGGGCAATAAAAGAGCATCAACCCGTAATTGTAATCTTGTTTAGAGAGACATTACTAACGACTAACGAGCTTAAGAGCTCTTTACCCGATGTTGTTTCTTCTCTTTTACAGGAATACCAAGATATCTTTCCAGATAAGGCCCCACTCGGATTACCTCCAATTCGCGGTATCAAACATCAAATAGACTTCATTCCGGGAGCACAAATCCCAAACCGACCAGCGTATCGGGCTAATCCAGAAGAAACAAAAGAAATTCAGAGGCAAGTAACCGAACTCCTGAGCAAAGGTCATGTACGAGAGAGTTTAAGCCCCTGTGCCGTCCCCGTGTTGCTCGTACCGAAAAAGGATTCTACTTGGAGAATGTGTATTGATTGTCGAGCTATCAACAACATCACGATAAAGTATCGACACCCCATTCCTCGTTTAGACGACATGTTAGATGAATTACATGGTTCTATCATATTCTCTAAAATCGATCTTAAAAGTGGCTATCACCAAATACGAATGAAAGAAGGAGACGAATGGAAAACCGCATTTAAAACTAAATAAGGACATTATGAATGGATGGTCATGCCATTCGGATTCACAAACGCTCCTAGTACTTTTATGCGCCTAATGAACCATATTTTTCGTGCTTACCTAGGAAAATTTGTGGTGGTAATCTATAGCAAAAACTTAGGCGGACACGTTAAGCATCTTCAAACGGTAATGGAAATACTTAAGGAAGAAAAGTTGTATGCTAACCTAAGTAAATGCACTTTCTGCACGGACAAGTTAGTATTCTTGGGGTTTGTTGTCAGTGCGCAAGGAATTCAAGTAGACACGGAAAAGGTAAAAGCTATTCAAGAATGGACAGGTCCTAAAAATATTGGCGACATAAGAAGTTTTCACGGACTAGTTAGTTTTTATCGACGCTTTGTGCCTAATTTCAGCACCCTATCCGCACCAATGACCGAAATACTAAAAAAGAACGTAGGGTTTAAATGGGGAGAAGCACAAGAAACGGCTTTTAAGTTATTAAAAGAAAAGCTAACTAAGGCCCCGGTTTTATCACTTCCTAATTTCACTAAGTCTTTTGAGGTTGAATGTGATGCATCCGGAACAGGAATAGGAGCCGTGCTAATGCAAGAAGGTAAACTAATAGCATACTTTAGTGAGAAATTGGGTGGTCCCACACTTAATTATCTTACATATGATAAAGAACTCTACGCGTTGGTCAGAGCATTGAAAACATGGCAACATTCTTTATGGCCAAAACAGTTCGTAATCCATACGGACCACGAGTCTCTAAAACACTTAAAGGGACAACATAGCCTCAACAAAAGACATGCTAAGTGGATAGAATTTATTGAGACTTTTCCCTAAACCCTAAACCCTAAACCCTAAACCCTAAGAAAAAAGGGTAAAGAAAATGTGGTCGCAGATGCTCTCTCTCGAAGGTATGCACTTATCTCCACTCTTGATGCTAAATTACTCGGGTTTGAACATATTAAAGAATTATATGCCAAAGATCTTGATTTCGGGCAAGTTTACAAAACATGTGAACAAATGGCCCACGACCAATTCTACAAACACGAGGGTTATTTGTTTCGTGGAAATCAGTTATGTATTCCTGCTTGCTCGTTGTGAGAATTATTTATGCATGAAGCACATAGCGGTGGTTTAATGGGACACTTTGGTATATCAAAAACTTTAGCTATTCTACATGAAAATTTTTATTGGCCACGTATGAAATGTGACGTCGAAAGAATTTGTAATCGTTGTATAACATCTAAACAAGCTAAATCAAAAGTGTTACCTAATGGAATGTATACTCCTTTACCTATCTCAACCGAACCTTGGGTGGATTTGTCAATGGATTTTGTCTTAGGTCTACCAAAAAGTAAAAATGGAAGGCATTCAGTTTTTGTAGTAGTTGATAGGTTTTCAAAAATGGCCCACTTCATTCCATGTCACAAGACTGATGATGCTTCACATGTCGCTAATCTATTCTTTAAAGAAATAATAAGGTTACATGGGATGCCTCGAACAATCATTTCTGACAGAGATACTAAATTCTTAAGTTATTTTTGGAAAACCTTATGGGGAAAATTGGGCACAAAATTGCTGTTTTCAACTACTTGCCATCCCCAGACGGACGGACAAACTGAAGTTGTTAATCGAACCTTATCTACTCTACTCAGATCAATTATCAAGAAGAATATTAAAACATGGGAAGAATGCCTACCCCATGTTGAATTTGCTTATAATCGATCAGTGCATTTGGCTACTAAATATTCACCGTTTGAAATTGTGTATGGCTTCAATCCTCTAACTGATACGAAGCCGAATACTCCAAGCGAAGAAGATGAAGTAAGAATTGACGTAAAACACCTCGATCGCACTACAACCTACTTAGGCGAGAAAACAGAAACGAGGCACGGAGTTACCTTGATAGTCGGAATTGGAGTAACTTAAACAAAAGACAAATAGTATCTTGGGGAGGGAAAAAGAATCAAGTGGCAACTAAACAAATAAAAAGATGTTCAGCCTTCTCTTACAAAAGCAGCAGGATTCTTGGCAAAAAGGGTGGCTGTCAACAAACAACTTGGAGGCAAAGACCCAGCTTTTACTTTTGTCCACAAGTGACATGAGGAACCTTTTTTATTATCTTTTATTATTCTAAGCTCAGCTTGTATTAGTTTAAATTATCTTGTCAGGCTGCTTTTGCCTATAAATAGTGGCAGTAGAGTTGTAATGAAAGATTATTGAATGTTGAAGAATTAAGAACACTTTGTGTTTTTCCCTGGTGAATGCTTTTCATCAAAACTTGGTTTTTATTCGACGTGTTTCGAATACTAATCTGATTGATTCTCAATAGGTCTTGAGGAGAAATCACTTTATCAAATTATAGGTCTAATTTGATAAAACACCTGTTTATACCTTGTTTCGATATTCTGTTCATTTTTCGATACAGTTTGATACTTGTTCAAAATTTCGTATAAAGTGTTGTTCGATCCTTCGAACGTGTTTCCTGGCTTAAATTCGCTTCCGAACAAAACGTCTTTGTTTAGTGTCACCGTTTGAGGCGCGATGCTTCGATTCTTTTCATTTGGACCAAGTTCCTGTCTTGTTGCTGTATCGAATTACCGCCTTCATCACTCGTTAGTATTGTTGCTGTAGCGAGCTGTGGTCACCAGTTCCCGACAGTTTCTTGTCGATAGCTTCCGCGCCTCAAAAGTCTTCCGCTGTATCGATACCGAATTCGCATCACAAGTGAGAATTCGTATCATAAGTGGTATCAGAGACACAAGATCTTTGACGTTATGGATCTCAACGACGCTGACTTCTTGGCAAAACTTCCTGACGCATTGCGTGACGTACCAGAACAATGCGACCAGCGTTGGCAACCTAGGCGTGGTGACTATGAACGACCCTCACGCCATGTCGAAGAGTTCAAGGTGAACGAGCTTCCAGAGTTCGTTGGAGGGACCGACCCTGAAGTTTACCTGGAATGGGAACGAAAAATTGATCGTATGTTCGAATTTAAAGACCTTGACGATGAGAAAAGGTATAAGTATGCAATTCTCAAGTTGGGGAAAGGAGCTTCACTTTGGTACGAAGGAGTGAAAACACGAAGAGCTCGTGCGGGGAAAGAAAAGATCCGTTCGTGGGATTCGTTAAAAAGAAAACTTCGCAAAAGATATGTACCAGCATCACACCGGTTATCCTTGTACAGGAAGATTGCAGATCTCATGCAAGGAAAGTTAAATGTCAGTGAGTACATTGAGGAGTTTGAGAATCTAACCTTAATGGGAGAGATAGAGGAGAATGAGGAACAAAAGATGTCGCGACTCTTGCGTGGCTTAAACCGAAGCATAGCTAACTCGGTGGAACTATATCCATATGAGGACTTCGATACATTATGTGGGTTATGTGTAAAATTAGAAGCTCAAAACAGGATGAAGATGTATAAACCCGAGTTTCCAGTCAAGTTTGGAAACCCAAGCGTCGGATCTAGTTCAGCTGCTAAGGCAACTGTACCGACTCCAGTTCCTGTTGCGATTCCTGCTAAGGCAACTGTACCCTACGTGCCGAAGGAGACAAGTTTGGCTAAAGTAAGATGTTTCAAATGTCAGGGGTTCGGGCATTATCAAAATGCTTGTCCAAACAAACGAGTAGTGACACTAAGGGAAGCTGTCACGATCCGAGATGAGTTGTTGGTTGAGGAAGAAAGACTGGGTGACGTATTTGATTTCGACATGAAGGACGAAGAAGGAGAAGAATGTGAGACTTACGATGCTCCAAGCTATGACACGGCTTTAGTTCTGCGAATGCTACAAGCCAAAGCTGTATCGAATGATTCGGAACAGCGGAATCAAATATTTCTCACGAAGTGTCAAGTTGGAAATAAATGGTGTAGTTTGATCGTTGATGGAGGGAGTTGCACCAACGTCGCTTCCAGCGAGATGGTGACTAAACTCGGGCTGACCACTACGGCTCACCCGAAACCTTACACTTTGCATTGGCTCGATGATGGGAGCAAGATAAGGGTAACTAAACAAGTGAGGATTGGACTAGCCATGGGTTCATATGAAGACAACGTATTATGTGATGTACTCCCGATGGATGCATGCCATGTACTGTTGGGGAGGCCATGGATGTTTGATAGGGACGTTTTACACCGAGGAAGAAGCAATGAGTACGAGTTACGGGATAAGGGCAAGAAGATTGTGCTTAAACCAATGTCACCGCAAGCTATTCACTCTATGAGTTCTAGTAGGAGTGAAAAACCAAAACTGGCCATGTTTGCTAGCGAACGGGAGGTGGAACGTGTTATTAATGATGGCAGTTGTGTGTACTTGTTGGTTCTGAAGGAGACACGGGATGGTAACATGGTTGTGCGGAACGAAAGGATGGATGCCTTATTACGCGAATTTGCAGATGTTTTTCCCGAAGAATTACCATCGGGTTTACCACCAATTCGCGGGATTGAACATCAGATAGACCTCATACCGGGCGTGTCGCTCCCTAACAAAGCTGCCTATAGATGTAATCCCGAGGAGACGAAGGAATTACAAAACCAAATCGAAGAACTGATGGATCGTGGGTACGTTCGAGAAAGCCTAAGTCCTTGTGCGGTTCCGGTATTACTGGTTCCAAAGAAAGACGGATCTTGGAGGATGTGTATTGACAGTCGAGCTGTGAACAATATAACCATCAAGTATCGGTTTCCGATTCCGAGGCTTGATGACATGTTGGACGAATTATACGGATCAGTGATCTTTTCAAAGGTTGATCTACGAAGTGGTTATCACCAAATTCGGATGCGGGAAGGAGATGAGTGGAAGACAGCCTTCAAAACTAAACACGGGCTGTATGAATGGACCGTTATGCCGTTCGGTCTTACAAATGCACCGAGTACTTTCATGCGCTTGATGAATGAGGTACTTAAGCCATTTTTAGGGAAATTTGTGGTTGTATACTTAGATGATATTTTGATCTACAGTCGATCGTTGCAAGAACATTTCGAACACTTGAGGCAAGTCTTCGAAACCCTTAGAGACCAGAAGCTGTATGGAAAAAAGGAGAAGTGCTCATTTTTTGTCGAAAGTATAGTCTTTCTTGGCTATATTGTTTCAAATAATGGAGTGTCGGTCGATCAAGCGAAGATCGAAGCAATTAAGTCCTGGCCGGTTCCCACTACAGTGACGGAGGTTAGATCGTTCCATGGACTAGCTTCATTTTATCGAAGATTCATTCGAGACTTCAGCACCATTGCAAGCCCAATAACCGAATGTCTGAAGAAGGGCACGTTTAATTGGAGCCGGGCTGCTCAGGAGTCATTTGCAAAGTTGAAGGCGAAGTTGTGCGAAGCACCAATCTTAGCATTACCCGATTTTTCGCAACCGTTTGAGGTAGAATGTGATGCTAGCGGAGTGGGCATTGGAGCGGTTCTCATTCAGGGAAAGCGACCTATTGCTTATTTTTCCGAGAAGTTAAACGGTGCTCGTCTGAATTATTGTACCTACGACAAGGAGTTTTATGTTATTGTGAGGGCTCTAGATCATTGGAGTCACTATCTTCGGCCAAGGCATTTTATCATCCACTCGGACCATGAATCTTTGAAGTACATTAACGGGCAACACAAGTTAAGTCCCAGGCATGCGAAGTGGGTGGAATTCTTACAATCATTTCACTTCTCATCGAAGTATAAGGATGGCAAGAGCAATATTGTGGCAGATGCATTGTCTAGGCGTTGTGCCTTACTCGCCACTCTTGATGTTCGTTTGCTAGGGTTCGATACAGTAAAGGAGTATTACGAAGGTGATGCGGATTTTGGCAAAACCTTCGCCCTGTGCAAACCTGGCCCGGTGGGAGAATTTTCGATACAGGAGGGCTTTCTTTTTAAGGGGAATCGTCTTTGTCTACCAAGGCACACGATTCGAGAATTGCTGGTTCGAGAGGCCCATGGGGGAGATTTGGCTGGCCACTTTGGTTCAGCCAAGACATTGGATGTACTTAAAGAACATTTTTATTGGCCAAGGATGCAAGGGGATGTTAATAATATAATCAGTAAATGTGTGACGTGCCATGTTGCGAAGAGTTCGTTCAAACCAGGAGTCTACACACCTTTACCGATTCCGGAGAGGCCGTGGGAAGATGTCTCGATGGATTTTATTGTGGCTTTGCCTCGAACCCAACGAGGTAAGGATGCGATTATGGTGGTCGTCGATCGTTTTTCAAAGATGGCTCATTTTGTTCCTTGTCACAAAACCGATGATGCGAGTAATGTTGCTGACTTGTATTTCCGAGAGGTGGTGCGATTACATGGAGTTCCGAAAACTATTATTTCGGACCGGGACTCGAAGTTTCTAAGCTACTTTTGGAACACATTATGGAGGGAGGTGGGAACCAAGCTTTTGTTTAGTACTTCACATCATCCTCAAACTGACGGACAAACTGAAGTAACGAATCGAACACTGGGGACGCTGTTGCGAGGCTTGGTGAGCAAAACACAAAAGGACAGGATCTGGCGCACATGCGGAGTTTGCTTACAACCGTTCTCCTACTCATGCCACAGCGCATTCTCCATTTGAAGTAGTTTACGGACTGAATCCTTACATGCCGCTAGATCTAATTCCACTACCAAGTGATGAATTGGTGCATAAGGATGCAGAGTCAAAACTAAAATCAATAATGAAATTACACGAACAGGTGCGGGATCGAATCAAAGAAATAAACGAGGCGTACAAAAGGAAGTCGAACAAGCAAAGAAAGCCGAGACTATTCGAGGTTGGAGATTTTGTTTGGTTACATTTGAGGAAGGAACGATTCCCGAGTAAGCGTAAGAATAAGTTAATGCCACGAGCCGAGGGGCCATTTAAAATAGTTGCGAAGGTGAACGACAATGCGTACAAATTAGAACTTCCGGGCGACTATGGAGTGCATGCTACTTTCAACATAGGTGATCTTTCTCCTTATCTTGATGATGACGGGATTGCGGGGTGAGGACAATTCCTCTTAAAGGGGAGGGGATGATACGGCCGAATACTCCAAGCGAAGAAGATGAAGTAAGAATTGACGTAAAACACCTCGATCGCACTACAACCTACTTAGGCGAGAAAACAGAAACGAGGCACGGAGTTACCTTGATAGTCGGAATTGGAGTAACTTAAACAAAAGACAAATAGCATCTTGGGGAGGGAAAAAGGATCAAGTGGCAACTAAACAAATAAAAAGATGTTTAGCCTTCTCTTACAAAAGCAGCAGGATTCTTGGCAAAAAGGGCGGCTGTCAACAAACAACTTGGAGGCAAAGACCCAGCTTTTACTTTTGTCCACAAGTGACATGAGGAACCTTTTTTATTATCTTTTATTATTCTAAGCTCAGCTTGTATTAGTTTAAATTATCTTGTCAGGCTGCTTTTGCCTATAAATAGTGGCAGTAGAGTTGTAATGAAAGATTATTGAATGTTGAAGAATTAAGAACACTTTGTGTTTTTCCCTGGTGAATGCTTTTCATCAAAACTTTGTTTTTATTCGACGCGTTTCGAATACTAATCTGATTGATTCTCAATAGGTCTTGAGGAGAAATCACTTTATCAAATAATAGGTCTAATTTGATAAAACACCTGTTTATACCTTGTTTCGATATTCTGTTCATTTTTCGATACAGTTTGATACTTGTTCAAAATTTCGTATAAAGTGTTGTTCGATCCTTCGAACGTGTTTCCTGGCTTAAATTCGCTTCCGAACGAAACGTGATGTTTCGAGTGTCACTATTTGGGGGCGGTCTGTTTCGAGTCTTTTCATTTGGACCAAGTTCCTGTCTTGTTGCTGTATCGAATTACCGCCTTCATCACTCGTCGAGATTGTTCTTATGAGCCGTGGTCACCGATTCAAGCGTTTCTTGTCGATAGCTTCCGCGCCTCAAAAGTCTTCCGCTGTATCGATACCGAATTCGCATCACAAGTGAGAATTCGTATCACTAACCCCCTTGGATCTAATTCCTTTACCTATTTCTGAGTTTGTTAATCTAGATGGTGCTAAAAAGGCTGAGTTCGTCAAGAAACTACACGAGCAGACATGCCTAAACATTGAACGAAGAACTGAGCAATATGCAAAGCAAGCCAGCGTCATAAGCTAACTTTTGAACCAGGGGTTTGGGTTTGGTTACACATGCGAAAAGAAAGATTTCCTATACAACGACGATCTAAGCTACTTCCGCGAGGAGACGGTCCTTTTCAAGTCCTGGAGCGCGTCAACGACAATGCCTACAAACTGGATTTACCAGGTGAGTATAATGTCAGTGCTACTTTTAATGTGGCTGACTTAAACTGTTTTGATGCAGGTGACGAAACAGATTTGAGGGCAAATCCTATTCAAGAGGAGGGGAATGATGCGAACACGCTAGAGAATGCAAAAGAACCAATTCAAGTGCCTCTCGGACCAATCACAAGGGCAAGAGCTAAAAGAATCAAAGACTCCATCAACGGCCTAGTTCAAATTATTTGGGAAAGAGAATTGGCGAAGAAACCGATCGAGACAGACATCAAAAGTAAAATACCTATCAATGTCATCAAGATACACGAAGAAGAAGATCCGGGCATCATTATGGGATGAAGATTTTCGGCCCAAATTCAAATCCACTAGCCGCTGGAATAAAGAAGGACAAAGAATAAAGTTTCAGCCCTCCACAAGTCTTCTACACATGACATCCCTTTTGCTACAAAGTCTTGGTGCATTTTCAAGGTCTTAAAGTAAAAGTGAAGATCTTGTCCATCCTCACATCTCTCCTAGCCGTTGCAAGCCTTCCTCATGTCAAGGCCATCATCATCATTTTTATTCTTTTCATTTTAGTCTTAAACTTTCTAAGATTCTTCTTTTGGTGTTATCATTACTTAGAGGCTCCTCTTTTACCTATATAAGGAGTATTTTCGTTTTTGTTGGAAGACACAATTTGAAAGACTCATAAATACTTTGTATTTGCATAAGTTTAATAACTTATTGTTTCGGTTTTGATATATATAAAATAGCACTTCGTTTATCACCCGAAGTGTCGTTTTTCCCTTTGATTCCAAGGTTCGTCGAACGTATAATTGTTGGGTTCTAGTTATCTTGCTAGAGTTTGCCATTACACTTTTGTCGGGTTAAGGACCGTTTCATCCGCCAAAATTCATCCATCTCAGTTACGTTACTTGTCATCACTTACATTTCGAACATCATTCAAATTGCTTCCGCAAAATTGATCATCTTTCGGAGAGGATCATATCAAACGCCGAAGTCGGGAATGATGGAGGGGCCAAAGGCGTCTCCGAATAGGAAATGCTGGAAAGAGAAGACATCATATGTTGAAAGCATGACATGAGGACTTCCGTAAAAATCATTGTCGGAATTGACGAAGGGTGAACAAAGTCCGGTGGGTGCCCATTCGCCGGCAGCGACCGGCCATCATCGGCCATGACAGAAGGAGCAAAACTGCTGGAGAGCGGCTCCCAAGAACCGCCTAAGGAAGACCCGCCGGAAAATCTTGCCGGAATCTGAGGTGGCCGGAACCTGATCAAAATTGTAAGCAATGGAAGCGGCTCAATGAGAGAAATCCAATGGAGGTGGTCCGCTGTCGAGAGGAGGGCGGAGCACGCTGGAAAATGGAAAAACGCAGCCGCGGTCAATGGTTGACCAAGAATCATCGCCGGACGGAAACCGCGATTCAGACGACGGGACCAGAGGCAAAATGAATGGAATTACAATAGGAGTCTATTCTGGTTGGTGGTCAAGAGTTTGCGCAGTGGACGTGGCCGTAAAATGCAAGCGAAGTTCGGCGAAAATCTAGTTTCCAGTCGGAATTTGCAACCTAGATTTGCACAGGTAAATGTGGTCGGAATTGACTGAAAATTGGAGGGGACAATCATCTCGAAAAGGCGAACAATCAGCTGCCAGCCGATAATGGAGGGGATGTCTCACGCGCCCGCACATGCCGCCGGGCCGGGAGCTGCAAAACTGCACACTAAGTGTGTGAAAATCGCACGTAGTAGGGAAAAAGGGGTGATTAGTCTTGTAATGTGTATAACTTGTTGGCGAATATGAGTCAAAGCGATACTATATTCCTGATATTAACAAGACTTAATCAAGAAGTAAAGGCTTAATTGGAGCTATTATTTCCAACCCTTGCTAAAACAATACTTAATCAAGAAGTGAGATTAATCGGAGCTGTTATAGCCAATTCTGAGTACAAAAGGCTCGAATCTAATCAATAAACCCGAATTTTCATAGAGTTTCGACTCGAATGCATGTAACGTAGTCTTATCTCCTATTAACAAGACTTAATCAAGAAGTAAAGGCTTATTCGGAACTATTATATCCAATCCTTGCTACAACAAGACTTAATAAAGAAGTAAAAGATTAATCGGAGCTATTATAGCCGATTCTAAGTACAAAAGGCTCGAATCTAATCAATAAACTCGAGTTTTCATAGAGTTCCGACTCGAATGCATGTAATGTGGTCTTATCTCCCATTAACAAGACTTAATCAAGAAGTAAAGGTCAAATCGGAGATACTATAGCGAGTCCTTACTACAACAAAACTTAATCAAGAAAGAAAAGATTAATCATAGCTGTTTTAACCAATTCTTAGTACAAAAGGCTCGAATCTAATCAATAGACTCGTGTTTTCATATATTTCCGACTCGAATGCAGGTAACATGGTCTTATCTCCTATTAACAAGATTTAATCAAGAAGTAAAGGCTTAATCGGAGCTATTGTATCCAATCATTGCTAAAACAAGACTTAATGAAGAAGTGAAAGATTGATCGGAGATGTTATAGCCAATTCTAGGAACAAAAGGCTCGAATATAATCAATAAACCCGAGTTTTCATAGAGTTCTAACTCGAATGCATATAACGTGGTCTTATCTCCTATTAACAAGACTTAATCAAGAAAGAAAAGATTAATCAGAGCGGTTTTAGCCAATTTTTAGTACAAAAGACTCGAATCTAATCAATAAACCCGTGTTTTCATACAGTTCCAACTCGAATGCAGGTAACATGGTCTTATCTCCTATTAACAAGATTTAATCAAGAAGTAAAGGCTTAATCGGAGCTATTGTATCCAATCCTTGCTAAAACAAGACTTAATGAAGAAGTGAAAGATTAATCGAAGCTGTTATAGCCAATTCTAGGTACAAAAGGCTCGAATATAATCAATAAACACGAGTTTTCATAGAGTTCCAACTCGGACGCGTGTAACGTGGTCTTATCTCCTATTAACAAGACTTAATCAAGCAAGAAAAGATTAATCAGAGCGGTTTTAGCCAATTTTTAGTACAAACGACTCGAATCTAATCAATAAACCCGTATTTTCATATAGTTCCGACTCGAATGCAGGTAACATGGTCTTATCTCCTATTAACAAGATTTAATCAAGAAGTAAAGGCTTAATCGGAGCTACTGTATCCAATCCTTGCTAAAACAAGACTTAATGAAGAAGTGAAAGATTAATCGGAGCTGTTATAGCCAATTCTCGGTATAAAAGGCTCGAATATAATCAATAAACCCGAGTTTTCATAGAGTTCCAACTCGAATGCATGTAACGTGGTCTTATCTCCTATTAACAAGACTTAATCAAGAAGTAGAGGTTCAATTGGAGATATTACAGCGAATCCTTGCTACAATAAGACTTAATCAAGAAAGAAAAGATTAATCGGATCTGTTATAGCCAATTCTGAGTACAAAAGGCTCGGATCTAACAAATAAACCTGAGTTTTCATAGAGTTCCGACTCGAATGCATGTAAGGTGGTCTTGTATCCTATTAACAAGACTTAATCAAGAAGTAAATGCTTAATAGGAGCTATTATATTCAATCCTTGCTACAGCAAGACTTAATCAAGAAGTAAAAGATTAATCGGAGCTGTTATAGCCAATTATGAGTACAAAGGCTCGAATTGACTAGTCCGAATAAAGAAAACGAAGCAAGGATCGACGTAAATGGCCTAACAACGCGTCATGCACGTACGACGACATTTCTAGGTGAGAAAACGGACACAAGCTGGAAAATGACACAACCTGCCGAAAAATGTCACAACCTGCCGGAAAATGTCACCCTGCCGGAAAATGTCGAGCACTGCCGACCGAACTCGGCCGTGTCGTTCGACACGGCCCGTTCCGTGCTCGTCCAGAAATGCCAAAGTCACTGTCGGCCGAACCCGACCGTGTCGTCCGACACGGTCGAGTCTTACTCGTCCAGAAATGCCGGAACGCCTGTCGCCCAAACCCGACCGTGCCAGGCAACACGGTCGAGTCCTACTCGCCCAGAAATGCCGGAACGCCTGTCGGTCGAACCCGACCGTGCCAGGCATGATACGAATTACGTAAGTAATGCGTATAAAACACAACGGAAGATTATCACGTTCACAATATTGATCAAAATTACAAGGGGATGGACGAATTTAATGGGATTCGGCCGTGAGGTAGTATGATATACGGAGTTTGATGTGTTTTATCGAACTAGACCTATAACTAGATAAAGGTAATCTTTTCCCAAGACCTATTGAGAATTGATCAAGTTAAAATCTCGAGACGCGTCGAAACAATAACTAAAGTTTGTTGAACTCGTTCAACGTATATTTCAAAGGAAATACAAGGTTTATTACTTTCAAGATATGTTACAAATACAACGAGCACTACTATATATAGTAGTTTCCAACCGAAAGAAAATACAACAAAACGAGAAAACGAAACTTCCTAGTAACATCCTAATCGGCCGAAAATATCCAAGGAGATACCATCTTGGATTTTATGTTGATTAAGATATGAAGACATCTTGGACTTATTAAGTGATGGGGACATGAAGAAGACCAAATATCCTTCCTTCCATGCATCAATTCGGCCGAGCTCATTTAGGAGGATTTGGTGTAGATTATGATATCATCCTCTTTGGAATTATATAGGTGATAATGACATGAGGGACAATGATATGAAGGATGGAAGTCTTCTTCAAATCTTGGTGTTTCGGCCGTTTGTTACCATGGTGGGGAAGGAAAATAACTTCATTATCTTGTCAAAGATATGAAGTCAAGTGAGGTCCCTTTCAAGCATGCCTTGGCCGATTTTTCATGCTTTCGGACCGATTCCGTCGTCGAGTTTTACGTTACTCCTGTTCCGATTAACAATGTAACTCCAATCCGCGTATTCTTTTCTCCCAAGTATAATGATGCATGGCCATGCGGATTTGTATCGTCGTGGATGTCGATTTTTATTGGAGCTTCTTCGATTGGAATATTAAATATCGTATCATTCCCTCCTTCTTTGAAAGGAATTGACCTCAATTCCGTAATGCCATCGTCGTCAAGGTAAGGCGAGAGATCACCTTCGTTGAAAGTCGCGTGTACTCCGTATTCGCCCGGAAGTTCGACTTTGTATGCGTTGTCGTTCACTTTTTCCACAATTTTGTACGGACCCTCGGCTCTCGGCATTAATTTGTTCTTCCGTTTGCTTGGGAATCTTTCTTTTCTCAAATGTATCCAAACTAAGTCGCCAACATCAAATAATCTCGCTTTTTTATTTTTGTTCGACTTCCGTTTGTAAATTTCATTCACTTCTTTAATCCGTTCCCGTATCTTTTCATGTAACTTCATCATTGATTTGAGTTTTGCTTCGGCGTCTTTGTGAACCAATTCGTTGCTCGGCAAGGGAATCAAGTCCAATGGGAAGTGCGGATTTAATCCGTATACTACTTCAAAAGGTGAATGGGCCGTGGCATAACCGGGTGATCGGTTGTATGCGAATTCCGCATGAGCAAGTTTAACGTCCCAATCCTTCTGTGTTTTATTTACCAATCCTCGCAATAATACTCCCAAGGTTCGATTAGTTACCTCGGTCTGTCCATCGGTTTGTGGGTGATGTGAAGTACTGAATAGGAGTTTAGTACCCACTTTTCTCCATAAAGTATTCCAGAAGTAACTCAGAAATTTGGAATCTCGATCCGACACGATAGTTTTTGGAACTCCGTGTAAACGAACTACTTCCCGGAAGTACAAGTCCGCCACATTGCTTGCATCATCGGTTTTGTGGCATGCTATAAAGTGAGCCATTTTCGAAAAACGGTCGACGACCACCATGATCGAGTATTTGCCTCGTTGAGTACGAGGTAAAGCCACAATAAAATCCATCGAGACATCCTCCCACGGTCGTAACGGTATTGGCATATGTACTCGACTTGAACGAACTTTTCATCATGTGACAAGTGACGCATTTGCTCACGATTGTGCTTACGTCACCATACATCTTTGGCCAAAAGAAATGTTCTTTTAGCACCTCTACAGTCTTGGTCGAGCCGAAATGACCGGCTAGCCCTCCTCCGTGCGCCTCCCGAACTAGCAATTCCCGAATTGTATGTCTCGGCACACATAATTTATTCCCCTTGAAGAGAAAGCCATCCTGTAACACAAATTCCTCGTACGGGGCTGTTTTACAACGGTTAAAAATTTCCCCGAAGTCCAAATCATCGCTGTAATGATCTTTCAAAGTCTCGAACCCCAGCAAACGAACATCTAGAATCGACAGTAAGGCATACCGTCTTGATAGTGCATCCGCCACTATATTACTCTTCCCGTCTTTGTACTTGGATGAAAAGTGAAAAGATTGTAGAAATTCCACCCATTTCGCATGTCTCGGGCTTAACTTGCTTTGTCCGTTGATGTATTTCAACGACTCGTGATCCGAATGTAACACAAAATGTTTCGAACGTAAATAGTGACTCCAATGATCGAGTGCTCTCACGATAGCATAGAACTCCTTGTCGTAAGTACGATGAATTCACTCGGGCGCCACTTAATTTCTCCGAAAAATAGGCGATGGGACGGCCTCTTTGAATAAATCTTGCCCGATTCCAACTCCGCTAGCGTCGCATTCCACCTCAAACGGTTGTGAAAAATCGTAACGTCAAAATCGGCGCTTCACATAACTTCCCCTTTAAATTTTCAAAAGCCTTTTGGGCCGTCTCGTTCCATGCAAAGGTTCCTTTTTTAGACACTCCGTGATCGGGCCGAGATGGTGCTAAAGTCCCGTATGAATCGTCGGTAAAAAGAAGCGAGGCCATGAAATGATCGTACCTCCGTGATTGTCTTTGGGGTCGGCCACGACTTGATTGCCGCGATCTTTTCTTGGTCGACCGAAATTCCGTCTTTCGAAACAACATAGCCGAGAAAGACAAGACTCTTGACTAGGAAAGTACACTTCTCCCGCTTTCCATAAAGTTTTTGTTCCCTTAGCGTCTCAAATACGTGCCGCAAATGTTCGAGATGTTCCTCTAAGGATCGACTGTAGATCAAAATGTCGTCTAGGTATACGACAACAAACTTTCCCAAGAAAGGTTTGAGAACCTCGTTCATCAACCTCATAAAAGTGCTCGGGGCGTTCGTGAGGCCGAATGGCATCACAACCCATTCCTAAAGTCCATTCTTTGTTTTAAACGCCGTCTTCCATTCGTCTCCCTCTCGCATGCGGATTTGATGGTATCCGCTCCGTAAATCAACTTTGGAAAATATAACCGAGCCATGTAACTCGTCCAGCATGTCGTCTAGTCTCGGGATGGGGAACCGATACTTGACGGTGATGTTATTCACGGCTCTCATCAATACACATTCGCCATGCTCCGTCTTTTTTTGGTACAAGTAGAACTGGAACCGCACACGGACTTAAACTTTCTCGGACATATCCGTGATTCATGAGTTCATCAATTTGACGTTGTAGTTCTTTGGTTTCTTCGGGATTACAACGATACGCCGCTTTGTTCGGTAATGGAGCTCCCGGTATAAGATCAATCTGGTGTTCAATTCCGCGGATAGGTGGTAATCCTACCGGCAAGTCTTCGGGGAATACGTCCGAAAACTCATGTAATAGTGCATCTATCTCTTCCTCATGGTGCGATTTGGTGGCAAGATTTCGGACCTCTTTGATCATCATCAAATAAACACGTTCGCCATCGTCAATGGCGTGTTCGACTTCTTTCTCGTTTGCAAACATCGTAAGTTTCGGTCCTTCGACTTTTTTCGAACTCATCGTCCGGATAGCTTGAGGTGACATAGGTTTAAGAACAATTTTTTTACCTTTGTCACGTAACTCATACTCGTTACTCCTCCCTCGATGTTGATACGAATTCTCGCTGGTTATGCGAATTCGCTATTGATACAGCGGAAGGCTTCTTTGACGAGCGGAAGCTATCAGCAAGAAACTGTCGGGAACTGGTGACAACCGCTCGCTACGGCCAATCTGCCCGATGATGAAGGCGGTAATTCGATACAAAGAACAGGATGGGAATTTGGCCAATGGAAAATGACTCAAGCAGTCCACCTCCAAACGGCGACACTCGAAGCAAGACGTTTTGGACGGAAACAAAGTTAAAGCAGAAATAAGTTCAAGGATCGAACAACACTTTATACGAAATATTGAACAAGTATAAAACGTATCGAAAAATAAACGAATATCGAAACAAGATATAAACAGATGTTTTATCAAATTAGACCTATAATTTGATAAAGTGATTTCTCCTCAAGACCTATTGAGAATCAATCAGATTAGTATTCAAACGCGTCGAATAAAAACCAAGTTTTGATGAAAAGCATTCACCGTAAAAACACAAAGTGTTCTCAATTCTTCAACAATCAATAATCTCCTATTACAACTCTCGCCACTATTTATAGGCAAAAGTGGCCTGACAAAATAACTTAAACTATTACAAAAGTTCTTTAAAATAATGAAAGGATAATAAAAGGTTCTTCATGTCACTTGTTGACAAAAGTAAAAGTTAGGTCTTGTCTCAAGTTGAAGTTTGTGGCCGCCCTTTTTGCCAAGAATCCTGCTGCTTTATAAGAGAAAGCTGAACATCTTTTTATTTGTTTAGTTGCCACTTGATCCCTTTTCCCTCCCCAAGATGCTATTTGTCTTTTGTTTAAGTTACTCCAATTCCAATTATCAAGGTGACTCCATGCCTCGTTTCAGCTCTCTCGCCCAAGTATGCTGTAGTGCGGTCGAGGTGTTTTACGTCAATTCTTACTTCATCTTCTTCGCTTGGAGTAGTCGACTTCGTATCATCCCCTCCCCCTTTAAGAGGAATTGTCCTCAATTCTGCAATCCCGTCATCATCAAGATAAGGAGAAAGATCACCTATGTTGAAAGTAGCATGCACTCCATAGTCGCCCGGAAGTTCTAATTTGTAAGCATTGTCGTTCACCTTCGCAACTATTTTAAATGGCCCCTCGGCTCGTGGCATTAACTTATTCTTACGCTTACTCGGGAATCGTTCCTTTCTCAAATGTAACCAAACTAAATCTCCAACCTCGAATAGTCTCGGCTTTCTTTGCTTGTTCGACTTCCTTTTGTACGCCTCGTTTATTTCTTTGATTCGCTCCCGCACCTGTTCGTGTAATTTCATCATTGATTTTAGTTTTGACTCCGCATCCTTATGCACCAATTCGTCACTTGGTAGTGGAATTAGATCTAGCGGCATGTAAGGATTCAGTCCGTAAACTACTTCAAATGGAGAGTGTGCAGTGCCATGAGTAGGAGATCGATTATAAGCAAACTCCGCATGTGCCAGTTTCAGATCCCAGTCCTTTTGTGTTTTGCTCACCAAGCCTCGCAACAGCGTCCCCAGTGTTCGATTCGTTACTTCAGTTTGTCCGTCGGTTTGAGGATGATGTGAAGTACTAAACAAAAGCTTGGTTCCTACCTTCCTCCATAACGTGTTCCAAAAGTAGCTTAGAAACTTTGAGTCCCGGTCCGAAACAATAGTTTTCGGAACTCCATGTAATCGCACCACCTCTCGGAAATACAGGTCAGCAACATTACTCGCATCATCGGTTTTGTGACAAGGAACAAAATGAGCCATCTTTGAAAAACGATCGACGACAACCATGATCGCATCCTTACCTCTTTGGGTTCGAGGTAAAGCCACAATGAAATCCATTGATACATCTTCCCATGGCCTCTCCGGAATTGGTAAAGGTGTGTAGACTCCTGGTTTGAACGAACTTTTCGCAACATGGCACGTCACACATTTACTGATTATATTATTAACATCCCCCTGCATCCTTGGCCAATAAAAATGTTCTTTAAGCACATCCAATGTCTTGCCCGAACCGAAGTGGCCAGCCAAACCCCATGAGCTTCTCGAATCAGCAATTCGCGAATCGTGTGCCTGGGTAGACAAAGACGATTTCCCTTAAAAAGAAAGCCCTCCTGTATCGAAAATTCTCCCACCGGGCCTGGTTTGCACCGGGCGAAGGTCTCGCCAAAATCCGCATCACCTTCGTAATACTCCTTTACTGTATCGAATCCAAGCAAACGAACATCAAGAGTGGCTAGTAAGGCATAACGCCTAGACAATGCATCTGCTACAATATTGCTCTTGCCATCCTTATACTTTGATGAGAAGTGAAATGATTGTAAGAATTCCACCCACTTCGCATGCCTGGGACTTAACTTGTGTTGCCCGTTAATATATTTCAAAGATTCATGGTCCGAGTGTATGATAAAATGCTTTGGTCGAAGA
This sequence comes from Orobanche coerulescens, assembly GCA_033398695.1. Classification (NCBI taxonomy): domain Eukaryota; kingdom Viridiplantae; phylum Streptophyta; class Magnoliopsida; order Lamiales; family Orobanchaceae; genus Orobanche; species Orobanche coerulescens. The sequence continues at coordinate 246,669 of JAWKAU010000076.1, forward strand.
TAGTGACTCCAATGATCTAGAGCCCTCACAATAGCATAAAACTCCTTGTCGTACGTACAATAATTCAGACGAGCACCGTTTAACTTCTCGGAAAAATAAGCAATAGGTCGCTTTCCCTGAATGAAAACCGCTCGATTGCCCCCCGCTAGCATCACACTCCACCTCAAACGGTTGCGAAAAATCGGGTAATGCTAAGATTGGTGCTTCGCACAACTTCGCCTTCAAATTTGCAAATGACTCCTGAGCAGCTCTGCTCCAATTAAACGTGCCCTTCTTCAAACATTCGGTTATTGGGCTTGCAATGGTACTGAAGTCTCGAATGATTCTTCGGTAAAATGAAGCTAGTCCATGGAACGATCTAACCTCCGTCACTGTAGTGGGAACCGGCCAGGACTTAATTGCTTCGATCTTCGCTTGATCGACCGACACTCCATCCTTTGAAACAATATAGCCAAGAAAGACTATACTTTCGACCAAAAATGAGCACTTCTCCTTTTTCCATACACACGGTCTCTAAGGGTTTCGAAGACTTGCCTCAAGTGTTCGAAATGTTCTTGCAGCGATCGGCTGTAGATCAAAATATCATCTAAGTATACAACCACAAATTTCCCTAAAAATGGCTTAAGTACCTCATTCATCAAGCGCATGAAAGTACTCGGTGCATTTGTAAGACCGAACGGCATAACGGTCCATTCATACAGCCCGTGTTTAGTTTTGAAGGCTGTCTTCCATTCATCTCCTTCTCGCATTCGAATCTGGTGATAACCACTTCATAGATCAACTTTTGAAAAGATCATTGATCCGTGTAATTCATCCAACATGTCATCAAGCCTCGGAATCGGAAATCGATACTTGATGGTTATATTGTTCACAGCTCGACTGTCAATACACATCCTCCAAGATCCGTCTTTCTTTGGAACCAGTAATACCGGAACCGCACAAGGACTTAGGCTTTCTCGAACATAACCACGATCCATCAGTTCCTCGATTTGGTTTTGCAATTCCTTCGTCTCCTCGGGGTTACATCTATAGGCAGCTTTGTTAGGCAACGACACACCCGGTATGAGGTCGATCTGATGTTCAATCCCGCGAATTGGTGGTAAACCCGACGGTAATTCCTCGGGAAAAACATCCGCAAATTCGTGCAATAAGGCATCCATCCTTTCGTTCCGCACAACTATGTCACCATTCCGTGTCTCCTTCAGAACCAACAAGTACACACACTTGCCATCATTAATAGCATGTTCCACCTCCCGTTCGCTAGCAAACATGGCCAATTTTGGTTTTTCACTCCTACTAGAACTCATAGAGTGAATAGCTTGCGGTGACATTGGTTTAAGCACAATCTTCTTGCCCTTATCCCGTAACTCGTATTCATTGCTTCTTCCTCGGTGTAAAACGTCCCTATCAAACATCCATGGTCTTCCCAACAGTACATGGCATGCATCCATCGGGAGTACATCACATAATACGCTGTCTTCATATGAACCCATGGCTAGTCCAATCCTCACCTGTTTAGTTACCCTTATCTTGCTCCCATCATCGAGCCAATGCAAAGTGTAAGGTTTCGGGTGAGCCGTAGTGGTCAGCCCGAGTTTAGTCACCATCTCGCTGGAAGCGACGTTGGTGCAACTCCCTCCATCAACGATCAAACTACACCATTTCTTTCCAATTTGACACTTTGTGTGAAATATTTGATTTCGCTGTTCCGAATCATTCGATACAGCTTTGGCCTGTAGCGTTCGCAGAACTAAAGCCGTGTCATAGCTTGGAGCATCGTAAGTCTCGCATTCCTCTCCTTCTTCGTCCTTAATGTCGAAATTAAATACGTCACCCAGTCTTTCTTCCTCGACCAACAACTCGTCTCGGATCGTGACAGCTTCCCTTAGTGTCACCACTCGCTTGTTCGGACAAGCATTTTGATAATGCCCGAATCCTTGACATTTGAAACATCTTACTTTAGCCAAACTCGTCTCCTTCGGTACGTAGGGTACAGTCTCCTTAGCCGGATTCGCAACAGGAACTGGAGTCGGTACAGTTGCCTTAACAGCTGAACTAGATCCGACGCTTGGGTTTCCAAATTTGACTGGAAACTCAGGTTTGTACAGCTTCATCCTGTTCTGAGCTTCTAACTTCACACATAACCCACATAATGTATCGAAGTCCTCGTATGGATACAGTTCCACCGAGTTAGCTATGCTTCGGTTTAAGCCACGCAAGAATCGCGACATCTTCTGTTCCTCATTCTCCTCTATCTCTCCCATTAAGGTTAGATTCTCAAACTCCTCAATGTACTCACTGACATTTAACTTTCCTTGCATGAGATCTTCTATCTTCCTGTACAAGGATAACCGGTGTGATGCTGGCACATATCTTTTGCGAAGTTTTCTTTTTAACGAATCCCACGAACGGATCTTTTCTTTCCCCGTACGGGCTCTTCGTGTTTTCACTCCTTCGTACCAAAGTGAAGCTCCTTTCCCTAACTTGAGAATTGCATACTTACACCTTTTCTCATCGTCAAGGTCTTTAAATTCGAACATACGATCAATTTTTCGTTCCCATTCCAGGTAAACTTCAGGGTCTGTCCCTCCAACGAACTCTGGGAGCTCGTTCACCTTGAACTCTTCGACCTGGCGTGAGGGTCGTTCATAGTCACCACGCCTAGGTTGCCAACGCTGGTCGCGTTGTTCTGGTACGTCACGTAATGCGTCACGAAGTTTTGCCAAGAAATCAGCGTCGTTGAGATCCATAATGCCAAAGATCAAGAACTTGGGCTCCGATACCACTTATGATACGAATTCTCGCTGGTTATGCGAATTCGCTATTGATACAGCAGAAGGCTTCTTTGACGAGCGGAAGCTATCAGCAAGAAACTGTCGAGATGGTGACAACCGCTCGCTCTGGCACTAATGTCTTGATGATGAAGGCGGTAATTCGATACAGCAACAGGATGGGAATTTGGCCAACTGGAAAATGACTCGAAACAGTCCACCTCCAAACAGCGACACTCGAAACAGCACGTTTTGGACGGAAACAAAGTTAAAACAGGAAATAAGTTCGAAGGATCGAACAACACTTTATACGAAATATTGAACAAGTATAAAACTGTATCGAAAAATAAACAGAATATCGAAACAAGATATAAACAGATGTTTTATCAAATTAGACCTATAATTTGATAAAGTGATTTCTCCTCAAGACCTATTGAGAATCAATCAGATTAGTATTCGAAACGCGTCGAATAAAAACCAAGTTTTGATGAAAAGCATTCACCAGAAAAACACAAAGTGTTCTCAATTCTTCAACAATCAATAATCTCCTATTACAACTCTACTGCCACTATTTATAGGCAAAAGTGGCCTGACAAAATAACTTAAACTATTACAAGCTGTTCTTTAAAATAATGAAAGGATAATAAAAGGTTCTTCATGTCACTTGTTGACAAAAGTAAAAGTTGGGTCTTGTCTCCAAGTTGAAGTTTGACAGCCGCCCTTTTTGCCAAGAATCCTGCTGCTTTATAAGAGAAAGCTGAACATCTTTTTATTTGTTTAGTTGCCACTTGATCCCTTTTCCCTCCCCAAGATACTATTTGTCTTTTGTTTAAGTTACTCCAATTCCAATTATCAAGGTGACTCCATGCCTCGTTTCAGCTCTCTCGCCCAAGTATGCTGTAGTGCGGTCGAGGTGTTTTACGTCAATTCTTACTTCATCTTCTTCGCTTGGAGTAGTCGACTTCGTATCAGATGTAGTACGTCCCGATCAAATAACCAAGGTCTTCCTAATAACACGTGACATGCGTCCATCGGTAGTACATCGCATGTAATATCATCGCCATACGAACCCATGGTGAGTCCGACCTTCACTTGCCTTGATACTTTCACCTTGTTTCCATCATCGAGCCAATGGAGTGCATACGGCTTAGGATGGGCCGTGGTGATCAAACCGAGTTTTGAGACTATCTCGCTTGATGCCACGTTTGTACAACTTACACCGTCAATGATCAAGCTACACCATTTATCTCCGACAAGACACTTCGTGTGGAAGATTTGGTCTCGTTGTTCTTCGTCACTTGGGGCGGCCTTCGTTTGTAACATGCGAAGGACGAGGTTCGTGTCATAGTTCGGGGCATCGTATGCCTCGCATTCTTCTTCTTCTTCGTCAGCTTCTAAGTTAAAAACGTCTCCAACTCTTTCTTCTTCGGCTAGTAATTCCTCTCGGGCGGCTATGGCTTCTCGTAACGTCACAATCCTCCGATTTGGACAAGCACTTTGATAGTGTCCAAATCCTTGACATTTGAAACACCGGACTTTAGATAGGCTTGTTTCTTTTGGTGTGATAGGAGTTTTTGGAATGGTAGTAACGGGTTGGCTTGTGGTGACAGTTTTTGGAAACGAGCTAGAACTCGCGCCAAAGTTGGTATTTCCGTATTTAGGTGGGAATTCGGGTTTAGAGAGTTTTGTTTTGTTTTGATTTGTCGGAATAGGGGTAGAGTTCCACGGAATTAGCAATATTTTTGTTCAAACCTCGTAGGAAACGGGACATCCGCAATTCTTCGCTTTCTTCAAGTTCTCCCATCAAGGATAAGTTTTCAAACTCCTCGATGTACTCCTCGACACTTAGCTTTCCTTGCGTGAGGTCAGAAATTTTTCGATACAAGCTTAACTTGTGTGTAGCCGGGACATATCTTTTTCGTAGTTTCCTTTTTAGGGAATCCCACGAACGTATCTTCTCTTTTCCGGCACGAATTCTTTGTGTCTTCATTCGCTCAAACCAAAGGGAAGCTCCCTTTCCAAGTTTGAGAATCGCGTACTTGCAACGTTGATACGAATCGGTCAACATCATCAAATACAAAAAAGAAGATTATCCAACCAAGCTTGATTGAGTCGCAGGCATACATAAAATCCTCATGCAAAATACATGGACAAATTACCAATTCTCGCGCGACGACTTCAGGTAGCTTTAGTATTTTGCCCATAACTTTCTCGTCCGAAATCCGATTCAGGTGATTCAAGTGGCCATGGAAAGCTAAGAAAGAGAGATACAAATATTATGAAGACCATAGGACCAAATTCGGACTCATTGGATCCCAGAAATGACAAAACCGACAGCATCATATTTGGTCCAAGATCATGAAGATATTTTCTCTTCCCCACCATAATAAAAATCGGCCAAAGCATGCTTGAAAGGGACCCTTGCTTGTCTTCATATCTTTCACAAGATATTGAAGAATCTCCTCATCCCCACCTCCTTTGAATAGGCCAAAAATTTCCTACTTGATGAAGACTTTCATCAAGTCTTTTTTCTACATGACAAATTCACCAAATAAAGTCCAAGACACTTGAAGATACCATATCCAAATCAAGATATCAACCTCCCCACAAATCGGCCGAAAATGACCCCTTGATGAAGACTTTCATCAAGTCTTTTCTACATGTCAATGTCATCTAGTCCAAGATTGTTATCTTGTCCAAAATCCTTCCCTTCCCCACACATCTCGGCGAAACATGCTTGATGGAGACTTGTATTTTCGATTGTCTTGTCTTTGTTATTTCCTTATCTTTTGTATACTACTATATATAGTAGTTCACCCTTGTATTGTTAAGAATCTTGAATCTTGAAAGTAAAAAAAACCTTGTATTTCTTTGAAATATACGTTGAACGAGTTCAACAAAACCTTGGTTATTATTTCGACGCGTCTCGAGATTTTAACTTGATCAATTCTCAATAGGTCTTGGGAAGAGATTACTTTTATCGAGTTATAGGTCTAGTTCGATAAAACACATCCAAATCCGTATACACTACTACCTCACGGCCGAAATCCATTTAAGTTCGGCCACCCCTTGTATTTTCGAGTGACACTTTGATAATCGTCAAGACATAATAATCTTCCGTTATATTTCATACGCATTACGTACGTAATTCGTATCATCTTCTTGTTCGATATTTTTTATTGTTATATCCGATATTATTCACATACAAAATACATCCGAAAACTCCATATTCGTAAAAGCCTTCCGCTATCATACACTTACATATACTCCGACCGATACGTATCCACCTCTCCCCGGATAATTCGTATCATAAGTGGTATCGGAGCCCAAGGGCATCTCCTTGGGCGATCAACTATATTCACCGAATTTTTTTTTTTTTTTGAAACCTTCTTGGGTTGTTCTTCACGGTTAGAAGAATTTTCGCATAACATTGGCAGATTAGCGCAGTCGGAAGAAAACAAAGTTTCCCGTGGATTCGACCGTTGGATCATCACGAAATTTTGACAAAGGTAAGCCAACTCATTGAACTACAGTCTGAACGGTGGAGATCAGATTCTTTGATCATCTTCTTGGTTCATTCTTCACGGATTTCTTGGAAAATTTTCTGTCCGATTTCTTGTCAAGAACTATCTCTTGATTCTTGTTATGGAATTTTCCGAGCTCGATTTCTTGATGACACTCCGTGACGCACTAAACGGCTTACCGGAGCAACGTATGCAAGAAAGACGCAGAGACGATGCCAACAATATTGATTTCTTGGCCCAATTCCGCAAAGATACGGAATTTCACGGAGATAGTAATCCAAATGCGTGCATAGATTGGCTTCGTGCTTGTGAGGAGCACTCGGACTTCAAGGCTGCCCCGATCAACCGCCGCGTTTCGTTGGTGGCAAGGCGCCTCCGCGGTAGCGCCGCCGTCTGGTGGCAAAAACTGAAACAGTCCCGTTCACAACAACGTAAGCCTCCAAGATTGGCTTAAATTCAAAAAATATTTCAATCGAAGGTTCAAATCCCCATCTTACCACCAATCCTTCGACGCTTCACCACCGGCATTCGATCTAAGGTCTTCCTCCATCAAGGAATTCCCAGCAGAATCTTTTTTCGATGAAGACAATGTCCCTACGGTCATTTTCAATGAAGTAGACGAGACAGAGTTTTCAACGGAGCAATTCAACGAAGAAGGTGAGTTGAGCCGTGTATCCCTAGTTGTGAACCGGATCTTGCTACTTTGATCATGGGCCGATTGGTTGTGTTGGCCAAATTGACCAAAACGGACCAAATTATTTTAATGGTGAGAAGCCTTTTTGTGTCATGGAAATTGGGTCGGGTTATGATGGACCGCCAATATGTGATACAGAATCAGATGACAAAGAGGACCCCATGATTGATCTCGAGCTTCCCATTTTTGAAGAATCTCCTGCGGCATTTTTTGATGACAAAGAAGACGATGGTTGGAGTCGAGCTGCCCTATCGGAGCAAAGTGGGTCGTATGACTTTGTTGCGGTACGAAACGAGCCTAGTGGAGTAATTTTTGATGAGACATTATTGGAGGAGCCCAGCAATATTGAAACGGAGTGTTGGTTAGATTATGACGGACCGCCAGCATTTGATGAGGAACCAATTGATGAAGAGGAATCCGTAATAAATCCTATGGTTCCCACCGTAATAAATTCTGTTTTCCATTTTTGATGATGAACCCGAGAAATCGGTGTTTCCAGTCGGAGGAGGAACCCGATGTGGAGTTAACTGCGTCCCATTTCGTATATCCACTCATGTCATGATATCGGTATTACAGCGGAGTAATTATTATTATTTTATTAATAATGATAGTTATTTTGTTGGTGATTCTCTAGGGGGCCCCACTACCTATCGTCTCTAGATTTTGGTCCATGTACGCAATTCGGACATCTTCGAGATCAGATACTTAGAGGGTTTAGTCAATTATCTTGGTGACGAAGGAGTTCGGAATTGAGGACAATTCCCTTTAAAGAGAGAGGGTATGATACGAATCGGTCAACATCATCAAATACAAAAAAGAAGATTATCCAACCAAGCTTGATTGAGTCGCAGGCATACATAAAATCCTCATGCAAAATACATGGACAAATTACCAATTCTCGCGCGCACGACGACTTCGTAGCAGTTTTAGTATTTTGCCCATAACTTTCTCGTCCGAAATCCGATTCAGGTGATTCAAGTGGCCATGGAAAGCTAAGAAAGAGAGCTACAAATCTTATGAAGACCATAGGACCAAATTCGGACTCATTGGATCCCAGAAATGACAAAACCGACAGCATCATATTTGGTCCAAGATCATGAAGATATTTTCTCTTCCCCACCATAATAAAAATCGGCCAAAGCATGCTTGGAAGGGACCCTTGATTGTCTTCATATCTTTCACAAAATATTGAAGAATCTCCTCATCCCCACCTCCTTTGAATAGGCCAAAAATTTCCTACTTGATGAAGACTTTCATCAAGTCTTTTTTCTACATGACAAATTCACCAAATAAAGTCCAAGACACTTGAAGATACCATATCCAAATCAAGATATCAACCTCCCCACAAATCGGCCGAAAATGACCCCTTGATGAAGACTTTCATCAAGTCTTTTTCTACATGTCAATGTCATCTAGTCCAAGATTGTTATCTTGTCCAAAATCCTTCCCTTCCCCACACATCTCGGCCGAAACATGCTTGATGGAGACTTGTATTTTCGTTTTTCTTGTCTTTGTTATTTCCTTATCTTTTGTATACTACTATATATAGTAGTTCACCCTTGTATTGTTAAGAATCTTGAATCTTGAAAGTAAAAAAAACCTTGTATTTCTTTGAAATATACGTTGAACGAGTTCAACAAAACCTTGGTTATTATTTCGACGCGTCTCGAGATTTTAACTTGATCAATTATCAATAGGTCTTGGGAAGAGATTACTTTTATCGAGTTATAGGTCTAGTTCGATAAAACACATCCAAATCCGTATACACTACTACCTCACGGCCGAAATCCATTTAAGTTCGGCCACCCCTTGTATTTTCGAGTGACACTTTGATAATCGTCAAGACATAATAATCTTCCGTTATATTTCATACGCATTACGTACGTAATTCGTATCATCTTCTTGTTCGATATTTTTTATTGTTATATCCGATATTATTCACATACAAAATACATCCGAAAACTCCATATTCGTAAAAGCCTTCCGCTATCATACACTTACATATACTCCGACCGATACGTATCCACCTCTCCCCGGATAACGTATCAAACGTACCTCGTCATTGAGATCCTTGAACTCAAACATTCGTTCAATTTTTCTTTCCCACTCCAAATAAACCTCGGGATCGGTGCCGCCTACGAACTCCGGAAGTTCGCTGGTCTTGTATTCGTCCGTATGTCGTGGTGCATGCATGGTGTCATGTCCTCGTCGTGCATGGATTATGGGCTCCGGTAAGCCGCGAAGGACGTCACGTAGTTGTGCTACTTCTTCATCGGTGAAAGCCATCTTCTTGAGTAATGTCGAGAACTGTGAGACAAATGTCTCCGATACCACTTATGATACGAATTACGTAAGTAATGCGTATAAAACACAACGGAAGATTATCACGTTCACAATATTGATCAAAATTACAAGGGGATGGACGAATTTAATGGGATTCGGCCGTGAGGTAGTATGATATACGGAGTTTGATGTGTTTTATCGAACTAGACCTATAACTCGATAAAGGTAATCTTTTCCCAAGACCTATTGAGAATTGATCAAGTTAAAATCTCGAGACGCGTCGAAACAATAACTAAAGTTTGTTGAACTCGTTCAACGCATATTTCAAAGGAAATACAAGGTTTATTACTTTCAAGATATGTTACAAATACAACGAGCACTACTATATATAGTAGTTTCCAACCGAAAGAAAATACAACAAAACGAGAAAACGAAACTTCCTAGTAACATCCTAATCGGCCTAAAATATCCAAGGAGATACCATCTTGGATTTTATGTTGATTAAGATATGAAGACATCTTGGACTTATTAAGTGATGGGGACATGAAGAAGACCAAATATCCTTCCTTCCATGCATCAATTCGGCCGAGCTCATTTAGGAGGATTTGGTGTAGATTATGATATCATCCTCTTTGGAATTATATAGGTGATAATGACATGAGGGACAATGACATGAAGGATGGAAGTCTTCTTCAAATCTTGGTGTTTCGGCCGTTTGTTACCATGGTGGGGAAGGAAAATAACTTCATTATCTTGTCAAAGATATGAAGTCAAGTGAGGTCCCTTTCAAGCATGCCTTGGCCGATTTTTCATGCTTTCGGACCGATTCCGTCGTCGAGTTTTACGTTACTCCTGTTCCGATTAACAATGTAACTCCAATCCGCGTATTCTTTTCTCCCAAGTATAATGATGCATGGCCATGCGGATTTGTATCGTCGTGGATGTCGATTTTTATTGGAGCTTCTTCGGTTGGAATATTAAATATCGTATCAAGGCAACACGGTCGAGTCCTGCTGACGCCTGTCGACCGCACCGCGGCTGTGTCTCGGGACACGGTCGAGTCCCTGCCGGCAGCCCCCTTATTTTATACACTTTTGTGTATTTTTGTCTTCTCTTTTCCTTTCTTTACTCTTTTAGGGATTGTGCTCCCATGTTTTGTGATGCGATTACGGCATCTCCAAACGAAGCAAGCGAAGTAAGAATCGACGTAGGTGACGATACCAAGTTGCATGCACATGCACCTACGTACTTTGGTGAGAAAACATCCGCAGAAATTGGAACGATCTTAATCATCGGAACCGGGATAACTTAGACGTATCAAAACATGCATACGTATGCATGTTCATGCATACAAAATCGGCCATGTTAAGGGGAAGATTTCGGCCGATTCTTTGAAGGATCCATGAAGGATCTTTGTCCCCACTACTTTCAAAGTTTGTTGTATTTTTGTTCAAAGTCCACCATATCAAGATTGTTGAAGATTTAGTTCATGTCACCATCTCCCAAACCGGCCGAAATCAAGGAGGAAGAAGACACCAAGATGATTGATCTCATTTTCTATCCTTATCAAAGACTTGCAAGAAGATATCACATGAGAAATATCTTGTCCACTACTTCAAGAACCCCACGGCCGAAATGCTAAGGAAGGAGCCAAACTTGTGTCATTTTTCTATCTTTGTCAAAAGTCTTGATAGCTTAGTTTATTACTTGCTTGTATTTTAGCTAGATTTTGGTGATCTTGTTTGAACTCATTAGTAAGTTGTAAAGGCTATATAATAGCCTCATCCTCAACCTTGAATAAAGCATCTTGAAGCTTGCAAAAACGAAATACATGTTATGTATTCTAGTTGAATGATTTTCAGCACACTTCAATTATAATTCGTGCGTTTTCGAGTTGTAATTTAATCAATTCTCAATAGGTCTTGAGGAGAGATTGTTTTATCAAACTATAGGTCTAGTTTGATAATCTACTTTCATTTTTATTCGTATTTTCACAAAGCCGAATTGCCCTACTTTCGGTTGAATATTACGAGTGTTACACAAAACGAGTGTTGTGAGGAAATAAAGATAACCGCTGCATTTTCCGACGAATTTACGTACATATCATACGTTAATTCGTATCATAAGTGGCATCGGAGCCCAAGGTTACTTCCTTGGCGAAATTCTCTTGGCGATTTTTCTTATCAAAACTACCGTATCATGGATTTTTCCGACGATTTCATGGAGAAACTACGTGAAGCACTACACACCATGCAAGAACCACGATTTCAAGCAAGAAGAGGAGTATATGACGCACATTCACCACGTCATGGGCGAATTTAAAGTTAATGAACTTCCGGAATTTGTCGGAGGTACTAATCCCGAAGTTTACTTGGAGTGGGAGAGGAAGATTGAACGTATGTTCGACTTCAAACACCTTAACGATGAGAAACGTTGCAAATACGCAATTCTCAAGTTAGGGAAGGGCGCTTCCTTATGGTTCGAGGGTATGAAAGCACAACGAGCTCGTGCGGGAAAAGAGAAAATCCGTTCTTGGGATTCTTTAAAAAAGAAACTACGCAAAAGGTATGTCCCGACATCACACCGGTTAACCTTATACCGAAAAATTGCGGAGTTCGTACAAGGGAAACTAAGTGTGGAAGAATACATCGATGAATTTGAAGGCTTGGCCTTAATGGGGAACTTGAAGAAAATCAAGAACAAAGAATGTCACGTTTCTTACGTGGCCTAAACCGAAACATTTCAAATACGGTGGAATTATACCCATACGGAGATTTTGACACTTTATGCGGACTATGCATAAAAATCGAAGCTCAAAACAAGTTGAAGTTTACCAAACCCGAATTCCCATACAAATTCGGAAATGCAAGTGCCGGCTCAAGTTCTACTACGAAAACGACCGCACCTTTTCAAGTCCCTACCCCGGCACCAAAGGGTCCTCACGTTTCCAAGGAAAGCAGCTTGGCTAAAGTACGATGCTTTAAATGTCAAGGCTTTGGTCACTATCAAAATGCATGTCCAAATAAACAGTGGTCACTTTGAGAGAAGCTCTTGCGGTCGAGACGAACTTTTAGTCGAGGACGAGAAGGAAGGCCTTGGTGACGTACTTAACGTGGAGGCCGAGGAAGAAAATGAAGATTGCGAGACTTATGACGCTCCGGAATATGATACTACTTTAGTGCTTCGAGCATTACATACCAAAATTATTCCAAGTGACACGGAACAAAGAGACCAGATTTTTCATTCCAAATGCAAAGTCGGAGAAAAATGGTGTAGCTTGATAATAGACGGAGGGAGTTGCACGAATGTGGCATCAAACGAGATGGTCACCAAGCTCGGGCTAACTACTATGGCTCACCCGAGACCATATGCTTTACATTGGCTTGATGATGGAAGCAAGGTGAAGGTGACAAGACAAGTACGGGTCAACTTAACTATGGGATCTTACGGAGACGATGTGTTATGTGACATACTCCCGATGGACGCATGCCACGTGCTTTTGGGACGACCGTGGATGTTCGACCGAGATGTTTTACATCGAGGTCGAAGTAATGAATATGAATTACAAGACAAAGGAAAGAAGATTGTACTCAAACCGATGTCCCCGCAAGCCATCCGTTCAATGAGTTCTAGTCGAGTGGAGAAACCAAAACTTACCATGCTTGCTAGTGAAAGAGAAATGGAACATGCCATTAATGACGGGGAGCGAGTATACTTGGTGATGTTTAAAGAGACACGGGACGAGAACATAGGAGTACGAAATGACGGAGAGCTAGATGTGTTGTTACACGAATTTGAGGATGTTTTTCCTGAAGAATTACCGTCGGGTTTACCACCTATTCGCGGTATCGAGCACCAAATTGATCTCATACCGGGAGCACCACTTCCTAATAAAGCCGCATATAGATGTAATCCCGAAGAGACGAAGGAGTTACAACGACAAGTCGAAGAGCTTTTGGACCGCGGATATGTCCGGGAGAGTTTGAGTCCGTGTGCGGTTCCGGTCTTACTTGTCCCTAAGAAAGACGGTTCTTGGAGGATGTGTGTGGATAGTCGGGCCGTGAACAATATCACCGTCAAGTATCGGTTCCCTATCCCGAGACTTGATGATATGTTAGACGAACTACATGGTTCGGTGATCTTTTCCAAAGTTGATTCTGAAGCGGATATCATCAAATCCGAATGCGAGAAGGTGACGAGTGGAAGACGGCCTTCAAAGCGAAAAATGGATTATATGAGTGGACCGTTATGCCTTTCGGTCTTACAAATGCGCCTAGTACCTTCATGAGGTTGATGAGCGAGGTACTTAAACCATTTCGGGAAGTTCGTGGTTGTGTATTTGGATGACATTCTAATCTATAGTCAGTCACTACAAGAACATTTCGGGCACTTAAGGCTAATCTTTGAAACCTTGAGGGACCGAAAATTGTATGGAAAAAAAGAGAAGTGTTCGTTCCTAGTCGAAAGTATAGTCTTTCTCGGCTATGTCGTTTCGAAGGATGGAGTGGCGGTTGATCAAACAAAAATCGAAGCAATTAAATCTTGGCCGACCCCTACGACCGTGACGGAAGTGAGATCATTTCACGGACTTGCTTCTTTTTACCGGAGGTTTATTCGAGACTTCAGCACCATCTCAAGCCCGATAACGGAGTGTTTAAAAAAAGGACCATTTGTATGGAGCAGGGCTGCCCAAGGAGCTTTCGAGAAGTTAAAGGCCAAGTTATGCGAAGCACCGATTCTAACACTACCCGATTTTTCTCAACCATTCGAAGTTGAGTGTGACGCTAGCGGAGTTGGAATTGGAGCGGTTCTTGTTCAAGGTAAACGACCTATCGCTTACTTTTCGGAGAAGTTGAACGGGGCTCGGTTGAATTATTGTACTTACGATAAAGAATTCTATGCTATCGTACGGGCCCTTGATCATTGGAGTCATTACTTGCGGACGAAGCATTTTATCCTACACTCGGATCACGAATCATTAAAGTACATTAACGGGCAACATAAACTGAGTCCGAGGCATGCCAAGTGGGTGGAATTCCTACAATCATTTCACTTTTCATCCAAGTACAAAGACGGTAAAAGCAATGTCGTTGCGGATGCGTTATCTAGGAGGTATGCCTTACTTTCTACTCTGGAGGTTCGGTTACTTGGTTTCGAAATATTGAAGGAATGCTATGAAAATGATGATGATTTCGGAGAAATTTTTACTCGTTGCAAATCTGGTCCGTTCGGGGAGTTCATGTTACAAGATGATTTCCTATTTAAAGGAAATAGGCTTTGTGTTCCAAAACAGGCGGTTCGGGAATTATTGGTCCAGGAAGCTCACGGAGGTGGTTTAGCAGGACATTTTGGCACGGCTAAAGCGTTGGAAGTACTAAAAGAACATTTCTTTTGGCCTAAAATGCTAAAAAGGCGTTTACGATGTTTTAAGTAAATGTGTAACATGTCACATCTCGAAGAGTTCATTCAAACCGGATCATATATGCCTCTACCGGTTCCAGAAAGACCGTGGGAAGATGTATCCATGGACTTTATCGTCGCTTTACCCCGTACTCAACGAGGTAAAGATGCTATTATGGTGGTTGTTGATCGGTTCTCAAAGATGGCTCATTTCGTGGCTTGCCACAAAACCGACGACGCAAGCAACGTGGCCGACTTATACTTCCGAGAGGTGGTTCGTTTACATGGAGTACCGAAGACTATTGTGTCGGATCGAGATTCGAAATTCCTTAGCTATTTTTGGAATACTTTATGGAGGAAAGTGGGAACGAAGCTCTTATTTAGCACTTCGCACCATCCGCAAACCGATGGTCAAACCGAGGTCACAAATCGAACATTAGGAACGTTGTTGCGAGGACTTGTGAATAAAATGCAAAAGGATTGGGACGTGAAGCTTGCTCATGCGGAATTTGCCTATAACCGATCCCCTACACATGCTACGGCACATTCTCCTTTCGAAATCGTTTACGGGTTAAATCCTTATATACCCTTAGACTTGATTCCATTGCCGAAAGACGAGTTGGTACACAAAGATGCGGAGTCGAAACTTAAGTCGATGATCAAATTGCACGGACAAATACATGATCGAATCAAAGAGGTGAATGATGAATACAAACGGAAATCCAACAATCACGAAAACCGAGACTATTCGAAGTAGGCGACTTGGTTTGGGTACACTTAAGAAAAGAGAGATTTCCGAGCAAACGCAAGAACAAACTTATGCCGAGGGCCGAGGGGCCTTACAAAATCGTGGGAAAGGTGAACGACAATGCGTATAAAGTAGAACTTCCGGGCGACTATGGGGTGCACGCCACTTTTAACGTGGGCGATCTATCTTCTTACCTTGACGACGAGGGAATCACCGAATTGAGGTCAATTCCTTTCAAAGGGGGAGGGGATGATGCGATTACGGCATCTCCAAACGAAGCAAGCGAAGTAAGAATCGACGTAGGTGACGATACCAAGTTGCATGCACATGCACCTACGTACTTTGGTGAGAAAACATCCGCGGAAATTGGAACGATCTTAATCATCGGAACCGGGATAACTTAGACGTATCAAAACATGCATACGTATGCATGTTCATGCATACAAAATTGGCCATGTTAAGGGGAAGATTTCGGCCGATTCTTTGAAGGATCCATGAAGGATCTTTGTCCCCACTACTTTCAAAGTTTGTTGTATTTTTGTTCAAAGTCCACCATATCAAGATTGTTGAAGATTTAGTTCATGTCACCATCTCCCAAATCGGCCGAAATCAAGGAGGAAGAAGACACCAAGATGATTGATCTCATTTTCTATCCTTATCAAAGACTTGCAAGAAGATATCACATGAGAAATATCTTGTCCACTACTTCAAGAACCCCACGGCCGAAATGCTAAGGAAGGAGCCAAACTTGTGTCATTTTTCTATCTTTGTCAAAAGTCTTGATAGCTTAGTTTATTACTTGCTTGTATTTTAGCTAGATTTTGGTGATCTTGTTTGAACTCATTAGTAAGTTGTAAAGGCTATATAATAGCCTCATCCTCAACCTTGAATAAAGCATCTTGAAGCTTGCAAAAACGAAATACATGTTATGTATTCTAGTTGAATGATTTTCAGCACACTTCAATTATAATTCGACGCGTTTTCGAGTTGTAATTTAATCAATTCTCAATAGGTCTTGAGGAGAGATTGTTTTATCAAACTATAGGTCTAGTTTGATAATCTACTTTCATTTTTATTCGTATTTTCACAAAGCCGAATTGCCCTACTTTCGGTTGAATATTACGAGTGTTACACAAAACGAGTGTTGTGAGGAAATAAAGATAACCGCTGCATTTTCCGACGAATTTACGTACATATCATACGTTAATTCGTATCATTTTGTGATTTATGTTTCTTTTTCTTATTTTATTTGATTTGTTTTGATTATTCAAAGATTTTGTAATCTTTGAATTATTTTCTTTTTTTGTTTGATTCCTTAGTAGACTTAGACTACATTTCCTATAAGTAGTCTTTGATTATCACTTGTAATAGGTAGATTTTGAATTTGAATGTTGAAGTATAAGAATACACATTGTGTTTTCTATTCTTGGTGAATGCTTTTCATCAAACCTTTGATTTTTATTCGACGCGTTTTCGAGTATTAATCCGATTGATTCTCAATAGGTCTTGAGAAGAAATCACTTATCGAATTATAGGTCTAATTCGATAAACCTTTGTTCTTGTTCGGTCGAATCACTTTGATCGATATTATCACTTTTTCCG
The DNA here is from genome assembly GCA_033398695.1 of Orobanche coerulescens. Taxonomy (NCBI): domain Eukaryota; kingdom Viridiplantae; phylum Streptophyta; class Magnoliopsida; order Lamiales; family Orobanchaceae; genus Orobanche; species Orobanche coerulescens. The sequence continues at coordinate 263,691 of JAWKAU010000076.1, forward strand.
ATATTACTTCCATTTTTCATTTGTTCGAATTTTCATTGTCATATTCGATATTACTCCCACAAAATACATCTAAAAACACCCTACTCATAAAAAGCCTTCCGCTATCATACACTTACATATACTCCGACTGATACATATTCATCTCTTCCGGGATAATTCGTATCATAAGTGGTATCGGAGCCCAAGGTCATCTCCTTGGGCGATTTATTCAACGATTGCTTGTCGAAGAAAATATCTCTTGATTCTTGTCATCGGAAACCACACCTGAATTTCTTAATTCAGTTAAGGTTCTTGATCTTTCAACAAAATGGAATTCAACGATATTTATCTCTTGGCGATATTACGCGACGCATTACACAGCGTACTGGAGTACATGCGACATTCCGATCCAGAAGCATGTGTTGATTGGCTCCATGTTTGTGAGGAGTTTTTCAACCACAATTCAATTCCAGTAGACCGCCGAGTCTCGTTGGCGATGAAACGCCTTCGTGGTCACGCCTCGACCTGGTGACAGAAATTGAAAACCAGCCGATTACACCAAGGTAAACCCAAACTAAGAGACTGGAACAAATTCATAAAACACTTTACTCGGAAATTCATCCCCACAAATTCTCACCGCCACGATCCACCAACGGCACCATTGGTTGTGTCTCCCTAGTTGACGAACATGGATCTTGCTACTTTAAGCATGGGGCCAATTGGTTGTGTTGGCCAAATTGACCAAAACGGACCAAATTATTTTAATGGTGAGGAGCACTTTAGTGTCATGGAAATTGGGCCGGATTATGAAGGGCCACCAGTATTTGATACAGAACCCGTTGACGGAGAGGAACCCATAATTGATCCCGTGTTTCCCATTTTTGATGGTGAACCCGGCGTGCAATCATTGATGCTTCCCATTTTTGATGTTGTGCCCGACGACGATCCATATCTCGATGAAAGTTGTTTTGAATATTTTCGTCCAATTTATGATGCAGACTCCAATGAGGTGTTTTCAGTTCTTGATACGGAGCAGGAAGATGTTATGATTCCGGAACTTCTATACCTTGAGCCTTACCAAGATTTTGACATGAAAGTCGACGACGAAGCGTTTTTCCCAGGGCTTGAAGTGGCATCCGATGAAGAGCGACCTATTATTACTGTCGTGCTTCCCATTTCAGATGTCCGGTTATATGATGATTCATATCGTGATATCGGTATTACCTCGCAGAATAATAATTATTATTATTTCATTAATAATGATAGTTATTTGTTTGGTGATTCCCTGAAATCCCATATTACCTACCGTCTCAAGATTTTGGGCCATATACGCACTGCGGACATTTTCGAGATCAAGTACTTAGAGGCTTTAATTAATTATCTTGATGACGAAGGGAGTTCGGAATTGGGGATAATTCCCTTTAAAGGGGGAGGGAATGATACGGAATTGACTAGTCCGAATAAAGAAAACGAAGCAAGGATCGATGTAAATGGCCTTACAACGCTTCATGCACGTACGACGACATTTTTAGGCGAGAAAACGGACACAAGCCGGAAAATGACACAACCTGCCGGAAAATGTCACAACCTGCCGGAAAATGTCACCCTGCCGGAAAATGCCGAGCACTGCCGACCGAACTCGGCCGTGTCGTCCGACACGGCCCGTGCCGTGCTCGTTCGGAAATGCCAAAGTCACTGTCGGCCGAACTCGACCGTGTCGTCCGACACGGTCGAGTCTTACTCGTCCAGAAATGCCGGAACGCCTGTCGGCCAAACCCGATCGTGCCAGGCGACACGGTCGAGTCCTAATCGCCCAGAAATGCCGGAACGCCTGTCGGCCAAACCCGACCATGCCAGGCAACACGGTCGAGTCCTGCCGACGCCTGTCGACCGCGCCGCGGCCGTGTCTCGGGACACGGTCGAGTCCCTGCCGGCAGCCCCCTTATTTTATACACTTTTGTATATTTTTGTCTTCTCTTTTCCTTTCTTTACTCTTTTAGGGATTGTGCTCCCATGTTTTGTGATTTATGTTTCTTTTTCTTATTTTATTTGATTTGTTTTGTTTATTCAAAGATTTTGTAATCTTTGAATTATTTTCTTTTTTTTGTTTGATTCCTTAGTAGACTTAGACTATATCTCCTATAAGTAGTCTTTGATTATCACTTGTAATAGGTAGATTATGAATTTGAATGTTGAAGTATAAGAATACACATTGTGATACGAATTCTCTCTCGGTACAGCAGAAGACTCTTTCACGTACGGTAGCGAACAGTACTCAGCCGAAATGAAGCAAGCCGCTCTAGCCCGATTCCGAGCAATGATAACTCGTCGATATAGCACTTCCGAACAGCAAGACTCGCTCGTCTGACAATTTGAGCAATGGACTCGCTCGTCTGACAACTCGTCGTCTGACAAAATAAAAAGTGGTGGCCGAAATTTATACGGTTTTCGGCCGGGATGTAGGATAGTGTATGGGTTTGAATGTGTTTTATCGAACTAGACCTATAACTCGATAAAGGTAATCTCTTCCCAAGACCTATTGAGAATCGATCAAGTTATAATTCAACACGCGTCGAAATAATAACTAAAGTTTTGTTGAACTCGTTCAACGTATGATACGAATTACGCAAGTAATACGTATAAAACACAACGGAAGGTTAACAAGTAACAAAGTATCACTTGAATTTTGCTAAGGGTGGCCGAAAGTTGATGGTGTTCGGCCGTGAGGTAGTGTGATTTACGGAGTTTGGTGTGTTTTTATCGAACTAGACCTATAACTCGATAAAAGGGTAATCTCTTCCCAAGACCTTTTGAGAATTGATCAAAGTTAAAATCTCGAAACTCGTCGAAACAATAACTAAGGTTTGTCGAACTCGTTCAACGTATATTTCAAAGGAAATACAAAGTTTGTTATGATTCTCGATGAATTACAAGTACAACGAACACTACTATATATAGTAGTTTACAACCGCATTTAAAATACAACAAAACGAAAAGACGAACTTCCTAGCAACATCATTTCGCCGAAATCCAAGGATGATATCAAGTCTCTTGGTGTTATTAGGTGAAAGGGACATGAAGCACTCTTGGTCTTTGATGGTGACATGAAGTAGAACAAAATCCTCCTTCCCATGCATGCATTCGGCCGAAGACAAGGTAGGGAGATTTGGTGTAGATTTGTGATATCCTCCTTCTTGGAACTACATGGTGATAATGAAATGAGGGATAGTGACATGATGAAGAAAATCTTCACTCCATCCATTTGGTTCGGCCGTATGTGACAAGGTGGGGAAGGAGGGAATCACTTCTTTATTTTGTAAAGATATGAAGTCAAGATATGTCCCTTTCAAGCATGATATGGCCGATTTTCTCATGCTTTCGGACCGATTCCGTCGTCGAATTCTACGTTATTCCGATTCCGATTAACAACGTAACTCCAAGTCGCGTATTCTTTTCTCCCAAATATAATGATGCATGGCCATGCGAATTTGCATCATCCTGGATGTCGATTTTTATTGGAGATTCTCCGACTGGAATATTAGATATCGTATCATTCCCTCCGTCTTTGAAAGGAATTGACCTCAATTCTGCAATGCCATCGTCGTCAAGATAAGGTGAGAGATCACCTACGTTGAATGTCGTGTGTACTCCGTATTCGCCTGGGAGTTCGACTTTGTATGCGTTGTCGTTCACCTTTTTCCACAATTTTGTACGGACCTTCGGCTCTCGGCATCAATTTGTTCTTCCGTTTGCTTGGGAATCTTTCTTTTCTCAAATGTATCCAAACCAAGTCGCCAACATCAAATAATCTCGCCTTTTTATTTTTGTTCGACTTCCGTTTGTATATTTCATTTACTTCTTTAATCCGTTCCCGTATCTTTTCATGTAACTTCACCATTGATTTGAGTTTTGCTTCGGCGTCTTTGTGAACCAACTCGTTGCTCGGTAAGGGAATCAAGTCCAATGGCAAGTGCGGATTTAATCCGTATACCACTTCAAAAGGTGAATGGGCCGTGGCATAACCGGGTGATCGGTTGTATGCGAATTCAGCATGAGCAAGTTTAACGTCCCAATCTTTCTGAGTTTTATTTACCAACCCTCGTAATAATGCTCCCAAGGTTCGATTAGTTACCTCGGTCTGTCCGTCGGTTTGCGGGTGATGTGAAGTACTGAATAGGAGTTTAGTACCTACTTTCCTCCATAAAGTATTCCAGAAGTAACTCAGAAATTTGGAATCTCGATCCGACACGATAGTTTTTGGAACTCCGTGTAAACGAACTATCTCCCGGAAGTACAAGTCCGCCACGTTGCTTGCATCATCGGTTTTGTGGCACGCGACAAAGTGATCCATTTTCGAAAAACGGTCGACGACCACCATGATCGAGTCCTTGCCTCGTTGAGTACGAGGTAAAGCCACAATAAAATCCATCGAGACATCCTCCCACGGTCGTAACGGTATCGGCAACGGCATGTATGTACTCGACTTGAACGAACTTTTCATCATATGACAAGTTACGCATTTGCCCACGATTGTGCTGACGTCACCATACATCTTCGGCCAAAAGAAATGTTCTTTTAGCACCTCTACAGTCTTGGTCGAGCCGAAGTGACCGGCTAGTCCTCCTCCGTGCGCCTCCCGAACCAGCAATTCCCGAATTGTATGTCTCGGCACACATAATTTATTCCCCTTAAAGAGAAAGCCATCCTGTAAAACAAATTCCTCGTACGGGGCCGTTTTACAACGGTTAAAAATTTCCCCGAAGTCCAAATCGTCGTTGTAGTGATCTTTCAAAGTCTCGAACCCCAACAAACGAACATCTAGCATCGACAGTAAGGCATACCGTATCGATAGTGCATCCGCCACTACATTACTCTTCCCGTCTTTGTACTTGGATGAAAAGTGAAAAGATTGTAAAAATTCCACCCATTTTGCATGTCTCGGGCTTAGCTTACTTTGTCCGTTGATGTATTTCAACGACTCGTGATCCGAATGCAGCACGAAATGTTTCGAACGCAGATAATGACTCCAATGATCGAGTGCTCTTACGATAGCATAGAACTCCTTGTCGTAAGTACAATAATTCACTCGGGCGCCACTTAACTTCTCCGAAAAATAGGCAATGGGATGGCCGCTCTGAATAAGCACTGCCCCGATTCCAACTCCGCTAGCGTCGCATTCTACCTCAAACGGTTGTGAAAAATAGGGCAACGTCAAAATCGGCGCTTCACATAATTTTCCCTTTAAGTTTTCAAAAGCCTTTTGGGCCGTTTCGTTCCAAGCAAAGGTTCCCTTTTTCAGACACTCCGTGATCGGGCTGGATATAGTGCTAAAGTCCCGTATGAATCGTCGGTAAAACGAAGCGAGGCCATGAAATGACCGTACCTCCGTGATTGTCTTTGGGGTCGGCCACGACTTGATTGCCGCAATCTTCTCTTGGTCGACCGAAACTCCATATTTCGAAACAACATAGCCGAGAAAGACAAGACTCTCGACTAGGAAAGTACACTTCTCCCGTTTTCCATAAAGTTTTTGTTCTCTTAGCGTCTCAAACACGTACCGCAAATGTTCGAGATGTTCTTCTACGGACCGACTGTAGATCAAAATGTCGTCTAGGTACACGACAACAAACTTTCCCAAGAAAGGTTTAAGAACCTCGTTCATCAACCTCATAAAAGTGCTCGGGGCGTTGGTAAGGCCGAATGGCATCACAACCCATTCGTAAAGTCCATTCTTCGTCTTAAACGCCGTTTTCCATTCGTCTCCCTCTCGCATGCGGATTTGATGGTATCCGCTCCGTAAATCAACTTTGGAAAATATAACCGAGCCATGTAACTCGTCCAGCATGTCGTCTAGTCTCGGGATGGGAAACCGATACTTGACGGTGATGTTATTCACGGCTCTACTGTCAATACACATTCGCCATGTTCCGTCTTTTTTTGGTACGAGTAGAACTGGAACCGCACACGGACTTAAACTTTCTCGGACATATCCGTGATTCATGAGTTCGTCAATTTGACGTTGTAGTTCTTTGGTTTCTTCGGGATTACAACGATACGCCGCTTTGTTCGGTAATGGAGCTCCCGGTATAAGATCAATCTGGTGTTCAATCCCGCGGATAGGTGGTAATCCTACCGGCAAGTCTTCGGGAAATATGTCCGAAAACTCGTGTAATAGTGCATCTATCTCCTCCTCATTTTGCGATTTGGTGGCAAGATTTCGGACCTCCTTGATCATCATCAAATAAACACGTTCGCCGTCGTCAATGGCGTGTTCGATTTCCTTCTCGTTTGCAAACATCGTAAGTTTCGGCCCTTCGACTTTTTTCGAACTCATCGTCCGGATAGCTTGGGGTGACATAGGTTTAAGGACAATTTTTTTACCTTTGTCACGTAGCTCATACTCATTACTCCTCCCTCGGTGCAGTACGTCCCGATCAAATAACCAAGGTCTTCCTAATAACACGTGACATGCGTCCATCGGTAATACATCGCATGTAATATCATCGCCATACGAACCCATGGTGAGTCCGACCTTCACTTGTCTTGAAACCTTCACTTTGTTTCCGTCATCGAGCCAATGGAGTGCATACGGCTTAGGATGGGCCGTGGTGACCAAGCCGAGTTTTGAAACCATCTCGCTTGATGCCACGTTTGTACAACTTCCACCGTCAATGATCAAGCTACACCATTTATCTCCGACACGACACTTCGTGTGGAAGATTTGGTCCCGTTGTTCTTCGTCACTTGGGGCGGCCTTTGTTTGCAACATGCGAAGGACAAGGTTCGTGTCATAGTTCGGGGCATCGTATGCCTCGCATTCTTCTTCTTCGTCAGCTTCTAAGTTAAAAACGTCTCCAACTCTTTCTTCTTCGGCTAATAATTCCTCTCGGGCGGCTATGGCTTCTCGTAACGTCACAATCCTCCGATTCGGACAAGCACTTTGATAGTGTCCAAATCCTTGACATTTGAAACATCGGACTTTAGATAGGCTCGTCTCTTTTGGTGTGGTAGGGGTTTTGGAATGGTAGTAACGGACTGGCTTGTGGTGACAGTTTTAGGAAACGAGCTAGAACTCGCGCCAAAGTTGGTATTTCCGTATTTAGGTGGGAATTCGGGTTTAGAGAGTTTGGTTTTGTTTTGATTTTCCAACTTTATGCAAAGTCCGCATAAAGTATCGAAGTCAGAATAGGGGTAGAGTTCCACGGAATTAGCAATATTTTTGTTCAAACCTCGTAGGAAACGGGACATGCGCAATTCTTCGCTTTCTTCAAGTTCTCCCATCAAGGATAAGTTTTCAAACTCCTTGATGTACTCCTCGACACTTAGCTTTCCTTGCGTGAGGTCAGAAATTTTTCGGTACAGACTTAGCTTGTGTGTAGCCGGGACATATCTTTTTCGTAGTTTCCTTTTTAGGGAATCCCACGAACGTATCTTCTCTTTTCCGGCACGACTTCTTTGCGTCTTCATTCGCTCAAACCAAAGGGAAGCTCCCTTTCCAAGTTTGAGAATCGCGTACCTGCAACGTACCTCGTCATTGAGCTCCTTGAACTCAGACATTCGTTCAATTTTTCTTTCCCACTCCAAATAAACTTCAGGATCGGTGCCGCCTACGAACTCCGGAAGTTCGCTGGTCTTGTATTCATCCGCATGTCGTGGTGCATGCATGGTGTCATGTCCTCGTCGTGCATGGATTCTGGGCTCCGGCAAGCCACGAAGAACGTCACGTAGTTGCGATACTTCTTCATCGGTGAAGGCCATCTTTTTTTTGTGATGTCGAGAACTGTGAGACAAATGTCTCTGATACCACTTATGATACGAATTACGCAAGTAATACGTATAAAACACAACGGAAGGTTAACAAGTAACAAAGTATCACTTGAATTTTGCTAAGGGTGGCCGAAAGTTGATGGTGTTCGGCCGTGAGGTAGTGTGATTTACGGAGTTTGGTGTGTTTTTATCGAACTAGACCTATAACTCGATAAAAGGGTAATCTCTTCCCAAGACCTTTTGAGAATTGATCAAAGTTAAAATCTCGAAACTCGTCGAAACAATAACTAAGGTTTGTCGAACTCGTTCAACGTATATTTCAAAGGAAATACAAAGTTTGTTATGATTCTCGATGAATTACAAGTACAACGAACACTACTATATATAGTAGTTTACAACCGTATTTAAAATACAACAAAACGAAAAAGACGAACTTCCTAGCAACATCATTTCGGCCGAAATCCAAGGATGATATCAAGTCTCTTGGTGTTATTAGGTGAAAGGGACATGAAGCACTCTTGGTCTTTGATGGTGACATGAAGTAGAACAAAATCCTCCTTCCCATGCATGCATTCGGCCGAAGACAAGGTAGGGAGATTTGGTGTAGATTTGTGATATCCTCCTTCTTGGAACTACATGGTGATAATGAAATGAGGGATAGTGACATGATGAAGAAAATCTTCACTCCATCCATTTGGTTCGGCCGTATGTGACAAGGTGGGGAAGGAGGGAATCACTTCTTTATTTTGTAAAGATATGAAGTCAAGATATGTCCCTTTCAAGCATGATATGGCCGATTTTCTCATGCTTTCGGACCGATTCCGTCGTCGAATTCTACGTTATTCCGATTCCGATTAACAACGTAACTCCAAGTCGCGTATTCTTTTCTCCCAAATATAATGATGCATGGACATGCGAATTTGCATCATCCTGGATGTCGATTTTTATTGGAGATTCTCCGACTGGAATATTAGATATCGTATCAACGTATATTTCAAAGAAATACAAGGTTTATTAATATTCAAGATATCTTACAAATACAACGAGTACTACTATATATAGTAGTTTCCAACCGTAAGAAAATACAACAAAACGAGAAAACGAAGCTTCCTAGTAACACACCAATCGGCCGAAAATATCCAAGGAGATACCAAGTATCTTGGTTTTATTAGGTGATTAAGACATGAAGTAATCTTGGACTTGTGATGGTGACATGAAGAAGATCTTCACCAAATGTCTTCAATTCGGCCGTATTCTTCAAGTAGGGAATAGGAGGATTTTTGTGAAGATATGATATCACCCCTTTGGAATTATTATGGTGATCATGACTTGAGGGAAAATGACATGAAGGATGAAAGTCTTCTTCAAATCTTGTTGTTTCGGCCGTTTGTTATCATGGTGGGGAAGGAGAATATCTTCATTATCTTGTCAAAGATATGAAGTCAAGTGAGGTCCCTTTCAAGCATGTCTTGGCCGAATTTTCATGCTTTCGGACCGATTCCGTCGTCGAGTTTTACGTTACTCCTGTTCCGATTAACAACGTAACTCCAATCCGCGTATTCTTTTCTCCCAAGTATAATGATGCATGGCCATGCGAATTTGCATCGTCGTGGATGTCCATTTTTATTGGAGCTTCTTCGATTGGAATATTAGATATCGTATCACATTGTGTTTTCTATTCTTGGTGAATGCTTTTCATCAAACCTTTGATTTTTATTCGACGCGTTTTCGAGTATTAATCCGATTGATTCTCAATAGGTCTTGAGAAGAAATCACTTATCGAATTATAGGTCTAATTCGATAAACCTTTGTTCTTGTTCAGTCGAATCACTTTGATCGATATTATTACTTTTTCCGATATTACTTCCATTTTTTATTTGTTCGAATTTTCATTGTCATATTCGATATTACTCCCACAAAATACATCTAAAAACACCCTACTTGTAAAAAGCCTTCCGCTATCATACACTTACATATACTCCGACCGATACGTATTCATCTCTTCCGGGATAATTCGTATCACGAATCTTATCAATAAACCCGAGTTTTCATAGCGTTCAGACTCGAATGCATATAATGTGGTCTTATATCCTATTAATAACACCTAATCAAGAAGTAAAAGTCTAATGGAAGCTACTATAGCGAATCCTTACTACAAGAAGACTTGATCAAGAAAGAAAAGACTAATCGGAGTTGTTATAGCCAATTCTGAGTTCAAAAGGCTCAAATCAAATTAATAAACCCGAGTTTTCATAGAGTTCTGACTCGCATGCATGTAACGTAGTCTTATCTCCTATTAACAAGACTTAATCAAGAAGTAAAGTCTTAGTCGGAACTATTATATCCAATCCTTGCTACAACAAGACTTAATCAAGAAGTAAAAGATTAATTGGAGTGGTTATAGCCGATTCTAAGTACAAAGGGCTCGAATCTAATCAACAAACCCGAGTTTTCATAGAGTTCCGACTCGAATGCATATAATGTGGTCGTAATTCCTATTAACAAGACTTAATCAAGAAGTAAAGGTCAAATTATAGATACTATAGCGAATCCTTGCTACAACAAGACTTGATCAAAAGATTAATCAGAGCGGTTATAGCCAATTCTTAGTACAAAAGGCTCGAATCTAATCAATAAACCCATGTTTTCATACAGTTCGGAATCGTATGCATCTAACGTGGTCTTATCTCCTGCTAACAAGACTTAATAAAGAAGTAATGACTTAATCGGAGCTATTATATCCAATCCTTGATAAGACAAGACTTAATCAAGAAGTGAGATTAATCGGAGATGTTATAGCGAATTCTGAGTACAAAAGGCTCGAATATAATCAATAAACCCGAGTTTTCATAGAGTTCCGACTCGAATGCATAAAATGTGGTCTTATCTTCTCCTAATAAGACTTAATCGAGAAGTAAAGGTTTAATTGGAGATATTACAGTGAATCCTTGCTACAATAAGACTAAATCAAGAAAGAAAAGATTAATCAGAGCAATTATGGTCAATTTTGAGTACAAAAGGCTCAGATCTAACCAATAAACCCGAGTTTTCATAGAGTTCCGACTCAAATGCATGCAAGGTTGGTATTGTATCCTATTAACAAGACTTAATCAAGAAGTAAAGGCTTAACCGGAGATGTTATATTCAATCCTTGCTACAACAAGACTTAATAAAGAAATAAAAGATTAATTGGAGCTGTTATAGCCAATTATGAGTACAAAAGGCTCGAATCTAATCAATAAACCTGAGTTTTCATAGGGTTCCGACTCGAATGCATTATATCCTATTGATAACACCTAATCAAGAAGTAAAATTTCAATGGAAGCTTATAGCGAATCCTTGCTAGAAGAAGACTTTTTCAAGAAAGAAAAGACTAATCGGAGCTGTTATAGCCAATTATGAGTTCAAAAGGCTCGAATCAAATTAATAAACTGATACGAATTAACGTATGATATGTACGTAAATTCGTCGGAAAATGCAGCGGTTATCTTTATTTCCTCACAACACTCGTTTTTGTGTAACACTCGTAATATTCAACCGAAAGTAGGGCAATTCGGCTTTGTGAAAATACGAATAAAAATGAAAGTAGATTATCAAACTAGACCTATAGTTTGATAAAACAATCTCTCCTCAAGACCTATTGAGAATTGATTAAATTACAACTCGAAAACGCGTCGAATTATAATTGAAGTGTGCTGAAAATCATTCAACTAGAATACATAACATGTATTTCGTTTTTGCAAGCTTCAAGATGGTTTATTCAAGGTTGAGGATGAGGCTATTATATAGCCTTTACAACTTACTAATGAGTTTAAACAAGATCACCAAAATCTAGCTAAAATACAAGCAAGTAATAAACTAAGCTATCAAGACTTTTGACAAAGATAGAAAAATGACACAAGTTTGGCTCCTTCCTTAGCATTTCGGCCGTGGGGTTCTTGAAGTAGTGGACAAGATATTTCTCATGTGATATCTTCTTGCAAGTCTTTGATAAGGATAGAAAATGAGATCAATCATCTTGGTGTCTTCTTCCTCCTTGATTTCGCCGATTTGGGAGATGGTGACATGAACTAAATCTTCAACAATCTTGATATGGTGGACTTTGAACAAAAATACAACAAACTTTGAAAGTAGTGGGGACAAAGATCCTTCATGGATCCTTCAAAGAATCGGCCAAATCTTCCCTTAACATGGCCGATTTTGTATGCATGAACATGCATACGTATGCATGTTTTGATACGTCTAAGTTATCCCGGTTCCGATGATTAAGATCGTTCCAATTTCCGCGGATGTTTTCTCACCAAAGTACGTAGGTGCATGTGCATGCAACTTGGTATCGTCACCTACGTCGATTCTTACTTCGCTTGCTTCGTTTGGAGATGCCGTAATCGCATCATCCCCTCCCCCTTTGAAAGGAATTGACCTCAATTCGGTGATTCCCTCGTCGTCAAGGTAAGAAGATAGATCGCCCACGTTAAAAGTGGCGTGCACCCCATAGTCGCCCGGAAGTTCTACTTTATACGCATTGTCGTTCACCTTTCCCACGATTTTGTAAGGCCCCTCGGCCCTCGGCATAAGTTTGTTCTTGCGTTTGCTCGGAAATCTCTCTTTTCTTAAGTGTACCCAAACCAAGTCGCCTACTTCGAATAGTCTCGGTTTTCTGTGATTGTTGGATTTCCGTTTGTATTCATCATTCACCTCTTTGATTCGATCATGTATTTGTCCGTGCAATTTGATCATCGACTTAAGTTTCGACTCCGCATCTTTGTGTACCAACTCGTCTTTCGGCAATGGAATCAAGTCTAAGGGTATATAAGGATTTAACCCGTAAACGATTTCGAAAGGAGAATGTGCCGTAGCATGTGTAGGGGATCGGTTATAGGCAAATTCCGCATGAGCAAGCTTCACGTCCCAATCCTTTTGCGTTTTATTCACAAGTCCTCGCAACAACGTTCCTAATGTTCGATTTGTGACCTCGGTTTGACCATCGGTTTGTGGATGGTGCGAAGTGCTAAATAAGAGCTTCGTTCCCACTTTCCTCCATAAAGTATTCCAAAAATAGCTAAGGAATTTCGAATCTCGATCCGACACAATAGTCTTCGGTACTCCATGTAAACGAACCACCTCTCGGAAGTATAAGTCGGCCACGTTGCTTGCGTCGTCGGTTTTGTGGCAAGCCACGAAATGAGCCATCTTTGAGAACCGATCAACAACCACCATAATAGCATCTTTACCTCGTTGAGTACGGGGTAAAGCGACGATAAAGTCCATGGATACATCTTCCCACGGTCTTTCTGGAACCGGTAGAGGCATATATGATCCCGGTTTGAATGAACTCTTCGAGATGTGACATGTTACACATTTACTTAAAACATTGTAAACGTCTTTTAGCATTTTAGGCCAAAAGAAATGTTCTTTTAGTACTTCCAACGTTTTAGCCGTGCCAAAATGTCCTGCTAAACCACCTCCATGAGCTTCCCGGACCAATAATTCCCGAACCGCCTGTTTTGGAACACAAAGCCTATTTCCTTTAAATAGGAAATCATCTTGTAACATGAACTCCCCGAACGGACCAGATTTGCAACGAGTAAAAATTTCTCCGAAATCCTCATCATTTTCATAGCATTCCTTCAATATTTCGAAACCAAGTAACCGAACCTCCAGAGTAGAAAGTAAGGCATACCTCCTAGATAACGCATCCGCAACGACATTGCTTTTACCGTCTTTGTACTTGGATGAAAAGTGAAATGATTGTAGGAATTCCACCCACTTGGCATGCCTCGGACTCAGTTTATGTTGCCCGTTAATGTACTTTAATGATTCGTGATCCGAGTGTAGGATAAAATGCTTCGTCCGCAAGTAATGACTCCAATGATCAAGGGCCCGTGCGATAGCATAGAATTCTTTATCGTAAGTACAATAATTCAACCGAGCCCCGTTCAACTTCTCCGAAAAGTAAGCGATAGGTCGTTTACCTTGAATAAGAACCGCTCAATTCCAACTCCGCTAGCGTCACACTCAACTTCGAATGGTTGAGAAAAATCGGGTAGTGTTAGAATCGGTGCTTCGCATAACTTGGCCTTTAACTTCTCGAAAGCTCCTTGGGCAGCCCCGTTCCATACAAATGGTCCTTTTTTTAAACACTCCGTTATCGGGCTTGAGATGGTGCTGAAGTCTCGAATAAACCTCCGGTAAAAGAAGCAAGTCCGTGAAATGATCTCACTTCCGTCACGGTCGTAGGGGTCGCCAAGATTTAATTGCTTCGATTTTTGTTTGATCAACCGCCACTCCGTCCTTCAAACGACATAGCCGAGAAAGACTATACTTTCGACTAGGAACGAACACTTCTCTTTTTCCATACAATTTTCGGTCCCTCAAGGTTTCAAAGATTAGCCTTAAGTGCCCGAAATGTTCTTGTAGTGACTGACTATAGATTAGAATGTCATCCAAATACACAACCACGAACTTCCCCGAAATGGTTTAAGTACCTCGTTCATCAACCTCATGAAGGTACTAGGCGCATTTGTAAGACCGAAAGGCATAACGGTCCACTCATATAATCCATTTTTCGTTTTGAAGGCCGTCTTCCACTCGTCACCTTCTCGCATTCGGATTTGATGATATCCGCTTCGTAAATCAACTTTGGAAAAGATCACCGAACCATGTAGTTCGTCTAACATATCATCAAGTCTCGGGATAGGGAACCGATACTTGACGGTGATATTGTTCACGGCCCGACTATCCACACACATCCGCCAAGAACCGTCTTTCTTAGGGACAAGTAAGACCGAACCGCACACGGACTCAAACTCTCCGGACATATCCGCGGTCCAAAAGCTCTTCGACTTGTCGTTGTAACTCCTTCGTCTCTTCGGGATTACATCTATATGCGGCTTTATTAGGAAGTGGTGCTCCGGTATAAGATCAATTTGGTGTTCGATACATGAATAGTGGTAAACCCGACGGTAATTCTTCGGGAAAAACATCCTCAAATTCGTGTAACAACACATCTAGCTCTCCGTCATTTCGTACTCCTATGTTCTCGTCCCGTGTCTCTTTAACCATCACCAAGTATACTCGCTCCCCGTCATTAATGGCATGTTCCATTTCTCTTTCACTAGCAAGCATGGTAAGTTTTGGTTTCTCCACTCGACTAGAACTCATTGAACGGATGGCTTGCGGGGACATCGGTTTGAGTACAATCTTCTTTCCTTTGTCTTGTAATTCATATTCATTACTTCGACCTCGATGTAAAACATCTCGGTCGAACATCCACGGTCGTCCCAAAAGCACGTGGCATGCGTCCATCGGGAGTACGTCACATAACACATCGTCTCCGTAAGATCCCATAGTTAAGTTGACCCGTACTTGTCTTGTCACCTTCACCTTGCTTCCATCATCGAGCCAATGTAAAGCATATGGTCTCGGGTGAGCCATAGTAGTTAGACCGAGCTTGGTGACCATCTCGTTTGATGCCACATTCGTGCAACTCCCTCCGTCTATTATCAAGCTACACCATTTTTCTCCGACTTTGCATTTGGAATGAAAAATCTGGTCTCTTTGTTCCGTGTCACTTGGAATAATTTTGGTATGTAATGCTCGAAGCACTAAAGTAGTATCATATTCCGGAGCGTCATAAGTCTCGCAATCTTCATTTTCTTCCTCGGCCTCCACGTTAAGTACGTCACCAAGGCCTTCCTTCTCGTCCTCGACTAAAAGTTCGTCTCGGACCGCAAGAGCTTCTCTCAAAGTGACCACCCGTTTATTTGGACATGCATTTTGATAGTGACCAAAGCCTTGACATTTAAAGCATCGTACTTTAGCCAAGCTCGTTTCCTTGGAAACGTGAGGACCCTTTGGTGCCGGGGTAGGGACTTGAAAAGGTGCGGTCGTTTTCGTAGTAGAACTAGAGCCGGCACTTGCATTTCCGAATTTGTATGGGAATTCGGGTTTGGTAAACTTCAACTTGTTTTGAGCTTCGATTTTTATGCATAGTCCGCATAAAGTGTCAAAATCTCCGTATGGGTATAATTCCACCGTATTTGAAATGTTTCGGTTTAGGCCACGTAAGAAACGTGACATTCTTTGTTCTTGATTTTCTTCAAGTTCCCCCATTAAGGCCAAGCCTTCAAATTCATCGATGTATTCTTCCACACTTAGTTTCCCTTGTACGAACTCCGCAATTTTTCGGTATAAGGTTAACCGGTGTGATGTCGGGACATACCTTTTACGTAGTTTCTTTTTTAAAGAATCCCAAGAACGGATTTTCTCTTTTCCCGCACGAGCTCGTTGTGCTTTCATTCCCTCGAACCATAAGGAAGCGCCCTTCCCTAACTTGAGAATTGCGTATTTGCAACGTTTCTCATCGTTGAGGTGTTTGAAGTCGAACATACGTTCAATCTTCCTCTCCCACTCCAAGTAAACTTCGGGATTAGTACCTCCGACAAATTCCGGAAGTTCATTAACTTTAAATTCGTCCACATGACGTGGTGAATGTGCGTCATATACTCCTCTTCTTGCTTGAAATCGTGGTTCTTGCATGGTGTGTAGTGCTTCACGTAGTTTCTGCATGAAATCGTCGGAAAAATCCATGATACGGTAGTTTTGATAAGAAAAATCGCCAAGAGAATTTCGCCAAGGAAGTAACCTTGGGCTCCGATGCCACTTATGATACGAATTAACGTATGATATGTACGTAAATTCGTCGGAAAATGCAGCGGTTATCTTTATTTCCTCACAACACTCGTTTTTGTGTAACACTCGTAATATTCAACCGAAAGTAGGGCAATTCAGCTTTGTGAAAATACGAATAAAAATGAAAGTAGATTATCAAACTAGACCTATAGTTTGATAAAACAATCTCTCCTCAAGACCTATTGAGAATTGATTAAATTACAACTCGAAAACGCGTCGAATTATAATTGAAGTGTGCTGAAAATCATTCAACTAGAATACATAACATGTATTTCGTTTTTGCAAGCTTCAAGATGGTTTATTCAAGGTTGAGGATGAGGCTATTATATAGCCTTTACAACTTACTAATGAGTTCAAACAAGATCACCAAAATCTAGCTAAAATACAAGCAAGTAATAAACTAAGCTATCAAGACTTTTGACAAAGATAGAAAAATGACACAAGTTTGGCTCCTTCCTTAGCATTTCGGCCGTGGGGTTCTTGAAGTAGTGGACAAGATATTTCTCATGTGATATCTTCTTGCAAGTCTTTGATAAGGATAGAAAATGAGATCAATCATCTTGGTGTCTTCTTCCTCCTTCATTTCGGCCGATTTGGGAGATGGTGACATGAACTAAATCTTCAACAATCTTGATATGGTGGACTTTGAACAAAAATACAACAAACTTTGAAAGTAGTGGGGACAAAGATCCTTCATGGATCCTTCAAAGAATCGGCCGAAATCTTCCCCTTAACATGGCCGATTTTGTATGCATGAACATGCATACGTATGCATGTTTTGATACGTCTAAGTTATCCCGGTTCCGATGATTAAGATCGTTCCAATTTCCGCGGATGTTTTCTCACCAAAGTACGTAGGTGCATGTGCATGCAACTTGGTATCGTCACCTACGTCGATTCTTACTTCGCTTGCTTCGTTTGGAGATGCCGTAATCGCATCATAAACCCGAGTTTTCATAGAGTTCTGACTCGAATGCATGTAACGTGGTCTTATCTCCTATTAACAAGACTTAATTAAGAAGTAAAGGCTTAATCAGAGCTATTATATCTAATTGTTGCTACAACAAGACTTAGTCAAGAAGTAAAAGATTAGTCGGAGCTATTATATCCAATCCTTGCTAAAACAAGACTTAATCAATATGTGGAAGATTAATCGGAGATGTCATAGCCAATTCTAAGTACAAAAGGCTCGAATATAATCAATTAACCCGAGTTTCAAAGAGTTCCGACTCGAATGCATGTAACGTAGTCTTATCTCCTATTATCAAGACTTAATCAAGAAGTAAAGGCTTAATCGGAGCTATTATTTCCAATCCTTGCTAAAACAAGACTTAATCAAGAAGTGAGATTAATCGGAGTTGTTATAGCCAATTCTGAGTACAAAAGGCTCGAATCTAATCAATAAACCCGAATTTTCATAGAGTTCCGACTCGAATGCATATAACGTAGTCTTTTCTCCTATTAACAAGACTTAATCAAGAAGTAAAGGCTTATTCGGAACTATTATATCTAATCCTTGCTACAACAAGACTTAATCAAGAAGTAAAAGATTAATCGGAGCTTTTATAGCCGATTCTAAGTACAAAAGGCTCGAATCTAATCAATAAACCCGAGTTTTCATAGAGTTCCGACTCGAATGCATGTAATGTGGTCTTATCTCCCATTAACAAGACTTAATCAAGAAGTAAAGGTCAAATCGGAGATTCTATAGCGAGTACTTTACTACAACAAGACTTAATCAAGAAAGAAAAGATTAATCAGAGCTGTTTTAGCCAATTCTAAGTACAAAAGGCTCGAATCTAATCAATAAACACGTGTTTTCATACAGTTCCGACTCGAATGCAGGTAACATGGTCTTATCTCCTATTAACAAGATTTAATCAAGAAGTAAAGGCTTAATCGGAGCTATTTTATCCAATCCTTACTAAAACAAGACTTAATGAAGAAGTGAAAGATTAATCGGAGCTGTTATAGCCAATTCTAGGTACAAAAGGCTCGAATATAATCAATGAACCTGAGTTTTCATAGCGCTCCAACTCGAATGCATGTAACGTAGTCTTATCTCCTATTAACAAGACTTAACCAAGTAATAAAAGATTAATCAGCGCGATTTTAGCCAATTCTTAGTACAAAAGGCTCGAATCTTATCAATAAACCCGTGTTTTCATACAGTTCCGACTCGAATGCAGGTAACATGGTCTTATCTCCTATTAACAAGATTTAATTAAGAAGTAAAAGCTTAATCGGAGCTATTGTAATCAGAGCGTTTATAGCCAAGTCTTAGTACAAAAGGCTCGAATCTAATCAATAAACCCATGTTTTCATACAGTTCCGAATCGAATGCATGTAACGTGGTCTTATCTCGCACTACTAAGACTTAATAAAGAAGTAAAGGCATAATCGAAGCTATTATATCCAATCATTGCTAACACAAGACTTAATCAAGAAGTGAAAGATTAATCAGAGATGTTTTAGCGAATTCTGAGTACAAAAGGCTCGAATATAATCAATAAACCCGAGTTTTCATAGAGTTCCGACTCGAATGCATGTAACGTGGTCTTATCTCCTATTAACAAGACTTAATCGAGAAGTAAAGGTTTAATTGGAGAGATATTACAGTGAATCTGATACGAAACCGACCATTCCAAGCGAAGAAAACGAAGTAAGAATTGACGTAAAATACATCAACCATACTCCAACATACTTAGGCGAGAAAACGGATACGAGACCCGGAGTTACCTCGGAGTAACTTAAAACTTACATCTTGGGGAAGGGGTCCAAGTGGTAAAGGCAAAACAATAAAAGAATTTCAGCATTTTCTTTATTATAAAAGCAACAGGATTCTCGGCAGCATGCTTTGTGAACCTTGGACAAAACCCATCTTTTACTCTTGTTTGCAAGTGACGTGGGGAACCTTTTATTTTCTTTTGTTTATTTTAAGTTGTACTTGTAATAGTTTAGATTATCTTGTCAGGCTACTTTTGCCTATAAATAGTGGTGATGGAGTTGTAATGAAGGAGATTATTAAATGATAAAACAACATACCTTGTGTATTGTTTAAGTGTTGGACGAGTTTCCTTCAAAACTATGATTATTATTCGACGCGTTTTCGAATCTTAATCTGATTGATTCTCAATAGGTCTTGAGAAGAAATCACTTTGTCGAATTATAGGTCTAGTTCGATAAAACAACTATTTCCTGTCCTGTTTCGATATTTTTCTTGTTTTTGATACAGGGTTATACTTGTTCGGGATTCTGCATCAAGTGTTGTTCGATCGTTCGAAATTGTTTCCTATTTTCAATTAGCATCCGACCGAAACTTCCTGTTTCGAGTGCCGCTGTTTGGAGGTTGCCTGTTCGAGTCATTTCCATTCGGCCAGTTCCTGTCTTGTTGCTGTATCGAGCTGCTGTCATCATTTCCTATCGCGTGCACGTACCGCTTGCCAGTGTTATTGCTGTAGCGAACTGTTGTTATCAGTTCCTGACAGTTTCTTGCTGTTCGCTTCCGCTCGTCAAAACATCTTGCCGCTGTATCGATAGAGAATTCGTATCATAAGTGATATCGGAGCCCCAGGCTCTTGATCTTTGGCATTATGGATCTCAACGGCGCTGATTTCTTGGCAAAACTTCGCGACGCATTGCGTGACATACCAGAACAATGCGACCAGCGTTGGCAACCTAGGCGTGGTGACTATGAGCGACCCTCAGGCCATGTCGAAGAGTTCAAGGTTAAAGACCTCGACGAAGAGAAACGTTGAAAGTACGCAATTCTCAAGTTGGGGAAAGGCGCTTCGCTTTGGTACGAAGGAGTGAAAACGCGAAGAACCCGTGTGGGAAAGGAAAAGATCCGTTCATGGGATTCGTTAAAAAGAAAACTTCGTAAGAGATATGTACCAACGTCGCATCGATTGTCCTTGTACAGGAAGATTGCAGACCTCATGCAAGGAAAATTGAGTGTCAGTGAATACATTGAGGAATTTGAGAATCTGACCTTAATGGGAGAAATAGAGGAGAATGAGGAGCAGAAGATGTCGCGATTCTTGCGTGGCTTGAACCGAAGCATAGCTAACTCAGTGGAATTATATCCATACGAGGACTTCGATACGTTATGTGGGCTATGTGTGAAGTTGGAAGCTCAAAACAAGATCAAGTTGTATAAACCCGAGTTTCCAGCCAAATTTGGAAACCCAAGTGCCGGTTCTAGTTCAACTACTAAGGCAACTGTACCAACTCCGGTCCCTGTTGCGATTCCTAAAGCCCCCTACGTACCGAAGGAGATGAGTTTGGCTAAAGTAAGATGTTTCAAATGCAAAGGGTTCGGACAATATCAAAATGCTTGTCCAAACAAACGAGTGGTAACACTAAGAGAAGCTGTCACGATCCGAGACGAGTTGTTGGTCGAGGACGAAAAGGATAGACTGGGTGATGTATTTGATTTCAGCATGAAGGACGGAGAAGGAGAAGAATGTGAGACTTACGATGCTCCAAACTATGACACGACTTTAGTTCTGCGTACTCTACAGGCCAAAGCTGTTTCGAATGAGTCGGAACAGCGGGATCAAATATTTCACACAAAGTGTCAAATCGAAAATAAATGGTGTAGTTTGATCGTTGATGGAGGGAGTTGCACCAACGTAGCTTCCAGCGAGATGGTGACTAAACTCGAGCTGACCACTACGGCTCACCCGAAACCTTACATTTTGCATTGGCTCGATGATGGGAGCAAAATAAGGGTGACTAAACAAGTGAGGATTGGACTAACCATGGGTTCGTATGAAGACAACGTATTATGTGTTGTACTCCCAATGGATGCATGCCATGTACTTTTGGGAAGGCCATGGATGTTTGATAGGGACGTTTTACACAGAGGAAGAAGCAATGGGTACGAGTTACGAGATAAGGGCAAAAAGATTGTGCTTAAATCAATGTCACCTCAAGGTATTCACTCTATGAGTTCTAGTCGGAGTGAAAAACCAAAACTGGCCATGTTTGCTAGCGAACGGGATGTGGAACATGCTATTAATGATGGCGAGTGTGTGTACTTGTTGATTCTGAAGGAGACACGGAATGGTAACATGGTTGCGCGGAACAACGAAAGGATGGATGCCTTATTGCACGAATTTGCGGATGTTTTTGCCGAAGAATTACCGTCGGGTTTGCCACCTATTCGTGGCATTGAACATCAGATCGACCTCATACCGGGTGCGTCGCTCCCTAACAAAGCTGCCTATAGATGTAATCCCGAGGAGATGAAGGAATTACAAAACCAAATCGAAGAACTAATGAACCGCGGGTATGTTCGAGAAAACCTAAGTCCTTGTGCGGTTCCGGTATTACTAGTTCCTAAGAAAGACGGATCTTGGCGAATGTGTATTGATAGTCGAGCCGTGAATAATATAACCATCAAGTATCGATTTCCAATTCCAAGGCTTGATGACATGTTGGACGAATTACACGGATCCGTGATCTTTTCAAAAGTTGACCTACGAAGTGGTTATCACCAAATCCGGATGCGAGAAGGAGACGAGTGGAAGACGGCCTTCAAAACTAAACACGGGCTGTATGAATGGACCGTTATGCCGTTCGGCCTTACGAATGCGCCGAGTACCTTCATGCGTTTGATGAATGAGGTTCTTAAGCCATTCTTGGGGAAATTTGTGGTTGTATATCTAGACAATCTTTTGATTTATAGCCGATCGTTGCAAGAACATTTCGGACACTTGAGACAAGTCTTCGAAACCCTTAGGGACCAAAGGCTGTATGGAAAAAGGGAGAAGTGCTCATTTTTGGTCGAAAGTATAGTCTTTCTTGGCAATGTTGTTTCAATGGACGGAGTGTCGGTGGATCAAGCAAAGATCGAAGCAATTAAGTCCTGGACAGTTCCCACTACAGTGATGGCAGTTAGATCGTTCCACGGACTGGCTTTATTTTATCGAAGATTCATTCGAGATTTCAGCACCATTGCAAGCCCAATAACCGAATGTTTGAAGAAAGGTATGTTTAGTTGGAGCCGGACTGCTCAGGAGTCGTTCGCAAATTAGAAGGCAAAGTTGTGCGAAGCACCAATCTTAGCATTACCCGATTTTTCGCAACCGTTCGAGATAGAATGTGATGCTAGCGGAGTTGGCAATGGAGCAGTTCTCATTCAAGGAAAGCGGCCTATTGCTTATTTTTCAGAAAAGTTAAACGGTGCTAGTCTCAATTATTGTACGTACGACAAGGAGTTTTATGCTATTGTGAGGGCTCTAGATCATTGGACTCACTATCTTCGGCCGAAGCATTTCATCATACATTCGGACCATGAATCATTGAAGTATATTAACGGACAACACAAGTTAAGTCCCAGGCATGCGAAGTAGGTGGAATTCTTACCAGCATTTCACTTCTCATCAAAGTATAAAGATGGCAAGAGCAATATTATAGCAGATGCATTGTCTAGGCGTTATGCCTTACTCTCTACCCTTGATGTTCGTTTGCTTGGATTCGAGACAGTGAAATAATATTACGACGGTGATGCGGATTTTGGCGAGACCTTCGCCATTTGCAAATCTAGACCGATAGGAGAATTTTCGATACAGGAAGGCTTCCTTTTTAAGGGAAATCGTCTTTGCTTACCCAAGCACATGATTCGAGAATTGCTGGTTCGGGAGGCTCACGGGGGAGGTTTAGCTAGCCACTTTGGTTTGACTAAGACATTAGATGTGCTGAAGGAATATTTTTATTGGCTAAAGATGCAGGGGGATGTTAGTAACATAATTAGTATGTGGTGACATGCCATGTTGCGAAGAGTTCGTTCAAACCAGGAATATACACACCTTTACCGATTCTGGGGAGGCCATGGGAAGATGTCTCGATGGATTTTATTGTGGCTTTACCTCGTACTCAATGAGGGAGGGATGCGATTATGGTAGTCGTAGATCGTTTTTCGAAATGGCTCATTTTGTAGCGTGCCACAAGACAGACGGTGCAAGCAATGTGGTCGACTTATACTTTCGAGAGGTGGTACGTTTACATGGGATTCCGAAGACTATTGTTTTCGATCGAGACTCCAAATTTCTCAGCTACTTTTGGAACATCCTATGGATGAAGGAGGGAACAAAACTCTTGTTTAGCACTTCACACCACCCTCAAACCGACAGGCAAACAGAAGTGACTAATCGAACCCTGAGAACACTGTTGCGAGGCCTGGTAGGCAAGACACAAAAGACTGGGATCTAAAACTGGCACATGCGGAGTTTGCTTATAACCGTTCTCCTACTCATGCCACGGCGCGTTCTCCATTCGAAGTAGTTTACAGCCTGAATTCTTACATACCGCTAGATTTAATTCCATTACCAAATGACGAATTGGTGCATAAGGACGCGGAGTCGAAACTGAAATCGATGATGAAATTACACGAACAAGTGCGTAACCAAATCAAGAAGGTAAATGAGACGTACAAAAGAAAATCGAACAAACAAAGAAAACCAAGAGTATTCGAGGTCGGGGATTTAGTTTGGGTGCATTTGAGGAAAGAACGATTCCCGAGTAAGCGTAAGAACAAGTTAATGCCACGAGCTGAGGGACCATTTAAAATAGTTGCGAAGGTGAACGATAATGCTAACAACTAAGAACTTCATGGAGTGCATGCTACTTTCAATATAGGTGATATATTTACTTATCTCGACGACAATGGGATTGCGGAATTGAGAACAATTCCTTTTAAAGAATGAGGGAATGATACGAAACCGACCACTCCAAATGAAGAAGACGAAGTAAGGATTGACATAAAACACCTCGACCATACTCCAACATACTTAGGCGAGAAAACGGATACGAGACCCGGAGTTACCTTGATAACCGGACCTGGAGTAACTTAAAACTTGCATCTTGGGGAAGGGGTCCAAGTGGTAAAGGCAAAACAATAAAAGAATTTCAGCATTTTCTTTATTATAAAAGCAACAGGATTCTCGGCAGCATGCTTTGTGAACCTTGGACAAAACCCATCTTTTACTCTTGTTTGCAAGTGACGTGGGGAACCTTTTATTTTCCTTTTCTTATTTTAAGTTGTACTTGTAATAGTTTAAATTATCTTGTCAGGCTACTTTTGCCTATAAATAGTGGTGATGGAGTTGTAATGAAGGAGATTATTAAATGATAAAACAACATACCTTGTGTATTGTTTAAGTGTTGGACGAGTTTCCTTCAAAACTATGATTATTATTCGACGCGTTTTCGAATCTTAATCTGATTGATTCTCAATAGGTCTTGAGAAGAAATCACTTTGTCGAATTATAGGTCTAGTTCGATAAAATAACTGCTTCCTATCCTGTTTCGATATTCTTCTTGTTTTTTATACAGGGTTATACTTGTTCGGGATTCTGCATCAAGTGTTGTTCGATCGTTCGAACTTGTTTCCTATTTTCAATTAGCATCCGACCGAAACTTGCTGTTTCGAGTGCCGCTGTTTGGAGGTTGCTGTTGTTGGTTTGATTCTTTAGTCTTATACTCGCAAGCGCACGATTTGTTCGATGTAGATATGCGGTGCAAGGTCGATTCCACAGGGAGGACTATACTAGTGAAGTCAAATGATTCCTATCGTTTTGAACCAAATTATATTAAATTCTAACCTAGTCCCAAATAATTTATTTTTGAATGGTTATAATAATTGCATTAAATAACAGTAATTTTTAAGTAGATTTTAGATAAATTGATTTTAAATAATTTACTAGGGTTTAGAGTCCACCAATGTCTATTTATTATTTATTTTATATTTTAATTCCAAGAAATTCAGGGAATAGATTCTGAAATCAATCTCACTATTTCCCTATAGATTTGACAATAAGTACAAAATTATAATTTAAATATAGATTTTCCTTCGCTTAAAAATGTAATTTCTAAGCATTATATGTATCCAATTTAATGGAAAACAAATAATCAAAGAAATTAACTAATATCAATAATCACAAAGCAAGGGGAATTTATAACTATCAAAAATACGTGATATAATTGATGAAATAATATTCCCTATTGAAGCGAAAATCATAATCGTTAAAAATATTTATTTGGAATTATTATATAAATATTAATAATAATATAGACATGGTTTCATCATAACCCCAAGAAAAGAAAATTACTCACTCATAATAACAACACAAATAAATAAATATTCCATAATATTATTACACAAATATAATTTTATTACACAATATTTTTTTCTCTCCCTTACAATAATATCTCTCTATTTTATCTCCTTTTTCTCCTCCCCAAACACTACACAATCATCCCCTATTTATACTACTTCAAACTCAATAAAATAATCATTTTTACAATTAAAAATTCCACCCCAACAATAATACACGGTGCCATGAGTGCTGATGTCATGGATGACATCAGCACAGAGTTGAAATTCGGTCCAATCAGGTGTTGACACGTGGCGCATATGGTCCGTCTATTTAATTGTCCTTCGAACGGTCATAACTTCTTCATACGAACTCGGATTTGGATGATTTTTTTAAAACGATCGTCTCGACGAGACGAATAAAGTGAGACCAGTCGTGACTATATTTGAGTTTTGTAAAAATATCGCCCTTGAACCAATTGATCTCTTGTCTGGGTTGGTTAACCTGCAGATATAATTTAATTCCAATTAATTATCCAAAAATGACATAAAATTATAGAAAATTCTAAGAAAATGAAATAATATAAATATATGGTAAAACAAATAAATTATCACACAAAACACACAATTATATACATAAAATACTAATAAAAATATTACTCAAAATATACTAAACAAATTACCCCACACTTATCTTTTGCACGTCCTCGGGCAAATCTTATACCCGAGTTATAATACTCATATGCTGAAAAAATCATGACAAAACCAATATCAAGAGAGAACAAGTGATCATGACCCAAGTGAGATCAGAGAAAAATAGGATGCCGCACCAAATTCTAACAACTTCATTGAGAATCGAATGCCAAAAGATTCAATACCCTCACAGTGGATATCACTCTTCACTCAAGTGTATATACGGGATATTCGAGAAGAGTTCACTCATATCAAAGCATAATGTGTCATTACCATATGCTTGGTCAAATCAAATCTCCACTACTTAAAAATAAACTCATGCATAAATCAAAAGGTCTTTCATTTGGTTGTAACGTGGCTTTGGGAATGGGTAGGATAAAGGGAAAATTATGAGGTTTGCTAGCCAAGATCAATTGTGAATTTAGATGCATAACAAATCCTACAAATAACAATCAACACCCCCTTCGTAATGAAAACTCTCAACCCATCATCCCCAAGTTATTCTGCATGGTATTTGAATATTCATCCGTAAGGTCATACTCTTGTGTAAGGAAAAGTATGCAATGGATCTTACGGAAGGATTTATGTATCACTTAAAGGATAGTTCAAGTGCTATTTTATGTATATATAGTGATGATTTTCGCACTTGACCTCCGTTTTTTTTTTTTTTTTTTTAGATTTTTTTGGCCTTTATTTATATTTTTTTGGTTCAATACTCCAATGTACTTCACACCATTACACTTTCAACAAAAGCTATTAATCTCCACAATACTCTTATGAACATCGGCCCCTATTTGTCACAAAAAAAAAAAAAAAAAAAAAAACATCTAGTTCACAATTAAATCTTTGACTAGAGGGTGCAAATGGATGAGTCATCAACAAGAATGGATAATGGCTAAAGTAATGTGCTTGATCAAAGAAATAGGCTCAGGCTCAATGGGGCTTCTAAGGATAAAATGTAATGGGTGGGAAAAATATAAGCCAACAAGGGTTAATCCTAATTGCCTTTATCATCTTAATGCAAGAGTTTATGAATGTAGTCTCGAAATGTATAAATGAGCAAGTTCTAGAATGAACACAATATGTTTGACCACACAACAAAAAATATAGAGCGTATATATAAGGATTGCTCTAAGGCTCAAAACTCACAAAAAGGGTGTTGTGTACTGAATCCCATACACCTTCATCCAAATCCATTATCAAAACCAGTGAAATATCCCAAAAATGATTTTTTCACTAACGTTTTCTCAAGAAAATGGTGCCGTGATTTTCAGCCCTTTTTTTTTATTTAATATTGCATATATATATATATAGATATAGATATAGATATACACCTTCCCCCACACTTAATGATAAACAATATCCTTATTGTGTAAAAAGAACAATGGAGTAAGGGTTTAAATAAGACTTCCCTGTTTATGAAAGACGACGCTTTGCTCAAGCCCTTTTTTTTTTTTGGACCTGCAAGAAATAAGTGTGGCAAAACAACAAAAGAAAATATATACCCGGAAGTATAACACAAACAACCTAGATGCGCTTCAAGAGAGTCCGAAGAGTCGCCTTACGCTGCCATCAATGCTTTTATTAAAAACAAACAGAAAAAGTAATAGAAATAACAATACATAAATCATTGGATAGATGCGCGTCAAGAGATCGAAAAGAAAACTCCTTAAGCCGCCATCATTTTCACGATTTTTACACTCGCTAAAAAGTAAAAACAACAAGAGGGATGAAGTGGGATATCGGAGGAAAGGAATGTATCAATTTTGCGTTTCCGCACGGTGAAATCTTCCATCCAAACAATATTAGCTAGAGTGAGTGCAGTTCAGAACAAATGCAATAAGTTTTTGATCGGCTCTTGGTGTTGTTGCAACAACTATGATTCGTTTAGCACGCTCGGAAATAAAACCTTTTCAAGAGTAGTTGATGAAAGATAGTAAACCATCGAAGAAACCATTGACATTTAGCGAGACCTATTGGTTTCGTATGAACATTTAGTCAGCTCTGGTAACCACATGAAAAAGTTCCTCAAGAGTGCCAAAACCACCGGAAGGGTGATAAAGGCATCGGCATTATTTATCATGTGAGTTATGCGGTCTTGCATATTCACAGCTCTGAACTCATCTCCAATAGTTGCTCCGGTGATTTTACTTTCACCAGAGGTTTTGGAATGATTCCCAACACTCTTACTCCTTCCAGATAGGCGACGGCTGAGACGTCCCATTAATCCTAGACTTCCTCCTTCGTAAACTACATGAATGCATTTTTTCCTAAGGTACGACCCAAGTTGTGGGTCTTGATAAAGCAAGCCTCTTTCCCATGACAAGCTCCACCAAAAATGCAGATGGAGTTAAATCTTTTTGCGGAAGATGATGATTCCATTTTTTTTTTTTTTTGAAAAGAAAATTACTTAGAGAGATAATGAAAAGAATACAAGTTTGAGGGATGCGTAAAAGAAACAACCGCAATGTTTATTTATAGATGCAAAATAAAGTAAAAAGATTTATCAAATCAGTGACTGCGTTAATTGCGCTTCAACTACTCAATAGAATAATGAATGCATTTATTGCGTATCACGTTTTTATTCGTAAAATCTAAAAAAGCGACAAAAATAAAGATACTCACGTGTATACGGTAGTTGTGATTGTGGCTCACATCTTCCTCGATTTTACGTTCGAACGGCTTAAACGCCTTCTATGAGTCGGGAGAAGCTTCCCATCCAATTTTCTTACAAATTGGCAACAGGTCTTTTAACGTCGATTCCCAAGACGTTGTTCATATTCGGTTTGAATTTATTCCACAAACATCGAATCCCGTAATGTACGAGTCCACTAGGATGCGTGTCAAGAGAAATTTCGATATCATCTAAATTCTCCTTATTCGGACCATCCTTGATGAACTGAATTTTATCTTCTCTGTTTGTGGAAGGAATTCCTAAAGATCGACATCTTGAATCAGTTCCACCTAGCACATTTGTAGCAAACGGCGATTTTCTTTGCTCGTCGTTTCTTGGCATATGAACTTTTTCCAAGCCCCGTAAAAATCTAGTTCTTGTTTAGTGAACTCACCCGCTATTCTCACTTTGGCTTCAATAATGAATCGAATATCAAAAGGTATGCCGTTATTCATAAGCAACCTCATTCTTTCAACTCGGCTTGGTAAAGTTTCAAAATGACTTTTTGCTAAGAAAGGAAATCTTTTTCAATTGTTTTCAAAGTTTCTTCCATAATTAAAAATAAAATAAAAATATCTACAAAATCGATTATTGTGGGAAATCGAAAATCCGACTTTACTAGCCACGGAGTACCGTTATCCGCCACTTGACCGGCAAACACAATGGAGTATTAATCCACAATATCGGGGTCCTTAAGAAGAATCTCTTCTACCTCAAAAGATTTTAATTCCAAATATGGTTTTAACCGTTGACCATTCACTTTGAAAATATTACCATTTTTGGATTTTCAATTTCTCTGACTCCGTGAGGATAGACCGTATGAATAATAAATGGACCGGACCACCGTGAACGTAACTTGCACGGAAATAATAACAAAGCGAGAGTTAAAAAGAAGGACTTTTTGACCAGAGAAAAAGTTTTCTCAAAATGTGTTTATCATGAAAAATTTCATTTTGTCCTTATATTTCCTTGCACAATCGTACGCATCATTTCGATTTCTTCCAATTCATTTAGTTGAAGTTTCCTATGAATTCCAAACATGTCTAATGAAAAATTTAATCGCTTTATGGCCCAAGATGCTCTATGTTCCAATTCAACAGCAAATGACATGGTTTTCCAAAGACAAGCCTAAATGGAGACATTAGATGGGAGTTTTAAAAGCGATGCGGTAAGCCCACAATGCATCATTCAATCGCAAAGACCAATCTTTCCTTGTAGGATTAACGCTTTTTCAAGAATATGTTTGATTTCTCTGTTTGAAATTTCAACTTGGCCACTTGTTTGAGGGTGATAAGGAGTAGCAACTTTATGTGTAACACCAAATTATTTAAATAGATGATTCAAAAATTTATTACAAAAATGTTTTCCTCCATCACTTATAATTGCTCGTGGTGTTCCAAATCTGGAAAAAATATTTTCTTTCAAAAATTTTACCACGACTTTGTGGTCATTTGTTTTGCAAGCAATTGCTTCTACCCATTTTGAAACATAATCGACGCCACAAGGATGTAAAGATTGCCAAAAGAAATTGGAAAAGGTCCCATAAAATCTATGCCCCAAACATCAAATATTTCAATAATTAAAATTGGGTTTAAAGGCATCATATTTCGTTTAGAAATTCGACCTAATCTTTGACATCTATCACATGTGCTGCAATATGAATGTGTATCTTTGAAAAGTGTTGGCCAATAAAAACCACATTGCAGAATTTTAGCAGTTGTTTTCTTTGAACTAAAATGACCTCCACATGCATGATCATGACAAAAGGAAATGATATTTTGTTGTTCATGTTCTGGCACACATCTCCTAATAATTTGATCAGGACAATATTTGAACAAATATGGATCATCCCAAAAGAATTTTTTTACTTCGTTTAAAAATTTTGTTTTATCTTGATTATTCCAATGAGATGGCATGTTACCAGTAACAAGGTAATTGACAATGTCCGCATACCAAGGTATTTGAGAAACAGACATGAGTTGTTCATCAGGGAAAGTTTCATTAATGGGAGGTTCTTTTTCAGTAAAATTCACGATTAGCCTAGACAAATGATCGGCAACAACATTTTCAACACCTTTTTTATCTCGAATTTCTAAGTCAAACTCTTGTAACAATAGAATCCAACGGATCAAGCGAGGTTTAGCATCTTTCTTAGAAAGAAGATATTTTAATGCAGCATGATCGGAGTAAATTATGACTTTTGAACCAATCAAGTAAGGTCGAAATTTGTCTAAAGCAAAACGCATCAAGCAATTCTTTTCGGTTGTAGAATAATTTAATTGGGCATCATTTAGAGTTCTACTTGCATAATATATTACGATTGGCAATTTATTTTCTCTTTGACCCAATACTACACCGACGGCATAGTCGGATGCATCGCACATTATTTCAAAAGGAAGATTCCGGTTTGGAGATTTGATGATAGGTGCGAGCTCAACATAGATTTGAGTGTCTTAAAAGCTTTTAGACAATGATCATCAAATACGAAAGGTGTGTCTTTTGAAAGTAAATTACATAATGGCCTTGAGATTTTACTAAAATCTTTGATGAATCGACAGTAAAAACCGGATGGCCTAAGAATGACCGAATTTCTTTAATCGTTCGTGGGGGTGGAAGACTGGATATTAAATCAACTTTAGATTTGTCCACCTCAATTCCTTTTCGAAATCACATGTCCTAAGACAATTCCTTTTTAACCATAAAATGACATTTTTCCCGATTTAGGACAAGATTTTTCTCCTTACACCTAACCAACACTTGGGTTAAGTGGTGTAAACATTCATCAAAGCTAGACCGAATACGTAAAAATCATCCATAAAAATTTCCAAAAACGCTCAACCATGTCGGAAAAATGCTCATCATACACCGAAAAGTAGCAGTGCATTACATGCACCAAATGGCATTCGTCGGTAAGCAAAAGTTCCGAAAGGACAGGTAAAAGTGGTTTTTTCTTGATCTTCAGGAGCAATGGGAATTTGGTTATAGCCGGAATATCCATCAAGAAAATAATAATAAGCATGGCCGGCTAACCTTTCTAGTATTTGATCAATAAAAGGAAGTGGAAAGTGATCTTTTCTTGTAACAGAGTTCAATTTTCTGTAATCAATACAGACTCTCCATCCAGTTTGAATTCTGGTTGGAACAAGTTCATTTTCTTCATTCGTGATTACAGTTATGCCAGATTTCTTTGGAACCATATGAACAAGATCGACCCAAGAGCTATCGAAATAGGGTAGATGATCCCTACATCTAAGAGTTTGATTATTTCAGCTCTTACAACTTCTTTCAAATTAGGATTTAGTCTTCTTTGAAATTCTCGAAGTTTTCGCATTTTCTTCAAGGTGAATTCGATGCATGCATATAGAAGGATTAATACCTTTAATATCGGAGATGGTCCAATTTATTGCTTCTTTATGTTCTTTAAGAACATTGATTAACTTATCTTCTCGTTCTTCATCTAAATCAGATGCTATGATGACAGTGTGGTTTCATGGCCCTAAAAATGCATATTTTAGAGATTCGGGTAATGGATTGAGCTCTATCTTTGAATCCTCAATAGTTACTTCATTATTCATTTGGCTCTCAAGTGGTTCGGTTTTAGCTTTCCATTTATCATTATCCAATAATGGTGTAGACTCTAGTAAAGAATTTACTTCATTAATTGAATTGTCGATGTCAAAATCGAGCAAAATGAGCAAGACAACTTTCAAAAAGATCATAATCATCCATTTTGGAAAGAAATAAGGACCCATACTCTCTATCATATTTACCTCACAGACATCATCAAGATCATCATGTTGTTGAGAAATGTTAAACATATTTAGTTCAACAATCATATTTCCAAAAGAAAATTTTATGATACCATTTCTACATTAATTAATGCATTTGAAGTAGCTAAAAATGGCCTTCCTAAAATAACAGGATTTGATCTTTGGTATTCTCGACAGTTCAAGTGTCTATGACTATAAAATCAACAGAAAGTAGAATTTATCTACTTGAATCGTAACATCCTCTACGATTCCTCGAGGTATTTTTATAGATCTATCACTAGTTGAAGTATCACGGATGTTGATTTTAGCTCCCTAATCCAAGTTGTGTATAAACAGAATATGGTAATAAATTCACACTGGCTCCTAAATCAAGCAAGGCTCGTTTAATGATGTGATCTCCAATGACACAAGATATTGTAGGACTACCGGGATCTTTATACTTAACGGGAGTTTTATTTTGGATTATTGAGCTAACATGTTCACTAAAAATGCCTTTCTTGGAACATTTGTTCTTCTTTTTACAAGGCAAAGATCTTTCAAGAACTTAGAATAAGCGCACTTGTTTAATAGCATCAAGGAATGGAATATTTATTCGAACTTGTTTAAATATTTCCATTATATCTTTGTATTGCACACTTTTATCTTTTGGAATAAGTCTTTCAGAAATGGAGCTTTTGGAACGTAAGGCTTTTCTTTTTCCTTAGAATCTTTTGGTTTTGAAACTTGTGGTTCGTTTGATTTTTCATCCGGATCATATTCGGGCTTTTGTATTTCTTTTCCACTTCTAAGGGTAGTTATGGGTGAACCTGCGTTAGAAGAGTTTACTTCATATTGTCCTTTAGGATTAGGGATGGGTGACTCGGAAATTTCCCTTTTCTCTTTACTAA
Source organism: Orobanche coerulescens (assembly GCA_033398695.1). Lineage (NCBI taxonomy): Eukaryota > Viridiplantae > Streptophyta > Magnoliopsida > Lamiales > Orobanchaceae > Orobanche > Orobanche coerulescens. The sequence goes on from JAWKAU010000076.1 coordinate 297,255, forward strand.
AGTTGTTGCAAGTTGACCAATTTGTGTTTCAAGCTTAGAAATAGCACGTGAGTTTGGTATGCGACTTCTTTGAGTTGATTGGAACATTTGTTGAGTAGATTGCATGAATTGTTGCAACGTATCTTCCAAAGATGGTTTCTTTGGCACTATAGAAGGATACTGATAAGTATTTGGAGGATATTGATTAGGACGGACATTTTGTTGATTTGGCATATTCATTTGATGTCCTCCTTGATTCATTGGAGGCATATTTTGCTTCCAGGAAAAATTTGGATTATAAGTTGGAGCAAATGGACTGTCCGAAGATTTTCCATATGAATGTAACACATTGACTTCTTCATTAAAAATTTCTTGATTTTGTGGACCAGAGGGACAAGATTGAGATGAATGAAATGATTCCGCACATGAAATGCAAAATTCATTTTTTGAGTTTGACGAGGGGATGGATTGCTTCACGACTAACGCATCCACTTTTCGTACTAAATCATCTATAGTAGATTTTATTTCAACATCTTGTTTAACCTCGTAAATTCCACCTTTTTTTGGGGTCGTATGCATCGATTTGGCTCTAGAGTCGAGTGAATTCCATTGTTGTGAATTAATTGACATATTTTCAAGTGCATTCCAAGCTTCGTCTCCAATAAGGTGAAGAAATTTTCCACCATGCATTGATTGGATTAATTGGCGATTGTTTGGAGTTAAACCGTCATAAAAATATTTTACCAAACGCCATATTTCAAAACCATGATGGGGACACTTAAGGATTAAATCATTAAATCTTTCCCAACACTCGTAAAATTCTTCATTTTCTTTTTGGAAAAATTCGGATATTTCTCTTCTAAGACTATCGATTTTGGACATTGGAAAAAATTTTGCGAGAAATTTATTCACTAGTTGGTCCCAACTAGTAATTGTTCTTGCTTGAAGAGAATTTAGCGAATTTTGCTTTATCTTTGAGAGAAAATGGAAATAATCTAAGTTTGTGATTCATCGGAGAAATTTTGGAATCGGAAAGTAGAACAAATATCGAGAAATTCCTTGACATGCATATACGGATCTTCTCTTTCCAAACCGTGAAAAGATGGAAGAAGTTGAATTATTGATGGTTTAAGTTCGAAATGAGTTGCATTAGTCGTAGGCAACACTATGCAAGAGGGAGAATTAGCACTCACCGGAGAAAAATATTCTATTAAAGTTTTTCTTTTGCAACTTGATTATTCCGATTTTCGATTTCGTCCATTTTGGTATCGGTTTTATTTGTAGAACTTCAATTTTAGTTAAGGACCAGCTTCGTCTCGTTAATCTTCCTTTATGATGTCGTTGCCAAACTTGCATTCCCCGATCTTACAATTTTTTTAACTTTGCATGCACACCAAATGATGATAGGCGATCGAACTTCCGGATCGTTGGAGGCGTCTGGCAGTCGCACTTAAAATCCAACTTTCTTGGCATGTACAATGATGCCTTTTTGCCAAAATTCAATCGATTTTCAAAATCAGTTTGTACAAGATTGATATTTAGCTTTTCTCTATTCAAATCGAATAAAGTAGTGAGTGAAAAATATCAATCCCTTGTTGAATCTTTTAAAGGATTTTATTGTTTAATTAATTTTTTTTTGAGTTTTTATATTTTTATTATTATTAATAATACAATGATAGTTATTACAATTATTACTAAAATTATAGGATGTAATAGATTGCAAATGAATAAATTTACTAATTGATCTACGGAAGCAATATCTATTGATAAACTAAATTATACGACGAGAAATATTACAACTAAACTAAATGTCTAAGAATAATGTAAGTAGAAAATAACAACTAAAAACACAATCTAAATTTACCACTAGAAGATTCTATTAGAACTAAAGACAAGATATAAAAATTAAAAAAAAATTCTGATTTTTTTTTGTATTATTTTATATTTATTTTATATTTTTATATTTATTATAATTTTATTATGTTTTTAGACTAATAATATTGAGCTAATATATATATATATATATATATATATATATATATGAAGATATATTATTTATTTTTATAAAAAAATCAGATTTTTTAAAAGCAGTTTTTATGCAAAGCTTTTAAAACAATTTTTATAAAAGTTTTTATAAAAGGTAAAAGCTTTTACCTTTTAAAAAAGGTAATTAAAAAATTAAAATTACAACATTTAATTTTATGCAAACAAAACAAATACTTTTTTTTTTTACAAATTATCGTTACTGTTTTTTTTTTTTTAAAATTTTCAGGCTTTTAATTTTTTTAGTATTTTCCCTTTTTATTAAAATATTGTAATTTATTTTAAAAAAATAAATTCTGTTTTTATTAAAAAAATTCAAAGTTCAGAAAGTTTATTTTATTATATATATTCCAGATTGTTTAAATTATTAATTCTTAATTGATTTTTTTAGATTTTTATGAAAATTAAATTTTTAATAAAACTAGCAGTTTTACTTTTAAAAATAAAATAAAATAATTCAGATTTTTATTTATTACGGAAAATAATATTCCAGATTATTTTTAATATATTTTATTATTTTTTTATTTTTTATTTTTTTCGAATTTAAATTAAAAATTTTGATTTTTATAATACTAATATACCAAAATTACAAAAATATTACCTTAAAATCTGAAACTTTTTGTATTTTCCAGATCTCTTTTTTTAAAATAAATAAGTTCTGAATTTTTTAAAGTTTTTCAGATTTTTTTATATTTTTATATATTTTTGGACTTTTTAATTTTTTTATTATTTTATTATTATTTTTACGAAAATGAACAGTAGATTTTATTATTATTACTTATATTTATTATTAAAAGTTTTTAAAGTTTTTCGATTTTTCTTTATGAATAAAATAAATTCTACAACTAATGATATTAAAAAGATAGATAATAATAAAGAAAAGCGGTAAAATAAATAACTAGTAGAAGAATTCAACTAACTTGGTGACGACGGTCTTCTTGTACTTCGTTTGCGCCTCCCCGCAACGGCGCCAAAAACTTGTTGTTGGTTTGATTCTTTAGTCTTATACTGCAAGCGCACGATTTGTTCGATGTAGATATGCGGTCTGAGTCGATTCCACGGGGAGGACTATACTAGTGAAGTCAAATGATTCCTATCGTTTTGAACCAAATTATATTAAATTCTAACCTAGTCCCAAATAATTTATTTTTGAATGGTTATAATAATTGCATTAAATAACAGTAATTTTAAGTAGATTTTAGATAAATTGATTTTAAATAATTTACTAGGGTTTAGAGTCCACCAATGTCTATTTATTATTTATTTTATATTTTAATTCCAAGAAATTCGGGAATAGATTAAATCAATCTCACTATTTCCCTATAGATTTGACAATAAGTACAAAATTATAATTTAAATATAGATTTTCTATCGCTTAAAAAATGTAATTTCTAAGCATTATATGTATCCAATTTAATGGAAAACAAATAATCAAAGAAATTAACTAATATCAATAATCACAAAGCAAGGGGGAATTTATAACTATCAAAAATACGTGATATAATTGATGAAATAATATTCCCCTATTGAAGCGAAAATCATAATCGTTAAAAATATTTATTTGGAATTATTATATAAATATTAATAATAATATAGACATGGTTTCATCATAACCCCAGTAAAAGAAAATTACTCACTCATAATAACAACACAAATAAATAAATATTCCATAATATTATTACACAAATATAATTTTATTACACAATATTTTTTTTCTCTCCCTTACAATAATATCTCTCTATTTTATCTCCTTTTTTCTCCTCCCCAAACACTACACAATCATCCCCTATTTATACTACTTCAAACTCAATAAAATAATCATTTTTACAATTAAAAATTCCACCCCCAACAATAATACACGGCTGCCATGAGTGCTGATGTCATGGATGACATCAGCACAGAGTTGAATTTCTGGTCCAATCAGGTGTTGACACGTGGCACAATATGGTCCGTCTATTTAATTGTCCTTCGAACGGTCATAACTTCTTCATACGAACTCGGATTTGGATGATTTTTTTTTTTAAAACGATCGTCTCGACGAGACGAATAAAGTGAGACCAGTCGTGACTATATTTGAGTTTTGTAAAAATATCGCCCTTGAACCAATTGATCTGTCTTGTAGGTTGGTTAACTGCAGATATAATTTAATTCCAATTAATTATCCAAAAATGACATAAAATTATAGAAAATTCTAAGAAAATGAAATAATATAAATATATGGTAAAACAAATAAATTATCACACAAAACACACAATTATATACATAAAATACTAATAAAAATATTACTCAAAATATACTAAACAGTTGCCTATTCGAGTCATTTCCATTCGGCCGATTCTGTCTTGTTCTTTGTATCAGTTGTCATCATTTCTGTCGCGTGCGCGCTGCATCGCTTGCCGATGTTATTCATGTGGCGAATTATTATCGATTCTGACAGCCTTCTTGTTGTTCGCTTAGCTCGTCAAAACAACTTGCCAGATCGATAGAGAATCCGTATCATAAGTGGTATCGGAGCCCCAGGCTCTTGATCTTTGGCATTATGGATCTCAACGACGCTGATTTCTTGGCAAAACTTCGCGACGCATTGCGTGACATACCAGAACAACGTGACCAGCGTTGGCAACCTAGGCGTGGTGACTATGAGCGACCCTCACGCCATGTCGAAGAGTTCAAGGTTAAAGACGTCGACGAAGAGAAACGATGCAAGTACGCAATTCTCAAGTTGGGGAAAGGCGCTTCGCTTTGGTACGAAGGAGTGAAAACGCGAAGAACCCGTGCGGGAAAGGAAAAGATTCGTTCATGGGATTCGTTAAAAAGAAAACTTCGTAAGAGATATGTACCAACGTCGCATCGATTGTCCTTGTATAGGAAGATTGCAGACCTCATGAAAGGAAAATTGAGTGTCAGTGAATACATTGAGGAATTTGAGAATCTGACCTTAATGGGAGAAATAGAGGAGAATCGGGAGCAGAAGATGTCGCGATTCTTGCGTGGCTTGAACCAAAGCATAGCTAACTCAGTGGAATTATATCCATACGAGGACTTCGATGCGTTATGTGGGCTATGTGTGAAGTTGGAAGCTCAAAACAAGATGAAGTTGTATAAACCCGAGTTTCCAGCCAAATTTGGAAACCCAAGTGCCGGTTCTAGTTCAACTACTATGGCAACTGTACCGACTCCGGTCCCTGTTGCGATTCCTAAAGCCCCCTACGTACCGAAGGAGATGAGTTTGGCTAAAGTTAGATGTTTCAAATGCAAAGGGTTCGGACATTATCAAAATGCTTGTCCAAACAAACGAGTGGTAACACTAAGAGAAGCTGTCACGATCCGAGACGAGTTGTTGGTTGAGGACGAAAAGGAGAGACTGGGTGATGTATTTGATTTCAGCATGAAGGATGAAGAAGGAGAAGAATGTGAGACTTACGATGCTCCAAACTATGACATGACTTTAGTTCTGCGTACTCTACAGGCCAAAGCTGTTTCGAATGAGTCGGAACAGCGGGATCAAATATTTCACATAAAGTGTCAAATCGAAAATAAATTGTGTAGTTTGATCGTTGATGGAGGGAGTTGCACCAACGTAGCTTCCAGCGAGATGGTGACTAAACTCGAGCTGACCACTAAGGCTCACCCGAAACCTTACATTTTGCATTGGCTCGATGATGGGAGCAAAATAAGGGTGACTAAACAAGTGAAGATTGGACTAACCATGGGTTTGTATGAAGACAACGTATTATGTGATGTACTCCCAATGGATGCATGCCATGTACTTTTGGGAAGGCCATGGATGTTTGATAGGGACGTTTTACACCGAGGAAGAAGTAATGGGTACGAGTTACGAGATAAGGGCAAAAAGATTGTGCTTAAATCAATGTCACCTCAAGCTATTCACTCTATGAGTTCTAGTCGGAGTGAAAAACCAAAACTGGCCATGTTTGCTAGCGAACGAGATGTGGAACATGCTATTAAAGATGGCGAGTGTGTGTACTTGTTGATTCTGAAGGAGACACGGAATGGTAACATGGTTGTGCGGAACGACAAAAGGATGGATGCCTTATTGCACGAATTTGCGGATGTTTTTCCCGAAGAATTACCGTCGGGTTTTCCACCTATTCGTGGGATTGAACATCAAATCGACCTCATACCGGGTGCGTTGCTTTCTAACAAAGCTGCCTATAGATGTAATCCCGAGGAGATGAAGGAATTACAAAACCAAATCGAAGAACTAATGAACCGCGGTATGTTCGAGAAAGCCTAAGTCCTTGTGCGGTTCAGGTATTACTGGTTCCTAAGAAAGACGGATCTTGGCGAATGTGTATTGATAGTTGAGCCGTGAATAATATAACCATCAAGTATCGATTTCCAATTCTAATGCTTGATGACATGTTGGACGAATTACACGGATTCGTGATCTTTTCAAAAGTTGACCTACGAAGTGGTTATCACCAAATCCGGATACGAGAAGGAGACGAGTGGAAGACGGCCTTCAAAACTAAACACGGGCTGTATGAATGGACCGTTATGCCGTTCGGCCTTACGAATGCGCCGAGTACCTTCATGCGTTTGATGAATGAGGTTCTTAAGCCATTCTTGGGGAAATTTGTGGTTGTATATCTAGACAATATTTTGATTTATAGCCGATCGTTGCAAGAACATTTCGGACACTTGAGACAAGTCTTCGAAACCCTTAGGGACCAAAGGCTATATGGAAAAAGAGAGAAGTGCTCATTTTTGGTCGAAAGTATAGTCTTTCTTGGCTATGTTGTTTCAAAGGACGGAGTGTCGGTCGATCAAGCAAAGATCGAAGCAATTAAGTCTGGGCCAGTTCCCACTACAGCGACGGCAGTTAGATCGTTCCACGGACTGTCTTTATTTTACCGAAGATTCATTCGAGATTTCAGCACCATTGCAAGCTTAATAACCAAATGTTTGAAGAAAGGTACGTTTAGTTGGAGCCGGACTGCTCAGGAGTCGTTCGCAAATTGGAAGGCAAAGTTGTGCGAAGCACCAATCTTAGCATTACCTGATTTTTCGCAACCGTTCGAGATAGAATGTGATGCTAGCGGAGTTGGCATTGGAGCAGTTCTCATTCAAGGAAAGCGGCCTATTGCTTAATTTTCAGAAAAGTTAAACGGTGCTCGTCTCAATTATTGTACGTACGACAAGGAGTTTTATGCTATTGTGAGGGCTCTAGATCATTGGAGTCACTATCTTCGACCGAAGCATTTCATCATACATTCGGACCATGAATCATTGAAGTATATTAACGGACAACACAAGTTAAGTCCCAGGCATGCGAAGTGGGTGGAATTCAATCAATCATTTCACTTCTCATCAAAGTATAAGGATGGCAAGAGCAATATTGTAGCAGATGCATTGTCTAGGCGTTATGCCTTACTCTCTACCCTTGATGTTCGTTTGCTTGGATTCGAGACAGTGAAAGAATATTACGACGGTGATGCGGATTTTGGCGAGACCTTCGCCCTTTGCAAATCTGGACCGATAGGAGAATTTTCGATACAGGAAGGCTTCCTTTTTAAGGGAAATCTTCTTTACCTACCTGATACGAATTACGTATGTAAGTATACGTAATGCGTATGAAATACAACGGAAGATTATTATGTTTGGAAAAGTATCAAAGTATCAACCAAAAGTACAAGGTGGTGACCGAAATTTGTACGGTTTTCGGCCGTGATGTAGGATAGTGTATGGGTTTGAATGTGTTTTACCGAATTAGACCTATAACTCGATAAAGATAATCTCTCCTCAAGACCTATTGAGAATCGATCAAGTTATAATTCGAGACGCGTCGAAATAATAACTAAAGTTTTGTTGAACTCGTTCAACGTATTTTTCAAAGAAATACAAGGTTTATTAATATTCAAGATACCTTACAAATACAACAAGCACTACTATATATAGTAGTTTCCAACCATAGAAAATACAACAAAAACAAGCAAATGAAACTTCCTAGCAACTCCTTTCAAATCGGCCGAATCATGTAGGGTTCATGAGGATTTTGTGGTGATATGAGATCAAGTCTTTTTGGAATTATCATGGTGATTATGACATGAAGGATAATGACATGAAGGAGACATTTGATGAAAGTCTTCATCAAATTCTTTTGTTCAATTCGGCTGAAACATGGAGGGATGATGATGATTTTGTGGTGATATGATATCAAGTCTTTTTGGAATTATCATGGTGATTATGACATGAGGGACAATGACATGAAGGATGAAAGTCTTCCTTCAATCTTATGTTTCTTACGTTTTGTACTATGGTGGGAAGGAGAAATATCTTCATTTGGAAGTATTATGGTGATGGTGACATGAAGGAGATATTTGATGAAAGTCTTCATCAAATTCTCATGCTTGGGCCGATTTTTTATTGAGGTGGGGAAGGAGAAATATCTTCATGCATCTTGACAAATCATGAGTCCCTTTCAAGCATGATATGGCCGAATTTTCATGCTTTCGAACCGATTCCGTCGTCGAGTTTTACGTTACTCCGGTTCCGATTAACAACGTAACTCCAATCCGCGTGTTCTTTTCTCCCAAGTATAATGATGCATGACCATGCGAATTTGTATCGTCGTGGATGTCGATTTTTATTGGAGCATCTTCGATTGGAATATTAGATATCGTATCACATGTGATACTTGACAAGGACAACAAAAATCAAGCTTCCATTCACTTGGGTTGGCCGAATTATTGAAGTGTGGAGGGACCCAAGTATTGTAGTGGACTTTGAAAATGAAGTCTTGAAACTAGAAGAGACAAAAATCTTCATGATCTTGGACCAAATATGATGCTGTCGGTTTTGTCATTTCTGGGATCCAATGGTTCCGAATTTGGTCCTATGGTCTCATAAGATTTGTAGCTCTCTTTCTTAGCTTTCCATGGCCACTTGAATCACCTGAATCGGATTTCGGACGAGAAAGTTATGGGCAAAATACTAAAACTGCTACGAAGTCGTCGTGCGCGCGAGAATTGGTAATTTGTCCATGTATTTTGCATGAGGATTTTATGTATGCCTGCGACTCAATCAAGCTTGGTCGGATAATCTTCTTTTTGTATTTGATGATGTTGACCGATTCGTATCATACCCTCCCCCTTTCAAAGGATTTGACCTCAAATCCAGATTTTGAACTTTTTTTTTTTTTTTGTGCTGTAAGACTTGACATGTAGTTCATTGGATGCTCGGTCTTAATCACATCATTCCCTTCTTTTTCAAGAAGATTCATTCTTGATTCTAATGCCCGAAAGAAGGGTTGATACTCCGGATATAATTGCACTCCTCCCGGTTTGAAGATGTAATTTTCGTCCATAATGTTGACTTTAACTTGTGATTGCGTATCCAAAAGGACAACATGCAAAATGGAGACAAACGACATACCTAGGAGTCTTCCATTCCCCTTAATGGAATCCCGAAAAGGTGATTTATGGTTTAACGGAGTAATTTCCAACTCCTGTGCTAAGTGAACACAAATCGCGTCCTCACTCCCTTCAATAACGAATTCGTCCCTTACTATTTTCCGATTATACGCAGCCACGCTGCTTTCACATTGGTCGGTGTCAAGAACTGGTTCAACAAGAACAAATGGATTAGGACCCTCCAGTTTTTTGACAATAATTGAAACAACCTTGTGTGGAATATAACAAGGCGGTCTTTGTTCGATTAGTTCGCTTTGCACAACCACGCCATTATCTCGGGTCTCCTTAAGCACCCGCATGTGTACATGCTCACCTTCAAAAATGGGAAGCTCGAGATCAATTATGGGGTCCTCTTTGTCATCTGATTCTGTATCAAATATTGGCGGTCCATCATAATCCGACCCAATTTCCATGACACAAAAAGGCTCCTCACCATTAAAATAATTTGGTCCGTTTTGGTCAATTTGGCCAACACAACCAACTGGCCCATGATCAAAGTAGCAAGATCCGGGTTCGTCAACTAGGGATACACGGCTCAACTCATCTTCTTCGTTGAATTGCTCCGTTGAAAACTCTGTCTCGTCTACTTCATTGAAAATGACCGTAGGGACATTGTCTTCATCGAAAAAAGATTCTGCTGGGAATTCCTTGATGGAGGAAGACCTTAGATCGAATGCCGGTGGCGTGGCATCGAAGGATTGGTGGTAAGATGGGGATTTGAACCTTCGATTGAAATATTTTTTGAATTTAAGCCAATCTTGGATTTTAGGCTTACGTTGTTGTGAACGGGACTGTTTCAATTTTTGCCACCAGACGTCGGCGTTACCGCGGAGGCGCCTTGCCACCAACGAAACGCGGCGGTTGATCGGGGCAGCCTTGAAGTCCGAGTGCTCCTCACAAGCACGAAGCCAATCTATGCACGCATTTGGATTACTATCTTCGTGAAATACCGGTATGCTGCGGAATTTGGCCAAGAAATCAATATCGTTGGCATCGTCTCTACGTCTTTCTTGCATACGTTGCTCCGGTAAGCCGTTTAGTGCGTCACGGAGTGTCATCAAGAAATCGAGCTCGGAGAAATCCATAACAAGAATCAAGAGATAGTTCTTGACAAGAAATCGGACAGAAAATTTTCCAAGAAATCCGTGAAGAATGAACCAAGAAGATGATCAAAGAATCTGATCTCCACCGTTCAGACTGTAGTTCAATGAGTTGGCTTACCTTTGACAAAATTTCGTGATGATCCAACGGTCGAATCCACGGGAAACTTTGTTTTCTTCCGACTGCGCTAATCTGCCAATGTTATGCGAAAATTCTTCTAACCGTGAAGAACAACCCAAGAAGGTGACTAAATACTTCAACAAAAAAAATTCGGTGAATATAGTTGATCGCCCAAGGAGATGACCTTGGGCTCCGATACCACTTATGATACGAATTACGTATGTAAGTATACGTAATGCGTATGAAATACAACGGAAGATTATTATGTTTGGAAAAGTATCAAAGTATCAACCAAAAGTACAAGGTGGTGACCGAAATTTGTACGGTTTTCGGCCGTGATGTAGGATAGTGTATGGGTTTGAATGTGTTTTACCGAATTAGACCTATAACTCGATAAAGATAATCTCTCCTCAAGACCTATTGAGAATCGATCAAGTTATAATTCGAGACGCGTCGAAATAATAACTAAAGTTTTGTTGAACTCGTTCAACGTATTTTTCAAAGAAATACAAGGTTTATTAATATTCAAGATACCTTACAAATACAACAAGCACTACTATATATAGTAGTTTCCAACCATAGAAAATACAACAAAAACAAGCAAATGAAACTTCCTAGCAACTCCTTTAAAATCGGCCGAATCATGTAGGGTTCATGAGGATTTTGTGGTGATATGAGATCAAGTCTTTTTGGAATTATCATGGTGATTATGACATGAAGGATAATGACATGAAGGAGACATTTGATGAAAGTCTTCATCAAATTCTTTTGTTCAATTCGGCCGAAACATGGAGGGATGATGAGGATTTTGTGGTGATATGATATCAAGTCTTTTTGGAATTATCATGGTGATTATGACATGAGGGACAATGACATGAAGGATGAAAGTCTTCCTTCAATCTTATGTTTCTTACGTTTTGTACTATGGTGGGAAGGAGAAATATCTTCATTTGGAAGTATTATGGTGATGGTGACATGAAGGAGATATTTGATGAAAGTCTTCATCAAATTCTCATGCTTGGGCCGATTTTTTATTGAGGTGGGGAAGGAGAAATATCTTCATGCATCTTGACAAATCATGAGTCCCTTTCAAGCATGATATGGCGAATTTTCATGCTTTCGGACCGATTCCGTCGTCGAGTTTTACGTTACTCGATTCCGATTAACAACGTAACTCCAATCCGCGTGTTCTTTTCTCCCAAGTATAATGATGCATGACCATGCGAATTTGTATCGTCGTGGATGTCGATTTTTATTGGAGCATCTTCGATTGGAATATTAGATATCGTATCACATGTGATACTTGACAAGGACAACAAAAATCAAGCTTCCATTCACTTGGGTTGGTCGAATTATTGAAGTGTGGAGGGACCCAAGTATTGTAGTGGACTTTGAAAATGAAGTCTTGAAACTAGAAGAGACAAAAATCTTCATGATCTTGGACCAAATATGATGCTGTCGGTTTTGTCATTTCTGGGATCCAATGGGTCCGAATTTGGTCCTATGGTCTCATAAGATTAGTAGCTCTCTTTCTTAGCTTTCCATGGCCACTTGAATCACCTGAATCGGATTTCGGACGAGAAAGTTATGGGCAAAATACTAAAACTGCTACGAAGTCGTCGTGCGCGCGAGAATTGGTAATTTGTCCATGTATTTTGCATGAGGATTTTATGTATGCCTGCGACTCAATCAAGCTTGGTCGGATAATCTTCTTTTTGTATTTGATGATGTTGACCGATTCGTATCACTACCCAAGCACACGATTCGAGAATTGCTGGTTCGGGAGGCTCACGGGGGAGGTTTAGCTGGCCACTTTGGTTCGACTAAGACATTAGATGTGCTGAAGGAACATTTTTATTGGCTAAAGATGCAGGGGGATGTTAGTAACATAATTAGTAAGTGTGTGACATGCCATGTTGCGAAGAATTCGTTCAAACCAGGAATATACACACCTTTACCGATTCTGGAGAGGCCATCAGAAGATGTCTCGATGGATTTTATTGTGGCTTTACCTCGTACTCAACGAGGGAGGGATGTAATTATGGTAGTCGTAGATCGTTTTTCGAAAATGGCTTATTTTGTAGCGTGCCACAAGACAGACGATGCAAGCAATGTGGCCGACTTATACTTTCGAGAGGTGGTACGTTTACATGGGATTCCGAAGACTATTGTTTTCGATCGAGACTCCAAATTTCTCAGCTACTTTTGGAACATCCTATGGAGGAAGGTGGGAACAAAACTCTTGTTTAGCACTTCACACCACCCTCAAACCGACGGGCAAACAGAAGTGACTAATCGAACCCTGAGAACAGTGTTGCGAGGCCTGGTAGGCAAGACACAAAAAGACTGGGATCTAAAACTGGCACATGCGGAGTTTGCTTATAACCGTTCTCCTACTCATGCCACGGCGCGTTCTCCATTCGAAGTAGTTTACGGCCTGAATCCTTACATACCGCTAGACTTAATTCCATTACCAAATGATGAATTGGTGCATAAGGACGCGGAGTCGAAACTGAAATCGATGATGAAATTACAGGAACAAGTGCATAACCAAATCAAGGAGGTAAATGAGACGTACAAAAGAAAATCGAACAAACAAAGAAAACCAAGAGTATTCGAGGTCGGGGATTTAGTTTGGGTGCATTTGAGGAAAGAACGATTCCCGAGTAAGCGTAAGAACAAGTTAATGCCACGAGCTGAGGGACCATTTAAAATAGTTGCGAAGGTGAACGACAATGCTTACAAGTTAGAACTTATGGTTGATTATGGAGTGCATGCTACTTTGAACATAGGTGATCTATCTCCTTATCTCGACGACAATGGGATTGCGGAATTGAGGACAATTCCTTTTAAAGAAGGAGGGATTGATACGAAACCGACCACTCCAAGCGAAGACGAAGTAAGGATTGACGTAAAATACCTCGATCATACTCCAACGTACTTAGGCGAGAAAATGGATATGAGACCCGGAGTTACCTTGATAACCGGACTTGGAGTAACTTAAAACTTGCATCTTGGGGAAGGGGTCCAAGTGGTAAAGGCAAAACATTAAAAGAATTTTAGCATTTTCTTTATTATAAAAGCAACAGGATTCTCGGCAGCATGCTTTGTGAAAGGCGGCTATCACCTTGGAAACAAAACCCATCTTTTACTCTTGTTTGCAAGTGACGTGGGGAACCTTGTATTTAATTTTCCTTGTTTTAAGTTGTACTTGTAATAGTTTTGATACGAATTCTCGCTTGTGATGCGAATTCTCTATCAATACAGCGAAAGGCTATTTTGACGAGCGGAAGCTATCAACAAGGAACTGTTAGGAACTGAGAACACCCGTTCGTTATAGCAATAACACGGGCTAGCGGCACGCACTCGCGACAGGAAAGTATGACTGCAACTCGATACAGCCACAAGGTAGGAACTTGGCCAAATGCAAAAGACTTGATACAGGCCACCTCCAAACAGCGACACTCGAAACAGTACGTTTCGGTCGGATGCGAATTGAAAACAGGAAACAAGTTCGAAGGATCGAACAACACTTGATGCGAAATACCGAACAAGTATAAAACTGTATCGAAAACAAGCAGAATATCGAAACAGGACAGAAACAGATGTTTTATCGAATTAGACCTATAATTCGATAAAGTGATTTCTTCTCAAGACCTATTGAGAATCAATCGGATTAAGATTCGAAAATGCGTCGAATAATAATCAAAGTTTTGATGAAAAGCATCCACCAAGGAAAACACAAAGTGTATTCTTATTTCTTCAACATTCAATAATTTCATTACAACTTCAACGCCCTATTTATAGGCAAAAACAGCCTGACAGGAGCCTGACAAGATAATCTTAACTATTACAAGCTGGTCTTAAAATAATAAAAGATAATAAAAAGGTTCCTTATGTCACTTGCTGATAAAAGTAAAAGCTGGGCCTTGTCTCCAAGTTGAAAGCTGATAGCCGCTTTTTCATACAACATGTTGCCAAGAATCCTGCTGCCTTTATAATAAAGAAAACACTGAAATACTTTTATTCTTTTACCACTTGGGCCCCTTTCCCCAAGTTGCAAGTTACCTAGTGTTTAAGTTACTCCAAGTCCGGTTATTAAGGTAACTCCGTGTCTCGTCTCTGTTTTCGCGCCCAAGTAAGTTGCATGGTTGTTTACGTCGATCATCACCTCGTCTTCTTCCCTTAGACTTATCAACCCCGTATCATCCCCTCCCCCTTTAAGAGGAATCGTCCTCAATTCTGCAATCCCGTCGTTATCAAGATAAGGAGATAAATCACCTATGTTGAAAGTAGCATGCACTCCATAATCGCCCGGAAGTTCTAACTTGTAAGCATTGTCATTCACCTTCGCAACTATTTTAAATGGCCCCTCGGCTTATGGCATTAACTTATTCTTACGCTTACTCGGAAATCGCTCCTTTCTCAAATGTACCCAAACTAAATCTCCAACCTCGAATAATCTTGGTTTTCTTTGCTTGCTCGACTTCCTTTTGTATGCCTCGTTTATCTCTTTGATTCGGTCACGCACCTTTCATGTAATTTCATCATCGATTTCAGTTTTGACTCTGCATCCTTATGCACCAATTCGTCACTCGGTAATGGAATTAAGTCTAGCGGCATGTAAGGATTTAGGCCGTAAACTACTTCAAATGGAGAATGCGCTGTGGCATGAGTAGGAGAGCGATTATATGCAAACTCCGCATGTGCGAGATTCAAATCCCAATCCTTTTGTGTTTTGCTCACCAAGCCTCACAACAGCGTTCCCAGTGTTCGATTAGTCACTTCGGTTTGTCCGACTGTTTGAGGATGATGTGAAGTACTAAACAAAAGCTTGGTTCCCACCTTTCTCCACAATGTGTTCCAAAAGTAACTCAGAAACTTCGAGTCTCAGTCCGAAACAATAGTTTTTGGAACTCCATGTAATCGTACCACCTCTCGGAAATACAAGTCAGCAACATTACTCGCATCATCGGTTTTGTGACAAGAAATAAAATGAGCCATCTTTGAAAAACGATCGATAACCACCATAATCGCATCCTTACCTCGTTGGGTTCGCGGCAAAGCAACAATGAAATCCATCGAGACATCTTCCCATGGCCTCTCCGGAATCGGTAAAGGTGTGTATATTCCTGGCTTGAACAAACTCTTCGCAATATGGCATGTCACACACTTACTAATTATATTATTGACATCCCCCTGCATCATTGGCCAATAAAAATATTCTTTAAGCACATCTAATGTCTTGGCCGTACCAAAGTGGCCAGCCAAACCTCCCCCGTGAGCCTCTCGAACCAGAAATTCTCGAATCGTGTGCTTCGGTAGACAAAGACGATTTCCTTTAAAAAGAAAGCCTCCCTGTATCGAAAAGTCTCCAATCGGTCCAGATTTGCAGAGGGCGAAGGTTTCGCCAAAATCCGCATCGCTGTCATAATATTCTTTTACTGTATCGAATCCAAGCAATCGAACATCAAGGGTAGAGAGTAAGGCATACCGCCTGGACAGCGCATCAGCCACCACATTGCTCTTACCCTCCTTATACTTCGATGAAAAGTGAAATGATTGCAAGAATTCCACCCACTTCGCATGTCTGGGACTCAACTTCTGCTGCCCATTAATATATTTTAAAGATTCATGGTCCGAATGCAGAATAAAATGTTTCGGCCGAAGGTAATGACTCCAATTATCGAGAGCCCTCACTATGGCATAGAACTCCTTGTCGTACGTGCAATAGTTGAGTCGATCCCCACTCAACTTCTCCGAAAAGTACGCAATAGGCCACCTACTTTGAATGAGGACCGCCCCAATACCAACTCCACTAGCCTCACACTCCACTTCGAACGGCTGTGCAAAATCGGGTAACGCCAAGATAGGTGCTTCACATAACCTTGCCTTCAACTTTTCAAATGCCTCTTGGGCAGCCCTGCTCCACACAAACGGACCCTTCTTCAAACACTCAGTTATCGGACTCGTTAGGGTGCTGAAATCTCGAATAAACCTCCGATAAATAGAGGCAAGACCATGGAATGATCTAACTTCAGTTACGGTTTTGGGAGTAGGCCACGACTTAATAGCTTCAATTTTACCTTGATCAACCGACACTCCTTCCTTCGAAACAACATAGCCAAGAAAAGTTATGCTCTCGACGAGAAACGCATACTTTTCTTTCTTTCCATAAAGCCTTTGAGACCTAAGAGTCTCGAATACTTGCCATAGATGCTCGAGATGCTCCTCCACCGACCGACTATAAACCAAAATATCATCCAAATAAACAACCACAAATCTGCCCAAAAATGCCTTAAGTACTTTGTTCATCAAACACATGAAAGTACTCGGGGCATTCGTAAGTCCAAATGGCATGACGGTCCACTCATACAGCCCATGCTTAGTTTTGAAAGCCGTCTTCCATTCATCTCCCTCCCGCATACGAATCTGGTGATAGCCACTTCGCAAATCAATTTTAGAAAAGACCACCGAGCCATGTAGCTCGTCCAACATATCATCAAGCCTTGTTATCGGGAATCGATACACATCCGCCAAGACCCATCCTTCTTAGGAACAAGCAGGGCCGGAACCGCACATGGACTTAAACTTTCTCGAACATACCCATGGCTCATTAGTTCTTCAATCTGCTTCTGAAATTCCTTCGTTTCCTCGGGATTACACCTATAGGCAGCCTTATTCAGAAGAGGTGCACCTGGTATAAGGTCAATTTGATGCTCAATTCCACGGATTGGCGGCAAACCCGATGGCAATTCTTCAGGGAAGACGTCCGTTAACTCATGTAATAAGTCGGCCACTGTATCCTCATTCTTCGCTACCACGAAATCATCTCGAGTCTCCTTTATCACCAGCATGTAAACACGCTCACCACTCTCCATAGCATGTTCAACTTCCCTCTCGCTAGCGAACATGGTGAGGTTCGTTTTTCCCCTCGTTTGGCACTCATGGAACGGATAGCTTGAGGAGACATCGGTTTCAACATGATCTTCTTTCCCTTATCTCGCAACTCGTATTCGTTGCTCCTATCCCGATGCAAAACATCCCTATCAAATAACCAAGGACGTCCCAAAAGTACGTGACAAGCATCCATCGGAATCACATCACATAATATCTCATCACAATAAGAACCCATTGCCAATCCGACCCGAACTTGCTTCGAAATCCTCACCTTACTTCCGTCATCAAGCCAATGTAAAGCATATGGCTTAGGGTGAGCGGTGGTTATTAGTCCAAGCTTCGTCACCATTTCACTCGAAGCTACGTTGGTGCAACTCCCTCCATCGATAATTAAACTACACCACTTATCTCCAACTTGACATTTCGTATGGAATATTTGGTCCCGTTGTTCTGACTCGCTCGGAACCGACTTGGCTTGCAAAGTGCGAAGGACCAAGGCTGTATCGCAATTTGGAGCATCGTAAGCCTCACATTCTTCTCCTTCTTCGTCCTCCATGCTGAAATCAAACACATCACCCAGTCTTTCTTTTTTGACCTCAACCAATAATTCGTCTCGGATCGTGACAGCTTCCCTTAGTGTCACCACTCGTTTGTCCGGACAAGCATTTTGATAATGCCTGAACCCTTGACATTTGAAACATATTACTTTAACCAAACTCGTCTCCTTCGGTATGTAGGGGGTCTTAGGAATCGCAACAGGGACCGGAGTCGGTACAGTTGCTTTAGTAGTTGAACTAGAATCGACACTCGGGTTTCCAAATTTGACTGGAAACTCGGGTTTATACAACTTCATCCTGTTTTGAGCTTCTAACTTCACACATAGACCACATAATGTATCGAAGTCCTCGTATGGATACAGTTCCACCGAGTTAGCTATGCTTCGGTTCAAGCCACGCAAGAATCACGACATCTTCTGCTCCTCATTCTCCTCTATTTCTCCCATTAAGGTCAGATTCTCAAACTTCTCAATGTATTCACTGACATTCAACTTTCCTTGCATGAGATCTGCAATCTTCATGTACAAGGACAATCGGTGTGATGTTGGTACATATCTTTTACGAAGTTTTCTTTTTAATGAATCCCACGAACGGATCTTTTCTTTCCCCGCACGAGCTCTTCGTATTTTAATTCCTTCATACCAAAGTGAAGCTCCTTTCCCCAACTTGAGAATTTCGTACTTACACCTTTTCTCATCGTCAAGGTCTTTAAACTCGAACATGCGGTCAATTTTATGTTCCCTTTCCAAGTAGACTTCGGGGTCTGTCCCGCCAACGAACTATGGAAGCTCATTAACCTTGAATTCTTCGACATGGCGTGAGGGTCGCTCATAGTCACCACGCCTAGGTTGCCAACGCTGGTCGCGTTGTTCTGGTATGTCACGCAATGCGTCACGAAGTTTTGCCAAGAAATCAGCGTCGTTGAGATCTATAATGCCAAAGATCAAGAACCTGGGCTCCGATGATACGGGGCTTACATCTCCAAGGGAAGAAAACGAGGTGATGATCGACATAAACAACCATGCAACTTACTTGGGCGAGAAAACGGAGACGAGACATTGATACGATATCTAATATTCCAGTCGGAGAATCTCCAATAAAAATCGACATCCATGATGATGCAAATTCGCATGGCCATGCATCATTATATTTGGGAGAAAAGAATACGCGGCTTGGAGTTACGTTGTTAATCGGAATCGGAGTAACGTAGAATTCGACGACGGAATCGGTCCGAAAGCATGAGAAAATCGGCCATATCATGCTTGAAAGGGACATATCTTGACTTCATATCTTTACAAAATAAAGAAGTGATTCCCTCCTTACAAAACAAAGTCACAAACGGCCGAAATGCATATGGATGGAGTGAAGACTTTCTTCATCATGTCACTATCCCTCATTTCATTATCACCTATGTAGTTCCAAGAAGGAGGATATCACAAATCTACACCAAATAAGGTGGGATCGGCCGAAATGCATGCATGGGAAGAGTGGTGTTTTGTTCTACTTCATGTCACCATCAAAGACCAAAATAACTTCATGTCTCTTTCACCTAATAACACCAAGATACTTGGTATCTTGTCTTAGATTTTTCGGCCGAAATGAAGGTGCTAGGAAGTTCGTTTTCTCGTTTTGTTGTATTTTCTTACGGTTGTAAACTACTATATATAGTAGTGTTCGTTGTACTTGTAAATCATCGAGAATCATAATAAACCTTGTATTTCCTTTGAAATATATGTTGAACGAGTTCGACAAACTTTAGTTATTGTTTCGACGCGTCTCGAGATATTAACTTGATCAATTCTCAAAAGGTCTTGGGAAGAGATTACCTTTTATCGAGTTATAGGTCTAGTTCGATAAAACACACCAAACTCCGTACATCACACTACCTCACGGCCGAACACCATCAACTTTCGGCCACCCTTAGCAAAATTCAAGTGATACTTTGTTACTTGTTAACCTTCCGTTGTGTTTTATACGTATTACTTACGTAATTCGTATCATAAGTGGTATCAGAGACATTTGTCTCACAGTTCTCGACATCATCAAGAAGATGGCATTCACCGATGAAGAAGTAGCACAACTACGTGGCGTTCTTCGTGGCTTGCCGAGCCAGTAATCCATGCACGACGAGGACATGACACCATGCATGCACCACGACATGCGGATGAATACAAGACCAGCGAACTTCCGGAGTTCGTAGGCGGCACCGATCCTGAGGTTTATTTGGAGTGGGAAAGAAAAATTGAACGAATGTTTGAGTTCAAGGAGCTCAATGACGAGGTACGTTGCAAGTACGCGATTCTCAAACTTGGAAAGAGAGCTTCCCTTTGGTTTGAGCGAATGAAGACGCAAAGAAGTCGTGCCGGAAAAGAGAAGATACGTTCGTGGGATTCCCTAAAAAGGAAACTACGAAAAAGATATGTTCCGGCTACACACAAGCTAAGTCTGTACCGAAAAATTTCTGACCTCACGCAAGGAAAGCTAAGTGTCGAGGAGTACATCGAGGAGTTTGAAAACTTATCCTTGATGGGAGAACTTGAAGAAAGCGAAGAATTGCGCATGTCCCGTTTCCTACGAGGTTTGAACAAAAATATTGCTAATTCCGTGGAACTCTACCCCTATTCAGACTTCGATACTTTATGCGGGCTTTGCATAAAGTTGGAAAATCAAAACAAAACAAAATTCTCTAAACCCGAATTCCCACCTAAATACGGAAATACCAATTTTGGCGCGAGTTCTAGCTCGTTTCCAAAACCTGTCGCCACAAGCCAGCCCGTTACTACCCTTCCAAAAACTCCTATCACACCAAAAGAAACAAGCCTATCTAAAGTCCGGTGTTTCAAATGTCAAGGATTTGGACACTATCAAAGTGCTTGTCCAAATCGGAGGATTGTAACGTTGCGAGAAGCCATAGCCGCCCGAGAGGAATTATTAGCCGAAGAAGAAAGAGTTGGAGACGTTTTTAACTTAGAAGCTGACGAAGAAGAAGAATGCGAGGCATACGATGCCCCGAACTATGACACGAACCTTGTCCTTCGCATGTTGCAAACGAAGGCCGCCCCAAGTGACGAAGACCAATGGGACCAAATCTTCCACACGAAGTGTCGTGTCGGAGATAAATGGTGTAGCTTGATCATTGACGGTGGAAGTTGTAGAAACGTGGCATCAAGCGAGATGGTTTCAAAACTCGGTTTGATCACCACGGCCCATCCTAAGCCGTATGCACTCCATTGGCTCGATGATGGGAACAAAGTGAAGGTATCAAGACAAGTGAAGGTCGGACTCACTATGGGTTCGTATGGCGATGACATTACATGCGATGTACTACCGATGGACGCATGTCACGTGTTATTAGGAAGACCTTGGTTATTTGATCGGGACGTACTACATCGAGGGAGGAGTAATGAGTATGAGTTACGTGACAAAGGTAAAAAAATTGTTCTTAAACCTATGTCACCTCAAGCTATCCGGACGATGAGTTCGAAAAAAGTCGAAGGACCGAAACTTACGATGTTTGCAAACGAGAAAGAAGTCGAACATGCCATTGACGATGGCGAACGTGTTTATTTGATGATGATCAAGGAGGTCCGAAATCTTGCCACCAAATCGCAAAATGAGGAGGAGATAGATGCACTATTACACGAGTTTTCGGACGTATTTCCCGAAGACTTGCCGGTAGGATTACCACCTATCCGCGGGATTGAACACCAGATTGATCTTATACCGGGAGCTCCATTACCGAACAAAGCGGCGTATCGTTGTAATCCCGAAGAAACCAAAGAACTACAATGTCAAATTGATGAACTCATGAATCACGGATATGTCCGAGAAAGTTTAAGTCCGTGTGCGGTTCCAGTTCTACTCGTACCAAAAAAAGACGGAACATGGCGAATGTGTATTGTGATGAGCCGTGAATAACATCACCGTCAAGTATCGGTTTCCCATCCCGAGACTAGACGACATCTTTGGACGAGTTACATGGCTCGGTTATATTTTCCAAAGTTGATTTACGGAGCGGATACCATCAAATCCGCATGCGAGAGGAGACGAATGGAAACGGCGTTTAAAACGAAGAATGGACTTTACGAATGGGTTGTGATGCCATTCGGCCTCACCAACGCCCGAGCACCTTTATGAGGTTGATGAGCGAGGTTCTTAAACCTTTCTTGGGAAAGTTTGTTGTCGTGTACTTAGACGACATTTTGATCTGATCGGTCCGTAGAAGAACATCTCGAACATTTGCGGTACGTGTTTGAGACGCTAAGGAACAAAAACTTTATGGAAAAGCGGGAGAAGTGTACTTTCCTAGTCGAGAGTCTTATGCATCTCGGCTATGTTGTTTCGAAAGACGGAGTTTCGGTCGACCAAGAGAAGATCGCGGCAATCAAGTCGTGGCCGACCCCAAAGACAATCACGGAGGTACGGTCATTTCATGGCCTCGCTTCGTTTTACCGACGATTCATACGGGACTTTAGCACTATATCCGGTCCGATCACGGAGTGTCGAAAAAGGGAACCTTTGCATGGAACGAGGCGGCCCAAAAGGCTTTTGAAAATTTGAAGGGGAAATTATGTGAAGCGCCGATTTTGACGTTACCCGATTTTTCACAACCGTTTGAGGTAGAATGCGACGCTAGCGGAGTTGGAATCGGGCGGTGCTTATTCAAAGAGGCCGTCCCATTGCCTATTTTCGGAGAAGTTAAGTGGCGCCGAGTGAAATATTGTACTTACGACAAGGAGTTCTATGCTATCGTAAGAGCACTCGACCATTGGAGTCATTATCTACGTTCAAACATTTCGTCGCATTCGGATCATGAGTCGTTGAAATACATCAACGGACAAAGTAAGCTAAGCCCGAGGCATGCAAAATGGGTGGAATTTTTACAATCTTTTCACTTTTCATCCAAGTACAAAGACGGGAAGAGTAATGTAGTGGCGGATGCACTATCGAGACGGTATGCTTTACTGTCGATGCTAGATGTTCGTTTGTTGGGGTTCGAGACTTTGAAAGATCATTACAACGACGATTTGGATTTCAGAAATTTTTAACCGTTGTAAAACGGCCCGTCTGAGGAATTTGTTTTACAGATGGCTTTCTTTTCAAGGGAACTAAGTTATGTGTGCCGAGACATACAATTCGGGAACTGTTGGTTCGGGAGGCGCACGGAGGAGGACTAGCCGGACACTTGGCTCGACCAAGACTGTAGAGGTGCTAAAAGAACATTTCTTTTGGCCGAAAATGTATGGTGACGTAAGCACAATCGTGAGCAAATGCGTAACTTGTCACATGATGAAAAGTTCGTTCAAGTCGAGTACATACATGCCGTTGCCAATACCGTTACGACCGTGGGAGGATGTCTCGATGGATTTTATTGTGGCTTTACCTCGTACTCAACGAGGCAAAGACTCGATCATGGTGGTTGTCGACCGTTTTTCGAAAATGGCTCACTTTATCGCGTGCCACAAAACCGATGATGCAAGCAATGTGGCGGACTTGTACTTTCGGGAAGTAGTTCGTTTACACGGAGTTCCAAAAACTATCGTGTCGGATCGAGATTCCAAATTTCTGAGTTACTTCTGGAATACTTTATGGAGGAAAGTTGGTACTAAACTCCTATTCAGTACTTCACATCACCCGCAAACCGACGGACAGACCGAGGTGACTAATCGAACCTTGGGAGCATTATTGCGAGGGTTGGTAAATAAAACACAGAAGGATTGGGACGTTAAACTTGCTCATGCGGAATTCGCATACAACCGATCACCCGGTTATGCCACGGCCCATTCACCTTTTGAAGTGGTATACGGATTAAATCCGCACTTGCCATTGGACTTGATTCCCTTACCGAGCAACGAGTTGGTTCACAAAGACGCCGAAGCAAAACTCAAATCAATGGTGAAGTTACATGAAAAGATACGGGAACGGATTAAAGAAGTAAATGAAATATACAAACGGAAGTCGAACAAAAATAAAAAGGCGAGATTATTTGATGTTGGCGACTTGGTTTGGATACATTTGAGAAAAGAAAGATTCCCAAGCAAACGGAAGAACAAATTGATGCCGAGAGCCGAGGGTCCGTACAAAATTGTGGAAAAGGTGAACGACAACGCATACAAAGTCGAACTCCCGGGCGAATACGGAGTACACGTGACATTCAACGTAGGTGATCTCTCACCTTATCTTGACGACGATGGCATTGCGGGGTGAGGTCAATTCCTTTCAAAGACGGAGGGAATGATACGATATCTAATATTCCAGTCGGAGAATCTCCAATAAAAATCGACATCCATGATGATGCAAATTCGCATGGCCATGCATCATTATATTTGGGAGAAAAGAATACGCGGCTTGGAGTTACGTTGTTAATCGGAATCGGAGTAACGTAGAATTCGACGATGGAATCGGTCCGAAAGCATGAGAAAATCGGCCATATCATGCTTGAAAGGGACATATCTTGACTTCATATCTTTACAAAATAAAGAAGTGATTCCCTCCTTACAAAACAAAGTCACAAACGGCCGAAATGCATATGGATGGAGTGAAGACTTTCTTCATTATGTCACTATCCCTCATTTCATTATCACCTATGTAGTTCCAAGAAGGAGGATATCACAAATCTACACCAAATAAGGTGGGATCGGCCGAAATGCATGCATGGGAAGAGTGATGTTTTGTTCTACTTCATGTCACCATCAAAGACCAAAATAACTTCATGTCTCTTTCACCTAATAACACCAAGATACTTGGTATCTTGTCTTAGATTTTTCGGCCGAAATGAAGGTGCTAGGAAGTTCGTTTTCTCGTTTTGTTGTATTTTCTTACGGTTGTAAACTACTATATATAGTAGTGTTCGTTGTACTTGTAAATCATCGAGAATCATAATAAACCTTGTATTTCCTTTGAAATATATGTTGAACGAGTTCGACAAACTTTAGTTATTGTTTCGACGCGTCTCGAGATATTAACTTGATCAATTCTCAAAAGGTCTTGGGAAGAGATTACCTTTTATCGAGTTATAGGTCTAGTTCGATAAAACACACCAAACTCCGTACATCACACTACCTCACGGCCGAACACCATCAACTTTCGGCCACCCTTAGCAAAATTCAAGTGATACTTTGTTACTTGTTAACCTTCCGTTGTGTTTTATACGTATTACTTACGTAATTCGTATCAGACATGGAGTTACCTTAATAACCAGACTTGGAGTAACTTAAACAATAGGTAACTTGCATCTTGGGGAAAGGGGTCCAAGTGGTAAAAGAATAAAAGAATTTCAGCATTTTCTTTAAAGTCAGCAGGATTCTCGGCAACATGGTGTGTGAAAAAGCGGCTATCAACTTTCAACTTGGAGACAAGGCCCAGCTTTTACTTTTGTCAGCAAGTGACATAAGAAACCTTTTTATTATCTTTTAATTATTTTAAACCCAGCTTGTAATAGTTTAAGATTATCTTGTCAGGCTCTTGTCAGGCTACTTTTCCCTATAAATAGGGCGATGAAGTTGTAATAAAAGATGGAATATTGAAGAAAAAAGAATACACTTTGTGTTTTCCTTGGTGAAGGTTTTTCATCAAAACTTGATTTTTATTCGACGCGTTTTCGAGTATTAATCCGATTAATTCTCAATAGGTCTTGAGAAGAAATTATTTTATCGAATTATAGGTCTAATTCGATAAAATAATTGTTTCTGTCCTATTTCGATACTCTTCTTGTCTTTCGATACAGCTTGTACATGTTCGGGATTTCGCAACAAGTGTTGTTCGATCGTTCAAACTTGTTTCCTGTTTTCATTAACATACGACCGAAGTTTGGTGTATCGAGTGCCGCTGTTTAGAGGTTGCCTGTCTCGAGTCATTTCCATTCCGCCAGTTCCTGCCTTGTTGCTGTATCGAGCTACTGTCATCATTTCCTGTCGCGTGGCGCATACCTCTAGTCAATCTTATTGCTGTAGCGAACTATTGTTATCAGTTCCTGACAGTGCCTTGTCGATAGCTTCCGCTCATCAAAACAGCCTTCTGCTGTATCGATAGAGAATTCGCATCATAAGTGTTGAATTCGTATCAGAATGCATGTAACGTGGTCTTATCTCCTGCTAACAAGACTTAATAAAGAAGTAAAGACTTAAACGGAGCTATTATATCCAATCCTTGCTAACACAAGACTTAATCAAGAAGTGAAAGATTAATCGGAGATGTTATAGCGAATTCTGAGTACAAAAGGCTCGAATATAATCAATAAACCCGAGGTTTCATAGAGTTCCGACTCGAATGCATGTAACATGGTCTTATCTCCTATTAACAAGACTTAATCGAGAAGTAAAGGTTTAATTGGAGATATTACAGTGAATCCTTTCTACAATAAGAGTAAATCAAGAAAGAAAATATTAATCAGAGCAGTTATGGTCAATTTTGAGTACAAAAGGCTCGGATCTAACCAATAATCCCGAGTTTTCATAGAGTTTCGAGTCAAATGCATGCAAGGTGGTATTGTATCCTATTAATAAGACTTAATCAAGAAGTAAAGGCTTAACCAGAGCTGTTATATTCAATCCTTGCTACAACAAGACTTAATCAAGAAGTAAAAGATTAATTGGAGCTGTTATAGCCAATTATGAGTACAAAAGGCTCGAATCTAATCAATAAACCCGAGTTTTCATAGCATTCCGACTCGAATCCATATAATGTGGCCTTATACCCTATTGATAATACCTAATCAAGAAGTAAAATTTTAATGGAAGCTTATAGCGAATCCTTGCTACAAGAAGACTTTTTCAAGAAAGAAAAGACTAATCGGAGCTGTTATAGCCAATTCTGAGTTCAAAAGGCTCGAATCAAATTAATAAACCCGAGTTTTCATAGAGTTCTGACTCGAATGCATGGAACGTGGTCTTAGCTCCTATTGACAAGACTTAATCAAGAAGTAAAGGCTTAATCGGAGCTATTATATCTAATTGTTGCTACAACAAGACTTAGTCAAGAAGTAAAAGATTAGTCAAAGCTATTATATCTAATCCTTGCTAAAACAAGACTTAATCAATAAGCGGAAGATTAATCGGAGATGTTATAGCCAATTCTAAGTACAAAAGGCTCGAATATAATCAATAAACCCGAGTTTCATAGAGTTCCGACTCGAATGCATGTAACGTAGTCTTATCTCCTATTAACAAGACTTAATCAAGAAGTGATACGAATTCTCTATCGATACAACGGCTAGCTGTTTTGACGAGCGGAAGCGAATAGTAAGAAACTGTCAGGAACTGATAACAACAGTTCGCTATAGCAATAACACTGACTAGCGGTATGCGCACGCGATAGGAAATGATGACGGCAGCTCGATACAGCAACAAGACAGGAACTGACCGAATGGAAATGATTCGAAACAGGCAACCTCCAAACAGCGGCACTCGAAACAGCAAATTTCGGTCGGATGCTAATTGAAATCAGGAAACAATTTCAAGCGATCGAACAGCAATTGATTCGAAAATCCCGAACAAGTACAACCCTGTATCGAAAACAAGAAGAATATTGAAACAGGACAGAAAACAGTTGTTTTATCGAACAAGACCTATAATTCGATAAAGTGATTTCTTCTCAAGACCTATTGAGAATCGATCAGATTAAGATTCGAAAACGCGTCGAATAATAATCAAAGTTTTGAAGGAAACTCATCCAACACTTAAACAATACACAAGGTATGTTGTTTTATCATTCAATAATCTCCTTCATTACAACTCCATCGCCACTATTTATAGGCAAAAGTAGCCTGACAAGATAATCTAAACTATTACAAGTGTAATACCCGATTGTGAATTCATTTATCATCACTCAGTAACTGTCACTCAGAATTTTTTTTCACTCAGTAATACCCATTCATCATTCATGTTCATTCAGTCGTGACCGTTGTTCGGCGTTGATACGAATTACGTAAGTAATACGTATAAAACACAACGGAAGATTAACACGTTTACAATATGGATCGAAATTACAAAGGTGATGGACGAATTTTATGTGGGATTCGGCCGTGATGAGTAAGATGTACGGAGTTTGGTGTGTTTTTATCGAACTAGACCTATAACTCGATAAAAGGGTAATCGCTTCCCAAGACCTTTTGAGAATTGATTAAAGTTAAAATCTCGAAACTCGTCGAAACAATAACTAAGGTTTGTCGAACTCGTTCAACGTATATTTCAAAGGAAATACAAAGTTTATTATGATTCTCGATGATTTACAAGTACAACGAACACTACTATATATAGTAGTTTACAACCGTACGAAAATACAACAAAACGAAAAAAAGGAAACTTCCTAACACATCATTTCGGCCGAAAATCACAAGAAGATACCAAGCAATCTTGGTCTTTATTTCATGATGGTGACATGAGAGATTCTTGATGAAAGTCTTCACAAATCTTTCCTTTTTGCAAGCATCCAAATCGGCCGATCCTTAACAAGATATGGGAGATAATGACATGAAGAAGAAAGTCTCCCCTCTATCTTCAAGCTTCGGCCGTATGTGTACATGGTGGGGAAGGAGAAGATAACTTCATTATCTTGTCAAGATATGAAGTCCAAACATGTCCCTTTCAAGCATGATATGGCCGATCCATCATGCTTTCGGACCGATCCCGTCGTCGAATTCTACGTTACTCCGATTCCGATTAACAATGTAACTCCAATCCGTTTAACATTTTCTCCTAAGTATAACGATGCATGGCCATGCGAATTTGCATCATCATGGATGTCGATTTTTATCGGAGTTTCTTCGACTGGAATATTAGATATCGTATCATTCCCTCCGTCTTTGAAAGGAATTGACCTCAATTACGCAATGCCATCGTCGTCAAGATAAGGTGAGAGATCACCTACGTTGAATGTCGCGTGTACTCCGTATTCGCCCGGAAGTTCGACTTTGTATGCGTTGTCGTTCACCTTTTCCACAATTTTGTACGGACCCTCGGCTCTCGGCATCAATTTGTTCTTCCGTTTGCTTGGGAATCTTTCTTTTCTCAAATGTATCCAAACCAAGTCGCCAACATCAAATAATCTCGCCTTTTTATTTTTGTTCGACTTCCGTTTGTATATTTCATTTACTTCTTTAATCCGTTCCCGTATCTTTTCGTGTAACTTCACCATTGATTTGAGTTTTGCTTCGGCGTCTTTGTGAACCAACTCGTTGCTCGGCAGGGGAATCAAGTCCAATGGCAAGTGCGGATTTAATCCGTATACTACTTCAAAAGGTGAATGGGCCGTGGCATAATCGGGTGATCGGTTGTATGCGAATTCAGCATGAGCAAGTTTAACGTCCCAATCTTTCTGAGTTTTATTTACCAACCCTCGTAATAATGCTCCCAAGGTTCGATTAGTTACCTCGATGCATCCGTCGGTTTGCGGGTGATGTGAAGTCTTGAATAGGAGTTTAGTACCGACTTTCCTCCATAAAGTATTCGAAGTAACTCGAAATTTGGAATCTCGATCCGACACGATAGTTTTGGCACTCCGTGTAAGCGAACTATTTCCCGGAAATACAAGTCCGCCACATTGCTTGCATCATCGGTTTGTGGCACGCGACAAAGTGAGCCATTTTCGAAAAGCGGTCGGCGACCACCATGATCGAGTCCTTGCCTCGTTGAGTACGAGGTAAAGCCACAATAAAATCCATCGAGACATCCTCCCACGGTCGTAACGGTATCGGCAACGGCATGTATGTACTCGACTTGAACGAACTTTTCATCATATGACAAGTTACGCATTTGCTCACGATTGTCCGACGTCACCATACATCTTCGGCCAAAAGAAATGTTCTTTTAGCACCTCTGATCTTGGTCGAGCCGAAGTGACCGGCTAGTCCTCCTCCGTGCGCCTCCCGAACCAGCAATTCCCGAATTGTATGTCTCGGCACACATAATTTATTCCCCTTGAAGAGAAAGCCATCCTGTAAAACAAATTCCTCGTACGGGGCCGTTTTACAACGGTTAAAAATTTCCCCGAAATCCAAATCGTCGTGGTAGTGATCTTTCAAAGTCTCGAATCCCAACAAACGAACATCTAGCATCGACAATAAGGCATACCGTCTCGACAGTGCATCCGCCACTACATTACTCTTCCCGTCTTTGTATTTGGTTGAAAAGTGAAAAGATTGTAAAAATTCCACCCATTTTGCATGTCTCGGGCTTAGCTTACTCTGTCCGTTGATATATTTCAACGACTCGTGATCCGAATGTAGCACGAAATGTTTCGAACGCAGATAATGACTCCAATGATCGAGTGCTCTTACGATCGCATAGAACTCTTTGTCGTAAGTACAATAATTCACTCGGGCGCCACTTAGCTTCTCCGAAAAATAGGCAATGGGACGGCCTCTCTGAATGAGCACTGCCCCGATTCCAACTCCGCTAGCGTCGCATTCTACCTCAAACGGTTGTGAAAAATCGGGCAACGTCAAAATCGGCGCTTCACATAATTTTCCCTTTAAGTTTTCAAAAGCCTTTTGGGCCGTCTCGTTCCAAGCAAAGGTTCCCTTTTTCAGACACTCCGTGATAGGACTGGATATAGTGCTGAAGTCCCGTATGAATCGTCGGTAAAAAGAAGCGAGGCCATGAAATGACCGTACCTCCGTGATTGTCTTTGGGGTCGGCCACGACTTGATTGCCGCGATCTTCTCTTGGTCGACCGAAACTCCGTCTTTTGAAACAACATAGCCGAGAAAGACAAGACTCTCGACTAGGAAAGTACACTTCTCCCGTTTTCCATAAAGATTTTGCTCCCTTAGCGTCTCAAACACGTACCGCAAATGTTCGAGATGTTCTTCTACGGACCGACTGTAGATCAAAATGTCGTCTAAGTACACGACAACAAACTTTCCCAAGAAAGGTTTTAGAACCTCGTTCATCAACCTCATAAAGGTGCTCGGGGCGTTGGTGAGGCCGAATGGCATCACAACCCATTCGTAAAGTCCATTCTTCGTTTTAAACGCCGTTTTCCATTCGTCTCCCTCTCGCATGCGGATTTGATGGTATCCGCTCCGTAAATCAACTTTGGAAAATATAACCGAGCCATGTAACTCGTCCAGCATGTCGTCTAGTCTCGGGTTGGGAAACCGATACTTGACGGTGATGTTATTCACGGCTCTCTGTCAATACACATCCGCCATGTTCCGTCTTTTTTGGTACGAGTAGAAGTCCAACCGCACACGGACTTAAACTTTCTCGGACATAACCTTGATACAGGAGTTCATCAATTACACATTGTAGTTCTAATGATTCATCGGGATTACAACGTCTGTTGCTTTGTTCGGTAATGGAGCTCGGTATAAGATCAATCGGTGTTCAATCCAGCGGATAGGTGGTAATCCTACCGCAAGTCTTCGAAATACGTCCAAAACTCGTGTAATAGTGCATCTATCTCCTCCTCATTTTGCGATTTGGTGGCAAGATTTCGGACCTCCTTGATCATCATCAAATAAACACGTTCGCCATCGTCAATGGCGTGTTCGACTTCTTTCTCGTTTGCAAACATCGTAAGTTTCGGCCCTTCGACTTTTTTCGAACTCATCGTCCGGATAGCTTGAGGTGACATAGGTTTAAGGACAATTTTTTTACCTTTGTCACGTAGCTCATACTCATTACTCCTCCCTCGATGTAGTACGTCCCGATCAAATAACCAGGGTCTTCCTAATAACACGTGACATGCGTCCATCGGTAGTACATCGCAAGTAATGTCATCGTCATACGAACCCATGGTGAGTCCGACCTTCACTTGTCTTGAAACCTTCACTTTGTTTCCGTCATCGAGCCAATGGAGTGCATACGGCTTAGGATGGGCCGTGGTGACCAAGCCGAGTTTTGAAACCATCTCGCTTGATGCCACGTTTGTACAACTTCCACCGTCAATGATCAAGCTACACCATTTCTCTCCGACACGACACTTCGTGTGAAAGATTTGGTCTCGTTGTTCTTCGTCACTCGGGGCTGCCTTCGTTTGCAACATGCGAAGGACAAGGTTCGTGTCATAGTTCGGGGCATCGTATGCCTCGCATTCTTCTTCTTCGTCCGCTTCTAAGTTAAAAACGTCTCAACTCTTTCTTCTTGGCTAATAATTCCTCTCGGGCGGCTAGGGCTTCTCGTAACGTCACAATCCTCCGATTCGGACAAGCACTTTGATAGTGTCCAAATCCTTGACATTTGAAACATCGGACTTTAGATAGGCTCGTCTCTTTTGGTGTGGTAGGGGTTTGTGGAATGGTAATGTGATGGCTTGTGGTGACAGGTTTTGGAAACGAGCTAGAACTCGCGCCAAAGTTGGTATTTCCGTATTTAGGTGGGAATTCGGGTTTAGAGAGTTTGGTTTTGTTTTGATTTTCCAACTTTATGCAAAGTCCGCATAAAGTATCGAAGTCAGAATAGGGGTAGAGTTCCACGGAATTAGCAATGTTTTTGTTCAAACCTCGTAGGAAACGGGACATCCGCAATTCTTCGCTTTCTTCAAGTTCTCCCATCAAGGATAAGTTTTCAAACTCCTCGATGTACTCCTCGACACTGAGCTTTCCTTGCGTGAGGTCAGAAATTTTTCGGTACAGGCTCAGCTTGTGTGTAGCCGGGACATATCTTTTTCGTAGTTTCCTTTTTAGGGAATCCCACGAACGTATCTTCTCTTTCGGCCACGACTTCTATGCGTCTTCATTCGCTCAAACCAAAGGAAGCTCCTTTCCAAGTTTGAGGATCGCGTACTTAACGTACCTCGTCATTGAGCTCCTTGAACTCAAACATTCGTACAATTTTTCTTTCCCACTCCGGATAAACTTCAGATCGGTGCCGCCTACGAACTCCGGAAGTTCGCCGTCTTGTATTCATCCGCATGTCGTGGTGCATGCATGGTGTCATGTCCTCGTCGTGCATGGATTACGGGCTCCGGCAAGCCACGAAGAACGTCACGTAGTTGTGCTACTTCTTCATCGGTGAATGCCATTTTCTTGATGATGTCGAGAAGCGTGAGACAAGTGTCTCGATACCACTTATGATACGAATTACGTAAGTATCGTATAAAACACAACGGAAGATTAACACGTTTACAATATGGATCGAAATTACAAAGGTGATGGGCCGAATTTTATGTGGATTCGGCCGTGATGAGTAAGATGTACGGAGTTTGGTGTGTTTTTATCGAACTAGACCTATAACTCGATAAAAGGGTAATCGCTTCCCAAGACCTTTTGAGAATTGATTAAAGTTAAAATCTCGAAACTCGTCGAAACAATAACTAAGGTTTGTCGAACTCGTTCAACGTATATTTCAAAGGAAATACAAAGTTTATTATGATTCTCGATGATTTACAAGTACAACGAACACTACTATATATAGTAGTTTACAACCGTACGAAAATACAACAAAACGAAAAAAAGGAAACTTCCTAACACATCATTTCGGCCGAAAATCACAAGAAGATACCAAGCAATCTTGGTCTTTATTTCATGATGGTGACATGAGAGATTCTTGATGAAAGTCTTCACAAATCTTTCCTTTTTGCAAGCATCCAAATCGGCCGATCCTTAACAAGATATGGGAGATAATGACATGAAGAAGAAAGTCTCCCCTCTATCTTCAAGCTTCGGCCGTATGTGTACATGGTGGGGAAGGAGAAGATAACTTCATTATCTTGTCAAGATATGAAGTCCAAACATGTCCCTTTCAAGCATGATATGGCCGATCCATCATGCTTTCGGACCGATCCCGTCGTCGAATTCTACGTTACTCCGATTCCGATTAACAACGTAACTCCAATCCGTTTAACATTTTCTCCTAAGTATAACGATGCATGGCCATGCGAATTTGCATCATCATGGATGTCGATTTTTATCGGAGTTTCTTCGACTGGAATATTAGATATCGTATCAGGCGTACTTTGGAATCGCATATTAGTTGCTATTCGTCATTCATCACTGTTTGAGATCGAGCCGAGATTATTGTCATCATCATCATCATGTTTTAATTTTCAGTTTGAGAGGTAGTGCACGCTACACATACTGGTTAGCGCGCACTAATGGGGTGCAGGTAACGCACGCTATGATTCAGTATTAGCGCACGCTAGCGCAAGTGATGCAGACAGTCCAGAAGGTACTGGGCTGATTTGGGAAATTCGTAGTGCACGCTACGAGTGGTAAGTAGCGTATGCTAACTGTGCTGGTAACGCACGCTAAGTAACATTTGTAGCGCACGCTAACGCATGCAAGGCAGAGGACAATAGGTTCTGGACTGCATTTTTTGAGTATCAGACATCAGTTAGTGCACGCTAACAATTTGGGATAATGCACGCTATTGGTAAGGTGTTAGCGCACGCTACCAAGTCGTATCGCACGCTAACGAGGCATTTCAGAGCTCACTGGACTGCCCAGTAAACCGCTAGCGCACGCTAAATATCAGGTCATAGCGTGCGCTAAGCTGGGACAGTATTAATAAGACAGTTCAGTCCAACCTTCGTCATTTCTTCATTTCTCAACCATTTCGGACGAGCTTGGGCGATTCGGAAAGGTCTTTTCGAGCTGCAATCATCTAGCATCATCTTCAAGCTCCTAAGTTGGATTAATCATCATCTAATCAGTTTCATCACTCCAAATCAAGGTAATTTTTCATTTAATCTTGAATTTCCGGAATTTGAAGGTTTTATCCCCGATCTCTTCGAGTTAGCTTGCTTTTATGTTGGGATATGTTAGATATGGATTATCTATCTTGGATATTTATATTCTTACGGATTCATTGGTGTAATTTTTGGAAATTCGGAATCATTGAGGAATTGTTCAAGAACCCTTACGGGTTGACTTTGGAATTTTGGGGGTTTTCGAATAGATGTTGTTGAAATATCGATTTAAGTATTCCTATTGGATTATTGATAGTATTCATGAGGTTTTGTTGGATTGAATCATTCATTGGAAGTTGGTTTCGGATTTAATTGAGTTTTGGTTGTAAACAATTGGAGATTGTTTACAACGCGTTTGTTTAAATGCCCCAATGAGTTTCGGGTATTGTTGTATCGACTTTTGAGTTGGTTGTGATCATGCTGGATTCGTGTGTTAAGAGAATTGTTGTTATTTGTGTTGTTCAAGGTTGTTCGAGCGGCCGATAATTTCATTAAGGACGTTGATCGTGGAAGTACCTTCTCGCCTTCGGTTTGAGGCAAGTTTTATACTTGTACTAGTCAATGAGATTAATGGTATCATATATGTGTATGAATGTGTTGTATCATTCCGAGACTTAGTCTCTTTATAAATTCATTGATATTAAGAGATCGTTCGATACGATACCTTTTGGCAATTATGCCAAATGTTTATTATTGTTCGTTAACGGCCGGTTCAAGGCATTGTGATACTCGTTGTTAGTGGTATTGTCGATAGCCGATTCGCGGCATCGATGTATTGATTATTGTTGTGATATTGATGTCGATCTAAGACGTCGTCGTAATCATTGTTATCGATGTTGGTGTTTTGTCATTGACGTTGTGTTGGCCAATTGAAGGCATTAGCGTATTCATCTCTCACCTTCGTCGTCGGTAACCGATTAAAGGTGCCGAGGCATTCTTCGTGTCATTGTTATCGATTGGCAGTTCTAAGAAAATCGATGTATTCAAATCATTCATTGTATCATTCTTATCGATTGGCCGTTCTAAGGCAATTGAAGCGCTTAGTCATTCATTGAATCATCCGCTGCATCATTGTTGTCGATTGGCCATTCCAAGGTGATCGAAGTATCGAGTCATTCATTGCATCATTGTTATCGGTTGGCCATTCTAAGGCAATCGAGGTATTGAATTGGGGCTATCGAGGGTAGTTCCCATCCGTTATGTCGTTTTTACCGATTGACCATTCTAAGGTAATCAAGGTATTGAATTGGGACCGCCGAGGACGGTACCCATCCGTATGTCATTGTTGTTGTGTTGGCCGACTCAAGGCAACACACTATCATTCTCGTGAATTCGGTAATCTTGGGATCGTTGCCGTTTGTGATTAATTATGTTTGGAGGCTAGTCTCGACTAGTGCTCATTATGGGGTAAGTTTGGTGGGGCCTAAACCTTCGCGGTTGTTTCCCCCAACACCTACAACTCAGTAGGTCAACGGCCATTGGATGGTTTCATTATGGGGTAAGTTTGTTGGGGCCTGAACCTTCGCGGTTGTTTCCCCCAACACCTACAACTCAGTAGGTCAACGGCCATTGGATGGTTTCATTATGGGGTAAGTTTGGTGGGGCCTGAACCTTCGCGGTTGTTTCCCCCAACACCTACAACTTAGTAGGTCAACGGCCATTGGATGGTTTCATTATGGGGTAAGTTTGGTGGGGCCTGAACCTTCGCGGTAGTTTCCCCCAACACCTACAACTCAGTAGGTCAACGGCCATTGGATGGTTTCATTATGGGGTAAGTTTGGTGGGGCCTGAACCTTCCCGGTTATTTCCCCCGACACCTACAACTCAGTAGGTCAACGACCATTGGATGGTTTCATTATGGGGTAAGTTTGGTGGGGCCTGAACCTTCGCGGTTGTTTCCCCCAACACCTACAACTCAGTAGGTCAACGGCCATTGGATGGTTTCATTATGGGGTAAGTTTGGTGGGGCCTGAACCTTCGCGGTTGTTTCCCCCAACACCTACAACTCAGTAGGTCAACGGCCATTGGATGGTTTCATTATGGGGTAAGTTTGGTGGGGCCTGAACCTTCGCGGTTGTTTCCCCCAACACCTACAGCTCAGTAGGTCAACGGCCATTGGATGGTTTCATTGTGATACGGCTTCGTGCCGTGGCTTCGGCCCTGATTGTGATACGGCTTCGTGTCGTGGCTTCGGCCCTAATCGATAATAGCTTCGGGCTGT
The DNA here is from genome assembly GCA_033398695.1 of Orobanche coerulescens. Classification (NCBI taxonomy): domain Eukaryota; kingdom Viridiplantae; phylum Streptophyta; class Magnoliopsida; order Lamiales; family Orobanchaceae; genus Orobanche; species Orobanche coerulescens. Next base: position 334,241 of record JAWKAU010000076.1, read on the forward strand.
TTTAGCTTCATGTGATTGTGATATTTGACAGCTTCGGCTGAGTGGCTTTCATGCCATTGTGATTGTCTTGGTAATTTCATTGGATGGAGCCTTCGGGCATTGTGATTCATAAGTAATTCAGTTATGGTTTGGTTCATGTCGTGTAATTCATTGTGGTACTCTATAATTATGATTCGCCGTTGGGCATTTACGTTCTAACCTGTCGAACAGGTATTAATAGTATGCCGTGGGCATAGTGTTTCATGATTGCTCGGTTCTTACCTTGGGTTGTGAGCATCTCGTATTATCATTATCATTGTATCGTTTCATTCTGCCTTTGGATGCATATCATGTTATACATGTATTTGATGTTCATTATCTGGATGACTGACCCCGTGGGTGATACGAATTACGTAAGTAATGCGTATAAACACAACGGAAGATGATCACGTTTACAATATGGATAAAATTTACAAAGGTGGTGGACGAATTAAAGGGGATTCGGCCGTGATATAGTAAGATGTACGGAGTTTGGTGTGTTTTTATCGAACTAGACCTATAACTCGATAAAAGGGTAATCTCTTCCCAAGACCTTTTGAGAATTGATCAAAGTTAAAATCTCGAAACTCGTCGAAACAATAACTAAGGTTTGTCGAACTCGTTCAACGTATATTTCAAAGGAAATACAAAGTTTATTATGATTCTCGATGATTTACAAGTACAACGAACACTACTATATATAGTAGTTTCCAACCGAAAGAAAATACAACAAAACGAGAAAAGGAAACTTCCTAACAACATCCTAATCGGCCGAAAATCTCAAGGAGATACCAAGCAATCTTGGTCTTTATTTCATGATGGTGACATGAGAGATTCTTGATGAAAGTCTTCACAAATCTTTCCTTCTTGCAAGCTTCCAATTCGGCCGATCCTAACAAGATATGGGAGATAATGACATGAAGAAGAAAGTCTTCCCTCTATCTTCATGCTTGCCGTATGTGTCATGGTGGGGAAGGAGGTGATCTTCATTTATTTTGTGAAAGATATGAAGACAAAGTGTCCCTTTCAAGCATGTTTTGGCGATCTTCATGCTTTCGGACCGATCCGTCGTCGAATTCTCGTTACTCCGATTCCGATTAACAACGTAACTCCAATCCGTTTAACATTTTCTCCTAAGTATAACGATGCATGGCCATGCGAATTTGCATCATCATGGATGTCGATTTTTATCGGAGTTTCTTCGACTGGAATATTAGATATCGTATCATTCCCTCCGTCTTTGAAAGGAATTGACCTCAATTCCGCAATGCCATCGTCGTCAAGATAAGGTGAGAGATCACCTACGTTGAATGTCGCGTGTACTCCGTATTCGCCCGGAAGTTCGACTTTGTATGCGTTGTCGTTCACTTTTTCCACAATCTTGTACGGACCTTCGGCTCTCGGCATCAATTTGTTCTTCCGTTTGCTCGGGAATCTTTCTTTTCTCAAATGTATCCAAACTAAGTCGCCAACATCAAATAATCTCGCTTTTTTATTTTTGTTCGACTTCCGTTTGTACATTTCATTCACTTCTTTAATCCGTTCCGTATCTTTTCATGTAACTTCATCATTGACTTGAGTTTTGCTTCGGCGTCTTTGTGAACCAATTCGTTGCTCGGCAAGGGAATCAAGTCCAATGGCAAGTGCGGATTTAATCCGTATACCACTTCAAAAGGTGAATGGGCCGTGGCATAACCGGGTGATCGGTTGTATGCGAATTCAGCATGAGCAAGTTTAACGTCCCAATCTTTCTGAGTTTTATTTACCAACCCTCGTAATAATGCTCCCAAGGTTCGAGTAGTTACCTCGATGCATCCGTCGGTTTGCGGGTGATGTGAAATCTTGAATAGGAGTTTAGTACGACTTTCCTCCATAAAGTATTCCGAGTAACTCGAAATTTGGAATCTCGATCCGACCACGATAGTTTTGGAACTCCGTGTAAGCGAACTATTTCCGGAAATACAAGTCGCCACGTTGCTTGCATCATCGGTTTGTGGCACGCGACAAAGTGAGCCATTTTCGAAAAGCGGTCGGCGACCACCATGATCGAGTCCTTGCCTCGTTGAGTACGAGGTAAAGCCACAATAAAATCCATCGAGACATCCTCCCACGGTCGTAGCGGTATCGGCAAGCGGCATGTATGTACTCGACTTGAACGAACTTTTCATCATATGACAAGTTACGCATTTGCTCACGATTGTGCTGACGTCACCATACATCTTCGGCCAAAAGAAATGTTCTTTTAGCACCTCTACAGTTTTGGTCGAACCGAAGTGACCGGCTAGTCCTCCTCCGTGTGCCTCCCGAACCAGCAATTCCCGAATTGTATGTCTCGGCACACATAATTTATTCCCCTTGAAGAGAAAGCCATCCTGTAAAACAAATTCCTCGTACGGGGCCGTTTTACAACGGTTAAAAATTTCCCCGAAGTCCAAATCGTCGTTGTAGTGATCTTTCAAAGTCTCGAACCCCAACAAACGAACATCTAGCATCGACAGTAAGGCATACCGTCTCGATAGTGCATCCGCCACTACATTACTCTTCCCGTCTTTGTACTTGGATGAAAAGTGAAAAGATTGTAAAAATTCCACCCATTTTGCATGTCTCGGGCTTAGCTTACTCTGTCCGTTGATGTATTTCAACGACTCGTGATCCGAATGCAGCACGAAATGTTTCGAACGCAGATAATGACTCCAATGATCGAGTGCTCTTACGATAGCATAGAACTCCTTGTCGTAAGTACAATAATTCACTCGGGCGCCACTTAACTTCTCCGAAAAATAGGCAATGGGACGGCCTCTTTGAATAAGCACTGCCCCGATTCCAACTCCGCTAGCGTCGCATTCTACCTCAAACGGTTGTGAAAAATCGGGTAACGTCAAAATCGGCGCTTCACATAATTTTCCCTTTAAGTTTTCAAAAGCTTTTTGGGCCGTTTCGTTCCAAGCAAAGGTTCCCTTTTTCAGACATTCCGTGATCGGACTGGATATAGTGCTAAAGTCCCGTATGAATCGTCGGTAAAAAGAAGCGAGGCCATGAAATGACCGTACCTCCGTGATTGTCTTTGGGGTCGGCCACGACTTGATTGCCGCAATCTTCTCTTGGTCGACCGAAACTCCGTCTTTCGAAACAACATAGCCGAGAAAGACAAGACTCTCGACTAGGAAAGTACACTTCTCCCGTTTTCCATAAAGTTTTTGTTCCCTTAGTGTCTCAAACACGTACCGCAAATGTTCGAGATGTTCTTCTACGGACCGACTGTAGATCAAAATGTCGTCTAAGTACACGACAACAAACTTTCCCAAGAAAGGTTTAAGAACCTCGTTCATCAACCTCATAAAGGTGCTCGGGGCGTTGGTGAGGCCGAATGGCATCACAACCCATTCGTAAAGTCCATTCTTCGTTTTGAACGCCGTTTTCCATTCGTCTCCCTCTCGCATGCGGATTTGATGGTATCCGCTCCGTAAATCAACTTTGGAAAATATAACCGAGCCATGTAACTCGTCCAGCATGTCGTCTAGTCTCGGGATGGGAAACCGATACTTGACGGTGATGTTATTCACGGCTCTCTGTCAATACACATTCGCCATGTTCCGTCTTTTTTGGCACAAGTAGAACTGGAACCGCACACGGACTTAAACTTTCTCGGACATATCCGTGATTCATGAGTTCATCAATTTGACGTTGTAGTTCTTTGGTTTCTTCGGGATTACTACGATACGCCGCTTTGTTCGGTAATGGAGCTCCCGGTATAAGATCGATCTGGTGGTCAATCGCGCGGATAGGTGGTAATCCTACCGCAAGTCTTCGAAATACGTCCAAAACTCGTGTAATAGTGCATCTATCTCCTCCTCATTTTGCGATTTGGTGGCAAGATTTGGACCTCCTTGATCATCATCAAATAAACACGTTCGCCATCGTCAATGGCGTGTTCGACTTCTTCTCGTTTGCAAACATCGTAAGTTTCGGCCCTTCGACTTTTTCGAACTCATCGTCCAGGATAGCTTGAGGTGACATAGGTTTAAGAACAATTTTTACCTTTGTCACGTAGCTCATACTCATTACTCCTCCCTCGATGTAGTACGTCCCGATCAAATAACCAAGGTCTTCCTAATAACACGTGACATGCGTCCATCGGTAGTACATCGCATGTAATGTCATCGCCATACGAACCCATGGTGAGTCCGACCTTCACTTGTCTTGAAACCTTCACTTTGTTCCCATCATCGAGCCAATGGAGTGCATACGGCTTAGGATGTGCCGTGGTGATCAAACCGAGTTTTGAAACCATCTCGCTTGATGCCACGTTTGTACAACTTCCACCGTCAATGATCAAGCTACACCATTTATCTCCGACACGACACTTCGTGTGGAAGATTTGGTCCCGTTGTTCTTCATCACTTGGGGCGGCCTTCGTTTGCAACATGCGAAGGACAAGGTTCGTGTCATAGTTCGGGGCATCGTATGCCTCGCATTCTTCTTCTTCGTCAGCTTCTAAGTTAAAAATGTCTCCAACTCTTTCTTCTTCGGCTAATAATTCCTCTCGGGCGGCTATGGCTTCTCGCAACGTCACAATCCTCCGATTCGGACAAGCACTTTGATAGTGTCCAAATCCTTGGCATTTGAAACATCGGACTTTAGATAGGCTCGTCTCTTTTGGTGTGGTAGGGGTTTTTGGAATGGTAGTAATTTGGCTTGTGGTGACAGGTTTTGGAAACGAGCTAGAACTCGCGCCAAAGTTGGTATTTCCGTATTTAGGTGGGAATTCGGGTTTAGAGAGTTTGGTTTTGTTTTGATTTTCCAACTTTATGCAAAGTCCGCATAAAGTGATACGAATCGGTCAACATCATCAAATACAAATTACCAATTCTCGCGCGCACGACGACTTCGTAGCAGTTTTAGTATTTTGCCCATAACTTTCTCGTCCGAAATTCGATTCAGGTGATTCAAGTGGCCATGGAAAGGTAAGAAAGAGAGATACAAATCTTATGAAGACCATAGGACCAAATTCGGACCCATTGTATCTCGGAAATGACAAAACCGACAGCATCATATTTGGTCCAAGATAATGAAGATATTCTTTCCTTCCCCACCTCACAAAAAAACGATCCAAGCTTGAGATTTGATGAAGACTTTCATCAAATGTCTTCTTCATGTCATCTTCCATCAAGTCACCATCACCTAATAAAACCAAGGTTCATCATATTTTCCTTCCCCACAAAATCGGCCATATCATGCTTGAAAGGGACCCTTTGTCTTCATATCTTTCACAAGATAAGTGAAGATAACCTCCTTCCCCACCTTATTAGAAAATCGGCCATATTCCCCACCTTAGAGAAAGACTTTCATCATGTCACCATCAAAGACCAAGATTGCTTCATCATGTCACCATCAAGACCAAGATTGCTTCATGTCTCTTTCACCTAATAACACCAAGATACTTGATATCTCACCTTTGATTTTCGGCCGAAATGTTAGTGCTAGGAAGTTTCCTTTTCTCGTTTTGTTGTATTTTCTTTCGGTTGGAAACTACTATATATAGTAGTGCTCGTTGTAGTTGTAAAATAATCTTGAATCTTGAAAGTTATAAACATTGTATTTCTCTTGAAATATACGTTGAACGAGTTCAACAAAACCTTGGTTATTATTTCGACGCGTCTCGAGATTTTAACTTGATCAATTCTCAATAGGTCTTGGGAAGAGATTACTTTTATCGAGTTATAGGTCTAGTTCGATCAAACACATCCAAATCCGTATACACTACTACCTCACGGCCGAAATCCATTTAAGTTCGGCCACCCCTTGTATTTTTCGAGTGACACTTTGATAATCGTCAAGACATAATAATCTTCCGTTGTATTTCATACGCATTACTTACGTAATTCGTATCATCTTCTTGTTCGATATTTTTTTATTGTTATATCCGATATTATTCACATACAAAATACATCCGAAAAACTCCATATTCGTAAAAGTCTTCCGCTATCATACACTTACATATACTCCGACCGATACGTATCCGCTTCTCCCGGATAATTCGCATCATAAGTGGTATCGGAGCCCAAGGTCATCTCCTTGGGCGATCAACTATATTCACCGAAGTTTTTTTGTTGAAGTATTTAGTCACCTTCTTGGGTTGTTCTTCACGGTTAGAAGAATTTTCGCATAACATTGGCAGATTAGCGCAGTCGGAAGAAAACAAAGTTTCCCGTGGATTCGACCGTTGGATCATCACGAAATTTTGACAGAGGTAAGCCAACTCATTGAACTACAGTCTGAACGGTGGAGATCAGATTCTTTGATCATCTTCTTGGTTCATTCTTCACGGATTTCTTGGAAAATTTTCTGTCCGAATTCTTGTCAAGAACTATCTCTTGATTCTTGTTATGGAATTCTCCGAGCTCGATTTCTTGATGACACTCCGTGACGCACTAAACGGCTTACCGGAGCGACGTATGCAAGAAAGACGCAGAGACGATGCCAACGATATTGATTTCTTGGCCAAATTCCGCAGCATACCGGAATTTCACGGAGATAGTGATCCAAATGCGTGCATAGATTGGCTTCGTGCTTGTGAGGAGCACTCGGACTTCAAGGCTGCCCCGATCAACCGCCGCGTTTCGCTGGTAACAAAGCGCCTCCGCGGTAGCGCCGCCGTTTGGTGGCAAAAGCAAATTGATCCGTTCACAACAACGTAAGCCTAAAATCCAAGATTGGCTTAAATTCAAAAAAAAATTCAATCGAAGGTTCAAATCCCCATCTTACCACCAATCCTTCGACGCCCCACCACCGGCATTCGATCTAAGGTCTTCCTCCAACAAGGAATTCCCAACAGAATCTTTTTTCGATGAAGACAATGTCCCTACGGTCATTTTCAAAGAAGTAGACGAGACAGAGTTTTCAACGGAGCAATTCAACAAAAAAGGTGAGTTGAGCCGTGTATCCCTAGTTGACGAACCCGGATCTTGCTACTTTGATCATAGGCCAGTTGGTTGCGTTGGCCAAATTGACCAAAACGGACCAAATTATTTTAATGGTGAGGAGCCTTTTTGTGTCATGGAAATTGGGTCGGGTTATGATGGACCGCCAATATTTGATACAGAATCAGATGACAAAGAGGACCCCATGATTGATCTCGAGCTTCCCATTTTTGAAGAATCTCCTGCAGCATTTTTTGATGACAAAGAAGACGATGGTTGGAGTCGAGCTGCCCTATCGGAGCAAAGTGGGTCGTATGACTTTGTTGCGGTGCAAACGAGCCTAGTGGATTAATTTTTGATGAGACATTATTGGAGGAGCCGAATAATTTTGAAACGGATTGTTGGTCGATTAAGCGGACCGCCAACATTTGATAAGGAACCGATTGATGAAGAGGACTCATGATAAATTACGTATTGGCCATTTTCGATGGTGAACCCGATATGGAATTATCGGTGTTTCCACTCGGAGGAGGAACCCGATGTGGAGTTAACCGTGTGTCCCATTTCAGATATCCACTCATGTCATGATATCGGTATTACCTGGCGGAGTAATTATTATTATTTTATTAATAATGATAGTTATTTTGTTGGTGATTCTCGAGAGGGCCCCACTACCTATCGTCTAAAGATTTTGGGTCATGTACGTACTGCGGATATCTTCGAGATCAAATACTTAGAGGCGTTAGTTAATTATCTTGGTGACGAAGGGAGTTCGGAATTGAGGACAATTCCCTTTAAAGAGAGAGGGTATGATACGAATCGGTCAACATCATCAAATACAAATTACCAATTCTCGCGCGCACGACGACTTCGTAGCAGTTTTAGTATTTTGCCCATAACTTTCTCGTCCGAAATCCGATTCAGGTAATTCAAGTGGCCATGGAAAGCTAAGAAAGAGAGCTACATATCTTATGAAGACCATAGGACCAAATTCGGACCCATTGTATCTCGGAAATGACAAAACCGACAGCATCATATTTGGTCCAAGATAATGAAGATATTCTTTCCTTCCCCACCTCACAAAAAAACGATCCAAGCTTGAGATTTGATGAAGACTTTCATCAAATGTCTTCTTCATGTCATCTTCCATCAAGTCACCATCACCTAATAAAACCAAGGTTCATCATATTTTCCTTCCCCACAAAATCGGCCATATCATGCTTGAAAGGGACCCTTTGTCTTCATATCTTTCACAAGATAAGTGAAGATCACCTCCTTCCCCACCTTATTAGAAAATCGGCCATATTCCCCACCTTAGAGAAAGACTTTCATCATGTCACCATCAAAGACCAAGATTGCTTCATCATGTCACCATCAAGACCAAGATTGCTTCATGTCTCTTTCACCTAATAACACCAAGATACTTGATATCTCACCTTTGATTTTCGGCCGAAATGTTAGTGCTAGGAAGTTTCCTTTTCTCGTTTTGTTGTATTTTCTTTCGGTTGGAAACTACTATATATAGTAGTGCTCGTTGTAGTTGTAAAATAATCTTGAATCTTGAAAGTTATAAACATTGTATTTCTCTTGAAATATACGTTGAACGAGTTCAACAAAACCTTGGTTATTATTTCGACGCGTCTCGAGATTTTAACTTGATCAATTCTCAATAGGTCTTGGGAAGAGATTACTTTTATCGAGTTATAGGTCTAGTTCGATAAAACACATCCAAATCCGTATACACTACTACCTCACGGCCGAAATCCATTTAAGTTCGGCCACCCCTTGTATTTTTCGAGTGACACTTTGATAATCGTCAAGACATAATAATCTTCCGTTGTATTTCATACGCATTACTTACGTAATTCGTATCATCTTCTTGTTCGATATTTTTTTATTGTTATATCCGATATTATTCACATACAAAATACATCCGAAAAACTCCATATTCGTAAAAGTCTTCCGCTATCATACACTTACATATACTCCGACCGATACGTATCCGCTTCTCCCGGATAATTCGTATCATAAAGTATCGAAGTCAGAATAGGGGTAGAGTTCCACGGAATTAGCAATGTTTTTGTTCAAACCTCGTAGGAAACGGGACATGCGCAATTCTTCGCTTTCTTCAAGTTCTCCCATCAAGGATAAGTTTTCAAACTCCTCGATGTACTCCTCGACACTTAACTTTCCTTGCGTGAGGTCAGAAATTTTTCGGTACAGACTTAGCTTGTGTGTAGCCGGAACATATCTTTTTCGTAGTTTCCTTTTTAGGGAATCCCACGAACGTATCTTCTCTTTTCCGGCACGACTTCTTTGCGTCTTCATTCGCTCAAACCAAAGGGAAGCTCCCTTTCCAAGTTTGAGAATCGCGTACTTGCAACGTACCTCGTCATTGAGCTCCTTGAACTCAAACATTCGTTCAATTTTTCTTTCCCACTCCAAATAAACCTCAGGATCGGTGCCGCCTACGAACTCCGGAAGTTCGCTGGTCTTGTATTCATCCGCATGTCGTGGTGCATGCATGGTGTCATGTCCTCGTCGTGCATGGATTCTGGGCTCCGGTAAGCCACGAAGAACGTCACGTAGTTGTGCTACTTCTTCATCGGTGAATGCCATCTTCTTCAGTGATGTCGAGAACTGTGAGACAAGTGTCTCTGATACCACTTATGATACGAATTACGTAAGTAATGCGTATAAACACAACGGAAGATGATCACGTTTACAATATGGATAAAATTTACAAAGGTGGTGGACGAATTAAAGGGGATTCGGCCGTGATATAGTAAGATGTACGGAGTTTGGTGTGTTTTTATCGAACTAGACCTATAACTCGATAAAAGGGTAATCTCTTCCCAAGACCTTTTGAGAATTGATCAAAGTTAAAATCTCGAAACTCGTCGAAACAATAACTAAGGTTTGTCGAACTCGTTCAACGTATATTTCAAAGGAAATACAAAGTTTATTATGATTCTCGATGATTTACAAGTACAACGAACACTACTATATATAGTAGTTTCCAACCGAAAGAAAATACAACAAAACGAGAAAAGGAAACTTCCTAACAACATCCTAATCGGCCGAAAATCTCAAGGAGATACCAAGCAATCTTGGTCTTTATTTCATGATGGTGACATGAGAGATTCTTGATGAAAGTCTTCACAAATCTTTCCTTCTTGCAAGCTTCCAATTCGGCCGATCCTAACAAGATATGGGAGATAATGACATGAAGAAGAAAGTCTTCCCTCTATCTTCATGCTTCGGCCGTATGTGTCATGGTGGGGAAGGAGGTGATCTTCATTTATTTTGTGAAAGATATGAAGACAAAGTGTCCCTTTCAAGCATGTTTTGGCCGATCTTCATGCTTTCGGACCGATCCGTCGTCGAATTCTACGTTACTCCGATTCCGATTAACAACGTAACTCCAATCCGTTTAACATTTTCTCCTAAGTATAACGATGCATGGCCATGCGAATTTGCATCATCATGGATGTCGATTTTTATCGGAGTTTCTTCGACTGGAATATTAGATATCGTATCAGTGGGGGCGAAACATGTTTTCATGTTTTAGGTGCTTGCGAGGAGAGAGTTGATACACAGAGGCATGATGATGGCGACGAGGCATTCGAACGATACTAGTCAGAGTTGTTCATGTTGGTCAGTCAGTTGGAGTGTTCTCCAGTTTGTCAGTCATTGTCATTATGTATTACCCGAGCAAGGCTCGTGGGTTGTGGTTGTATTTTCATTTTGGCCATGTAGGCCGATCATTGTCGTTAAAATTCCTTATCGGAATACTGTGTCGGATATCATGGTAGGGACTATGATTTCCCTTGTTGGTTAATTTTAATGTATTTTAGTCATGTCCCCCTAGTGGATCTCCGGGTGTGGGGTCCACGGCACTGTAATAACCCAATGGGATTTGGGGGTCTTACAGAAGATGGTATCAGAGGTTTTGGGTTGTGAGATACCCTGATATGTGAGTTATGTGGCTCTACCGATGCGGTAGTAGTGGGACTGTCAGGTTATGATAATCTGGACAGTCGGATTTTGTGAGTCGTGAAATTTGTACGACTGCACGAGTCATTCATTCATCGAGTCATCGTTAGTGAAGACTAGTATCGTGAGACCTCGAAGCTTCGTATGACCTGTGTAAGGACTCGATTCTCTTTATGTTCATACATTCATCATGTCATTAATTATTCATGCTTTGTTAAAACCTATATGTGATATTAGTGTTATGATTGATTCATGACTAATTGTTTTGGAGCACGTGTGACTTGTGTAAGCACTAAGGATCAACTCATTCATCAGTTAATAATCCTCAATCATCATTTTGATCTCATCACTCAGTCAATATCATTCATCACTCAGTTAATTCATTCATCACCTAGTCAATATCATTGCTCAGTTAATTCATCCATCACTCAGTCAATTCCGTCATCACTTAGTCAATCTCATTGTTCAGTCAATTCATTCATCACTCAGTCAATCTCACTGCTCAGTCAATTCATTCATCACTCAGTTAATCTAATTGTTCAATTAATTCATTCATCACTTAGTCAATCTCATTGTTCAGTCAATTCATTCATCACTCAGTTAATCTCATTGTTCAGTTACTTCATTCATCACTCAGTCAATCTCATTGTTCAGTCAATTCATTCATCACTCAGTCAATCTCATTGCTCAGTCAATTCATTCATCACTTAGTTAATCTCATTGTTCAATTAATTCATTCATCACTCAGTCAATCTCATTGTTCAGTCAATTCATTCATCGCTCAGTTAATCTCATTGTCCAGTTAATTCATTCATCACTCAGTCAATCTCATTGTTCAGTCAATTCATTCATCACTCAGTCAATCTCATTGCTCAGTCAATTCATTCATCACTCAGTTAATCTCATCGCTCAGTTGATTCATTCATCACTTAGTCAATCTCATCGCTCAGTTAATTCATTATCACTCAGTCAATCTCATTGTTAAATTAATTCATTAATCATCCAGTCCATCTCACGGTTTAGTTGTTGATCATGTGAATCAAATTTTCAACCTTGTTAACTTGTTCAAGGTAATCATTTCAGGAATTTCATCATATAGTCTTGTCACCTCACTTGATCTTTCATGCGATCTTATCATATTCCGGCGTCATGTCGACGATCATTTTATTGCATTATTAATGCATTCATTGTGTTAGAGCATGTATGCTCATTGTTATCATTCCGTCTCGTAATCATAATGCAATCTTCATACGAGATCTGTAATTATCACGTGACTTTCCTGCCTCGGTATGGAAAGAGTTTTCAGAGGGACATCGGACTCCGACGTCCAAGAGATCGTTTTTCTAGCCGTCTTCGTGCTGGGAGAGCATCTTCATCTCAGACGATGAGTTCGACTGTTGTTTGCTTTAACTGTGATACAATATGACATTCATCACCGGTTTGAGCAAGTTAATTCTTGTTCGGTAATAGTATAATCATTCATTTCGTTGTCGTTTATTCATTCATATAATTCATTCATTATACGTCAATCCTGTTGAGGCTTGTCATTATGAATCCAATCATTCCATTCACGAGGAACAACGGTTCCAATTACTTCATTGAGCCATCACTCATTACGTTATTAATTCACCTTGGCGAGTCATTCTTAATCCTTATCGGATTTATTGTCATTTATCATTCATCGTTCATTTTAGTCACTCTCATTCTCGTGACCTTCTGAGATCATATTTAGCGGCGAGTTCATCTTCGGATATACCTTAAATCGTTGAGATAGAGGAGATCGATGATATGGAAGGATATCGATGTTGGGTACATTTGAGATGTAACCTTGTTTTTGGATGACTGTGTAAATCTATCCGTAATAATGTATCGTGACTGTGAATCATTTATTGTTGATCTATTTCATTATGATCATATTCGAGAATCTTGAGATTTGGGTCATTTGTTGAGAATTCGTCCCTTTGGCGTTGTACTCAAGATTTCGTGATAATTTGGGAAATCGTTCACTGTGATTTGAGACGTCAAGTCTTGGGGACTTGGGCGTGCGATTGATTTGGTCCCCAGGACTATTTGGGCATTATTGTTTTCCAATCATGATGGATAGTTCATATCCCGAGTTGTTTACCCTTAGTTTCGAGGACGAAACTCTTTTTAAGGGGGGGGGGGAGTATGTAATACCCGGTTGTGAATTCATTTATCATCACTCAGTAACTGTCACTCAGATTTTTTTTTCACTCAGTAATACCCATTCATCATTCATGTTCATTCAGTCATGACCGTTGTTCGGCGTACTTTGGAATCACATATCAGTTGCTATTCGTCATTCATCACTGTTTGAGATCGAGCCGAGATTATTGTCATCTTCATCACCATGTTTTAATTTTCAGTTTGAGAGGTAGCACACGCTACACATACTGGTTAGCGCGCGCTAATGGGGTGCAGGTAATGCACGCTATGATTCAGTGTCCAGAAGGTACTGGGCTGATTTGGGAAATTCGTAGTGCACGCTACGAGTGGTAAGTAGCGTACGCTAACTGTGCTGGTAACGCACGCTAAGTAACATTTGTAGCGCACGCTAACGCGTGCAAGGCAGAGGACAGTAGGTTTTGGACTGCAGTTTTTGAGTATCAGACATCAGTTAGCGCACGCTAACGAGGCATTTCAGAGCTCACTGGACTGCCCAGCAAACCGCTAGCGCACGCTAAATATCAGGTCATAGCGTGCGCTAAGCTGGGACAATATTAATAAGACAGTTCAGTCCAACCTTCGTCATTTCTTCATTTCTCAACCATTTCGGACGAGCTTGGGCGATTCGGAAAGGTCTTTTTGAGATGCAATCATCTAGCATCATCTTCAAGCTCCTAAGTTGGATTAATCATCATCTAATCAGTTTCATCACTCCAAATCAAGGTAATCTTGAATTTCGGGATTTGAAGGTTTTATCCCCGATCTCTTCGAGTTAGCTTGCTTTTATGTTGGGATATGTTAGATATGGATTATCTATCTTGGATATTTATATTCTTACGGATTCATTGGTGTAATTTTTCGAAATTCGGAATCATTGAGGAATTGTTCAAGAACCGTTACGGGTTGACTTTGGAATTTTGGGGGATTTCGACTAGATGTTGTTGAAATCTCGATTTAAGTATTCCTATTGGATTATTGATAGTATTCATGAGGTTTTGTTGGATTGAATCATTCATTGGAAGTTGGTTTCGGATTTAATTGAGTTTTGGTTGTAAACAATTGGAGATTGTTTACAACGCGTTTGTTTAAATGCCCCAATGAGTTTAGGGTATTGTTGTATCGACTTTTGAGTTGGTTGTGATCATGCTTGATTCGTGTGTTAAGAGAATTGTTGGTATTTGTGTTGTTCAAGGTTGTTCGAGCGGCCGATAATTTCATTAAGGACGTTGATCATGGAAGTACCTTCTCGCCTTCGGTTTGAGGCAAGTTTTATACTTGTACTAGTCAATGAGATTAATGTTATCATATATGTGTATGAATGTGTTGTATTATTCCGAGACTTAGTCTCTTCATAAATTCATTGATATTAAGAGATCGTTCGATACGATACCTTTTGGCAATTATGCCAAATGTTTATTATTGTTCGTTAACGGCCGGTTCAAGGCATTGTGATACTCGTTGTTAGTGGTATTGTCGATAGCCGATTCGCGGCATCGATGTATTGATTATTGTTGTGATATTGATGTCGATCTAAGACGTCGTCGTAATCATTGTTATCGATGTTGGTGTTTTGTCATTGACGTTGTATTGGCCAATTGAAGGCATTAGCGTATTCATCTCTCACCTTCGCCGTCGGTAACCGATTAAAGGTGCCGAGGCATTCTTCGTGTCATTGTTATCGATTGGCCGTTCTAAGGTGATACGGAATCATTTGATATGAACGAAGAAGAAGAAGTAAGGATCGATATAAATGACCTTACTACACGCCACGCACGGACTACTATGTATTTAGGCGAGAAAACGGACATAAGACGTGGAGTATCGGTCTCAACGGCCCGTGTCATGCTGTGCCGGAAGGTCGACATCCAACCTGCCGGAAAAATGTTCATCTGCCGGAAAATGTCCAACCGGCCGGCAAAATCACCACCTGCCAGAATTGGCCGATCACTGCCGACCGAACTCGGCCGTGTCGTCCGACACGGCCGTGCTGTACTCGTCCGGAAATGCCGAAGTCACTGCCCACAGGACTCGACCGTGTCGTCTGGCACGGTCGAGTTGAACTCTTCCGGATAAGCCAGAACCGACTGCCCAGACGCCCGACCGTGTTCCAGGACACGGTCGAGTCAATGCCGAAGCGCCGCATCGTACCGAGTCACTGTCGGACGAGTCACTATCGGAAGGCCTCTTCGCGCCGCGACCGTGTCAAGCGGACACGGTTGAGTCCCTGCCGGCCAGATGCGCGCCGCGGCCGTGCCGATCGGCACGGGCCGTGTCCGACAGACCAGCAAATGACCATTATTGCTGATTTTTTTATTTTTTGTTGTTTTTCCTTCCCTCACATGTCATTATTAGACTTGCATGTTATGTGGGGTGTCTTATATTCATTTTGTTGTGTGATTCCCCCTCCCCTTGATTTGATTCCCTTGTATTTTATCTTGTTGTTTTGTTTTTCATTTCAAGATCATGTGATCTTATTTTATTCCTTAGTTGCTAAGAAGACTACCATGCTATAAGTAGTCTTGTTCATGCTTTCATTATGTATTGTATGTTGAAGAAATAAGAATACACTTGTGTTTTCTTGGTGAATGCTTTTCATCGAAACCTTGACTATAATTCAACGCGTTTTCGAGTTTTAATAGATTCGATTCTCAATAGGTCTTGAGGAAAGATTATCTTATCAAACTATAGGTCTAGTTTGCTAAATCATTCATATTGTTCTTGTTTACGTAAGCCGAATTGCCCTACTTTCGGTTATATCTTACGAGTGTTACACATATTCGAGTGTTGTGAGGATCAATTATATTTCCGCTGCATTCCATACGAGTTTACGTCCATTTTCATACGTAATTCGCATCATTAGTGGTATCAGAGCCCAAGGCTATTTCCTTGGAAATTTTATTGAAGATTTCTTGTTCAAAACTATCTCTTGATTCTTGTTATGGATTTCTCCGATCCCGATTTCTTGATGAAACTGCGGGACGCACTAAGCGGTCTACCGGAACCACGTATGCAAGCAAGACGCGGGGATGACGCACGTCAAATACACCATGCGGATGAGTTTAAAGTAAACGAACTTCCGGAGTTCGTTGGAGGTACCGATCCCGAAGCTTATTTGGAGTGGGAACGGAAAATTGAACGCATGTTCGAATTCAAAGACCTTAACGACGAGAAATGTTGCAAATATGCAATTCTCAAGTTAGGGAAGGGTGCTTCTCTTTGGTTCGAAGGAGTAAAGACGCGAAGAACTCGGGAGGGAAAAGAAAAAATCCGTTTGTGGGATTCTTTAAAAAGAAAACTTCGTAAGAGGTATGTGCCAACATCACACCGGTTAACCTTATACCAGAAGATTGCTGACTTCATGCAAGGCAAACTAAGTGTCGGTGAATATATTGAAGAGTTCAAAAGTTTGGTCTTAATGGGAGAGCTAGAAGAAAACGAAGAACAAAAGATGTCCCGTTTTTTACGTGGCTTAAATAAAAACATAGCCAACACGGTGGAGTTATATCCATATGAAGATTTCGATACTTTATGTGGACTATGCATAAAGATAGAAGCCCAAAATAAATTGAAGTTTTCAAGACCCGAATTTCCTTCCAAATTCGGGAATCCAAGTGCCGGTTCGAGTTCGGGTACTAAAAGCACCACACCAAGTCATGTCCTTGTCACGGCACCTAAGACTCCCTACGTACCCAAAGAAACAAGTTTGGCGAAGGTACGATGTTTCAAGTGTCAAGGATTCGGCCATTACCAAAATGCATGTCCGAACAAACGGGTGGTGACACTAAGAGAGGCTCTTGAGGTCCGGGAAGAATTATTGGCCGAGGACGAAGAAGAAAGACTTCGGCGTGTTTGACGTAAACGCCGAAGAAGAAGAGGAGTGTGAGGCTTACAATGCTCCGGACTATGACACGAGTCTAGTCCTTCGCACTTTACAAGTCAAGACGGTTTCGAGGGACACGGAGCAACGAGAGCAAATATTCCACACCAAGTGTCAAATTAAAGACAAATGGTGTAGTTTGATAATCGATGGAGGAAGTTGTACGAATGTTGCTTCAAGCGAGATGGTGACAAAGCTCGGACTCATCACTACTACTCATCCGAAACCATACGCGTTACATTGGCTCGATGATGGGAGTAAGGTGAAAGTTTCGAAACAAGTACGGGTCGAATTAACTATGGGTTCGTATGGTGACAACGTACTATGTGATGTACTCCCGATGGATGCATGCCACATACTTCTGGGCCGACCGTGGCTATTTGATAGAGACGTTTTACATCGAGGAAGGAGTAACGAATATGAATTACGGGATAAAGGCAAGAAGATTGTGCTCAAACCAATGGCACCCCAAGCCATTCGATCGATGAGTTCTAATCAAATGGAGAAACCGAAGCTTACTATCTTTGCTAGTGAGAAAGAGGTAAGACACGCTATTGAGGATGGCGAGCGTGTGTATTTATTAATGATTAAAGAAACACGAGACGTTGACATGATTGTGCAAGGCAAGAGAGATATCGATACCTTGCTACAAGAATTTGCGGATGTCTTCCCGGAAGACTTACCGCCGGGTTTGCCACCCTTACGTGGGATTGAACACCAAGTCGACCTTGTACCGGGTGCATCATGATACGGAATTGAATAGTTCGAATAAAGAAACCGAAGCAAGAATCGACGTTAAAGGCCTTACAACGCGCCGTGCACGTGCGACTACATTTTTAGGCGAGAAAACGGACATAAGACATAAAAGGAATGTCCAACCTGCCGGAAAATGTCCAACCGGCCGGAAAATATCCAACCTGCCGGAAAATATCTACTTCTTAGGAAAATATCGCACTTCTGGAAATGGCCGAGCAACGCCGACCGAACCGGCCGTGTCGTCGACACGGCCGTCGAGATGTGCCGGATAAGCCAAATCGGTCGAACCCGACCGTGTCGTCGACACGGCCGAGTCCTACTCGCCGAAATGTCGAAAATGATGTCCAGGGCCGACCGTGCTCCGAGGACACGGTCGAGTCAATCTTGCCGGTCACCGTCGGTCGAGTCATTGCCGACGTCCTTGTCACGCCGCGACCGTGTCGCCTGGCACGGTCGAGTCATTGCCGAACGTCCCTGTCACGCCGTGCCGAGTCACGCTCGGACAAGTCACTGTCGGACGTCGTTGTCGCGCCGCGACCGTGTCAAGCGGACACGGTCGAGTCCCTGCCGGCGCCTGCCGACCGCGCCGCGGCCGTGTCACGGGACACGGTCGAGTCCTGCCGACAGCCCACATATTTTATACACTTTTGCGTATTTTTGACTTCTCTTTTCCTTTTTACATATTTTAGGGATTATGTTTTCCCCATTTTGTGATTTTATGTTCCTTGTTTGTATTTTATGTTGATTTGTTTGGATTATTCAAAGATTTTATAATCTTTGAATTATTTTCTTTTTTTTTGTTTGATTCCTTAGGCTAAGGCTTCACCTCCTATAAATAGGAGTTGATTATCATTTGTAGATAGAGAGTATTATGAATTTGAATGTGAAAGAATACACTTTGTGTTTCTATCATTGGTAAAATAATTTTTACCGAACCTTGATTTTTATTCGACGCGTTTTCGAATATTAATCCGATTGATTATCAATAGGTCTTGGGAAGAAATCACCTTATCGAGTTATAGGTCTAATTCGATAAACTCTTGTTCTTGATCGTTCAAGTCTTCTTGTTCGATATTTTTATTGTTATCCGATATTTCATCCATATTCATACACTCGAAATACCATATTCATAAAAGCCTTCCGCTATCATACACTTACAAACACTCCGTCCGATACATATCCGCCTCTCCCGGAGAATTCGTATCATAAGTGGTATCGGAGCCCAGGGTCATCTCCTTGGGCGATTTTCTTCAACGATTTCTTGTGAAGAACTATATCTTGATTCTTGTTATGGATTTCTCCAAACTCGATTTCTTGATGAAACTCCGTGATGCACTAAACGGCTTACCGGAGCAACGTATGCAAGAAAGACGCAGAGACGATGCCAACGGTATTGATTTCTTGGCCGAATTCCGCAGCATACCGGAATTTCACGGAGATAGTAATCCAAGTGCGTGCATAGATTGACTTCGTGCTTGTGAGGAGCACTCGGACTTCAAGGCTGCCGCGATCAACCGCCGCGTTTCGTTGGTGGCAAGGCGCCTCCGCGGTAGCGCCGCCGTCTGGTGGCAAAAATTGAAACAGTCCCGTTCACAACAACGTAAGCCTAAAATCCAAGATTGGCTTAAATTCAAAAAATATTTCAATCGAAGGTTCAAATCCCCATCTTACCACCAATCCTTCGATGCCCCGCCACCGGCATTCGATCTAAGGTCTTCCTCCATCAAGGAATTCCCAGCAGAATCTTTTTTCGATGAAGACAATGTCCCTACGGTCATTTTCAATGAAGTAGACGAGACAGAGTTTTCAACGGAGCAATTCAACGAAGAAGGTGAGTTGAGCCGTGTATCCCTAGTTGACGAACCCGGATCTTGCTACTTTGAGCATGAGCCAGTTGGTTGTGTTGGCAAATTTGACCAAGACGGACCAACTTATGTTAATGATGAGGAACTTGATTCTAGCCACACCGATTCTGGAACTAAAATGGAGGAATTTGATTTCTTCTGGTCTCACTTGGCTACCGCCATTGATGGAGTTTTTGACAGTTCTTGTCAATGGGATGACGACAATTTACCTGTGCCGCCACCGCCATCTTCCCGATCTTGGCACCACGATTGTCGCTATAACAGCAGTACCGGATCGAGATCCAGCTTCCCATGTCTCACAACCACCATGCCACATGACCATGCTTCATGAAATCCATAATTATGATGGACCACCTATTTTTGATAAAGATGAAGAAAGGTGCTATATTTACCCAGTGGTTCCTGTTTATAATATCGAGCTTAAAGACGAGCCTTCCCAATGTTTTGATGTGAAAGGTGATTCCGAGGTAATTTTCTTGGTTCTTGAAATTGCATCCAATGAATTCAACCACGATGATAAAGATTTTGCCTCACAGAATAATAATTATTATTATTTCATTAATAATGATAGTTATTTGTTTGGTGATTCCCGGAGATCCCATACTACTTATCGTCTTAAGATTTTGGGCCATGTACGTACTGCGGACATTTTCGAGATCAAGTACTTAGAAGCTTTAGTTAATTATCTTGATGACGAAGGATGATCGGAATTGAGGACAATTCCCTTTAAAGGGGGAGGGGATGATACGGAATTGAATAGTCCGAATAAAGAAACCGAAGCAAGAATCGACGTTAAAGGCCTTACAACGCGCCGTGCACGTGCGATAAAACGGACATAAGACGTAAAAGGAATGTCCAACCTGCCGGAAAATGTCCAACCGGCCGGAAAATATCCAACCTGCCGGAAAATATCTCGCCTGCCGGAAAATATCGCACCTGCCGGAAATGGCCGAGCACTGCCGACCGAACCCGGCCGTGTCGTCCGACACGGCCCGTGCCGAGATGTGCCAGATAAGCCAAACTGACTGTCGGCCGAACCCGACCGTGTCGTCCGACACGGTCGAGTCCTACTCGCCCAGAAATGCCGAAAATGACTGTCCAGACGCCCGACCGTGCTCCAGGACACGGTCGAGTCAATGCCGGGTCACCGCTTGGCCGAGTCATTGCCGACGCCCCTTGTCACGCCGCGACCGTGTCGCCTGGCACGGTCGAGTCATTGCCGAACATCCCTGTCACGCCGTGCCGAGTCACGCTCGGACGAGTCACTGTCGGACGTCGTTGTCGCATCGCGACCGTGTCAAGCGGACACGGTCGAGTCCCTGCCGGCCTCTGCCGACCGCGCCGCGGCCGTGTCACGGGACACGGTCGAGTCCTGCCGACAGCCCACATATTTTATACACTTTTGTGTATTTTTTACTTCTCTTTTCCTTTTTACATATTTTAGGGATTATGTTTTCCCCATTTTGTGATTTTATGTTCCTTGTTTGTATTTTATATTGATTTGTTTGGATTATTCAAAGATTTTATAATCTTTGAATTATTTTCTTTTTTTTTTGTTTGATTCCTTAGGCTAAGGCTTCACCTCCTATAAGTAGGAGTTGATTATCATTTGTAGATAGAGAGTATTATGAATTTGAATGTGAAAGAATACACTTTGTGTTTCTATCATTGGTAAATGATTTTTACCGAACCTTGATTTTTATTCAACGCGTTTTCGAATATTAATCCGATTGATTCTCAATAGGTCTTGGGAAGAAATCACCTTATCGAGTTATAGGTCTAATTCGATAAACTCTTGTTCTTGATCGTTCAAGTCTTCTTGTTCGATATTTTTATTGTTATCCGATATTTCATCCATATTCATACACTCGAATTACCATATTCATAAAAGCCTTCCACTATCATACACTTACAAACACTCTGTCCGATACGTATCCGCCTCTCCCGGAGAATTCGTATCACATCACTCCCTAACAAGGCCGCCTATCGATGTAACCCCGAGGAGACAAAGGAGTTGCAAAAACAAATCGAGGAGCTAATGAATCGCGGGTACGTTCGAGAAAGTTTGAGCCCTTGCGCGGTTCCGGTTTTACTTGTTCCAAAGAAGGATGGGTCATGGCGGATGTGTATAGATAGTAGAGCCGTGAACAACATAACCATCAAATATCGGTTCCCAATTCCTAGACTTGATGATATGTTGGACGAGTTGCATGATTCGGTGATTTTTTCGAAGGTTGATTTGAGAAGCGGCTATCATCAAATTCGCATGCGGGAAGGAGACGAATGGAAGACGGCTTTCAAGACAAAACATGGATTATATGAATGGCTCGTCATGCCCTTTGGCCTTACAAATGCGCCAAGTACTTTCATGCGATTAATGAATGAGGTACTTAAGCCGTTTTTGGGAAAATTTGTCGTCGTATACTTGGACGACATCTTGATTTATATTCGATCATGGCAAGATCATACCGGACACTTGAGGAAAGTCTTCGAAATCCTTAGGGATCAAAAACTTTATGGGAAAAAAGAGAAGTGTTCATTTCTAGTCGAGAGTGTAGCCTTTCTCGGCTACATCGTTTCTAAAGAAGGGGTATCGGTTGATCAAACCAAGATCGAGGCGATTAAATCTTGGCCTACCCCCAAAACCATCACGGAAGTCCGATCCTTTCACGGACTTGCTTCATTTTATCGGAGGTTCATACGAGACTTTTGATACGAATTCTCACTTGTGATGCGAATTCGCTATCGATACAGCGGAAGGCCTTTTGATGAACGGAAGCTATCGACAAGAAACTGTCGGGAACTAGTGACAACAGCTCGCTACGGCAACAATACTGACGAGTGATGGAGGCGGTAATTCGATATAGCCACAAGACAGGAATTTGGTCCAAATGAAAAGACTCGAAACAGGCCACCCCCAAACAGGGACACTCGAAACAGCACGTTACGTTCGGAAGCGACTCTAAGATAGGAAATACGTTCGAAGGATCGAACAACACTTTGTACGAAATATTGAACAAGTATAAAACTGTATCGAAAAATAAACAGAATATCGAAACAGGGTATAAACAGATGTTTTTATCAAATTAGACCTATAATTTGATAAAGTGATTTCTGCTCAAGACCTATTGAGAATCAATCAGATTAATACTCGAAACGCGTCGAATAAAAACCAAGTTTTGATGAAAAGCATTCACCAGGGAAAAACACAAGGTGTTCTTAATTCTTCAATGTTCAATAATCTCCTTCATTACAACTCTACTGCCACTATTTATAGGCAAAAGTGGCCTAATAAAATAACTTAAACTATTACAAGCTGTTCCTTAAAATAATGAAAGATAATAAAAAGGTTCCTCATGTCACTTGTGGACAAAAGTAAAAGCTGGGTCTTTGCCTCCAAGTTGTTTGTTGACAGCCGCCCTTTTTGCCAAGAATCCTGCTGCTTTTGTAAGAGAAAGCTGAACATTCTTTTATTTGTTTAGTTGCCACTTGATCCTTTTCCCCTCCCCAAGGTGCTGCTTGTCTTTTGGTTAAGTTACTCCAATTCCGACTATCAAGGTAACTCCGTGCCTCGTTTCTATTTTCTCGCCTAAGTAGGTTGTAGTGCGATCGAGGTGTTTTACGTCAATTCTTCATCTTCTTCGCTTGGAGTATTCGGCTTCGTATCATCCCCTCCCCCTTTAAGAGGAATTGTCCTCGATTCTGCAATCCCGTCATCATCAATATAAGGAGAAAGATCACCTATGTTGAAAGTAGCATGCACTCCATAGTCGCCCGGAAGTTCTAATTTGTAAGCATTGTCGTTCACCTTCGCAACTATTTTAAATGGCCCCTCGGCTCGTGGCATTAACTTATTCTTACGCTTACTCGGGAATCGTTCCTTCCTCAAATGTAACCAAACTAAATCTCCAACCTCGAATAGTCTCGGCTTTCTTTGCTTGTTCGACTTCCTTTTGTACGCTTCGTTTATTTCTTTGATTCGATCCCGCACCTGTTCGTGTAATTTCATCATTGATTTTAGTTTTGACTCCGCATCCTTATGCACCAATTCTTCACTTGGTAGTGGAATTAGATCTAGTGGCATGTAAGGATTCAGTCCGTAAACTACTTCAAATGGAGAGTGTGTAGTGGCATGAGTAGGAGATCGATTATAAGCAAACTCCGCATGTGCCAGTTTCAGATCCCAGTCCTTTTGTGTTTTGCTCACCAAGCCTCGCAACAGCGTCCCCAGTGTTCGATTCGTTACTTCAGTTTGTCCGTCGGTTTGAGGATGATGTGAAGTACTAAACAAAAGCTTGGTTCCCACCTTCCTCCATAATGTGTTCCAAAAGTAGCTTAGAAACTTCGAGTCCCGGTCCGAAACAATAGTTTTCGGAACTCCATGTAATCGGACCACTTCTCGGAAATACAAGTCAGCAACATTACTCGCATCATCGGTTTTGTGACAAGGAACAAAATGAGCCATCTTTGAAAAACGATCGACGACCACCATAATCGCATCCTTACCTCGTTGGGTTCGAGGCAAAGCCACAATGAAATCCATTGAGACATCTTCCCACGGCCTCTCCGGAATCGGTAAAGGTGTGTAGACTCCTGGTTTGAACGAACTTTTCGCAACATGGCACGTCACACATTTACTGATTATATTATTAACATCCCCTTGCATTCTTGGCCAATAAAAATGTTCTTTAAGTACATCCAATGTCTTGGCTGAACCAAAGTGGCCAGCCAATCCTCCCCCATGGGCCTCTCGAACCAGCAATTCTCGAATCGTGTGCCTTGGTAGACAAAGACGATTCCCCTTAAAAAGAAAGCCCTCCTGTATCGAAAATTCTCCCACTGGGCCAGGTTTGCACAGGGCGAAGGTTTCGCCAAAATCCGCATCACCTTCATAATACTCCTTTACTGTATCGAATCCAAGCAAACGAACATCAAGAGTGGCTAGTAAGGCATAACGCCTAGACAATGCATCTGCCACAATATTGCTCTTGCCATCCTTATACTTCGATGAGAAGTGAAATGATTGTAAGAATTCCACCCACTTCGCATGCCTGGGGCTTAACTTGTGTTGCCCGTTAATGTACTTCAAAGATTCATGGTCCGAGTGTATGATAAAATGTTTTGGTCGAAGATAGTGACTCCAATGATCCAGAGCCCTCACAATAGCATAAAACTCCTTGTCGTACGTACAATAATTGAGACGAGCACCGTTTAACTTCTCTGAAAAATAAGCAATAGGTCGCTTTCCCTGAATGAGAACTGCTCCAATGCCCACTCCGCTAGCATCACATTCTACCTCAAACGGTTGCGAAAAATCGGGTAATGCTAAGATTGGTGCTTCGCACAATTCCGCCTTTAAATTTGCAAATGACTCCTGAGCAGCCCTGCTCCAATTAAACGTGCCCTTCTTCAAACATTCGGTTATTGGGCTTGCAATGGTACTGAAGTCTCGAATGAATCTTCGATAAAATGAAGCCAGTCCGTGGAACGATCTAACTTCCGTCACTGTAGTGGAAGCTGGCCAGGACTTAATTGCTTCGATCTTCGCTTGATCGACCTTCACTCCATCCTTCGAAACAATATAGACAAGAAAGATTATACTTTCAACCAAAAATGAGCACTTTTCCTTTTTTCCATACAGCTTCTGGTCCCTAAGGGTTTCGAAGACTTGCCTCAAGTGTTCGAAATGTTCTTGCAGCGATCGGTTGTAGATCAAAATATCATCTAAGTATACAACCACAAATTTCCCTAAAAATGGCTTAAGTACCTCATTCATCAAGCGCATGAAAGTACTTGGTGCATTTGTAAGACCGAACGGCATAACGGTCCATTCATACATCCCGTGTTTTGTTTTGAAGGCTGTCTTCCACTCATCTCCTTCCCGCATCCGAATTTGGTGATAACCACTTCGCAGATCAACTTTGGAAAAGATCACTGATCCGTGTAATTCGTCCAACATGTCATCAAGCCTCGGAATCGGAAATCGATACTTGATGGTTATATTGTTCATCGCTTCGATCACAATACACATTCTCCAGGATCCGTCTTTCTTTGGAACCAGTAATACCGGAACCGCACAAGGACTTAGGCTTTCTCGAACGTATCCACGATCCATCAGTTCTTCGATTTGGTTTTGTAATTCCTTTGTCTTCTCGGGATTACATCTATAGGCAGCTTTGTTAGGGAGCGACACACCCGGTATGAGGTCGATCTGATGTTCAATCCCACGAATAGGTGGCAATCCCGACGGTAATTCTTCGGGAAAAACATCCGCAAATTCGTGCAATAAGGCATCCATCCTTTCGTTTCGTACAACCATGTTACCATCCCGTGTCTCCTTCAGAACCAATAAGTACACGCATTTGCCATCATTAATAGCATGTTCCACCTCCCGTTCGCTAGCAAACATGGCCAGTTTTGGTTTTTCACACCTACTAGAACTCATAGAGTGAATAGCTTGAGGTGACATTGGTTTAAGCACAATATTCTTGCCCTTATCCCGTAACTCGTACTCATTGCTTCTCCCTCGGTGTAAAACGTCCCTATCAAACATTCATGGTCTTCCCAACAGTACATGGCATGCATCCATCGGGAGTACATCACATAATACGTTGTCTTCATATGAACCCATGGCTAGTCCAATCCTCACTTGTTTAGTTACCCTTATTTTGCTCCCATCATCGAGCCAATGCAAAGTGTAAGGTTTCGGGTGAGCCGTAGTGGTCAGCCCGAGTTTAGTCACCATCTCGCTGGAAGCGACGTTGGTGCAACTCCCTCCATCAACGATCAAACTACACCATTTATTTCCAACTTGACACTTCGTGTGAAATATTTGATTCCGCTGTTCCGAATCATTCGAAACAGCTTTGGCTTGTAGCGTCCGCAGAACTAAAGCCGTGTCATAGCTTGGGGCATCGTAAGTCTCGCATTCCTCTCCTTCTTCGTCCTTAATGTCGAAATCAAATACGTCACCCAATCTTTCTTCTTCGACCAACAACTCATCTCGGATCGTGACAGCTTCCCTGAGTGTCACTACTCGTTTGTTTGGACAAGCATTTTGATAATGCCCGAACCCCTGACATTTGAAACATATCACTTTAGCTAAACTCGTCTCCTTCGGTACGTAGGGTACAGTCGCATTAGCCGGAATCGCAACAGGAACCGGAGTCGGTACAGTTGCCTTAACCGCTGAACTAGATCCGCCGCTTGGGTTTCCAAATTTGACTGGAAACTCAGGTTTGTACAGCTTCATCCTGTTCTGAGCTTCTAACTTCACACATAACCCACATAATGTATCGAAGTCCTCGTATGGATACAGTTCCACCTAGTTAGCTATGCTTCGGTTTAAGCCATGCAAGAATCGCGACATCTTCTGCTCCTCATTCTCCTCTATCTCTCCCATTAAGGTTAGATTCTCAAACTCCTCAATGTATTCACTGACATTCAACTTTCCTTGCATGAGGTCTGCAATCTTCCTGTATAAGGATAGCCGGTGTGATGTTGGCACATATCTTTTACGAAGTTTTCTTTTTAACGAATCCCACGAATGGATCTTTTCCTTCCCCGCACGAGCTCTTCGTGTTTTAATTCCTTCGTACCAAAGTGAAGCTCCTTTTCCCAACTTGAGAATTGCATACTTACACCTTTTCTCATCGTCAAGGTCTTTAAATTCGAACATATGATCAATTTTTCATTCCCATTCCAGATAAACTTCAGGGTCGGTCCCTCCAACGAACTCTGGAAGCTCGTTCACCTTGAACTCTTCGACATGGCGTGAGGGTCGTTCATAGTCACCACGCCTAGGTTGCCAACGCTGGTCGCATTGTTCTGGTACGTCACGTAATGCGTCACGAAGTTTTGCCAAGAAATCAGCGTCGTTGAGATCCATAATGTCAAGGATCAAGAACTTGGGCTCTCTGATACCACTTATGATACGAATTCTCACTTGTGATGCGAATTCGCTATCGATACAGCGAAAGGCCTTTTGATGAACGGAAGCTATCGACAAGAAACTGTCGGGAACTGATATGAATTACGTATATGAGTGTACGTAAAACGTATAAAATACAACGGAAGATTATCACGGCTTTTAAAAGTATCAAAGTAACGATAAAAATAAAAGGTGGTGGCCGAAATTATATGGTTTTCGGCCGTGAGGTAGGATAGTGTATGGATTTGAATGTGTTTTATCGAATTAGACCTATAACTCGATAAAGATAATCTCTCCTCAAGACCTATTGAGAATTGATCAAGTTAAAATTCGAGACGCGTCGAAATAATAACCAAGGTTTTGTTGAACTCGTTCAACGTATATTTCAAGAGAAATACAATGTTTTATAAATTTCAAGATTCAAGATATGTTTACAATACAACGAGCACTACTATATATAGTAGTTTCCAACCGTAAGAAAATACAACAAAACGAGAAATGAAACTTCCTAGTAACATCCCAATCGGCCGAAATCCTTGGTGAAAATCTTCCTCAAATCTCATGCTTTGGATCGATTTTGTGGGGAAGGAGAAATATGGTGAATCT
Organism: Orobanche coerulescens; assembly: GCA_033398695.1. Taxonomy (NCBI): domain Eukaryota; kingdom Viridiplantae; phylum Streptophyta; class Magnoliopsida; order Lamiales; family Orobanchaceae; genus Orobanche; species Orobanche coerulescens. Next base: position 362,396 of record JAWKAU010000076.1, read on the forward strand.
TGGTTTTATTAGGTGATGGTGACATGAAGAGATACTTGATGAAAGTCTTCACAAATTGTCCTTTCTTGCAAGCTTCAAATCGGCCGAATATACCAAGTGATTAGGAGGATTTTGTGTAGATAATGATATCAACCTCTTTGGAGTTATGTAGGTGATTATGACTTGAGGGAAAATGACATGAAGGATGAAAGTCTTCTACACTTACATATGTATGGGACGTGAGGTATCATGGTGGGAAGGTGATATGATATCAAGTCTTTTTGGAATTATCATGGTGATTAGGACATGAAGGATAATGACATGAATGAGACATTTGATGAAAGTCTTCATCAAATCTTTATGCTAGGGCCGATTTTTATTATGGTGGGGAAGAGAAAATATCTTCATGCATCTTGACAAATCATGAGTCCCTTTCAAGCATGATATGGCCGAATTTCATGCTTTCGGACCGATTCCGTCGTCGAGTTTTATGTTACTCCGGTTCCGATTAACAACGTAACTCCAATCCGCGTATTCTTTTCTCCCAAGTATAATGATGCATGACCATGCGAATTTGTATCGTTGTGGATGAAGATTTTTATTGGAGCTTCTTCGATTTAGATATCGTATCAAGTCTTGAAACTAGAAGAGACAAAAATCTTCATGATCTTGGACCAAATATGATGCTGTCGGTTTTGTCATTTCTGGGATCCAATGAGTCCGAATTTGGTCCTATGGTCTCATAAGATTTGTAGCTCTCTTTCTTAGCTTTCCATGGCCACTTGAATCACCTGAATCGGATTTCGGACGAGAAAGTTATGGACAAAATACTAAAATCATACGAAGTCGTCGCGCGCGAGAATTGGTAATTTGTCCATGTATTTTGCATGAGGATTTTATGTATGCTCACACTCAACCGAGCTTGGTCGGATAATCTTCTTTTTTGTATTTGATGATGTTGACCGATTCGTATCATACCCTCTCTCTTTAAAGGGAATTGTCCTCAATTCCGAACTCCCTTCGTCACCAAGATAATTAACTAAAGCCTCTAAGTATTTGATCTCGAAGATGTCCGCAGTACGTACATGACCCAAAATCTTGAGACGATCGGTAGTGGGGGCCCCTCGAGAATCACCAACAAAATAACTATCATTATTAATAAAATAATAATATTTACTCCGCCAGGTAATACCGATATCATGACATGAGTGGATATCTGAAATGGGACGCACGGTTAACTCCACATCGGGTTCCTCCTCCAGAATTGGAAACACTGATTTCTCGGGTTCATCATCAAAAATGGAAAACACAGAATTTATTACGGTGGGAACTATAGGATTTATTACGGATTCCTCTTCATCAATTGGTTCCTCATCAAATGCTGGCGGTCCGTCATAATCTAACCAACACTCCGTTTCAATATTGCTGGGCTCCTCCAATAATGTCTCATCAAAAATTAATCCACTAGGCTCGTTTCGTACCGCAACAAAGTCACACGACCCACTTTGCTCCGATAGGGTAGTTCGACTCCAACCATCATCTTCTTTGTCATCAAAAAATGCCGCAGAAAATTCTGTCATATCAAAATCGTCAGTGACAAAGAGTTCATCTTCAAGATTAGCCGTTTCAGAAAGCATAAGGCCGTGATCTTGTTTCGCGTTACTAAAATAATTTGGTCCGTTTTGGTTAATTTGGCCAACACAACCAACTAGCCCATGATCAAAGTAGCAAGATCTAGGTTCGTCGACTAGGGAGACACGACTCAACTCATCTTCTTCGTTGAAAACTCTGTCTCGTCTACTTCATTGAAAATGTTGGTAGGGACATCGTCTTCGTCAAAAAAAACTTCGCTGGAAATTCTTTGATCAAAGGTTGGCGGAGGGGCGTCGAAGGATTGGTGGTGGGGAAACAACGACTGGTGGTAAGATGTGGCTTTGAACCTTTGCTTGAAATATTTTCTGAATTTTTGCCAATCTGTAATTTTAGGCTTACGTTGTTGTGAACGGGACCGTTTCAATTTTTGCCACCAGAAGGCGGCGCTACCGCGGAGGCGCTTTGTCACCAGCGAAACGCGGCGGTTGATCGGGGCAGCCTTGAAGTCCGAGTGCTCCTCACAAGCACGAAGCCAATCTATGCACGCATTTGGATTACTATCTCCGTGAAATTCCGGTATGCTGCGGAATTTGGCCAAGAAATCAATATTGTTGGCATCGTCTCTGCGTCTTTCTTGCATACGTTGCTCCGGTAAGCCGTTTAGTGCGTCACGGAGTGTCATCAAGAAATCGAGCTCGGAGAAATCCATAACAAGAATCAAGAGATAGTTCTTGACAAGAAATCGGACAGAAAATTTTCCAAGAAATCCGTGAAGAATGAACCAAGAATATGATCAAAGAATCTGATCTCCACCGTTCAGACTGTAGTTCAAGAAGTTGGCTTACCTTTGTCAAAATTTCGTGATGATCCAACGGTCAAATCCACGGGAAACTTTGTTTTCTTCCGACTGCGCTAATCTGCCAATGTTATGCGAAAATTCTTCTAACCGTGAAGAACAACCCAAGAAGGTGACTAAATACTTCAACAAAAAAATTCGGTGAATATAGTTGATCGCCCAAGGAGATGACCTTGGGCTCCGATACCACTTATGATACGAATTACGTATATAAGTGTACGTAAAACGTATAAAATACAACGGAAGATTATCACGGCTTTTAAAAGTATCAAAGTAACGATAAAAATAAAAGGTGGTGGCCGAAATTATATGGTTTTCGGCCGTGAGGTAGGATAGTGTATGGATTTGAATGTGTTTTATCGAATTAGACATATAACTCGATAAAGATAATCTCTCCTCAAGACCTATTGAGAATTGATCAAGTTAAAATTCGAGACGCGTCGAAATAATAACCAAGGTTTTGTTGAACTCGTTCAACGTATATTTCAAGAGAAATACAATGTTTTATAAATTTCAAGATTCAAGATATGTTTACAATACAACGAGCACTACTATATATAGTAGTTTCCAACCGTAAGAAAATACAACAAAACGAGAAATGAAACTTCCTAGTAACATCCCAATCGGCCGAAATCCTTGGTGAAAATCTTCCTCAAATCTCATGCTTTGGATCGATTTTGTGGGGAAGGAGAAATATGGTGAATCTTGGTTTTATTAGGTGATGGTGACATGAAGAGATACTTGATGAAAGTCTTCACAAATTGTCCTTTCTTGCAAGCTTCAAATCGGCCGAATATACCAAGTGATTAGGAGGATTATGTGTAGATAATGATATCAACCTCTTTGGAGTTATGTAGGTGATTATGACTTGAGGGAAAATGACATGAAGGATGAAAGTCTTCTACACTTACATATGTATGGGACGTGAGGTATCATGGTGGGAAGGTGATATGATATCAAGTCTTTTTGGAATTATCATGGTGATTAGGACATGAAGGATAATGACATGAAGGAGACATTTGATGAAAGTCTTCATCAAATCTTTATGCTAGGGCCGATTTTTATTATGGTGGGGAAGAGAAAATATCTTCATGCATCTTGACAAATCATGAGTCCCTTTCAAGCATGATATGGCCGAATTTCATGCTTTCGGACCGATTCCGTCGTCGAGTTTTATGTTACTTCGGTTCCGATTAACAACGTAACTCCAATCCGCGTATTCTTTTCTCCCAAGTATAATGATGCATGACCATGCGAATTTGTATCGTTGTGGAAGAAGATTTTTATTGGAGCTTCTTCGATTTAGATATCGTATCAAGTCTTGAAACTAGAAGAGACAAAAATCTTCATGATCTTGGACCAAATATGATGCTGTCGGTTTTGTCATTTCTGGGATCCATTGAGTTTGAATTTGGTCCTATGGTCTCATAAGATTTGTAGCTCTCTTTCTTAGCTTTCCATGGCCACTTGAATCACCTGAATCGGATTTCGGACGAGAAAGTTATGGACAAAATACTAAAATCAAGTAAAGTCGTGCGCGCGAGAATTGGTAATTTGTCCATGTATTTTGCATGAGGATTTTATGTATGCCTGCGACTCAACCGAGCTTGGTCGGATAATCTTCTTTTTTGTATTTGATGATGTTGACCGATTCGTATCAGGAACTGGTGACAACAGCTCGCTACGGCAACAATACTGACGAGTGATGGAGGCGGTAATTCGATACAGCCACAAGACAGGAATTTGGTCCAAATGAAAAGACTCGAAACAGGCCACCCCCAAACAGGGACACTCGAAACAGCATGTTACGTTCGGAAGCGACTCTAAGACAGGAAACACATTCGAAGGATCGAACAACACTTTGTACGAAATATTGAACAAGTATAAAACTGTATCGAAAAATAAACAGAATATCGAAACAGGGTATAAACAGATGTTTTTATCAAATTAGACCTATAATTTGATAAAGTGATTTCTCCTCAAGACCTATTGAGAATCAATCAGACTAATACTCGAAACGCGTCGAATAAAAACCAAGTTTTGATGAAAAGCATTCACCAGGGAAAAACACAAGGTGTTCTTAATTCTTCAATGTTCAATAATCTCCTTCATTACAACTCTACTGCCACTATTTATAGGCAAAAGTGGCCTGATAAAATAACTTAAACTATTACAAGTTGTTCCTTAAAATAATGAAAGATAATAAAAAGGTTCCTCATGTCACTTGTGGACAAAAGTAAAAGCTGGGTCTTTGCCTCCAAGTTGTTTGTTGACAGCCGCCCTTTTTTGCCAAGAATCCTGCTGCTTTTGTAAGAGAAAGCTGAACATTCTTTTATTTGTTTAGTTGCCACTTGATCCTTTTCCCCTCCCCAAGGTGCTGCTTGTCTTTTGTTTAAGTTACTCCAATTCCGACTATCAAGGTAACTCCGTGCCTCGTTTCTGTTTTTTCGCCTAAGTAGGTTGTAGTGCGATCGAGGTGTTTTACGTCAATTCTTACTTCATCTTCTTCGCTTGGAGTATTCGGCTTCGTATCAACTTTAGTACCATTTCTAGTCCGATAACGGAATGCTTGAAAAAGGGACCGTTTATGTGGAACGGGGCTGCCCAAGGGGCGTTTGAAAAATTGAAGGCGAAAATGTGTGAAGCACCTTTCTTGGCGTTACCCGACTTTTCACAACCTTTCGAGGTAGAATGTGACGCAAGTGGAGTGGGTATTGGTGCGGTCCTCGTCCAAGGGAGGCGACCAATTGCCTACTTTTCGGAGAAATTGGGTGGGGCTCGACTCAACTATTGTACTTATGACAAGGAGTTCTATGCCATTGTGAGAGCTCTTGATCATTGGAGCCATTACCTTCGGCCGAAACATTTCATCCTACATTCGGATCATGAGTCCTTGAAATATATTAACGACCAACTAAAGTTGAGTCCGAGACATGCTAAATGGGTGGAATTCTTGCAATCATTCCACTTTTCATCGAAGTACAAAGATGGCAAGAGCAACGTTGTGGCGGATACTTTGTCTAGACGGTATGCCTTGCTCTCTACTCTTGACATTCGGTTGCTTGGGTTCGAAGCATTGAAGGAGTGTTATGATGGGGATGTGGATTTTGGTGAGGTTTTCATTCGGTGTAAATCTGGCCCATTTGGAGAATTTACGTTGCAAGAAGGATTCCTTTTCAAAGGAAATCGCCTATGTTTACCCAAACACCCGATTCGGGAATTATTAGTTCGGGAAGCTCACGGTGGAGGCTTGGCCGGTCATTTTGGTTCGGCCAAAACGTTGGAGGTCCTTAAAGAGCATTTTCATTGGCCGAAGATGCAAGTGAATGTACACGACATAATTAATAAGTGTGTGACATGCCATATTGCTAAAAGTTCATTCAAACCGGAGTATACATGCCTTTGCCGATTCCTAAAGACCGTGGGAAGATGTCTCAATGGATTTTATTGTTGCTTTGCCTCGTACTCAACGAGGGAGAGATGCTATTATGGTTGTCGAGACCGATTTTCAAGATGGCTCACTTTGTGGCTTGCCACAAGACGGACGACGCGAGTAACGCCGCCGATTTGTATTTCCGAGAAATCGCATTTATCGCATGGAGTTCCAAAACGATTGTTTCGGATCGGGACTCAAAATTCCTTAGTTATTTTTGGAACACCTTGTGGAGAAAGGTGGGAACCAAACTACTATTTAGCACGTCACATCATCCACAAACGGACGGTCAAACCGGTGACCAATCGAACGTTGGGCACATTACTATGTGGTCTTGTGAGCAAGACACAGAAGGATTGGGACTTGAAACTTGCACATGCGGAGTTCGCTTATAATCGTTCTCCTACTCATGCCACGGCACACTCTCCGTTCGAAGTAGTTTACGGACTAAACCCGTACATGCCGTTAGATCTAATTCCATTGCCAAGTGACGAGCTAGTGCACAAGGATGCGGAATCAAAATTGAAATCGATGATGAAATTACACGAGCAAGTACGTAATCGAATCAAGGAAATAAACGAGGCTTACAAAAGAAAGTCGAACAAACAAAGAAGGCCGAGATTGTTCGAAGTTGGTGATTTGGTTTGGTTGCATTTAAGGAAAGAGCGATTTCCAAATAAACGTAAGAACAAATTAATGCCGCGAGCGGAGGGACCATTTAAAGTAATCGCGAAAGTGAACGACAACGCTTACAAATTAGAACTTCCGGGAGATTATGGGGTTCATGCAACCTTTAATGTTGGGGACCTCTCACCTTACATCGATGATGATGGAATTTCAGAATTGAGGACAATTTCTTTTAAAGGAGGAGGAGATGATACGGAATCATTTGATATGAACGAAGAAGACGAAGTAAGGATCGATATAAATGACCTTACTACACGCCACGCACAGACTACTATGTATTTAGGCGAGAAAACGGACATAAGACGTGGAGTATCGGTCTCAACGGCCCATGTCATGCTGTGCCGGAATGTCGACATCCAACCTTCCGGAAAATGTCCAACCGACCGGAAAAATCACCACCTGCCGGATTGGCCGATCACTGCCGACCGAACTCGGCCGTGTCGTCCGACACGGCCGTGCTGTACTCGTCCGGAAATGCCAAAGTCACTGCCCACAGGACTCGACCATGTTGTCTGGCACGGCCGAGTCGAACTCTTCCGGATAAGCCAGAACCGACTGCCCAGACGCCCGACCGTGTTCCAGGACATGGTCGAGTCAATGCCGAAGCGCCGCGTCGTACCGAGTCACTGTCGGACGAGTCACTATCGGAAGGCCTCTTCGCACCGCGACCGTGTCAAGCGGACACGGTCGAGTCCCTGCCGGCCAGAGCAAGCGCTGCCGTGCCGATCGGGCACGTCAAACCGGCTGCATCAAAGAAATGACCATTATTGCTGATTTTTTTATTTTTTTATTGTTTTTCCTTCCCTCACATGTCATGATTAGACTTGCATGTTATGTGGGGTGTCTTAGATTCATTTTGTTGTGTGATTCCCCCTCCCCTTGATTTGATTCCCTTGTATTTTATCTTGTTGTTTTGTTTTTCAAGATCATGTGATCTTGTTTTATTCCTTAGTTGCTAAGAAGACTACCATGCTATAAGTAGTCTTGTTCATGCTTTCATTATGTATTGTATGTTGAAGAAATAAGAATACACTTGTGTTTTCTTGGTGAATGCTTTTCATCGAAACCTTGATTATAATTCGACGTGTTTGTGAGTTTTAATCGAATCGATTCTCAATAGGTCTTGAGGAAAGATTATCTTATCAAACTATAGGTCTAGTTTGATAAATCATTCATATTGTTCTTGTTTACGTAAGCCGAATTGCCCTACTTTCGGTTATATCTTACGAGTGTTACACATATTCGAGTGTTGTGAGGATCAATTATATTTCCGCTGCATTCCATACGACTTTACGTCCATTTTCATACGTAATTCGTATCATAAGGAAATCGATGTATTCAAATCATTCATTGTATCATTCTTATCGATTGGCCCTTCTAAGGCAATCGAAGCGCTCAGTCATTCATTGAATCATCCGCTGCATCATTGTTGTCGATTGGCCATTCCAAGGTGATCGAAGTATTGAGTCATTCATTGCATCATTGTTATCGTGATACGAATTACGTAAGTAATGCGTATAAACACAACGGAAGATTAACAAGTTTACAATATGGATCAAAAATTACAAAGGTGATGGACGAATTTAATGGGATTCGGCCGTGATATAGTATGATGTACGGAGTTTGGTGTGTTTTTATCGAACTAGACCTATAACTCGATAAAAGGGTAATCTCTTCCCAAGACCTTTTGAGAATTGATCAAGTTAAAATCTCGAGACTCGTCGAAACTATAACTAAAGTTTGTTGAACTCGTTCAACGTATATTTCAAAGGAAATACAATGTTTATTATGATTCTCGATGATTTACAAGTACAACGAACACTACTATATATAGTAGTTTCCAACCGTAAGAAAATACAACAAAACGAGAAAACGAACTTCCTAGCAACTTCCTATTTCGGCCGAAATCTTCAAGTAGATACCAAGCAATCTTGGTGTTATTAGGTGAAAGAGACATGAGGCAAACTTTGGTCTTGATGGTGACATGAAGTAGAACAAAATATCCTCCCTTGCACTTGCTTCCAATCGGCCGAACTTTAGGAGGATTTGGTGTTGATTTGATGAAGATATCTTGATGGTGACATGAAGAAGAAAGTCTTCACTCCATCTATAAGCTTCGCCGTTTGTGTCATGGTGGGGAAGGAGGTGATCTTCATTTATTTTGTGAAAGATATGAAGACAAAGTGTCCCTTTCAAGCATGTTTGCCGATCTTCATGCTTTCGGTCGATCCGTCGTCGAATTCTACGTTACTCCGATTCCGATTAACAACGTAACTCCAATCCGTTTAACATTTTCTCCTAAGTATAACGATGCATGGCCATGCGAATTTGCATCATCATGGATGTCGATTTTTATCGGAGTTTCTTCGATCGAATATTAGATATCGTATCATTCCCTCCGTCTTTGAAAGGAATTGACCTCAATTCCGCAATGCCATCGTCGTCAAGATAAGGTGAGAGATCACCTACGTTGAATGTCGCGTGTACTCCGTATTCGCCCTAAGTTCGACTTTGTATGCGTTGTCGTTCACCTTTTCCACAATTTTGTACGGACTCGCTCTCGGCATCAATTTGTTCTTCCGTTTGCTTGGGAATCTTTCTTTTCTCAAATGTATCCAAACCAAGTCGCCAACATCAAATAATCTCGCCTTTTTATTTTTGTTCGACTTCCGTTTGTATATTTCATTTACTTCTTTAATCCGTTCCCGTATCTTTTCATGTAACTTCACCATTGATTTGAGTTTTGCTTCGGCGTCTTTGTGAACCAACTCGTTGCTCGGTAAGGGAATCAAGTCCAATGGCAAGTGCGGATTTAATCCGTATACCACTTCAAAAGGTGAATGGGCCGTGGCATAACCGGGTGATCGGTTGTATGCGAATTCCGCATGAGCAAGTTTAACGTCCCAATCCTTCTGTGTTTTATTTACCAACCCTCGCAATAATGCTCCCAAGGTTCGATTAGTCACCTCGGTCTGTCCGTCGGTTTGCGGGTGATGTGAAGTACTGAATAGGAGTTTAGTACCAACTTTCCTCCATAAAGTATTCCAGAAGTAACTCAGAAATTTGGAATCTCGATCCGACACGATAGTTTTTGGAACTCCGTGTAAACGAACTACTTCCCGGAAGTACAAGTCCGCCACATTGCTTGCATCATCGGTTTTGTGGCATGCGATAAAGTGAGCCATTTTCGAAAAACGGTCGACAACCACCATGATCGAGTCTTTGCCTCGTTGAGTACGAGGTAAAGCCACAATAAAATCCATCGAGACATCCTCCCACGGTCGTAACGGTATTGGCAACGGCATGTATGTACTCGACTTGAACGAACTTTTCATCATGTGACAAGTTACACATTTGCTCACGATTGTGCTTACGTCACCATACATTTTCGGCCAAAAGAAATGTTCTTTTAGCACCTCTACAGTCTTGGTCGAGCCGAAATGACCGGCTAATCCTCCTCCGTGCGCCTCCCGAACCAGCAATTCCCGAATTGTATGTCTCGGCACACATAATTTATTTCCCTTGAAAAGAAAGCCATCCTAGAAACAAATTCCTCGTACGGGGCCGTTTTACAACGGTTAAAAATTTCCCCGAAGTCCAAATCGTCGTTGTAATGATCTTTCAAAGTCTCGAACCCCAACAAACGAACATCTAGCATCGACAGTAAAGCATACCGTCTCGATAGTGCATCCGCCACTACATTACTCTTCCCGTCTTTGTACTTGGATGAAAAGTGAAAAGATTGTAAAAATTCCACCCATTTTGCATGCCTCGGGCTTAGCTTACTTTGTCCGTTGATGTATTTCAACGACTCATGATCCGAATGCAGCACGAAATGTTTCGAACGTAGATAATGACTCCAATGGTCGAGTGCTCTTACGATAGCATAGAACTCCTTGTCGTAAGTACAATAATTCACTCGGGCGCCACTTAACTTCTCCGAAAAATAGGCAATGGGACGGCCTCTTTGAATAAGCACTGCCCCGATTCCAACTCCGCTAGCGTCGCATTCTACCTCAAACGGTTGTGAAAAATCGGGTAACGTCAAAATCGGCGCTTCACATAATTTCCCCTTCAAATTTTCAAAAGCCTTTTGGGCCGTCTCGTTCCAAGCAAAGGTTCCCTTTTTCAGACACTCCGTGATCGGACTGGAGATAGTGCTGAAGTCCCGTATGAATCGTCGGTAAAAAGAAGCGAGGCCATGAAATGACCGTACCTCCGTGATTGTCTTTGGGGTCGGCCACGACTTGATTGCCGCGATCTTCTCTTGGTCGACCGAAACTCCGTCTTTCGAAACAACATAGCCGAGAAAGACAAGACTCTCGACTAGGAAAGTACACTTCTCCCGTTTTCCATAAAGTTTTTGTTCCTTATCGTCTCAAACACGCATCGCAAATGTTCGAGATGTTCTTCTACGGACCGATCAGTAGATCAAAATGTCGTCTAAGTACACGACAACAAACTTTCCCAAGAAAGGTTTAAGAACCTCGTTCATCAACCTCATAAATGTGCTCAAGGCGTTGGTGAGGCCGAATGGCATTACAACCCATTCGTAAAGTCCATTCTTCGTTTTAAACGCCGTTTTCCATTCGTCTCCCTCTCGCATGCGGATTTGATGGTATCCGCTCCGTAAATCAACTTTGGAAAATATAACCGAGCCATGTAACTCGTCCGGATGTTGTCTAGTCTCGGGATGGGAAACCGATACTTGACGGTGATGTTATTCACGGCTCTCATCAATACACATTCGCCATGTTCCGTCTTTTTTGGAACGAGTGGAACCGAACCGCACACGGACTTAAACTTTCTCGGACATATCCGTGATTCATGAGTTCATCAATTTGACGTTGTAGTTCTTTGGTTTCTTCGGGATTACAACGATACGCCGCTTTGTTCGGTAATGGAGCTCCCGTATAAGATCAATCGGTGTTCAATCCCGCGGATAGGTGGTAATCCTACCGCAAGTCTTCGAAATACGTCCGAAAACTCGTGTAATAGTGCATCTATCTCCTCCTCATTTTGCGATTTGGTGGCAAGATTTCGACCTCCTTGATCATCATCAAATAAACACGTTCGCCATCGTCAATGGCGTGTTCGACTTCTTTCTCGTTTGCAAACATCGTGAGTTTCGGTCCTTCGACTTTTTTCGAACTCATCGTCCGGATAGCTTGAGGTGACATAGGTTTAAGAACAATTTTTTTACCTTTGTCACGTAACTCATACTCGTTACTCCTCCCTCGATGTAGTACGTCCCGATCAAATAACCAAGGTCTTCCTAATAGCACGTGACATGCGTCCATCGGTAGTACATCGCATGTAATATCATCGCCATACGAACCCATGGTGAGTCCGACCTTCACTTGCCTTGATACTTTCACTTTGTTCCCATCATCGAGCCAATGGAGTGCATACGGCTTAGGATGGGCCGTGGTGATCAAACCGAGTTTTGAAACCATCTCGCTTGATGCCACGTTTGTACAACTTCCACCGTCAATGATCAAGCTACACCATTTATCTCCGACACGACACTTCGTGTGGAAGATTTGGTCCCGTTGTTCTTCGTCACTTGGGACGGCCTTCGTTTGTAACATGCGAAGGACAAGGTTCGTGTCATAGTTCGGGGCATCGTATGCCTCGCATTCTTCTTCTTCTTCGTCAGCTTCTAAGTTAAAAACGTCTCCAACTCTTTCTTCTTCGGCTAATAATTCCTCTCGGGCGGCTATGGCTTCTCGCAACGCATAATCCTCCGATTTGGACAAGCACTTTGATAGTGTCCAAATCCTTGACATTTGAAACACCGGACTTTAGATAGGCTTGTTTCTTTTGGTGTGATAGGAGTTTTGGAAGGGTAGTAACGGCTTGTGGTGACAGGTTTTGGAAACGAGCTAGAACTCGCGCCAAAGTTGGTATTTCCGTATTTAGGTGGGAATTCGGGTTTAGAGAGTTTTGTTTTGTTTTGATTTTCCAACTTTATGCAAAGCCCGCATAAAGTATTGAAGTCGGAATAGGGGTAGAGTTCCACGGAATTAGCAATATTTTTGTTCAAACCTCGTAGGAAACGGGACATGCGCAATTCTTCGCTTTCTTCAAGTTCTGCCATCAAGGATAAGTTTTCAAACTCCTCGATGTACTCCTCGACACTTAGCTTTCCTTGCGTGAGGTCAGAAATTTTTCGCATGCACTTAGCTTGTGTGTAGCCGGACATATCTTTTTCGTAGTTTCCTTTTTAGGGAATCCCACGAACGTATCTTCTCTTCCTAAGACGACTTCTTTGTGTCTTCATTCGCTCAAACCAAAGGGAAGCTCCCTTTCCAAGTTTGAGAATCACGTACTTGCAACGTACCTCGTCATTGAGCTCCTTGAACTCAAACATTCGTTCAATTTTTCTTTCCCACTCCAAATAAACCTCAGGATCGGTGCCGCCTACGAACTCCGGAAGTTCGCTGGTCTTGTATTCATCCGCATGTCGTGGTGCATGCATGGTGTCATGTCCTCGTCGTGCATGGATTCTGGGCTCCGGTAAGCCGCGAAGAACGTCACGTAGTTGTGCTACTTCTTCATCGGTGAATGCCATCTTCTTGAGTAACGTCGAGACTGTGAGACAAGTGGCTCTGATACCACTTATGATACGAATTACGTAAGTAATGCGTATAAACACAACGGAAGATTAACAAGTTTACAATATGGGTCAAAAATTACAAAGGTGATGGACGAATTTAATGGGATTCGGCCGTGATATAGTATGATGTACGGAGTTTGGTGTGTTTTTATCGAACTAGACCTATAACTCGATAAAAGGGTAATCTCTTCCCAAGACCTTTTGAGAATTGATCAAGTTAAAATCTCGAGACTCGTCGAAACTATAACTAAAGTTTGTTGAACTCGTTCAACGTATATTTCAAAGGAAATACAATGTTTATTATGATTCTCGATGATTTACAAGTACAACGAACACTACTATATATAGTAGTTTCCAACCGTAAGAAAATACAACAAAATGAGAAAACGAACTTCCTAGCAACTTCCTATTTCGGCCGAAATCTTCAAGTAGATACCAAGCAATCTTGGTGTTATTAGGTGAAAGAGACATGAGGCAAACTTTGGTCTTGATGGTGACATGAAGTAGAACAAAATATCCTCCCTTGCACTTGCTTCCAATCGGCCGAACTTTAGGAGGATTTGGTGTTGATTTGATGAAGATATCTTGATGGTGACATGAAGAAGAAAGTCTTCACTCCATCTATAAGCTTCGGCCGTTTGTGTCATGGTGGGGAAGGAGGTGATCTTCATTTATTTTGTGAAAGATATGAAGACAAAGTGTCCCTTTCAAGCATGTTTTGGCGATCTTCATGCTTTCGGTCGATCCGTCGTCGAATTCTACGTTACTCCGATTCCGATTAACAACGTAACTCCAATCCGTTTAACATTTTCTCCTAAGTATAACGATGCATGGCCATGCGAATTTGCATCATCATGGATGTCGATTTTTATCGGAGTTTCTTCGATCGAATATTAGATATCGTATCATTCCTCCGTCTTTGAAAGGAATTGACCTCAATTCCGCAATGCCATCGTCGTCAAGATAAGGTGAGAGATCACCTACGTTGAATGTCGCGTGTACTCCGTATTCGCGGAAGTTCGACTTTGTATGCGTTGTCGTTCACCTTTTCCACAATTTTGTACGGACCCTCGGCTCTCGGCATCAATTTGTTCTTCCGCTTGCTTGGGAATCTTTCTTTTCTCAAATGTATCCAAACCAAGTCGCCAACATCAAATAATCTCGCCTTTTTATTTTTGTTCGACTTCCGTTTGTATATTTCATTTACTTCTTTAATCCGTTCCGTATCTTTTCATGTAACTTCACCATTGATTTGAGTTTTGCTTCGGCGTCTTTGTGAACCAACTCGTTGCTCGGTAAGGGAATCAAGTCCAATGGCAAGTGCGGATTTAATCCGTATACCACTTCAAAAGGTGAATGGGCCGTGGCATAACCGGGTGATCGGTTGTATGCGAATTCCGCATGAGCAAGTTTAACGTCCCAATCCTTCTGTGTTTTATTTACCAACCCTCGCAATAATGCTCCCAAGGTTCGATTAGTCACCTCTGCATCCGTCGGTTTGCGGGTGATGTGAAGTACTGAATAGGAGTTTAGTACCAACTTTCCTCCATAAAGTATTCCAGAAGTAACTCAGAAATTTGGAATCTCGATCCGACACGATAGTTTTTGGAACTCCGTGTAAACGAACTACTTCCCGGAAGTACAAGTCCGCCACATTGATTTTTTTGACTCATCAAGGTCAATATTATTAAAAAAAAAAAAAAAACGAGAAACAGAAAAGAGTTACAAAGAGAGGGCCATCCTAGACAACAAAATAAAATCTCAAGCTAATCCCACAGGCGGGTAGTCAAGAGAAATAGAGAGAAAAACACAAATGCAAAAGCAATCTATGAAAATAGAATAAAAGGACCTAAACCCCCATACCAGATGTATGGGGTTGCAACCGCAGGCCTCGTTAAAACCCTATCGTAGAAAAACCTAATGGGAAAAACCTACGATAGGGAAAAAGAGTACCCGAGCGTTATGCTGCGAGAAAACTAATGTCGGCTAAAATACATAGGAGACATATCCCTCAACAGAAGTCCGCCACATTGCTTGCATCATCGGTTTTGTGGCATGCGATAAAGTGAGCCATTTTCGAAAAACGGTCGACAACCACCATGATCGAGTCTTTGCCTCGTTGAGTACGAGGTAAAGCCACAATAAAATCCATCGAGACATCCTCCCACGGTCGTAACGGTATTGGCAACGGCATGTATGTACTCGACTTGAACGAACTTTTCATCATGTAACAAGTTACACATTTGCTCACGATTGTGCTTACGTCACCATACATTTTCGGCCAAAAGAAATGTTCTTTTAGCACCTCTACAGTCTTGGTCGAGCCGAAATGACCGGCTAATCCTCCTCCGTGCGCCTCCCGAACCAAAGAATTCCAATTGTATGTCTCGGCACACATAATTTATTTCCCTTGAAAAGAAAGCCATCCTCAGAAACAAATTCCTCAGACGGGGCCGTTTTACAACGGTTAAAAATTTCCCGAAGTCCAAATCGTCGTTGTAATGATCTTTCAAAGTCTCGAACCCCAACAAACGAACATCTAGCATCGACAAGAAAGCATACCGTCTCGATAGTGCATCCGCCACTACATTACTCTTCCCGTCTTTGTACTTGGATGAAAAGTGAAAAGATTGTAAAAATTCCACCCATTTTGCATGCCTCGGGCTTAGCTTACTTTGTCCGTTGATGTATTTCAACGACTCATGATCCGAATGCAGCACGAAATGTTTCGAACGTAGATAATGACTCCAATGGTCGAGTGCTCTTACGATAGCATAGAACTCCTTGTCGTAAGTACAATAATTCACTCGGGCGCCACTTAACTTCTCCCAAAAATAGGCAATGGGACGGCCTCTTTGAATAAGCACTGCCCCGATTCCAACTCCGCTAGCGTCGCATTCTACCTCAAACGGTTGTGAAAAATCGGGTAACGTCAAAATCGGCGCTTCACATAATTTCCCCTTCAAATTTTCAAAAGCCTTTTGGGCCGTCTTGATACGATATCTAATATTCCAGTCGAAGAAACTCCGATAAAAATCGACATCCATGATGATGCAAATTCGCATGGCCATGCATCGTTATACTTAGGAGAAAATGTTAAACGGATTGGAGTTACGTTGTTAATCGGAATCGGAGTAACGTAGAATTCGACGACGGGATCGGTCCGAAAGCATGATGGATCGGCCATATCATGCTTGAAAGGGACATGTTTGGACTTCATATCTTGACAAGATAATGAAGTTATCTTCTCCTTCCCCACCATGTACACATACGGCCGAAGCTTGAAGATAGAGGGGAGACTTTCTTCTTCATGTCATTATCTCCCATATCTTGTTAAGGATCGGCCGATTTGGATGCTTGCAAAAAGGAAAGATTTGTGAAGACTTTCATCAAGAATCTCTCATGTCACCATCATGAAATAAAGACCAAGATTGCTTGGTATCTTCTTGTGATTTTCGGCCGAAATGATGTGTTAGGAAGTTTCCTTTTTTTCGTTTTGTTGTATTTTCGTACGGTTGTAAACTACTATATATAGTAGTGTTCGTTGTACTTGTAAATCATCGAGAATCATAATAAACTTTGTATTTCCTTTGAAATATACGTTGAACGAGTTCGACAAACCTTAGTTATTGTTTCGACGAGTTTCGAGATTTTAACTTTAATCAATTCTCAAAAGGTCTTGGGAAGCGATTACCCTTTTATCGAGTTATAGGTCTAGTTCGATAAAAACACACCAAACTCCGTACATCTTACTCATCACGGCCGAATCCCACATAAAATTCGTCCATCACCTTTGTAATTTCGATCCATATTGTAAACGTGTTAATCTTCCGTTGTGTTTTATACGTATTACTTACGTAATTCGTATCATAAGTGGTATCAGAGCCACTTGTCTCACAGTTCTCGACATCACTGAAGAAAATGGCATTCACCGATGAAGAAGTAGCACAACTACGTGACGTTCTTCGTGGCTTGCCGGAGCCCAGAATCCATGCACGACGAGGACATGACACCATGCATGCACCACGACATGCGGATGAATACAAGACCAGCGAACTTCCGGAGTTCGTAGGCGGCACCGATCCTGAAGTTTATCTGGAGTGGGAAAGAAAAATTGAACGAATGTTTGAGTTCAAGGAGCTCAATGACGAGGTACGTTGCAAGTACGCGATCCTCAAACTTGGAAAGGGAGCTTCCCTTTGGTTTGAGCGAATGAAGACGCAGAGAAGTCGTGGCCGAAAGAGAAGATACGTTCGTGGGATTCCCTAAAAGGAAACTACGAAAAGATATGTCCCTGCTACACACAAGCTAAGCTCAGAAAAATTTCTGACCTCACGCAAGGAAAGCTCAGTGTCGAGGAGTACATCGAGGAGTTTGAAAACTTATCCTTGATGGGAGAACTTGAAGAAAGCGAAGAATTGCGGATGTCCCGTTTCCTACGAGGTTTGAACAAAAACATTGCTAATTCCGTGGAACTCTACCCCTATTCTGACTTCGATACTTTATGCGGACTTTGCATAAAGTTGGAAAATCAAAACAAAACCAAACTCTCTAAACCCGAATTCCCACCTAAATACGGAAATACCAACTTTGGCGCAAGTTCTAGCTCGTTTCCAAAACCTGTCACCACAAGCCAGTCCGTTACTACCATTCCAAAAACCCCTACCACACCAAAAGAGACGAGCCTATCTAAAGTCCGATGTTTCAAATGTCAAGGATTTGGACACTATCAAAGTGCTTGTCCGAATCGGAGGATTGTGACGTTACGAGAAGCCCTAGCCGCCCGAGAGGAATTATTAGCCAAGAAGAAAGAGTTGGAGACGTTTTTAACTTAGAAGGACGAAGAAGAAGAATGCGAGGCATACGATGCCCGAACTATGACACGAACCTTGTCCTTCGCATGTTGCAAACGAAGGCAATGAGTGACGAAGAACAACGAGACCAAATCTTTCACACGAAGTGTCGTGTCGGAGAGAAATGGTGTAGCTTGATCATTGACGGTGGAAGTTGTACAAACGTGGCATCAAGCGAGATGGTTTCAAAACTCGGCTTGGTCACCACGGCCCATCCTAAGCCGTATGCACTCCATTGGCTCGATGACGGAAACAAAGTGAAGGTTTCAAGACAAGTGAAGGTCGGACTCACCATGGGTTCGTATGACGATGACATTACTTGCGATGTACTACCGATGGACGCATGTCACGTGTTATTAGGAAGACCCTGGTTATTTGATCGGGACGTACTACATCGAGGGAGGAGTAATGAGTATGAGCTACGTGACAAAGGTAAAAAAATTGTCCTTAAACCTATGTCACCTCAAGCTATCCGGACGATGAGTTCGAAAAAAGTCGAAGGGCCGAAACTTACGATGTTTGCAAACGAGAAAGAAGTCGAACACGCCATTGACGATGGCGAACGTGTTTATTTGATGATGATCAAGGAGGTCCGAAATCTTGCCACCAAATCGCAAAATGAGGAGGAGATAGATGCACTATTACACGAGTTTTCGGACGTATTTCCCGAAGACTTGCCGGTAGGATTACCACCTATCCGCGGGATTGAACACCGATTGATCTTATACCGAGCTCCATTACCGAACAAAGCAGCGTATCGTTGTAATCCCGAAGAAACAAAAGAACTACAACGTCAAATTGATGAACTCATGAATCACGGATATGTCCGAGAAAGTTTAAGTCCGTGCGGTTCCAGTTCTACTCGTACCAAAAAACACGGAACATGGCGGATGTGTATTGACGTGAGAGCCGTGAATAACATCACCGTCAAGTATCGGTTTCCCATCCCGAGACTAGACGACATGCCGGACGAGTTACATGGCTCGGTTATATTTTCCAAAGTTGATTTACGGAGCGGATACCATCAAATCCGCATGCGAGGGAGACGAATGGAAAACGGCGTTTAAAACGAAGAATGGACTTTACGAATGGGTTGTGATGCCATTCGGCCTCACCAACGCCCGAGCACCTTTATGAGGTTGATGAACGAGGTTCTAAAACCTTTCTTGGGAAAGTTTGTTGTCGTGTACTTAGACGACATTTTGATCTACAAATGGTCCGTAGAAGAACATCTCGAACATTTGCGGTACGTGTTTGAGACGCTAAGGGAGCAAAAGCTTTATGGAAAACGGAGAAGTGTACTTTCCTAGTCGAGAGTCTTGTCTTTCTCGGCTATGTTGTTTCAAAAGACGGAGTTTTGGTCGACCAAGAGAAGATCGCGGCAATCAAGTCGTGGCCGACCCCAAAGACAATCACGAGGTACGGTCATTTCATGGCCTCGCTTCTTTTACCGACGATTCATACGGGACTTCAGCACTATATCCATTCTATCACGGAGTGTCTGAAAAAGGGAACCTTTGCTTGGAACGAGACGGCCCAAAAGGCTTTTGAAAACTTAAAGGGAAAATTATGTGAAGCGCCGATTTTGACGTTGCCCGATTTTTCACAACCGTTTGAGGTAGAATGCGACGCTAGCGGAGTTGGAATCGGGGCAGTGCTCATTCAGAGAGGCCGTCCCATTGCCTATTTTTCGGAGAAGCTAAGTGGCGCCCGAGTGAATTATTGTACTTACGACAAAGAGTTCTATGCGATCGTAAGAGCACTCGATCATTGGAGTCATTATCTGCGTTCGAAACATTTCGTGCTACATTCGGATCACGAGTCGTTGAAATATATCAACGGACAGAGTAAGCTAAGCCCGAGACATGCAAAATGGGTGGAATTTTTACAATCTTTTCACTTTTCATCCAAATACAAAGACGGGAAGAGTAATGTAGTGGCGGATGCACTGTCGAGACGGTATGCCTTACTGTCGATGCTAGATGTTCGTTTGTTGGGATTCGAGACTTTGAAAGATCACTACCACGACGATTTGGATTTCGGGGAAATTTTTAACCGTTGTAAAACGGCCCCGTACGAGGAATTTGTTTTACAGGATGGCTTTCTCTTCAAGGGGAATAAATTATGTGTGCCGAGACATACAATTCGGGAATTGCTGGTTCGGGAGGCGCACGGAGGAGGACTAGCCGGTCACTTCGGCTCGACCAAGACTGTAGAGGTGCTAAAAGAACATTTCTTTTGGCCGAAGATGTATGGTGACGTCAGCACAATCGTGAGCAAATGCGTAACTTGTCATATGATGAAAAGTTCGTTCAAGTCGAGTACATACATGCCGTTGCCGATACCGTTACGACCGTGGGAGGATGTCTCGATGGATTTTATTGTGGCTTTACCTCGTACTCAACGAGGCAAGGACTCGATCATGGTGGTCGTCGACCGCTTTTCGAAAATGGCTCACTTTGTCGCGTGCCACAAAACCGATGACGCAAGCAATGTGGCGGACTTGTATTTCCGGGAAATAGTTCGTTTACACGGAGTGCCAAAAACTATCGTGTCGGATCGAGATTCCAAATTTCTGAGTTACTTCGAATACTTTATGGAGGAAAGTCGGTACTAAACTCCTATTCAAGACTTCACATCACCCGCAAACCGACTAGACCGAGGTAACTAATCGAACCTTGGGAGCATTATTACGAGGGTTGGTAAATAAAACTCAGAAAGATTGGGACGTTAAACTTGCTCATGCTGAATTCGCATACAACCGATCACCCGGTTATGCCACGGCCCATTCACCTTTTGAAGTAGTATACGGATTAAATCCGCACTTGCCATTGGACTTGATTCCCCTGCCGAGCAACGAGTTGGTTCACAAAGACGCCGAAGCAAAACTCAAATCAATGGTGAAGTTACACGAAAAGATACGGGAACGGATTAAAGAAGTAAATGAAATATACAAACGGAAGTCGAACAAAAATAAAAAGGCGAGATTATTTGATGTTGGCGACTTGGTTTGGATACATTTGAGAAAAGAAAGATTCCCAAGCAAACGGAAGAACAAATTGATGCCGAGAGCCGAGGGTCCGTACAAAATTGTGGAAAAGGTGAACGACAACGCATACAAAGTCGAACTTCCGGGCGAATACGGAGTACACGCGACATTCAACGTAGGTGATCTCTCACCTTATCTTGACGACGATGGCATTGCGGATTGAGGTCAATTCCTTTCAAAGACGGAGGAATGATACGATATCTAATATTCCGATCGAAGAAACTCCGATAAAATCGACATCCATGATGATGCAAATTCGCATGGCCATGCATCGTTATACTTAGGA
This sequence comes from Orobanche coerulescens, assembly GCA_033398695.1. NCBI lineage: Eukaryota > Viridiplantae > Streptophyta > Magnoliopsida > Lamiales > Orobanchaceae > Orobanche > Orobanche coerulescens. The sequence goes on from JAWKAU010000076.1 coordinate 383,751, forward strand.
GAAAATGTTAAACGGATTGGAGTTACGTTGTTAATCGAATCGGAGTAACGAGAATTCGACGACGGATCGGTCCAAAGCATGATGGATCGCCATATCATGCTTGAAAGGGACATATTTGGACTTCATATCTTGACAAGATAATGAAGTTATCTTCTCCTTCCCCACCATGTACACATACGGCCGAAGCTTGAAGATAGAGGGAGACTTTCTTCTTCATGTCATTATCTCCCATATCTTGTTAAGGATCGGCCGATTTGGATGCTTGCAAAAAGGAAAGATTTGTGAAGACTTTCATCAAGAATCTCTCATGTCACCATCATGAAATAAAGACCAAGATTGCTTGGTATCTTCTTGTGATTTTCCGAAATGATGTGTTAGGAAGTTTCCTTTTTTCGTTTTGTTGTATTTTCGTACGGTTGTAAACTACTATATATAGTAGTGTTCGTTGTACTTGTAAATCATCGAGAATCATAATAAACTTTGTATTTCCTTTGAAATATACGTTGAACGAGTTCGACAAACCTTAGTTATTGTTTCGACGAGTTTCGAGATTTTAACTTTAATCAATTCTCAAAAGGTCTTGGGAAGCGATTACCCTTTTATCGAGTTATAGGTCTAGTTCGATAAAAACACACCAAACTCCGTACATCTTACTCATCACGGCCGAATCCCACATAAAATTCGTCCATCACCTTTGTAATTTCGATCCATATTGTAAACGTGTTAATCTTCCGTTGTGTTTTATACGTATTACTTACGTAATTCGTATCACGTCTCGTTCCAAGCAAAGGTTCCCTTTTTCAGACACTCCGTGATCGGACTGGAGATAGTGCTGAAGTCCCGTATGAATCGTCGGTAAAAAGAAGCGAGGCCATGAAATGACCGTACCTCCGTGATTGTCTTTGGGGTCGGCCACGACTTGATTGCCGCGATCTTCTCTTGGTCGACCGAAACTCCGTCTTTCGAAACAACATAGCCGAGAAAGACAAGACTCTCGACTAGGAAAGTACACTTCTCCCGTTTTCCATAAAGTTTTTGTTCCCTTATCGTCTCAAACACGTACCGCAAATGTTCGAGATGTTCTTCTACGGACCGACTGTAGATCAAAATGTCGTCTAAGTACACGACAACAAACTTTCCCAAGAAAGGTTTAAGAACCTCGTTCATCAACCTCATAAATGTGCTCGGGGCGTTGGTGAGGCCGAATGGCATTACAACCCATTCGTAAAGTCCATTCTTCGTTTTAAACGCCGTTTTCCATTCGTCTCCCTCTCGCATGCGGATTTGATGGTATCCGCTCCGTAAATCAACTTTGGAAAATATAACCGAGCCATGTAACTCGTCCAGCATGTTGTCTAGTCTCGGGATGGGAAACCGATACTTGGATGGTTTCATTATGGGGTAAGTTTGGTGGGGCCTGAACCTTCGCGGTTGTTTCCCCCAACACCTACAACTCAGTAGGTCAACGGCCATTGGATGGTTTCATTATGGGGTAAGTTTGATGGGGCCTGAACCTTCGCGGTTGTTTCCCCCAACACCTACAACTCAGTAGGTCAACGGCCATTGGATGGTTTTATTATGGGGTAAGTTTGGTGGGGCCTGATCCTTCGCGGTTGTTTCCCCCAACACCTACAACTCAGTAGGTCAACGGCCATTGGATGGTTTCATTATGGGGTAAGTTTGGTGGGGCCTGAACCTTCGCGGTTGTTTCCCCCAACACCTACAACTCAGTAGGTCAACGACCATTGGATGGTTTCATTATGGGGTAAGTTTGGTGGTGCCTGAACCTTCGCGGTTGTTTCCCCCAACACCTACAACTCAGTAGGTCAACGGCCATTGGATGGTTTCATTATGGGGTAAGTTTGGTGGGGCCTGAACCTTCGCGGTTGTTTCCCCCAACACCTACAGATCAGTAGGTCAACGACCATTGGATGGTTTCATTGTGATACGGCTTCGTGCCGTGGCTTCGGCCCTAATTGTGATACGGCTTCGTGCCGTGGCTTCGGCCCTAATCGATAATAGCTTTGGGTTGTTTTGGCTTCATGTGATTGTGATATTTGACAACTTCGGCTGAGTGGCTTTCATGCCATTGTGATTGTCTTGGTAATTTCATTGGAGCCTTCGGGCATTGTGATTCATAAGTAATTCAGTTCTGGTTTGGTTCATGTCGTGTAATTCATTATGGTACTCTATAATTATGATTCGCCATTGGGCATTTACGTTCTAACCTGTCGAACATGTATTAATAGTATGCCGTGGGCATAGTGTTTCACGATTACTCGGTTCTTACCTTGGGTTGTGAGCATCTCGTATTATCATTATCATTGTATCGTTTCATTCTGCCTTTGGATGCATATCATGTTATACATGTATTTGATGTTCATTATCTGGATGACTGACCCCGTGGGGGCGAAATATGTTTTCATGTTTTAGGTGCTTGCGAGGAGAGAGTTGATACACAGGGGCATGATGATGGAGACGAGGCATTCGAACGATACTAGTCAGAGTTGTTCATGTTGGTTAGTCAGTTGGAGTGTTCTCCAGTTTGTCAGTCATTGTCATTATGTATTACCCGAGCAAGGCTCGTGGGTTGTGGTTGTATTTTCATTTTGGCCATGTAGGCCGATCATTGTCGTTAAAATTCCTTATCGGAATAATGTGTCAGATATCATGATAGGGACTGTGATTTCCCTTGTTGGTTAATTTTAATGTATTTTAGTCATGTTGGCCTAGTGGATCTCCGGGTGTGGTGTCCACGGCACTGTAATAACCCAATGGGATTTGGGGGTGTTACAACAAGTACAACTTAAAATAAGGAAAAGAAAATACAAGGTTCCCCACGTCACTTGCAAACAAGAGTAAAAGATGGGTTTTGTCTCCAAGGTGATAGCCGCCTTTCACAAAGCATACTGCCGAGAATCCTGTTGCTTTTATAATAAAGAAAATATTGAAATTCTTTTATTGTTTTGCCTTTACCACTTGGACCCTTCCCCAAGATGCAAGTTGCCTATTGTTTAAGTTGCTCCAAGTCCGGTTATCAAGGTAACTCCGGGTCTCGTATCCGTTTTCTCGCCTAAGTACGTTCGAGTATGGTCGAGGTGTTTTACGCCAATCCTTACTTCGTCTTCTTCGCTTGGAGTGGTCGGTTTCGTATCATTCCCTCCTTCTTTAAAAGGAATTGTCCTCAATTCCGCAATCCCATTGTTGTCGAGATAAGGAGATAGATCACCTATGTTGAAAGCAGCATGCACTCCATAATCACCCGGAAGTTCTAACTTGTAAGCATTGTCGTTCACCTTCGCAACTATTTTAAATGGTCCCTCAGCTCGTGGCATTAACTTGTTCTTACGCTTACTCGAGAATTGTTCTTTCCTCAAATGCACCCAAACTAAATCCCCGACCTCGAATACTTTGGGTTTTCTTTGTTTGTTCGATTTACTTTTGTAAGTCTCATTTACCTCATTGATTCGGTTACGCACCTGTTCGTGTAATTTCATCATCGATTTCAATTTCGACTCCGCGTCCTTATGCACCAATTCGTCATTCGGTAATGGAATTAAGTCTAGCGGTGATACGAAGCCGAATACTCCAAGCGAAGAAGATGAAGTAAGAATTGACGTAAAACACCTCGATCGCACTACAACCTACTTAGGCGAGAAAACAGAAACGAGGCACGGAGTTACCTTGATAGTCGGAATTGGAGTAACTTAAACAAAAGACAAATAGCATCTTGGGGAGGGAAAAGGATCAAGTGGCAACTAAACAAATAAAAAGATGTTCAGCTTTCTCTTATAAAGCAGCAGGATTCTTGGCAAAAAGGGCGGCTGTCAAACTTCAACTTGGAGACAAGACCCAACTTTTACTTTGTCCACAAGTGACATGAGGAACCGTTTTATTATCTTTTATTATTCTAAGCTCAGCTTGTATTAGTTTAAATTATCTTGTCAGGCTGCTTTTGCCTATAAATAGTGGCAGTAGAGTTGTAATGAAGAATTATTGAATGTTGAAGAATTGAGAACACTTTGTGTTTTTCCTGGTGAATGCTTTTCATCAAAACTTGGTTTTTATTCGACGCGTTTTGAATACTAATCTGATTGATTCTCAATAGGTCTTGAGGAGAAATCACTTTATCAAATTATAGGTCTAATTTGATAAAACATCTGTTTATACCTTGTTTCGATATTCTGTTTATTTTTCGATACAGTTTGATACTTGCTCAATATTTCGTATAAAGTGTTGTTCGATCCTTCGAACTTATTTCCTGTTTTAACTTTGTTTCCGTCCAAAACGTGCTGTTTCGAGTGTCGCTGTTTGGAGGTGGACTGTTTCGAGTCATTTTCCAGTTGGCCAAATTTCTATCCTGTTGCTGTATCGAATTACCGTCTTCATCAATTATCAGTATTGTTGCTGTAGCGAGCGGTTGTCACCAGTTCCCGACAGTTTCTTGTCGATAGCTTCCGCTCGTCAAAAAAGTCTTCCGCTGTATCGATAGCGAATTCGCATAACCAGTGAGAATTCGTATCATAAGTGGTATCAGAGACCCAAGTTCTTGATCTTTGGCATTATGGATCTCAACGACGCTGATTTCTTGGCAAAACTTCGTGACGCACTGCGTGACGTACCAGAACAACGCGACCAGCGTTGGCAACCTAGGCGTGGTGACTATGAACGACCCTCACGCCATGTCGAAGAGTTCAAGGTGAACGAGCTTCCAGAGTTCGTTGGAGGGACGGACCCTGAAGTTTACCTGGAATGGGAACGAAAAATTGATCGTATGTTCGAATTTAAAGACCTTGACGATGAGAAAAGGTGTAAGTATGCAATTCTCAAGTTGGGGAAAGGAGCTTCACTTTGGTACGAAGGAGTGAAAACACGAAGAGCTCGTGCGGGAAAGAAAAGATCCGTTCGTGGGATTCGTTAAAAGAAAACTTCGCAAAAGATATGTACCAAAGATCACACCGGTTATCCTTGTACATGAAGATAGCAGATCTCATGCAAGGAAAGTTAAATGTCAGTGAGTACATTGAGGAGTTTGAGAATCTAACCTTAATGGGAGAGATAGAGGAGAATGAGGAACAGAAGATGTCGCGATTCTTACGTGTCTTAAACCGAAGCATAGCTAACTCGGTGGAACTGTATCCATACGAGGACTTTGATACATTATGTGGGTTATGTCTGAAGTTAGAAGCTCAGAACAGGATGAAGATGTATAAACCTGAGTTTCCAGTCAAATTTGGAAACCCAAGCGTCGGATCTAGTTCAGCGGTTAAGGCAACTGTACCGACTCCGGTTCCTGTTGCGATTCCTGCTAAGGCGACTGTACCCTACGTACCGAAGGAGACAAGTTTGGCTAAAGTAAGATGTTTCAAATGTCAAGGATTCGGGCATTATCAAAATGCTTGTCCGAACAAGCGAGTGGTGACACTAAGAGAAGCTGTCACGATCCGAGATGAGTTGTTGGTTGAGGAAGAAAGACTGGGTGACGTATTTGATTTCGACATTAAGGACGAAGAAGGAGAAGAATGCGAGACTTACGATGCCCCAAGCTATGACACGGCTTTAGTTCTGCGAACGCTACGAGCCAAAGTCAGACGAATGATTCGAACAATAAATCAAATATTTCACACGAAGTGTCAAATTGGAAAGAAATGGTGCAGTTTGATCGTTGATGGAGGGAGTTGCACCAACGTCGCTTCCAGCGAGATGGTGACTAAACTCGGGCTGACCACTATGGCTCACCCGAAACCTTACACTTTGCATTGGCTCGATGATGGGAGCAAAATAAGGGTAACTAAACAAGTGAGGATTGGACTAGCCATGGGTTCATATGAAGACAACGTATTATGTGATGTACTCCCGATGGATGCATGCCATGTACTGTTGGGAAGACCATGGATGTTTGATAGGGACATTTTACACCGAGGAAGAAGCAATGAGTACGAGTTACGGGATAAGGGCAAGAAGATTGTGCTTAAACCAATGTCACCGCAAGCTATTCACTCTATGAGTTCTAGTAGGAGTGAAAAACCAAAACTGGCCATGTTTGCTAGCGAACGGGAGGTGGAACATGCTATTAATGATGGCAAGTGTGTGTACTTGTTGGTTCTGAAGGAGACACGGAATGGTAACATGGTTGTGCGGAACGAAAGGATGGATGCCTTATTACGCGAATTTGCGGATGTTTTTCCCGAAGAATTACCGTCGGGTTTACCACCAATTCGCGGGATTGAACATCAGATCGACCTCATACCGGGTGTGTCGTTGCCTAACAAAGCTGCCTATAGATGTAATCCCGAGGAGACGAAGGAATTACAAAACCAAATTGAAGAACTGATAGATCGTGGATATGTTCGAGAAAGCCTAAGTCCTTGTGCGGTTCCGGTATTACTGGTTCCAAAGAAGGACGGATCTTGGAGGATGTGTATTGACAATGAGTGTGAACAATATAACCATCAAGTATCGATTTCCGATTCCGAGGCTTGATGACATGTTGGACGAATTACACGGATCAGTGATCTTTTCAAAAGTTGATCTACGAAGTGGTTATCACCAGATTCGAATGCGAGAAGGAGATGAGTGGAAGACAGCCTTCAAAACTAAACACGGGCTGTATGAATGGACCGTTATGCCGTTCGGTCTTACAAATGCACCGAGTACTTTCATGCGCTTGATGAATGAGGTACTTAAGCCATTTTTAGGGAAATTTGTGGTTGTATACTTAGATGATATTTTGATCTACAGCCGATCACTGCAAGAACATTTCGAACACTTGAGGCAAGTCTTCGAAACCCTTAGAGACCAGAAGTTGTATGGAAAAAAGGAGAAGTGCTCATTTTTGGTCGAAAGTATAGTCTTTCTTGGCTATATTGTTTCAAAGAATGGAGTGTCGGTCGATCAAGCGAAGATCGAAGCAATTAAGTCCTGGCCGGTTCCCACTACAGTGACGGAGGTTAGATCGTTCCATGGACTAGCTTCATTTTACCGAAGATTCATTCGAGACTTCAGTACCATTGCAAGCCCAATAACCGAATGTTTGAAGAAGGGCACGTTTAATTGGAGCAGGGCTGCTCAGGAGTCATTTGCAAATTTAAAGGCGAAGTTGTGCGAAGCACCAATCTTAGCATTACCCGATTTTTCGCAACCATTTGAGGTGGAATGTGATGCTAGCGGAGTGGGCATTGGAGCGGTTCTCATTCAGGGAAAGCGACCTATTGCTTATTTTTCCGAGAAGTTAAACGGTGCTCGTCTGAATTATTGTACCTACGACAAGGAGTTTTATGCGATTGTGAGGGCCCTAGATCATTGGAGTCACTATCTTCGGCCAAAGCATTTCATCATACACTCGGACCATGAATCTTTGAAGTATATTAACGGACAACACAAGTTAAGTCCCAGGCATGTGAAGTGGGTGGAATTCTTACAATCATTTCACTTCTCATCGAAGTATAAGGATGGCAAGAGCAATATTGTGGCAGATGCATTGTCTAGGTGATACGAATTATCCGGGGAGAGGTGGATACGTATCGGTCGGAGTATATGTAAGTGTATGATAGCGGAAGGCTTTTACGAATATGGAGTTTTTCGGATGTATTTTGTATGTGAATAATATCGGATATAACAATAAAAATATCGAACAAGAAGATGATACGAATTACGTACGTAATGCGTATGAAATACAACGGAAGATTATTATGTCTTGACGATTATCAAAGTGTCACTCGAAATTACAAGGGGTGGCCGAACTTAAATGGATTTCGGCCGTGAGGTAGTAGTGTATACGGATTTGGATGTGTTTTATCGAACTAGACCTATAACTCGATAAAAGTAATCTCTTCCCAAGACCTATTGAGAATTGATCAAGTTAAAATCTCGAGACGCGTCGAAACAATAACTAAAGTTTGTTGAACTCGTTCAACGTATATTTCAAAGAAATACAAGGTTTATTAAACTTCAAGCTTCAAGATTTTCAAATACAATCAAGTACTACTATATATAGTAGTTTCCAACTTTAAGAAAATACAACAAAAACAAGAAAATGAAGCTTCCTAGCAACTTCCATTTCGGCCGAAAATCTAAAGATGAGATACCAAGTATCTTGGTTTTATTATGTGATTAAGACATGAAGCAATCTTGGACTTGATGGTGACATGAAGAAGATCTTCACCAAATGTAATCTTCAATTCGGCCGATTCCTCAAGTAGTGATTTAGGGAGATTTTTGTGAAGATATGATATCACTCCTTTGGAATTATTATGGTGATCATGACTTGAGGGAAAATGACATGAAGGATGAAAGTCTTCTTTAAATCTTAAGTATGGGCCGATTTTGTAGTGAAGTGGGGAAGGAAAATATCTTCATTATCTTGTGAAAGATATGAAGACAAGAAAGGTCCCTTTCAAGCATGTCATGAGGATTTTGTGGTGATATGATATCAAGTCTTTTTGGAATTATCATGGTGATTAAGACATGAAGGATAATGACATGAAGGAGACATTTGATGAAAGTCTTCATCAAATCTTTATGCTAGGGCCGATTTTTATTATGGTGGGGAAGAGAAAATATCTTCATGATCTTAGACCAAATATGATGCTGTCGGTTTTGTCATTTCTGGGATCCAATGAGTCCGAATTTGGTCCTATGGTCTCATAAGATTTGTAGCTCTCTTTCTTAGCTTTCCATGGCCACTTGAATCACCTGAATCGGATTTCGGACGAGAAAGTTATGGACAAAATACTAAAGCTACGAAGTCGTCGTGCGCGAGAATTGGTAATTTGTCCATGTATTTTGCATGAGGATTTTATGTATGCTGCGACTCAACCAAGCTTGGTCGGATAATCTTCTTTTTGTATTTGATGATGTTGACCGATTCGTATCATACCCTCTCTTTAAAGGGAATTGTCCTCAATTCCGAACTCCCTTCGTCACCAAGATAATTAACTAAAGCCTCTAAGTATTTGATCTCGAAGATGTCCGCAGTACGTACATGACCCAAAATCTTGAGACGATAAGTAGTGGGGCCCCCTCGAGAATCACCAACAAAATAACTATCATTATTAATAAAATAATAATAATTACTCGCTGTAATACCGATATCATGACACGAGTGGATATCCGAAATGGGACGCAGTTAACTCCACATCGGGTTCCTCCTCCGCACTGGAAACACCGATTTCTTGGGTTCATCATCAAAAATGGAAAACACAGAATTTATTACGGTGGGAACCATAGGATTTATTACGGATTCCTCTTCATCAATTGATTCCTCATCAAATCTGTCAAGGTCCGTCATAATCTAACCAACACTCCGTTTCAATATTCTTTGGGCTCCTCCAATAATGTCTCATCAAAAATTAATCCACTAGGCTCGTTTGCATCGCAACAAAGTCATACGACCCACTTTGCTCCGATAGGGCACTCGACTCAACCATCGTCTTCTTTGTCATCAAAAATGCCGCAGGAAATTCTGTCATATCAAAGTCGTCAGTGACAAAGAGTTCATCTTCAAGATTATCCGTTTCAGAAAGCATAAGGCCGTGATCTTGTTTCGCGTTACTAAAATAATTTGGTCCGTTTTGGTCAATTTGACCAACACAACCAACTAGCCCATGCTCAAAGTAGCAAGATCTAGGTTCGTCAACTAGGGAGACACGGCTCAACTCATCTTCTTCGTTGAATTGCTCCGTTGAAAACTCTGTCTCGTCTACTTCATTGAAAATGGTGGTAGGGACATCGTCTTCGTCAAAAAAAACTTCGCTGGAAATTCTTCGATGAAAAAGAAATCTTTGATCAAAGGTTGGCGGTGGCGCGTCAAAGGATTAGTGGTGGGGAAACAACGACTGGTGGTAAGATGTGGCTTTGAACCTTCGCTTGAAATATTTTCTGAATTTTTGCCAATCTGTAATTTTAGGCTTACGTTGTTGTGAACGGGACTGTTTCAATTTTTGCCACCAGAAGGCGGCGCTACCACGGAGGCGCTTTGTCACCAGCGAAACGCGGCGGTTGATCGGGGCAGCCTTGAAGTCCGAGTGCTCCTCACAAGCATGGAGCCAATCTATGCACGCATCTGGATTACTATCTCCGTGAAATTCCGGTATGCTGCGGAATTTGGCCAAGAAATCAATACCGTTGGCATCGTCTCTGCGTCTTTCTTGCATACGTCGCTCCGGTAAGCCGTTTAGTGCGTCACGGAGTGTCATCAAGAAATCGAGCTCGGAGAATTCCATAACAAGAATCAAGAGATAGTTCTTGACAAGAAATCGGACAGAAAATTTTCCAAGAAATCCGTGAAGAATGAACCAAGAAGATGATCAAAGAATCTGATCTCCACCGTTCAGACTGTAGTTCAATGAGTTGGCTTACCTTTGTCAAAATTTCGTGATGATCCAACGGTCGAATCCACGGGAAACTTTGTTTTCTTCCGACTGCGCTAATCTGCCAATGTTATGCGAAAATTCTTCTAACCGTGAAGAACAACCCAAGAAGGTGACTAAATACTTCAAAAAAAAATTCGGTGAATATAGTTGATCGCCCAAGGAGATGACCTTGGGCTCCGATACCACTTATGATACGAATTATCCGGGGAGAGGTGGATACGTATCGGTCGGAGTATATGTAAGTGTATGATAGCGGAAGGCTTTTACGAATATGGAGTTTTTCGGATGTATTTTGTATGTGTATAATATCGGATATAACAATAAAAATATCGAACAAGAAGATGATACGAATTACGTACGTAATGCGTATGAAATACAACGGAAGATTATTATGTCTTGACGATTATCAAAGTGTCACTCGAAATTACAAGGGGTGGCCGAACTTAAATGGATTTCGGCCGTGAGGTAGTAGTGTATACGGATTTGGATGTGTTTTATCGAACTAGACCTATAACTCGATAAAAGTAATCTCTTCCCAAGACCTATTGAGAATTGATCAAGTTAAAATCTCGAGACGCGTCGAAACAATAACTAAAGTTTGTTGAACTCGTTCAACGTATATTTCAAAGAAATATGATACGAATTATCCGGGGAGAGGTGGATACGTATCGGTCGGAGTATATGTAAGTGTATGATAGCGGAAGGCTTTTACGAATATGGAGTTTTCGGATGTATTTTGTATGTGAATAATATCGGATATAACAATAAAAAATATCGAACAAGAAGATGATACGAATTACGTACGTAATGCGTATGAAATATAACGGGAGATTATTATGTCTTGACGATTATCAAAGTGTCACTCGAAAATACAAGGGGTGGCCGAACTTAAATGGATTTCGGCCGTGAGGTAGTAGTGTATACGGATTTGGATGTGTTTTATCGAACTAGACCTATAACTCGATAAAAGGTAATCTCTTCCCAAGACCTATTGAGAATTGATCAAGTTAAAATCTCGAGACGCGTCGAAACAATAACTTAAAGTTTGTTGAACTCGTTCAACGTATATTTCAAAGGAAATACAAGGTTTATTACTTTCAAGATTCAAGATATTTACAAGTACAACGTGCCCTACTATATATAGTAGTTTCCAACCGAAAGAAAATACAACAAAACGAGAAAAGGAAACTTCCTAGCACTAACATTTCGGCCGAAAATCAAAGGTGAGATATCAAGTATCTTGGTGTTATTAGGTGAAAGAGACATGAAGCAATCTTGGTCTTGATGGTGACATGATGAAGCAATCTTGGTCTTTGATGGTGACATGAAGTAGAACAAAATATCATTCCTCCATGCATCAATTCGGCCGATCACACTTAGGAGGATTTGGTGTAGATTGTGATATCCTCCTCCTTGGAATTACATGGGTGATAATGAAATGAGGGATAATGACATGAAGCATGAAAGTCTTAGGTGATGGTGACTTGATGAAAGTCTTTCTCAAGGTGGGGAATATGGCCGATTTTCTAATAAGGTGGGGAAGGAGGTGATCTTCACTTATCTTGTGAAAGATATGAAGACAAAGGGTCCCTTTCAAGCATGATATGGCCGATTTTGTGGGGAAGGAAAATATGATGAACCTTGGTTTTATTAGGTGATGGTGACTTGATGGAAGATGACATGAAGAAGACATTTGATGAAAGTCTTCATCAAATCTCAAGCTTGGATCGTTTTTAGTGAGGTGGGGAAGGAAAGAATATCTTCATTATCTTGGACCAAATATGATGCTGTCGGTTTTGTCATTTCCGAGATACAATGGGTCCGAATTTGGTCCTATGGTCTTCATAAGATTTGTAGCTCTCTTTCTTAGCTTTCCATGGCCACTTGAATCACCTGAATCGGATTTCGGACGAGAAAGTTATGGGCAAAATACTAAAACTGCTACGAAGTCGTCGTGCGCGCGAGAATTGGTAATTTGTATTTGATGATGTTGACCGATTCGTATCATACCCTCTCTCTTTAAAGGGAATTGTCCTCAATTCCGAACTCCCTTCGTCACCAAGATAATTAACTAAAGCCTCTAAGTATTTGATCTCGAAGATGTCCGCAGTGCGTACATGGCCCAAAATCTTGAGACGATAGGTAGTGGGGCCCCCTCGAGAATCACCAACAAAATAACTATCATTATTAATAAAATAATAATAATTACTCCGCCAGGTAATACCGATATCATGACATGAGTGGATATCTGAAATGGGACACACGGTTAACTCCACATCGGGTTCCTCCTCCAGAATTGGAAACACTGATAATTCCATATCGGATTCACCATCGAAAATGGCCAATACAGAATTTATTGCGGAGTCCTCTTCATCAACTGGTTCCTTATCAAATGTTGGCGGTCCGTCGCAATCTGACCAACTCTCCGTTTCAAAATTATTCGGCTCCTCCAATAATGTCTCATCAAAAATTAATCCACTAGGCTCGTTTCGTACCGCAACAAAGTCATACGACCCACTTTGCTCCGATAGGGCAGCTCGACTCCAACCATCGTCTTCTTTGTCATCAAAAAATGCCGCAGGAGATTCTTCAAAAATGGGAAGCTCGAGATCAATCATGGGGTCCTCTTTGTCATCCGACTCTGTATCAAATATTGGCGGTCCATCATAACCCGACCCAATTTCCATGACACAAAAAGGCTCCTCACCATTAAAATAATTTGGTCCATTTTGGTCAATTTGGCCAACACAACCAACTGGCCCATGATCAAAGTAGCAAGATCCGGGTTCGTCAACTAGGGATACACGGCTCAACTCACTTTCTTCGTTGAATTGCTCCGTTGAAAACTCTGTCTCGTCTACTTCATTGAAAATGACCGTAGGGACATTGTCTTCATCGAAAAAAGATTCTGCTGGGAATTCCTTGATGGAGGAAGACCTTAGATCGAATGCCGGTGGTGGGGCGTCGAAGGATTGGTGTTAAGATGGGGATTTGAACCTTCGATTGAAATATTTTTTGAATTTAAGCCAATCTTGGATTTTAGGCTTACGTTGTTGTGAAGCAGGACTGTTTGATTTTGCCACCGACGGCGGCGCTACCGCGGGCGCCTTGCCACCAACGAAACGCGGCGGTTGATCGGGGCAGCCTTGAAGTCCGAGTGCTCCTCACAAGCACGAAGCCAATCTATGCACGCATTTGGATTACTATCTCCGTGAAATTCCGGTATGCTGCGGAATTGGGCCAAGAAATCAATATTGTTGGCATCGTCTCTGCGTCTTTCTTGCATACGTTGCTCCGGTAAGCCGTTTAGTGCGTCACGGAGTTTCATCAAGAAATCGAGCTCGGAGAAATCCATAACAAGAATCAAGAGATAGTTCTTGATAAGAAATCGGACAGAAAATTTTCCAAGAAATCCGTGAAGAATGAACCAAGAAGATGATCAAAGAATCTGATCTCCACCGTTCAGACTGTAGTTCAATGAGTTGGCTTACCTTTGTCAAAATTTCGTGATGATCCAACGGTCGAATCCACGGGAAACTTTGTTTTCTTCCGACTGCGCTAATCTGCCAATGTTATGCGAAAATTCTTCTAACCGTGAAGAACAACCCAAGAAGGTTTCAACAAAAAAAAAAAATTCGGTGAATATAGTTGATCGCCCAAGGAGATGACCTTGGGCTCCGATACCACTTATGATACGAATTATCCAGGAGAGGTGGATACGTATCGGTCGGAGTATATGTAAGTGTATGATAGCGGAAGGCTTTTACGAATATGGAGTTTTCGGATGTATTTTGTATGTGAATAATATCGGATATAACAATAAAAATATCGAACAAGAAGATGATCGAATTAAATGCGTAATGCGTATGAAATATAACGGGAGATTATTATGTCTTGACGATTATCAAAGTGTCACTCGAAAATACAAGGGGTGGCCGAACTTAAATGGATTTCGGCCGTGAGGTAGTAGTGTATACGGATTTGGATGTGTTTTATCGAACTAGACCTATAACTCGATAAAAGGTAATCTCTTCCCAAGACCTATTGAGAATTGATCAAGTTAAAATCTCGAGACGCGTCGAAACAATAACTTAAAGTTTGTTGAACTCGTTCAACGTATATTTCAAAGGAAATACAAGGTTTATTACTTTCAAGATTCAAGATATTTACAAGTACAACGTGCCCTACTATATATAGTAGTTTCCAACCGAAAGAAAATACAACAAAACGAGAAAAGGAAACTTCCTAGCACTAACATTTCGGCCGAAAATCAAAGGTGAGATATCAAGTATCTTGGTGTTATTAGGTGAAAGAGACATGAAGCAATCTTGGTCTTGATGGTGACATGATGAAGCAATCTTGGTCTTTGATGGTGACATGAAGTAGAACAAAATATCATTCCTCCATGCATCAATTCGGCCGATCACACTTAGGAGGATTTGGTGTAGATTGTGATATCCTCCTCCTTGGAATTACATGGGTGATAATGAAATGAGGGATAATGACATGAAGCATGAAAGTCTTAGGTGATGGTGACTTGATGAAAGTCTTTCTCAAGGTGGGGAATATGGCCGATTTTCTAATAAGGTGGGGAAGGAGGTGATCTTCACTTATCTTGTGAAAGATATGAAGACAAAGGGTCCCTTTCAAGCATGATATGGCCGATTTTGTGGGGAAGGAAAATATGATGAACCTTGGTTTTATTAGGTGATGGTGACTTGATGGAAGATGACATGAAGAAGACATTTGATGAAAGTCTTCATCAAATCTCAAGCTTGGATCGTTTTTTAGTGAGGTGGGGAAGGAAAGAATATCTTCATTATCTTGGACCAAATATGATGCTGTCGGTTTTGTCATTTCCGAGATACAATGGGTCCGAATTTGGTCCTATGGTCTTCATAAGATTTGTAGCTCTCTTTCTTAGCTTTCCATGGCCACTTGAATCACCTGAATCGGATTTCGGACGAGAAAGTTATGGGCAAAATACTAAAACTGCTACGAAGTCGTCGTGCGCGCGAGAATTGGTAATTTGTATTTGATGATGTTGACCGATTCGTATCAAAATACAAGGTTTATTAAACTTCAAGCTTCAAGATTTTCAAATACAATCAAGTACTACTATATATAGTAGTTTCCAACTTTAAGAAAATACAACAAAAACAAGAAAATGAAGCTTCCTAGCAACTTCCATTTCGTAGAAAATCTAAAGATGAGATACCAAGTATCTTGGTTTTATTATGTGATTAAGTAATGAAGCAATCTTGGACTTGATGGTGACATGAAGAAGATCTTCACCAAATGTAATCTTCAATTCGGCCGATTCCTCAAGTAGTGATTTAGGGAGATTTTTGTGAAGATATGATATCACTCCTTTGGAATTATTATGGTGATCATGACTTGAGGGAAAATGACATGAAGGATGAAAGTCTTCTTTAAATCTTAAGTATGGGCCGATTTTGTAGTGAAGTGGGGAAGGAAAATATCTTCATTATCTTGTGAAAGATATGAAGACAAGAAAGGTCCCTTTCAAGCATGTCATGAGGATTTTGTGGTGATATGATATCAAGTCTTTTTGGAATTATCATGGTGATTAGGACATGAAGGATAATGACATGAAGGAGACATTTGATGAAAGTCTTCATCAAATATTTATGCTAGGGCCGATTTTTATTATGGTGGGGAAGAGAAAATATCTTCATGATCTTGGACCAAATATGATGCTGTCGGTTTTGTCATTTCTGGGATCCAATGAGTCCGAATTTGGTCCTATGGTCTCATAAGATTTCTATCTCTCTTTCTTAGCTTTCCATGGCCACTTGAATCACCTGAATCGGATTTCGGACGAGAAAGTTATGGACAAAATACTAAAACTGCTACGAAGTCGTCGTGCGCGCGAGAATTGGTAATTTGTCCATGTATTTTGCATGAGGATTTTATGTATGCCTGCGACTCAACCAAGCTTGGTCGGATAATCTTCTTTTTTGTATTTGATGATGTTGACCGATTCGTATCATACCCTCTCTCTTTAAAGGGAATTGTCCTCAATTCCGAACTCCCTTCGTCACCAAGATAATTAACTAAAGCCTCTAAGTATTTGATCTCGAAGATGTCTGCAGTACGTACATGACCCAAAATCTTGAGACGATAGGTAGTGGGGCCCCCTCGAGAATCACCAACAAAATAACTATCATTATTAATAAAATAATAATAATTACTCCGCCAGGTAATACCGATATCATGACACGAGTGGATATCTGAAATGGGGCCTTGCAGTTAACTCCACATCGGGTTCCTCCTCCAGAATTGGAAACACTGATTTCTTGGGTTCATCATCAAAAATGGAAAACAGAGAATTTATTACGGTGGGAACCATAGGATTTATTACGAATTCCTCTTCATCAATTGATTCCTCATCAAATGCTGGCGGTCCGTCATAATCTAACCAACACTCCGTTTCAATATTGCTGGGCTCCTCCAATAATGTCTCATCAAAAATTAATCCACTAGGCTCGTTTCGTACCGCAACAAAGTCATACGACCCACTTTGCTCCGATAGGGTAGCTCGACTCCAACCATCGTCTTCTTTGTCATCAAAAAATGCCGCAGGAAATTCTGTCATATCAAAGTCGTCAGTGACAAAGAGTTCATCTTCAAGATTAGCCGTTTCAGAAAGCATAAGGCCGTGATCTTGTTTCGCGTTACTAAAATAATTTGGTCCGTTTTGGTCAATTTGACCAACACAACCAACTAGCCCATGCTCAAAGTAGCAAGATCTAGGTTCGTCAACTAGGGAGACACGGCTCAACTCATCTTCTTCGTTGAATTGCTCCGTTGAAAACTCTGTCTCGTCTACTTCATTGAAAATGGTGGTAGGGACATCGTCTTCGTCAAAAAAAACTTCGCTGGAAATTCTTCGATGAAAAAAAAATCTTTGATCAAAGGTTGGCGGTGGCGCGTCAAAGGATTGGTGGTGGGGAAACAACGACTGGTGGTAAGATGTGGCTTTGAACCTTCGCTTGAAATATTTTCTGAATTTTTGCCAATCTGTAATTTTAGGCTTACGTTGTTGTGAACGGGACTATTTCAATTTTTGCCACCAGAAGGCGGCGCTACCATGGAGGCGCTTTGTCACCAGCGAAACGCGGCGGTTGATCGGGGCAGCCTTGAAGTCCGAGTGCTCCTCACAAGCATGGAGCCAATCTATGCACGCATCTGGATTACTATCTCCGTGAAATTCCGGTATGCTGCGGAATTTGGCCAAGAAATCAATATCGTTGGCATCGTCTCTGCGTCTTTCTTGCATACGTCGCTCCGGTAAGCCGTTTAGTGCGTCACGGAGTGTCATCAAGAAATCGAGCTCGGAGAATTCCATAACAAGAATCAAGAGATAGTTCTTGACAAGAAATCGGACAGAAAATTTTCCAAGAAATCCGTGAAGAATGAACCAAGAAGATGATCAAAGAATCTGATCTCCACCGTTCAGACTGTAGTTCAATGAGTTGGCTTACCTTTGTCAAAATTTCGTGATGATCCAACGGTCGAATCCACGGGAAACTTTGTTTTTTTCCGACTGCGCTAATCTGCCAATGTTATGCGAAAATTCTTCTAACCGTGAAGAACAACCCAAGAAGGTGACTAAATACTTCAAAAAAAAATTCGGTGAATATAGTTGATCACCCAAGGAGATGACCTTGGGCTCCGATACCACTTATGATACGAATTATCCGGGGAGAGGTGGATACGTATCGGTCGGAGTATATGTAAGTGTATGATAGCGGAAGGCTTTTACGAATATGGAGTTTTTCGGATGTATTTTGTATGTGAATAATATCGGATATAACAATAAAAATATCGAACAAGAAGATGATACGAATTACGTACGTAATGCGTATGAAATACAACGGAAGATTATTATGTCTTGACGATTATCAAAGTGTCACTCGAAATTACAAGGGGTGGCCGAACTTAAATGGATTTCGGCCGTGAGGTAGTAGTGTATATGGATTTGGATGTGTCTTATCGAACTAGACCTATAACTCGATAAAAGTAATCTCTTCCCAAGACCTATTGAGAATTGATCAAGTTAAAATCTCGAGACGCGTCGAAACAATAACTAAAGTTTGTTGAACTCGTTCAACGTATATTTCAAAGAAATACAAGGTTTATTAAACTTCAAGCTTCAAGATTTTCAAATACAATCAAGTACTACTATATATAGTAGTTTCCAACTTTAAGAAAATACAACAAAAACAAGAAAATGAAGCTTCCTAGCAACTTCCATTTCGGCCGAAAATCTAAAGATGAGATACCAAGTATCTTGGTTTTATTATGTGATTAAGACATGAAGCAATCTTGGACTTGATGGTGACATGAAGAAGATCTTCACCAAATGTAATCTTCAATTCGGCCGATTCCTCAAGTAGTGATTTAGGGAGATTTTTGTGAAGATATGATATCACTCCTTTGGAATTATTATGGTGATCATGACTTGAGGGAAAATGACATGAAGGATGAAAGTCTTCTTTAAATCTTAAGTATGGGCCGATTTTGTAGTGAAGTGGGGAAGGAAAATATCTTCATTATCTTGTGAAAGATATGAAGACAAGAAAGGTCCCTTTCAAGCATGTCATGAGGATTTTGTGGTGATATGATATCAAGTCTTTTTGGAATTATCATGGTGATTAGGACATGAAGGATAATGACATGAAGGAGACATTTGATGAAAGTCTTCATCAAATCTTTATGCTAGGGCCGATTTTTATTATGGTGGGGAAGAGAAAATATCTTCATGATCTTGGACCAAATATGATGCTGTCGGTTTTGTCATTTCTGGGATCCAATGAGTCCGAATTTGGTCCTATGGTCTCATAAGATTTCTAGCTCTCTTTCTTAGCTTTCCATGGCCACTTGAATCACCTGAATCGGATTTCGGACGAGAAAGTTATGGACAAAATACTAAAACTGCTACGAAGTCGTCGTGCGCGCGAGAATTGGTAATTTGTCCATGTATTTTGCATGAGGATTTTATGTATGCCTGCGACTCAACCAAGCTTGGTCGGATAATCTTCTTTTTTGTATTTGATGATGTTGACCGATTCGTATCATACCCTCTCTCTTTAAAGGGAATTGTCCTCAATTCCGAACTCCCTTCGTCACCAAGATAATTAACTAAAGCCTCTAAGTATTTGATCTCGAAGATGTCCGCAGTACGTACATGACCCAAAATCTTGATACGATAGGTAGTGGGGCCCCCTCGAGAATCACCAACAAAATAACTATCATTATTAATAAAATAATAATAATTACTCCGCCAGGTAATACCGATATCATGACACGAGTGGATATCTGAAATGGGACGCACGGTTAACTCCACATCGGGTTCCTCCTCCAGAATTGGAAACACTGATTTCTTGGGTTCATCATCAAAAATGGAAAACACAGAATTTATTACGGTGGGAACCATAGGATTTATTACGGATTCCTCTTCATCAATTGATTCCTCATCAAATGCTGGCGGTCCGTCATAATCTAACCAACACTCCGTTTCAATATTGCTGGGCTCCTCCAATAATGTCTCATCAAAAATTAATCCACTAGGCTCGTTTCGTACCGCAACAAAGTCATACGACCCACTTTGCTCCGATAGGGTAGCTCGACTCCAACCATCGTCTTCTTTGTCATCAAAAAATGCCGCAGGAAATTCTGTCATATCAAAGTCGTCAGTGATAAAGAGTTCATCTTCAAGATTAGCCGTTTCAGAAAGCATAAGGCCGTGATCTTGTTTCGCGTTACTAAAATAATTTGGTCCGTTTTGCTCAATTTGACCAACACAACCAACTAGCCCATGCTCAAAGTAGCAAGATCTAGGTTCGTCAACTAGGGAGACACGGCTCAACTCATCTTCTTCGTTGAATTGCTCCGTTGAAAACTCTGTCTCGTCTACTTCATTGAAAATGGTGGTAGGGACATCGTCTTCGTCAAAAAAAATTTCGCTGGAAATTCTTCGATGAAAAAAAAATCTTTGATCAAAGGTTGGCGGTAGCGCGTCAAAGGATTGGTGGTGGGGAAACAACGACTGGTGGTAAGATGTGGCTTTGAACCTTCGCTTGAAATATTTTCTGAATTTTTGCCAATCTGTAATTTTAGGCTTACGTTGTTGTGAACGGGACTATTTCAATTTTTGCCACCAGAAGGCGGCGCTACCACGGAGGCGCTTTGTCACCAGCGAAACGCGGCGGTTGATCGGGGCAGCCTTGAAGTCCGAGTGCTCCTCACAAGCATGGAGCCAATCTATGCACGCATCTGGATTACTATCTCCGTGAAATTCCGGTATGCTGCGGAATTTGGCCAAGAAATCAATATCGTTGGCATCGTCTCTGCGTCTTTCTTGCATACGTCGCTCCGGTAAGCCGTTTAGTGCATCACGGAGTGTCATCAAGAAATCGAGCTCGGAGAATTCCATAACAAGAATCAAGAGATAGTTCTTGACAAGAAATCGGACAGAAAATTTTCCAAGAAATCCGTGAAGAATGAACCAAGAAGATGATCAAAGAATCTGATCTCCACCGTTCAGACTGTAGTTCAATGAGTTGGCTTACCTTTGTCAAAATTTCGTGATGATCCAACGGTCGAATCCACGGGAAACTTTGTTTTTTTCCGACTGCGCTAATCTGCCAATGTTATGCGAAAATTCTTCTAACCGTGAAGAACAACCCAAGAAGGTGACTAAATACTTCAAAAAAAAATTCGGTGAATATAGTTGATCACCCAAGGAGATGACCTTGGGCTCCGATACCACTTATGATACGAATTATCCGGGGAGAGGTGGATACGTATCGGTCGGAGTATATGTAAGTGTATGATAGCGGAAGGCTTTTACGAATATGGAGTTTTTCGGATGTATTTTGTATGTGAATAATATCGGATATAACAATAAAAATATCGAACAAGAAGATGATACGAATTACGTACGTAATGCGTATGAAATACAACGGAAGATTATTATGTCTTGACGATTATCAAAGTGTCACTCGAAATTACAAGGGGTGGCCGAACTTAAATGGATTTCGGCCGTGAGGTAGTAGTGTATACGGATTTGGATGTGTTTTATCGAACTAGACCTATAACTCGATAAAAGTAATCTCTTCCCAAGACCTATTGAGAATTGATCAAGTTAAAATCTCGAGACGCGTCGAAACAATAACTAAAGTTTGTTGAACTCGTTCAACGTATATTTCAAAGAAATACAAGGTTTATTAAACTTCAAGCTTCAAGATTTTCAAATACAATCAAGTACTACTATATATAGTAGTTTCCAACTTTAAGAAAATACAACAAAAACAAGAAAATGAAGCTTCCTAGCAACTTCCATTTCGGCCGAAAATCTAAAGATGAGATACCAAGTATCTTGGTTTTATTATGTGATTAAGACATGAAGCAATCTTGGACTTGATGGTGACATGAAGAAGATCTTCACCAAATGTAATCTTCAATTCGGCCGATTCCTCAAGTAGTGATTTAGGGAGATTTTTGTGAAGATATGATATCACTCCTTTGGAATTATTATGGTGATCATGACTTGAGGGAAAATGACATGAAGGATGAAAGTCTTCTTTAAATCTTAAGTATGGGCCGATTTTGTAGTGAAGTGGGGAAGGAAAATATCTTCATTATCTTGTGAAAGATATGAAGACAAGAAAGGTCCCTTTCAAGCATGTCATGAGGATTTTGTGGTGATATGATATCAAGTCTTTTTGGAATTATCATGGTGATTAGGACATGAAGGATAATGACATGAAGGAGACATTTGATGAAAGTCTTCATCAAATCTTTATGCTAGGGCCGATTTTTATTATGGTGGGGAAGAGAAAATATCTTCATGATCTTGGACCAAATATGATGCTGTCGGTTTTGTCATTTCTGGGATCCAATGAGTCCGAATTTGGTCATATGGTCTCATAAGATTTCTAGCTCTCTTTCTTAGCTTTCCATGGCCACTTGAATCACCTGAATCGGATTTCGGACGAGAAAGTTATGGACAAAATACTAAAACTGCTACGAAGTCGTCGTGCGCGCGAGAATTGGTAATTTGTCCATGTATTTTGCATGAGGATTTTATGTATGCCTGCGACTCAACCAAGCTTGGTCGGATAATCTTCTTTTTTGTATTTGATGATGTTGACCGATTCGTATCACTAGGCGTTATGCCTTACTAGCCACTCTTGATGTTCGTTTGCTTGGATTCGATACAGTAAAGGAGTATTACGAAGGTGATGCGGATTTTGGCGAGACCTTCACCCTGTGCAAACCTGGTCCGGTGGGAGAATTTTCGATACAGGAGGGCTTTATTTTTAAGGGAAATCGTCTTTGTCTACCCAGGCACACGATTCGCGAATTGCTGATTCGAGAGGCTCATGGGGGAGGTTTGGGTGGCCACTTTGGTTCAGCCAAGACATTGGATGTACTTAAAGAACATTTTTATTGGCCAAGGATGCAGGGGGATGTTAATAATATAATCAGTAAATGTGTGACTTGCCATATTGCGAAAAGTTCGTTCAAATCAGGAGTCTACACACCTTTACCGATTCCGGAGAGGCCGTGGGAAGATGTCTCAATGGATTTCATTGTGGCTTTGCCTCGAACCCAACGAGGTAAGGATGCGATTATGGTGGTCGTCGATCGTTTTTCAAAGATGGCTCATTTTGTTCCTTGTCACAAAACCGATGATGCAAGTAATGTTGCTGACCTGTATTTCCGAGAGGTAGTGCGATTACATGGAGTTCCGAAAACTATTGTTTCGGACCGAGACTCAAAGTTTCTAAGCTACTTTTGGAACACACTATGGAGGAAGGTGGGAACCAAGCTTTTGTTTAGTACTTCACATCATCCTCAAACCGACGGACAAACTGTAGTAACGAATCGAACACTGGGGACGCTGTTGCGAGGCTTGGTGAGCAAGACACAAAAGGACTGGGATCTGAAACTGGCACATGCGGAGTTTGCTTATAATCGATCTCCTACTCATGCCACTGCACACTCTCCATTTGAAGTAGTTTACGGACTTAATCCTTACATGCCGCTAGATCTAATTCCACTACCAAGTGACGAATTGGTGCATAAGGATGCGGAGTCAAAACTAAAATCAATGATGAAATTACACGAACAGGTGCGGGATCGAATCAAGGAAATAAACGAGGCGTATAAAAGGAAGTCGAACAAGCAAAGAAAGCAGAGACTATTCGAGGTTGGAGATTTAGTTTGGTTACATTTGAGGAAGGAACGATTCCCGAGTAAGCGTAAGAATAAGTTAATGCCACGAGCCGAGGGGCCATTTAAAATAGTTGCGAAGGTGAACGACAATGCTTACAAATTAGAACTTCCTGTCGAATATGGATTGAATTCTACTTTCAACATAGGTGATCTTTCTCCTTATCTTGATGATGACGGGATTGCAGAATTGAGGACAATTCCTCTTAAAGGGGGAGGGGATGATACGAAGCCGAATACTCCAAGCGAAGAAGATGAAGTAAGAATTGACGTAAAACACCTCGATCGCACTACAACCTACTTAGGCGAGAAAACAGAAACGAGGCACGGAGTTACCTTGATAGTCGGAATTGGAGTAACTTAAATAAAAGACAAATAGCATCTTGGGGAGGGAAAAGGATCAAGTGGCAACTAAACAAATAAAAAGATGTTCAGCTTTCTCTTATAAAGCAGCAGGATTCTTGGCAAAAAGGGCGGCTGTCAAACTTCAACTTGGAGACAAGACCCAACTTTTACTTTGTCCACAAGTGACATGAGGAACCGTTTTATTATCTTTTATTATTCTAAGCTCAGCTTGTATTAGTTTAAATTATCTTGTCAGGCTGCTTTTGCCTATAAATAGTGGCAGTAGAGTTGTAATGAAGAATTATTGAATGTTGAAGAATTAGAACACTTTGTGTTTTTCCTGGTGAATGCTTTTCATCAAAACTTGGTTTTTATTCGACGCGTTTCGAATACTAATCTGATTGATTCTCAATAGGTCTTGAGGAGAAATCACTTTATCAAATTATAGGTCTAATTTGATAAAAACATCTGTTTATACCTTGTTTCGATATTCTGTTTATTTTTCGATACAGTTTTATACTTGCTCAATATTTCGTATAAAGTGTTGTTCGATCCTTCGAACTTATTTCCTATTTTAACTTTGTTTCCATCCAAAACGTGCTGTTTCGAGTGTCGCTGTTTGGAGGTGGACTGTTTCGAGTCATTTTCCAGTTGGCCAAATTTCTATCCTGTTGCTGTATCGAATTACCGTCTTCATCAATTATCAGTATTGTTGCTGTAGCGAGCGGTTGTCACCAGTTCCCGACAGTTTCTTGTCGATAGCTTCCGCTCGTCAAAAAAGTCTTCCGCTGTATCGATAGCGAATTCGCATAACCAGTGAGAATTCGTATCAAGCGGTATGTAAGGATTCAGGCCATAAACTACTTCGAATGGAGAACGCGCTGTGGCATGAGTAGGAGAACGGTTATAAGCAAACTCTGCATGTGCAATTTTAGATCCCAGTCTTTTTGTGTCTTGCCTACCAGGCCTCGCAACAGTGTTCCCAGGGTTCGATTAGTCACTTCAGTTTGCCTGTCGGTTTGAGGGTGGTGTGAAGTGCTAAACAAGAGTTTTGTTCCGACCTTCCTCCATAGGGTGTTCCAAAAGTAGCTGAGAAATTTGGAGTCTCGATCGGAAACAATAGTCTTCGGAATCCCATATAAATGTACCACCTCTCGAAAGTATAAGTCGGCCACATTGCTTGCATCGTCTGTCTTGTGGCACGCTACAAAATGAGCCATTTTCGAAAAACGATCTACGACTACCATAATCGCATCACTTCCTCATTGAGTACGAGGTAAAGCCACAATAAAATCCATCGGGACATCTTCCCATTGCCTCTCCAGAATCGGTAAAGGTGTGTATATTCCTGGTTTGAACGAACTCTTCGCAACATGGAATGTCACACACTTACTAATTATGTTACTAGCATCCCCCTGCATTTTTGGCAAATAAAAATATTCCTTCAACACATCTAATGTCTTAGTCGAACCAAAGTGGCCAGCTAAACCTTCCCCGTGAGCCTCCCGAACCAGCAATTCTCGAAGCGTGTGCTTGGGTAGGCAAAGACGATTTCCCTTAAAAAGGAAGCCTTCCTGTATCGAAAATTCTCCCATCGGGCCAGATTTGCAAAGGGCGAAGGTCTCACCAAAATCCGCATCACTATCGTAATATTCCTTCACTGTCTCGAATCCAAGCAAACGAACATCAAGAGTAGAGAGTAAGGCATAACGCCTAGACAATGCATCTGCTACAATATTGCTCTTGCCATCCTTATACTTTGATGAGAAGTGAAATGATTGTAAGAATTCCACTCACTTCGCATGCCTGGGACTTAACTTGTGTTGTCCGTTAATATACTTCAATGATTCATGGTCCAAATGTATGATGAAATGCTTTGGCCGAAGATAGTGACACCAATGTGATACGAAACCGACCGCTCCAAGCGAAGAAGACGAAGTAAGGATTGACGTAAAACACCTCGACCATACTCCAACGTACTTAGGCGAGAAAACGGATACGAGACCCGGAGTTACCTTAATAACCGGACTTGGAGTAACTTAATCATGATGGGCAACTTGCATCTTGGGGAAAGAGTCCAAGTGGTAAAAGCAAGACAATAAAGAATTCCAGCACTTTCTTTATTATAAAAGCAGCAGGAATCTCGGCTACATGCAATACGAAAGGCGGCTATCACCTTGGAGACAAAACCCATCTTTTACTCTTGTTTGCAAGTGACGTGGTGATACGAATTACGTATGTAACTGTACGTAAAACGTATAAAATACTGATACGAATTCTCACTTGTGATGCGAATTCGCTATCGATATAGCGGAAGACTTTTTTTTGACGAGCGGAAGCTATCGGCAAGAAACTGTCGAATCAGACAACGGCTACAAAGAATAATATCGCGAGTGATGAAGGCGGTGATTCGATACAGCCTCAAGACAGGAATTTGGCCCAAATGAAAAGACTCGAAACAGCACGTTTCGTTCGGAAGCGACTTCAAGACAGGAAACACGTTCGAAGGATCGAACAACACTTTATACGAAATATTGAACAAGTATCAAACTGTATCGAAAAATAAACAGAATATCGAAACAAGATATAAACAGATGTTTTATCAAATTAGACATATAATTTGATAAAGTGATTTCTCCTCAAGACCTATTGAGAATCAATCAGATTAGTATTCGAAACGCGTCGAATAAAAACCAAGTTTTGATGAAAAGCATTCACCAGAAAAACACAAAGTGTTCTCAATTCTTCAACATTCAATAATCTTTCTATTACAACTCTACTGCCACTATTTATAGGCAAAAGTAGCCTGACAAAATAACTTAAACTATTACAAGCTGTTCCTTAAAATAATGAAAGGATAATAAAAGGTTCTTCATGTCACTTGTTGACAGAAGTAAAAGTTGGGTCTTGTCTCCAAGTTGAAGTTTGACAGCCGCTTTTTCATATAACAAGTTGCCAAGAATCCTGCTGCCTTTATAATAAAGAAATGCTGAAAATTCTTTGTTTAGCTACCACTTGGACCTTTCCCCCCTCCCATTTTGCAACTAGCCTTAAGTTATTCCAATTCCGACAATCAAGGTAACTCCGTACCTCGTATCCGTTTTCTCGCCCAAGAAGTACGTTGGAGTGCGATCGAGGTATTTTACGTCAATTCTTACTTCATCTTCTTCGCTTGGAGTAGTCGACTTCGTATCATCCCCTCCCCCTTTAAGAGGAATTGTCCTCAATTCTGCAATCCCGTCATCATCAAGATAAGGAGAAAGATCACCTATGTTGAAAGTAGCATGCACTCCATAGTCGCCCGGAAGTTCTAATTTGTAAGCATTGTCGTTCACCTTCGTAACTATTTTAAATGGCCCCTCGGCTCGTGGCATTAACTTATTCTTACGCTTACTCGGGAATCGTTCCTTCCTCAAATGTAACCAAACTAAATCTCCAACCTCGAATAGTCTCGGCTTTCTTTGCTTGTTTGACTTCCTTTTGTACGCCTCGTTTATTTCCTTGATTCGATCCCGCACCTGTTCGTGTAATTTCATCATTGATTTTAGTTTTGACTCCGCATCCTTATGCACCAATTCGTCACTTGGTAGTGGAATTAGATCTAGCGGCATGTAAGGATTCAGTCCGTAAACTACTTCAAATGGAGAGTGTGCAGTGGCATGAGTAGGAGATCGATTATAAGCAAACTCCGCATGTGCCAGTTTCAGATCCCAGTCCTTTTGTGTCTTGCTCACCAAGCCTCGCAACAGCGTCCCCAGTGTTCGATTTGTTACTTCAGTTTGTCCGTCGGTTTGAGGATGATGTGAAGTACTAAACAAAATCTTGGTTCCTACCTTCCTCCATAACGTGTTCCAAAAGTAGCTTAGAAACTTTGAGTCCCGGTCCGAAACAATAGTTTTCGGAACTCCATGTAATCGCACCACCTCTCGGAAATACAGGTCAGCAACATTACTCGCATCATTGGTTTTGTGACAAGGAACAAAATGAGCCATCTTTGAAAAACGATCGACGACAACCATGATCGCATCCTTACCTCTTTGGGTTCGAGGTAAAGCCACAATGAAATCCATTGATACATCTTCCCATGGCCTCTCAGGAATTGGTAAAGGTGTGTAGACTCCTGGTTTGAACGAACTTTTCGCAACATGGCACGTCACACATTTACTGATTATATTATTAACATCCCCCTGCATCCTTGGCCAATAAAAATGTTCCTTAAGCACTTCTAATGTCTTGGCCGAACCGAAGTGGCCAGCCAAACCTCCCCCATGAGCTTCTCGAATCAGCAATTCGCGAATCGTGTGCCTGGGTAGACAAAGACGATTTCCCTTAAAAAGAAAGCCCTCCTGTATCGAAAATTCTCCCACCGGGCCTGGTTTGCACCGGGCGAAGGTCTCGCCAAAATCCGCATCACCTTCGTAATACTCCTTTACTGTATCGAATCCAAGCAAACGGACATCAAGAGTGGCTAGTAAGGCATAACGCCTAGACAGTGCATCTGCTACAATATTGCTCTTGCCATCCTTATACTTTGATGAGAAGTGAAATGATTGTAAGAATTCCACCCACTTCGCATGCTTGGGACTTAACATGTGTTGCCCGTTAATATACTTCAAAGATTCATGGTCCGAGTGTATGATAAAATGCTTTGGTCGAAGATAGTGACTCCAATGATCTAGAGCCCTCACAATAGCATAAAACTCCTTGTCGTACGTACAATAATTCAGACGAGCACCGTTTAACTTCTCGGAAAAATAAGCAATAGGTCGTTTTCCCTGAATGAGAACCGCTCCAATGCCCACTCCGCTAGCATCACATTCCACCTCAAACGGTTGCGAAAAATCGGGTAATGCTAAGATTGGTGCTTCGCACAACTTCACCTTCAACTTTGCAAATGACTCCTGAGCAGCCCTGCCCCAATTAAACGTGCCCTTCTTCAAACATTCGGTTATTGGGCTTGCAATGGTACTGAAGTCTCGAATGAATCTTCGGTAAAATGAAGCCAATCCGTGGAACGATCTAACCTCCGTCACTGTAGTGGGAACCGGCCATGACTTAATTGCTTCGATCTTCGCTTGATCGACCGACACTCCATTCTTTGAAACAACATAGCCAAGAAAGACTATACTTTCGACCAAAAATGAGCACTTCTCCTTTTTCCATACAAACTGGTCTCTAAGGGTTTCGAAGACTTGCCTCAAGTGTTCGAAATGTTCTTGCAGCGATCGGCTGTAGATCAAAATATCATCTAAGTATACAACCACAAATTTTCCTAAAAATGGCTTAAGTACCTCATTCATCAAGCGCATGAAAGTACTCGGTGCATTTGTAAGACCGAACGGCATAACGGTCCATTCATACAGCCCGTGTTTAGTTTTGAAGGCTGTCTTCCATTCATCTCCTTCTCGCATTCGAATCTGGTGATAACCACTTGTAGATCAACTTTTGAAAAGATCACTGATCCGTGTAATTCATCCAACATGTCATCAAGCCTCGGAATCGGAAATCGATACTTGATGGTTATATTGTTCACAGCTCGACTGTCAATACACATCCTCCAAGATCCGTCTTTCTTTGGAACCAGTAATACCGGAACCGCACAAGGGCTTAGGCTTTCTCGAACATAACCTCGATCCATCAGTTCTTCGATTTGGTTTTGTAATTCCTTTGTCTCCTCGGGATTACATCTATAGGCAGCTTTGTTAGGCAACGACACACCCAGTATGAGGTCGATCTGATGTTCAATCCCGCGAATTGGTGGTAAACCCGACGGTAATTCCTCGGGAAAAACATCCGCAAATTCGTGCAATAAGGCATCCATCCTTTCGTTCCGCACAACTATGTCACCATTCCGTGTCTCCTTCAGAACCAACAAGTACACACACTTGCCATCATTAATAGCATGTTCCACCTCCCGTTCGCTAGCAAACATGGCCAATTTTGGTTTTTCACTCCTACTAGAACTCATAGAGTGAATAGCTTGCGGTGACATTGGTTTAAGCACAATCTTCTTGCCCTTATCCCGTAACTCGTACTCATTGCTTCTTCCTCGGTGTAAAACGTCCCTATCAAACATCCACGGTCTTCCCAACAGTACATGGCATGCATCCATCGGGAGTACATCACATAATACGTTGTCTTCATATGAACCCATGGCTAGTCCAATCCTCACTTGTTTAGTTACCCTTATTTTGCTCCCATCATCGAGCCAATGCAAAGTGTAAGGTTTCGGGTGAGCCGTAGTGGTCAGCCCGAGTTTAGTCACCATCTCGCTGGAAGCGACGTTGGTGCAACTCCCCCCATCAACGATCAAACTACACCATTTCTTTCCAATTTGACACTTTGTGTGAAATATTTGATTTCATTGTTCGAATCATTCGATCTGACTTTGGCCTCGTAGCGTCAGTAACTAAAGCCGTGTCATAGCTTGGAGCATCGTAACTCTCGCATTCTTCTCCTTCTTCGTCCTTAATGTCGAAATCAAATACGTCACCCAATCTTTCTTCCTCAACCAACAACTCGTCTCGGATCGTGACAGCTTCCCTTAGTGTCACCACTCGCTTGTTCGGACAAGCATTTTGATAATGCCCGAATCCTTGACATTTGAAACATCTCACTTTAGCCAAACTTGTCTCCTTCGGTACGTAGGGTACAGCCGCCTTAGCCGGATTCGCAACAGGAACTGGAGTCGGTACAGTTGCCTTAACAGCTGAACTAGATCCGACGCTTGGGTTTCCAAACTTGACTGGAAACTCGGGTTTATACATCTTCATCCTGTTCTGAGCTTCTAGCTTCACACATAACCCACATAATGTATCAAAGTCCTCGTATGGATACAGTTCCACCGAGTTAGCTATGCTTCGGTTTAAGCCACGCAAGAATCGCGACATCTTCTGTTCCTCATTCTCCTCTATCTCTCCCATTAAGGTTAGATTCTCAAACTCCTCAATGAACTCACTGACATTTAACTTTCCTTGCATGAGATCTGCTATCTTCCTGTACAAGGATAACCGGTGTGATGTTGGCACATATCTCTTACGAAGTTTTCTTTTCAACGAATCCCACGAACGGATCTTTTCTTTCCCCGTACGAGCTCTTCGTGTTTTCACTCCTTCGTACCAAAGTGACGCTCCTTTCCCCAACTTGAGGATTGCATACTTACACCTTTTCTCATCGTCAAGGTCTTTAAATTCGAACATACGATCAATTTTTCGTTCCCATTCCAGGTAAACTTCAGGGTCGGTCCCTCCAACGAACTCTGGAAGCTCGTTCACCTTGAACTCTTCGACATGGCGTGAGGGTCGTTCATAGTCACCACGCCTAGGTTGCCAACGCTGGTCGCGTTGTTCTGGTACGTCACGCAGTGCGTCACAAAGTTTTGCCAAGAAATCAGCGTCGTTGAGATCCATAATGCCAAAGATCAAGAACTTGGGCTCCGATACCACTTATGATACGAATTCTCACTTGTGATGCGAATTCGCTATCGATACAGCGGAAGACTTTTTTTTGACGAGCGGAAGCTATCAGCAAGAAACTGCTGAATCGGTGACAACATACAAGAATAATATCAAGCGAGTGATGAAGGCGGTGATTCGATACAGCCTCAAGACAGGAATTTGGCCCAAATGAAAAGACTCGAAACAGCATGTTTCGTTCGGAAGCGACTTCAAGACAGGAAACACGTTCGAAGGATCGAACAACACTTTATACGAAATATTGAACAAGTATCAAACTGTATCGAAAAATAAACAGAATATCGAAACAAGATATAAACAGATGTTTTATCAAATTAGACCTATAATTTGATAAAGTGATTTCTCCTCAAGACCTATTGAGAATCAATCGATTAGTATTCAAACGCGTCGAATAAAAACCAAGTTTTGATGAAAAGCATTCACCGTAAAAACACAAAGTGTTCTCAATTCTTCAACATTCAATAATCTTTCTATTACAACTCTCTGCCACTATTTATAGGCAAAAGTGGCACGACAAAATAACTTAAACTATTACAAGTCGTTCCTTAAAATAATGAAAGGATAATAAAAGGTTCTTCATGTCACTTGTTGTGAAGTAAAAGTTGGGTCTTGTCTCCAAGTTGAAGTTTGTGACCGCTTTTCATATAACAAGTTGCCAAGAATCCTGCTGCCTTTATAATAAAGAAATGCTGAAAATTCTTTGTTTAGCTACCACTTGGACCTTTTCCCCCTCCCATGTTGCAACTAGCCTTAAGTTATTCCAATTCCGACAATCAAGGTAACTCCGTACCTCGTATCCGTTTTCTCGCCCAAGAAGTACGTTGGAGTGCGATCGAGGTATTTTACGTCAATTCTTACTTCATCTTCTTCGCTTGGAGTAGTCGACTTCGTATCAAATACAACGGAAGATTATCACGGTCTTATGATACGAATTCTCTCTCGGTACAGCAGAAGACTCTTTCACGTACGGTAGCGAACAGTACTCAGCCGAAATGAAGCAAGCCGCTCGGCGATTCCGAAAGAACAACTCGTCGATATAGCACTTCCGAACAGCAAGACTCGCTCGATACAGCAATTTCGAACAGCAGGACTCGCTCGATACAGCAACTCGTCGATACAGCAAAATAAAAGGTGGTGGCCGAAATTTATACGGTTTTCGGCCGGGATGTAGGATAGTGTATGGGTTTGAATGTGTTTTACCGAATTAGACCTATAACTCGATAAAAATAATCTCTCCTCAAGACCTATTGAGAATCGATCAAGTTATAATTCGAGACGCGTCGAAATAATAACTAAAGTTTTGTTGAACTCGTTCAACGTATATTTCAAAGAAATACAAGGTTTATTAATATTCAAGATGATTACAAATACAACAAGTACTACTATATATAGTAGTTTCCAACTATAAGAAAATACAACAAAACAAGAAAATGAAGCTTCCTATCTTTCTACCATTCGGCCGAAATATCCAAGGAGTAGATACCAAGCGTCTTGGTTTTATTAGGTGATTATGACATGAAGAAATCTTTGATGAATCTTGGACTTATTATGGTGATGGTGACATGAAGAAGATATTTGATGAAAGTCTTCATCAAATCTTATGCTTGGGCCGATTTTGTAGTGAGGTGGGGAAGGAGAAATATCTTCATGCATCTTGACAAATCATGAGTCCCTTTCAAGCATGATATGGCCGAATTTTCATGCTTTCGGACCGATTCCGTCGTCGAGTTTTACGTTACTCCGGTTCCGATTAACAACGTAACTCCAATCCGCGTGTTCTTTTCTCCCAAGTATAATGATGCATGACCATGCGAATTTGTATCGTCGTGGATGTCGATTTTTATTGGAGCTTCTTCGATTGGAATATTAGGTATCGTATCATTCCCTCCTTCTTTGAAAGGAATTGACCTCAATTCCGTAATGCCATCGTCGTCAAGGTAAGGCGAGAGATCACCTACGTTAAATGTCGCGTGTATTCCGTAATCGCCCGGAAGTTCTACTTTGTAGGCGTTGTCGTTCACTTTTCCCACAATTTTGTACGGACCTTCGGCTCTCGGCATTAATTTGTTCTTGCGTTTGCTTGGGAATCGTTCTTTTCTCAAATGTATCCAAACTAAGTCGCCAACATCAAATAATCTCGCTTTTTTATTTTTGTTCGACTTCCGTTTGTAAATTTCATTCACTTCTTTAATCCGCTCTCGTACCTTTTCATGTAACTTCATCATTGACTTGAGTTTTGATTCTGCGTCTTTGTGAACCAATTCGTCGCTCGGCAATGGAATCAAATCCAATGGCATGTGCGGATTTATTCCGTATACTACTTCAAAAGGTGAATGGGCCGTGGCGGCCGTGATCGGTTGTATGTGAATTCCGCATGTGCAAGTTTAACGTCCCAATCCTTTTGTGTTTTATTCACCAATCCTCGCAATAATGCTCCCAAGGTTCGATTAGTCACCTCGGTCTGTCCATCGGTTTGTGGGTGATGTGAAGTACTGAATAGGAGTTTAGTACCCACTTTTCTCCATAAAGTATTCCAGAAGTAACTCAGAAATTTAGAATCTCGATCCGACATGATAGTTTTTGGAACTCCGTGTAAACGAACTACTTCCCGGAAGTACAAGTCCGCCACATTGCTTGCATCATCGGTTTTGTGGCATGCTATAAAGTGAGCCATTTTCGAAAAACGGTCGACGACCACCATGATCAAGTCTTTGCCTCGTTGAGTACGAGGTAAAGCCACAATAAAATCCATCGAGACATCCTCCCATGGTCGTAACGGTATTGGCAACGGCATGTATGTACTTGGCTTGAACGAACTTTTCATCATGTGACAAGTGACGTATTTACTCACGATTGTGCTTACGTCACCATACATCTTTGGCCAAAAGAAATGCTCTTTTAGCACCTCTACGGTCTTAGCCGAGCCGAAATGACCGGCTAGTCCTCCTCCGTGCGCCTCCCGAACTAGCAATTCCCGAATTGTATGTCTCGGCACACATAATTTATTTCCCTTGAAAAGAAAGCCATCCTGTAAAACAAATTCTTCGTACGGGCCCGTTTTACAACGGGTAAAAATTTCTCCGAAGTCCAAATCGTCACTGTAAT
The DNA here is from genome assembly GCA_033398695.1 of Orobanche coerulescens. NCBI lineage: Eukaryota > Viridiplantae > Streptophyta > Magnoliopsida > Lamiales > Orobanchaceae > Orobanche > Orobanche coerulescens. The sequence goes on from JAWKAU010000076.1 coordinate 418,315, forward strand.
GATCTTTCAAAGTCTCGAACCCCAACAAACGAACATCTAGAATCGACAGTAAGGCATACCGTCTTGATAGTGCATCCGCCACTATATTACTCTTCCCGTCTTTGTACTTGGATGAAAAGTGAAAAGATTGTAAAAATTCCACCCATTTTGCATGTCTCGGACTTAGCTTGCTTTGCCCGCTGATGTATTTCAACGATTCGTGATCCGAATGTAACACGAAATGTTTCGAACGTAAATAGTGACTCCAATGATCGAGTGCTCTTACGATAGCATAGAACTCCTTGTCGTAAGTACAATAATTAATTCGGGCGCCACTTAATTTCTCCAAAAAATAGGCGATGGGACGGCCTCTTTGAATAAGTACTGCCCCGATTCCAACTCCGCTAGCGTCGCATTCCACCTCAAATGGTTGTGAAAAATCGGGTAACGTCAAAATCGGCGCTTCACATAACTTTCCCTTTAATTTTTCAAAAGCCTTTTGGGCCGCCTCGTTCCATGCAAAGGTTCCTTTTTTAAGACACTCCGTGATCGGACTGGAGATGGTGCTAAAATCCCGGATGAATCGTCGGTAAAAAGAAGCTAGGCCATGAAATGATCGTACCTCCGTGATTGTTTTTGGTATCGGCCAAGACTTGATGGCCGCGATCTTCTCTTGGTCCACCGACACTCCTTCTTTAGAAACGACATAGCCGAGAAAGACAAGACTCTCGACTAGGAAAGTACACTTCTCCCGCTTTCCATAAAGTTTCTGTTCCCTTAGAGTTTCAAACACGTGCCGCAAATGTTCGAGATGCTCCTCTAAGGATCGACTGTAGATCAAAATGTCGTCTAAGTACACGACAACAAACTTTCCCAAGAAAGGTTTGAGAACCTCGTTCATCAACCTCATAAAAGTGCTTGGGGCATTAGTGAGGCCGAATGGCATCACCACCCATTCGTAAAGTCCATTCTTTGTTTTAAATGCCGTCTTCCATTCGTCTCCCTCTCGCATGCGGATTTGATGGTATCCGCTCCGCAAATCAACTTTTGAAAATATAACCGAGCCATGTAACTCGTCTAACATGTCGTCTAGTCTCGGGATGGGGAACCGATACTTGACGGTGATGTTATTCACGGCTCTACTGTCAATACACATTCGCCATGATCCGTCCTTTGTTGGTACAAGTAGGACTGGAACCGCACACGGACTTAAACTTTCTCGGACATATCCGTGACTCATGAGCTCATCAATTTGACGTTGTAGTTCTTTGGTTTCTTCGGGATTACAACGATACGCCGCTTTGTTCGGTAATGGAGCTCCTGGTACAAGATCAATTTGGTGTTCAATTCCGCGGATAGGTGGTAATCCTACCGGCAAGTCTTCGGGAAATACATCCGCGAACTCGTGTAATAGTGTATCTATCTCTTCTTCGTGGTGTGATTTGGTGGCAAGATTTCGGACCTCTTTGATCATCATCAAATAAACACGTTCGCCATCGTCAATGGCGTGTTCGACTTCTTTTTCGTTTGCAAGCATTGTAAGTTTCGGCCCTTCGATTTTTTTTGAACTCATTGTTCGGATAGCTTGAGGTGACATAGGTTTAAGAACAATTTTTTTACCTTTGTCACGTAACTCATACTCGTTACTCCTCCCTCGATGTAGTACGTCCCGATCAAATAATCAAGGTCTTCCCAATAATACGTGACATGCGTCCATCGGTAGTACATCGCATGTAATATCATCACCATACGAACCCATGGTGAGTCCGACCTTCACTTGTCTTGATACTTTCACCTTGTTTCCATCATCGAGCCAATGGAGTGCATACGGCTTTGGATGGGCCGTGGTGATTAATCCGAGCTTTGAGACCATCTCGCTCGATGCCACGTTTGTACAACTTCCACCGTCAATGATCAAGCTACACCATTTCTCTCCGACACGACACTTCGTGTGAAAGATTTGGTCTCGTTGTTCTACGTCACTCGGGGCTGCCTTCGTTTGTAACATGCGAAGGACGAGGTTCGTGTCATAGTTCGGGGCATCGTATGCCTCGCATTCTTCTTCTTCTTCGTCGGCTTCCAAGTTAAAGACGTCTCCAATTCTTTCTTCTTCGGCTAGTAATTCTTCTCGGACGGCTATGGCTTCTCATAGCGTCACAATTCTCCGATTTGGACAAGCACTTTGATAGTGTCCAAATCCTTGACATTTGAAACACCGGACTTTAGATAGGCTTGTTTCTTTTGGGGTGATAGGAGTTTTTGGAATGGTAGTAACGGGTGGACTTGTGGTGACAGTTTTTTGAAACGAGCTAGAACTCGCGCCAAAGTTGGTATTTCCGTATTTAGATGGGAATTCGGGTTTAGAAAGTTTTGTCTTGGTTTGATTTTCCAACTTTGTGCAAAGTCCGCATAAAGTATCAAAGTCGGAATAGGGGTAGAGTTCCACGGAATTAGCAATATTTTTATTCAAACCTCGTAGGAAACGGGACATCCGTAATTCTTCGCTTTCTTCAAGTTCTCCCATCAAGGATAAGTTTTCAAACTCCTCGATGTACTCCTCGACACTTAGCTTTCCTTGCGTGAGGTCAGAAATTTTTCGATACAAGCTTAACTTGTGTGTAGCCGGGACATATCTTTTTCGTAGTTTCTTTTTTAGAGAATCCCACGAACGTATCTTCTCTTTTCCTAAGACGAACTCTTTGTGTCTTCATTCGCTCAAACCAAAGGGAAGCTCCCTTTCCAAGTTTGAGAATCGCATACTTGCAACGTACCTCGTCATTGAGATCCTTGAACTCAAACATTCGTTCAATTTTTCTTTCCCACTCCAAATAAACCTCGGGATCGGTGCCGCCTACGAACTCCGGAAGTTCGCTTGTCTTGTATTCATCAGCATGTCGTGGTGCATGCATGGTGTCGCACTCGCCGTGCACGGATTCTCGGCCCGTAAGCCGCGAAGAACGTCACGTAGTTGTGCTACTTCTTCATCGGTGAATGCCATCTTCTTGAGTAACGTCGAGAACCGTGAGACAAATGTCTCCGATACCACTTATGATACGAATTACGTATGTAAGTGTACGTAAAACGTATAAAATACAACGGAAGATTATCACGGTCTTATGATACGAATTCTCTCTCGATGCAATGAAGACTCTTTCACGTCGGTAGCGAACAAGATTTCACCAAATGAAGCAAGCCGCTCTAGCCTCCGAACAAGAAGAACTCGTCGATATAGCACTTCCGAACAGCAAGACTCGCTCGATACAGCAATTTCGAACAGCAGACTCGCTCGATACAGCAACTCGTCGATACAGCAAAATAAAAGGTGGTGGCCGAAATTTATACGGTTTTCGGCCGGGATGTAGGATAGTGTATGGGTTTGAATGTGTTTTATCGAATTAGACCTATAACTCGATAAAAATAATCTCTCCTCAAGACCTATTGAGAATCGATCAAGTTATAATTCGAGACGCGTCGAAATAATAACTAAAGTTTTGTTGAACTCGTTCAACGTATATTTCAAAGAAATACAAGGTTTATTAATATTCCAGATCCTTACAAATACAACAAGTACTACTATATATAGTAGTTTCCAACTATAAGAAAATACAACAAAACAAGAAAATGAAGCTTCCTATCTTGCTACAATTCGGCCGAAATATCCAAGGATTAGATACCAAGCATCTTGGTTTTATTAGGTGATTATGACATGAAGAAATCTTTGATGAATCTTGGACTTATTGTGGTGATGGTGACATGAAGAAGATATTTGATGAAAGTCTTCATCAAATCTCATGCTTGGGCCGATTTTGTAGTGAGGTGGGGGAGGAGAAATATCTTCATGCATCTTGACAAATCATGAGTCCCTTTTACGTTACTCCGGTTCCGATTAACAACGTAACTCCAATCCGCGTGTTCTTTTCTCCCAAGTATAATGATGCATGACCATGCGAATTTGTATCGTCGTGGATGTCGATTTTTATTGGAGCTTCTTCGATTGGAATATTAGTTATCGTATCACGTGGGGAACCTTGTATTTTCTTTTCCTTATTTTAAGACCATCTTGTAATAGTTTAGATTTTATTATCAGGCTACTTTTGCCTATAAATAGCGGCGATGGAGTTGTAATGAAGAGATGATTTGGAATGATAAAACAACATACCTTGTGTATTGTTTAAGTGTTGGACGAGTTTCCTTCAAAACTTTGATTATTATTCGATGCGTTTTTGAATCTTAATCTGATTGATTCTCAATAGGTCTTGAGAAGAAATCACTTTATCGAATTATAGGTCTAGTTTGATAAAACAACTGTTTCCTGTCCTGTTTCGATATTCTTCTTGTTTTCGATACAGGGTTATACTTGTTCGGGATTCTGCATCAAGTGTTGTTCGATCGTTAGAACTTGTTTCCTGTTTTCAATTAACATCCGACCGAAACTTGCTGTTTCGAGTGCCGCTATTTGGAGGTTGCCTGTTCGAGTCATTTCCATTCGGCCAGTTCCTGTCTTGTTGCTGTATCGAGCTGCTGTCATCATTTCCTGTTGCGTGCACGTACCGCTCGCCAGTGTTATTGCTGTAGAGAACTATTATTATAAGTTCCTGATAGTTTCTTGCTGTTCACTTCCGCTCGTCAAAACAGCTTGCCACTGTATCGATAGAGAATCCGTATCACAATGATCTAGAGCCCTCACAATAGCGTAAAACTCCTTGTCGTATGTACAATAATTGAGACGAGCACCGTTTAACATTTTTGAAAAATAAGCAATCGGCCGCTTTCCTTGAATGGGAACCGCTCCAATGCCAACTCCGCTAGCATCACATTCTGCCTCGAACAGTTGCGAAAAATTGGGTAATGCTAAGATTGGTGCTTCGCACAACTTTGCCTTCAAATTTGCGAACGACTCCTGAGCAGCCCGGCTCCAATTAAACATACCTTTCTTCAAACATTCGGTTATTGGGCTTGCAATGGTGCTGAAATCTCGAATGAATCTTCGGTAAAATGAAGCCATTCCGTGGAACGATCTAACTTCCGTCACTGTAGTGGGAACTTGCCAGGACTTAATTGCTTCGATCTTTGCTTGATCGACCAACACTCCGTCCTTTGAAACAACATAGCCAAGAAAGACTATACTTTCGACCAAAAATGAGCACTTCTCCCTTTTTTCCATATAGCCTTTGGTCCCTAAGGGTTTCGAAGACTTGTCTCAAGTGTCCGAAATATTCTTGCAATGATCGGCTATAAATCAAAATATCGTCTAGATATACAACCACAAATTTTCCCAAGAATGGCTTAAGCACCTCATTCATCAAACGCATGAAGGTACTCGGCGCATTCGTAAGTCCGAACGGCATAACGGTCCACTCATACAGCCCATGTTTAGTTTTGAAGGCCGTCTTCCACTCGTCTCCTTCTCGCATCCGGCATCCAGATTTGGTGATAACCACTTCGTAGGTCAACTTTTGAAAAGATCACGGATCCATGTAATTCGTCCAACATGTATGTCATCAAGCCTTGGAATCGGAAATCAATACTTGATGGTTATATTATTCACGGCTCGACTGTCAATACACATTCGCCAATGATGCAACCCCAGTTGCACCATCAAGAGTATTAGATTCGGCTGGAGCCATCATAAATCACACTGGTCCTATCACCCGAGCACGTGCTAAGAAATTGAGAGAAGACACAAATGAACTGTTGAAAACAAGCGACATTAGCACCACTACACGAAATAACATGATGTTACGTTCCAGCTCTATAACTCTATTTCAAATCACCGATTCAGAAGGCCACGTTCCCATCAGGGAATTACATTGTTTGTTCATGTTTAAATCCGAGATTGAGGACCCTCGTTTAGAGATTGCATTTGGAGAACACATTGAAGATTTCAAGCCGCAACTTCCCTATCCGGATAAGTTCGATTCTATACTCCATTATGAGGATCACATTGAACAAGACCCCCATCTAGGGCCGCATGGAATTCTTCGACGTTCAAGACCCCCGTCTAGGGGTTGTATGGGAGACGTATGGAAGGGGTTCGGCCATGCAAAGACATGCAAAACAAGGAGACATTTTCGTCCATATTTGAAGCCTTTTTCTAGGTGTTATATTTTTGTCAAAAATATGAAGTATAAAAGTACAAAAGTCTACATGGTGTGAAAGCAAAATAACCTCATCAAGTGACCTCATCAAGGTGAGCTCATCAAGTGTAGCTAGCAATATTTTACACTCCCACTTGGCCCTCATAAACGTTGCAATGAGGAGAGAAGGATGAGGAATTTCTTTTGGCCCACTTTCCTTCAAATAGCCGTTGCCATCTTCACAAAGTCAAGGAGGAATCTTAGCTTTACTCAAGTAGCTAGTATTTTATCATTATCTTCCCTCCTTTCATGCTTGTAGTTGTAATTGTTTATTTTGTTGTTTGAATTTCATGTCTCCTTAGGAGTCTTTTAGACACCTATAAATAAGGTCTATGGCCATTTGTAATATCACCAAGAATAATTTCGAAATATAGCTATTATGCTTTATTAATATACTTGTGTGTTATCGATTTTATGTTTATACATTAAATCATTCTACTTGGAATCAAAGATTGCCATCTCTTTGGTTTTGAATTCATAGAAACTATAGGATCTTGAGTTTTATTCGAAGGCTTCTTGTTATAAGATATCAAGGCGTCATTAGAATCCTACTTAAGGGTTTATAGTACGTTACATTTCCGCTGCCATTATAACCGTTGGGGGGACAAGAAATTCCGATTAAAAGAGTCTACTTGAGAGCTTCATGAGTTGATCTACTTAGGCAAGGAGGATCATATCATTTGGCATCGGAGCTTCGGTTCCAGGTCCATTCGTTCCTCAACTTTCTTTTATTGCTTTCATTTACGTCATAAGTTATTTTGCTCTCGGTGTATGCTTGTTAAAAAAACGAAAATAAATAAAAAAATAAAAAAATAAAATTATCTGGCTATTTTCATCTTGTTGAATTTTTCATTCTTGACATCTTTTAAAATGGTTGGGTCAAATAACTCAAGAGATGAAAAGAGAGACGGGAAAATACCAATGGAAGAAGAAGACTATTTTAGTGATGGTCCCGTTAGGAGAAAAATTGAATCATTAAAAGATGCTCAATATCACATTGATGGGTTGTACTCTTTGATGAATAGAATGACTAATATAATGGAAGAAATGAGAGAAGATCTTAAGTCGGTTAAGACAAACCAGACACGAGATACTAATGTAAGACGGGGTAGGAATAATCGACCACCTCCACCACCTTTAAACGAACTTGAAGACGAATTTGAATATGATTTTGAAGAAGATAGACATTCTAGGATAAATCGAGAACCTAGAAATAATCGGGACATGATGGATGATAATCTTAACAGTGTTAAATTCCACATTCCTCCATTTGAAGTTAAAACTGACCCCGAATTGTTCTTTGAGTGGGTTAGGAGAGTCGAAGGCCAATTTGAGTGTAGAAATTTTTCAACTTAAGAAAGTCAAATTAGCCACGGTGGAGTTTATAGGATATGCTCTTATTTGGTGGGATCATGTAGTTCAACTGAGAACGAAAAGCTGAGCCACCTATCATGACTTGGAATGCCCTTAAAAGAGTCATGACCGATAGGTTTGTTCCTAGTTATTACATGAGAGACCTACTATACAGCCTTCAAACTTTAAAAACAAGGGTCGAAATCCGTAGATGACTACTATAAAGAAATGGAAACGGGATTGATTAGGTGTCGTCTAGATGAAGACCAAGATAGGTTGATGTCTAGGTTCCTTTCAGGCCTTAATGTTGAAATTAGAGATCAACTAGAATTAATGACTTGTTTCGATCTAGAGGGCATGGTTCACACGGCGAGGAAGATAGAGCAACAATTAAAGAGAAGACAAACTAAGAGAGTAAATATCCCTAGTACACCTTGGAAGCCGAGGCAACCTAGCAACATAGGGGGTGAGTTCAAATCTTCAAGCACAAAATCCCAACCCACCCAAAAGCCATTTTCCACAACTCAAACAGGATCATCGTCTAATGGTCCAACTAGGTCCCGAGATGTGAGATGTTTTAAATGTCAAGGGTTTGGTCACATAGCATCAAATTGTACAAATCAAAGAGTGATCATAGCTAGACCCGAACAAGTAGAATCGGCCAGTGAGGAAGAAGCCGAGTGTGAGGAAGAATATGAGGAGTTTGAAGAAGGAGTTGATGAGGGTAAAATAAGTGCAGTAGTGACTAGAATGTCCCTCGCTACTCAGATAGGTGAAGAAGAGGATGGTCAAAGAGAGAATCTATTTCAAACTAGATGTCATATTAAGGACAACCTATGTAGTTTGATTATAGATGGAGGAAGTTTTGTGAATGTGGTTAGTGCAGCCTTAGTAAAGAAATTATGCTTACCCGTGGAAAAACATCCTAAGCCATATAGATTACTATGGTTAAATAATACCGGAGATTTGAGGGTTACTAATCAAGCTAAGGTATCCTTTAGGATTGGCAGGTATATAGATGAAGTAGTCTGCGATGTCGTACCTATGCACGCTACTCAGCTTCTTCTAGGAAGACCATGGCAGTATGATCGTCAAGTCCTTCATAATGGTTTCACAAACAAGTACTCATTCACCTATGAAAAAAAGAAATTCACCTTAACACCCATGACTCCTAAACAGGTTCACGAAGATCAAATGGTGCTACAACAAGCAACAAAGGAAAAAGAGAAAGAAAAGATTGAATCTTCAACCTCTAAAGGGGGCAAGACCGTTGGGTTGATCAGGGCTAGCGCGGTTAAACGAGCCATGCTATCACAACAGCCCGTGGTTCTGTTAATGTTTCGTGAAGCTTTACTTAATCTTGCATCTATTCCTGAGACTACTGATCCTTTGATTGTTGCACTCTTACAGGAATTTGAAGATGTGTTCCCGGAAGAGACCCCTCCTGGCTTACCGCCAATAAGAGGCATTGAACACCAAATCGATTTTGTTCCTGGAGCTTCAATTCCAAACCGACCTGCATATAGAAGCAATCCAGAGGAAACGAAAGAAATGAGGAAGCAAGTAGACGAGCTACTAGCCAAAGGGCATGTGCGAGAAAGCATGAGTCCGTGTTCTGTTCCAGTTTTGTTGGTACCAAAGAAAGATGGATCATGGAGAATGTGCGTGGACTGTCGAGCCATCAATAATATCACAATTAAGTATCGGCATCCCATTCCGAGACTAGATGACATGCTAGATGAGTTATACGGTTCTGCCATCTTTTCCAAAATTGATTTAAAAAGTGGGTATCACCAAATAAGAATGAAAGAGGGAGATGAATGGAAAACAGCCTTTAAAACTAAACATGGTCTTTATGAATGGTTAGTTATGCCGTTTGGTCTCACTAATGCACCTAGCACTTTCATGCGACTTATGAATCATGTTTTACGAGCTTTTATAGGGAGATTTGTAGTTGTTTACTTTGATGACATACTTATCTATAGTAAGAATTTGCAGGAGCATGTTAGTCATTGATACGATATCTAATATTCCAGTCGAAGAAACTCCAATAAAAATCGACATCCATGATGATGCAAATTCGCATGGCCATGCATCGTTATACTTAGGAGAAAATGTTAAACGGATTGGAGTTACGTTGTTAATCGGAATCGGAGTAACGTAGAATTCGACGACGGAATCGGTCCGAAAGCATGAAAAATCGGCCATATCATGCTTGAAAGGGACATATCTTGACTTCATATCTTTACAAAATAATGAAGTGATTTCCTCCTTCCCCACCATGACACAAACGGCCGAAACTTGTAGATGGAGTGAAGATTTTCTTCTTCATGTCATTGTCCCTCATTTCATTATCACCCATGTAATTCCAAGGAGGAAGATATCTTCATCAAATCTACACCAAATCCTCCTCACTCCTTGATTAGGATCGGCCGATTGGAAGCTTGCAAGAAGGATGATTTGTGAAGACTTTCATCAAAGATCCTTCATGTCACCATCATGAAATAAAGACCAAGATCTCTTCATGTCTCAATCAAACAATAAAATCCAAGATTGCTTGGTATCCCCTTGATATTTTCGGCCGATTAGGATGATTGCTAGGAAGTTTCGTTTTCTCGTTTTGTTGTATTTTCTTTCGGTTGGAAACTACTATATATAGTAGTGCTCGTTGTATTTGTAAGATATCTTGAATCTTGAAAGTAAAAAAACCTTGTATTTCTTTGAAATATACGTTGAACGAGTTCAACAAAACCTTGGTTATTATTTCGACGCGTCTCGAGATTTTAACTTGATCAATTCTCAATAGGTCTTGGGAAGAGATTACTTTTATCGAGTTATAGGTCTAGTTCGATAAAACACATCCAAATCCGTATACACTACTACCTCACGGCCGAAATCCATTTAAGTTCGGCCACCCATTGTATTTTCGAGTGACACTTTGATAATCGCCAAGACATAATAATCTTCCGTTGTATTTTATACGTTTTACGTACACTTATATACGTAATTCGTATCAGTCATGTAAAACAAGTGTTAACTGTGCTTAGAAAAGAGCGTCTGTTCGCTAACCTTCAAAAATGCAATTTTGGCACGGAGAAGCTTGTTTTCCTTGGTTTTGTTGTGAGTTCACAGGGAATACAGGTAGATGAAGAAAAGATCAAGGCTATCAAAGATTGGGAAAGTCCTAAATCAGTCCGGGAAGTTCGAAGCTTCCATGGCTTGGCGAGCTTCTACCGACGTTTTGTACCCAATTTTAGCACCTTGGCAGCTCCCTTAACCGAAGTGATCAAGAAAAATGTTGGCTTTAAATGGGAGAAGGAGCAGGAAGCCGCCTTTAGATTGTTGAAAGAGAAACTCACGAATGCACCATTACTATCCCTACCAAACTTTACAAAATCATTCGAGATTCAGTGTGATGCATCTGGAACTGGTATTGGCGCAGTCTTAATGCAAGAAGGAAAACCAATTGCCTACTTCAGTGAGAAGTTGGGAAGTGCCACGCTAAATTATCCGACTTATGATAAGGAGTTGTACGCCTTGGTTCGAGCACTTGAAACTTGGCAACACTACCTATGGCCTAAAGAGTTCGTAATACACACAGACCACGAGTCACTAAAGCACCTGAAAGGCCAACATAAGTTAAATAAGAGGCACGCTCGCTGGATGGCGTTTATTGAGACGTTTCCTTATGTGATTCGTTATAAACAAGGTAAAGAGAACGTCGTGGCTGATGCACTATCTCGAAGGTACTCCTTATTATCTGCTCTAGATTCTAAATTACTTGGCTTTGAGATGATTAAAAATCAATATGAGCATGATTCTGATTTTTGTGATATATATGCTGCATGTGAACGTGTAGGAGTTGATAAATTTTATAAACATGATGGATTCTTGTTTAGAGAAAACAGATTATGTATTCCTGCTAGTTCTATCCGAGAGTTGTTGTTGTTAGAGGCGCACGGAGGAGGTTTAATGGGTCATTTTGGCATTGCTAAAACTCTTGTCAGACACAAGAACATCTTTATTGGCCCAATATGAAACGTGATGTAACCCGTATTTGTGAAAGATGTGTAACTTGTAAGTTAGCTAAAAGTCGAGCCCAGCCCCATGGATTATACATGCCTTTGCCTATACCTGAAACACCATGGACTGATATCTCTATGGATTTTGTGTTGGGGTTGCCTAGAAACAAGTATGGGCGTGATTCTATATTTGTTGTTGTTGATCGATTTTCCAAAATGGCACATTTCATCCCTTGTCATAAATCTGATGATGCCTCACACGTTGCAAATCTTTTCTTTAAAGAAATTATTCGTTTGCATGGGGTACCTAGAACTATAGTTTCAGATAGGGATGCTAAGTTCCTTAGTTACTTTTGGAAAACGCTGTGGGCTAAATTAGGGACAAAGCTCTTATTTTCTACCACTTGCCACCCACAAACTGATGGGCAAACCGAAGTAGTAAATAGGACTCTATCGACTTTGTTAAGAGCCATTATTAAAACCAACATAAAAACTTGGGAAGAATGTTTGCCACACATTGAATTTGCTTATAATCGATCTATGCATTCTGCTTCTCAATTTTCACCTTTTGAACTTGTTTATGGCTTTAATCCTTTAACCCCACTTGATCTTTTACCTTTGCCTTTGAGTGAAAGAGTAAGTACAGATGGGCACAAGAAAGCAGAGTTGGTGAAACAATTGCATGAGCAAGCTCGTAACAATATTGAAAGACGGACCAAGCAGTATATTGAAAATCATAACCGTGGACGCAAAGCCGTGGTATTTCAGCCTGGTGATTGGGTATGGTTACATATGAGGAAAGAACGTTTTCCAGTGCAGAGGAGGTCGAAGCTTTTACCAAGAGGAGACGGCCCATTCATGGTCTTGGAGAAAATAAATGACAATGCCTATAAACTAGACTTGCCGGGAGAATATAATGTTTCTGCAACTTTTAACGTTTCTGACTTGTCTTTGTTTGAGACAGGAGATGAATCCGATCTGAGGACAGATCCTTCTCAAGAGGGAGGGAATGATGCAACCCCAGTTGCACCATCAAGAGTATTAGATTCGGTTGGAGCCATCATAAATCACACTGGTCCTATCACCCGAGCACGTGCTAAGAAATTGAGAGAAGACACAAATGAACTGTTGAAAACAAGCGACATTAGCACCACTACACGAAATAACATGATGTTACGTTCGGCTCTATAACTCTACTTCAAATCACCGATTCAGAAGGCCACGTTCCCATCAGGGAATTACATTGTTTGTTCATGTTTAAATCCGAGATTGAGGACCCTCGTTTAGAGATTGCATTTGGAGAACACATTGATGATTTCAAGCCGCAACTTCCCTATCCGGATAAGTTCGATTCTATACTCCATTATGAGGATCACATTGAACAAGACCCCCATCTAGGGGCTGCATGGAATTCTTCGACGTTCAAGACCCCCGTCTAGGGGTTGTATGGGAGACGTATGGAAGGGGTTCGGCCATGCAAAGACATGCAAAACAAGGAGACATTTTCGTCCATATTTGAAGCCTTTTTCTAGGTGTTATATTTTTGTCAAAAATATGAAGTATAAAAGTACAAAAGTCTACATGGTGTGAAAGCAAAATAACCTCATCAAGTGACCTCATCAAGGTGAGCTCATCAAGTGTAGCTAGCAATATTTTACACTCCCACTTGGCCCTCATAAACGTTGCAATGAGGAGAGAAGGATGAGGAATTTCTTTTGGCCCACTTTCCTTCAAATAGCCGTTGCCATCTTCACAAAGTCAAGGAGGAATCTTAGCTTTACTCAAGTAGCTAGTATTTTATCATTATCTTCCCTCCTTTCATGCTTGTAGTTGTAATTGTTTATTTTGTTGTTTGAATTTCATGTCTCCTTAGGAGTCTTTTAGACACCTATAAATAAGGTCTATGGCCATTTGTAATATCACCAAGAATAATTTCGAAATATAGCTATTATGCTTTATTAATATACTTGTGTGTTATCGATTTTATGTTTATACATTAAATCATTCTACTTGGAATCAAAGATTGCCATCTCTTTGGTTTTGAATTCATAGAAACTATAGGATCTTGAGTTTTATTCGAAGGCTTCTTGTTATAAGATATCAAGGCGTCATTAGAATCCTACTTAAGGGTTTATAGTACGTTACATTTCCGCTGCCATTATAACCGTTGGGGGGACAAGAAATTCCGATTAAAAGAGTCTACTTGAGAGCTTCATGAGTTGATCTTACTTAGGCAAGGAGGATCATATCAGCCAAGATCCGTCTTTCTTAGGAACCAGTAATACCGGAACCGCACAAGGACTTAGGATTTCTCGAACATACCGGCGGTTCATTAGTTCTTCGATTTGGTTTGCGATTACATCTATAGGCAGCTTTTTTAGGGAGCAACACACCCGATATGAGGTCGATCAGATGTTCAATCCCACGAATAGGTGGCAAACCCGACGGTAATTCTTCAGGAAAAACATCCGCAAATTCGTGCAATAAGGCATCCATCCTTTCGTCGTTCCGCACAACCATGTTACCATTCCGCGTCTCCTTCAGAATCAACAAAGTACACGCACTCGCCATCATTAATAGCATGTTCCACATCCCGTTCGCTAGCAAACATGGCCAGTTTTGTTTTTTCACTCCGACTAGAACTCATAGAGTGAATAGCTTGAGGTGACATTGGTCCAACCTGCCGGAAAATATCCAACCGGCCGGAAAATATCCAACCTGCCGGAAAATATCTCGCCTGCCGGAAAATATCGCACCTGCCGGAAATGGCCGAGCACTGCCGACCGAACCCGGCCGTGTCGTCCGACACGGCCCGTGCCGAGATGTGCCAGATAAGCCAAATCTGCCGAACCCGGCCGTGTCGTCCGACACGGTCGATCCTACTCGCCGTAAATGCCGAAAATGACTGCCCAGACGCCCGACCGTGCTCCGTGACACGGCCGAGTCAATGCCGGTCACCGCTTGGCCGAAGTCGCCGCCGACGCCCCTTGTCACGCCGCGACCGTGTCGCCTGGAACGGTCGAGTCATTGCAGACCTTCCCTGTCACGCCGTGACGAGTCACGCTCGGACGAGTCATCTGTCGGACGTCGTTGTCGCGCGCGACCGTGTCCGGGCGTATACGGCCGAGTCCTCGCTGCCTCTGCGATCAAGGCCGCGGCCGTGTCACGGACACGGTCGAGTCTGCCGCCGACCACATATTTTATACACTTTTGTGTATTTTTGACTTCTCTTTTCCTTTTTACATATTTTAGGGATTATGTTTTCCCCATTTTGTGATTTTATGTTCCTTGTTTGTATTTTATGTTGATTTGTTTGGATTATTCAAAGATTTTATAATCTTTGAATTATTTTCTTTTTTTTTGTTTGATTCCTTAGGCTAAGGCTTCACCTCCTATAAGTAGGAGTTGATTATCATTTGTAGATAGAGAGTATTATGAATTTGAATGTGAAAGAATACACTTTGTGTTTCTATCATTGGTAAATGATTTTTACCGAACCTTGATTTTTATTCAACGCGTTTTCGAATATTAATCCGATTGATTCTCAATAGGTCTTGGGAAGAAATCACCTTATCGAGTTATAGGTGTAATTCGATAAACTCTTGTTCTTGATCGTTCAAGTCTTCTTGTTCGATATTTTTATTGTTATCCGATATTTCATCCATATTTATACACTCGAATTACCATATTCATAAAAGCCTTCCGCTATCATACACTTACAAACACTCCGTCCGATACGTATCCGCCTCTCCCGGAGAATTCGTATCACATCACTCCCTAACAAGGCCGCCTATCGATGTAACCCCGAGGAGACAAAGGAGTTGCAAAAACAAATCGAGGAGCTAATGAATCGCGGGTACGTTCGAGAAAGTTTGAGCCCTTTTGCGGTTCCGGTTTTACTTGTTCCAAAGAAGGATGGGTCATGGCGGATGTGTATAGATAGTAGAGCCGTGAACAACATAACCATCAAATATCCGTTCCCAATTCCTAGACTTGATGATATGTTGGACGAGTTGCATGGTTCGGTGATTTTTTCGAAGGTTGATTTGAGAAGCAGCTATCATCAAATTCGCATGCGGGAAGGAGACGAATGGAAGACGGCTTTCAAGACAAAACATGGATTATATGAATGGCTCGTCATGCCCTTTGGCCTTACAAATGCGCCAAGTACTTTCATGCGATTAATGAATGAGGTACTTAAGCCGTTTTTGGGAAAATTTGTCGTCGTATACTTGGACGACATCTTGATTTATAGTCGATCATGGCAAGATCATACCGGACACTTGAGGAAAGTCTTCGAAATCCTTAGGGATCAAAAACTTTATGGGAAAAAGGAGAAGTGTTCATTTCTAGTCGAGAGTGTAGCCTTTCTCGGCTACATCGTTTCTAAAGAAGGGGTATCGGTTGATCAAACCAAGATCGAGGCGATTAAATCTTGGCCTACCCCCAAAACCATCACGGAAGTCCGATCCTTTCACGGACTTGCTTCATTTTATCGGAGGTGTTGGGATTCGGTGCCTAAAACGAAGGCCCAGCGGAAGCGGTAAAACGAAAATTAATTCGATCCGAATCCCTACGAGGATCGATCGAGCTACGTATATACGAATATATAAACGAAAAACAAGAGTCGTAAGAAACTAACCCTCGAAGTCCGTTGATTAAATGGAAACCTTCTCTTGAGCTATTCCCCAAGCTTTAGTTCGATCTCTACGAGTTCAATCCGCTCCACGCCCTTGAACGATCCAACGCCGAAAACACCGCGTCTCTACTTGCCACGCGCCGGAAAAACGACCGGAACAACAACACTTGATTAACCTCTAAGGTTACGGCTAGAATCAAGTGGTGAAGCTTTTGATATTACACTCTAAGTGTATAATATATCTCTCAATAATTTTCTCTCAATTTTTCTCCAAGAAAAATGAAGAAGTGAATGAATGGAAGAACACCAAAAATTTTCTCTTCCCTCTCACTAATTTGATGCTGCCGTGAGCTACCAAAAGAGAATGGAAATGAGGCTTTATTTTGGTCTTCAAATCATTCACAAGATCAAAAACAACACCCACCATATCTCCTTTTCCCTTAATATAAGAGATATGAAATCTCAAATGTCAAAAGTCTTCCAACAAGAAAACAAGACTATGATCAAGGTAGGAAATTAAGGTGGGGCCGGCCTCTAGAAGAAATCGGACGAGTTCGGTTCGTTTCGGACTCCCGAGAGTCCAAACAGATAAACTCCGATTCCGTTCCGATGTATTTATATCGATTAATTAATCCAATCAATTAATCACATTAAATACATAATAACATAATTAATTTCTCCAAGAAATAATTATATTTATGAATTAAATTAATCACCCAGTAATTTATTTAATTCATTAGGCCGTAAATTAATTTATCCAATAAATCGATTTAGACATCCAATGTCCCAAATTAGATATCTAATATCTAATATTTATAATGAGAGATTAAGCTCGATTCATTCCGTCCAATCCTAATGCGCGACTCGGTAGGTCCGTCTCGATCGGAATGGGAGGAACCAAAGAGTAGTAGCACCACCTAGCCGGCGGCCTACACTGCACCCAATCGAGAACGAATGATTGGGATCATTCAAGAACCATTCTGTCGTGAATACCAAGAACGTATAAACCCTTCTTTCAAATGTCCCGATCAAGTTTTAGGGTCACGGTCACCAAACCCTATCTGTACTTGACGCTATGCATGCGTTAATGCAAATCGAGATCATCGAGCCGTGTATCTAATACAATCGGCTCCAATGCTTTGGCCAAAGACTTATGATCTCATCCGCCAATAACCGCATAGGACATATAACCCGCTCACTAACGGGAGAAAGAATTCTATCTTGGTATTCGTAGGACTCGCTACTTGCCCGTCAAGATGCACGCCGAGGTTGACCCCGCCTTCCGGTTTACGTGGTCGAACTACTCTAATGAAAATCTTGACGTCACAAGCACATCCCTACTAAATCCTCAAGTCGAAGGTTCACGAATACCTATCACAACCTTTCGATTCCGTCATTGATCGTCCCGAGTGAAATCCATGTGACGAATCGAGGGTGAGTCGGTTCGAGTATACTAATCTAATTAGCATACCTATAACGTGTGCTCCCACTAACTATTAGTGTTCGATGTGCACTCTCCATGTCAAAGAACACGACATACAAGTCTTTACATAAACTTAACGCCTACCAAGTTTCATCGACTTGCGAACGATTAAGTATTTGAGCTATAAACCTTTCCAAAGGCCGACCCCTTATCCAATAAGGAGTGGAACGTTTTGCTCTCAAATACACGGACTAGTTTCTATATGTTTATTTACGAGTTAGGAATGCCAGTAACTACCAGTAAATAAAGAAACAATCATTTGCCTTATATAAATGGTTTACATAATTACAAGTACAATGCCCTCACTCAACAACCTCTGAGTGGCATTCGAGGGCATATTCCTAACAATCTCCCACTTGCACTCAATGCCACACACTATGGTATCTAATACCCATGTTCTCCAGATGACGCTCCAAGCTAGTCTGAGATAGTGGCTTGGTCAGTGGATCGGCGACGTTGTCGGCCGAGTCTACTCTATGCAGCACAATGTATCCCTTGCGAACAAATTCTCTTACGAGATGATACTTCCTCTCAATATGTTTAGTGCTGTTGTGAAACCTCGGCTCCTTGGCCTGCGCTACAGCTCCGTCGTTGTCGCAGATGCAATGAACAGTGCTCAAAGACATGGTATCACTTGAAGTTCTCCCGAAACTTCTTAATCCGTAACCCTTCCTTGGAAGCCTCGAGGCCGCTTGATACTCACCTGACAGTGGAATCAGCAGTCGCGCTTTGCTTGGCACTACGCCAAGATACCGCTCCTCCATTAAGAGTAAATATGTAGCCAGTGGACATCGAGTCGTCCTTCGGTCCTTGGAAGTCCGAATCGGTGAATCCCACCACATCCAAATCTCCACCGCCATACATAAGAACCATATCTCTCGTTCTTCTCAAGTACTTGAGAACGTTCTTTCTGACGATCCAATGTTCCCTGCCTGGGTTTGCCTGAAACCTACTCACCACGCTTACAGCATGCGCGATGTCAGGTCTTGTACACAACATAGCATACATAAGGCTACCCACGGCCGAAGCATATGGTATATTACTCATTTCCTTGCGTTGTTCCTCACTTTGAGGACACATCTTCAAGGTGAGTTTTATTCCATGTCGCATCGGTAGGAACCCTCTTTTAGAATCATCCATCTTAAATCGCTTTAAGATTTTATCTATATAGAGGGCTTGGGAAAGACCTATTGTTCTCTTCGCTCTATCCCGGTAGAGTCGAATACCAAGAATATAGGTAGCTTCTCCCAAGTCTTTCATGGAGAAATTACTCGAAAGCCAAGCTTTCACGTAATCGAGCATTCCCACATCATTTCCTATTAGTAGAATGTCATCTACATATAGTACTAAGAATGCGATCTTGCTCCCACTAACCCTCTTGTATACACAAGGTTCCTCTTCATTTTGCACGAAGTCAAACTCTTTGACTGCCTCGTCAAAACGAAGATTCCAACTACGCGACGCTTGCTTCAGTCCATAAATGGAACGCTGAAGCTTGCACACTTTCTGAATATCGACTTCGGATACAAAGCCTTTAGGCTGCTCCATATAGATTTCCTCCTCGAGGAATCCATTAAGGAAAGCCGTCTTTACGTCCATTTGCCATATCTCATAATCGTGGTAGGCAGCTATAGCAAGCATCATGCGAATAGACTTGATCATGGCTACGGGCGAGAAGGTATCGTGGTAATCGATTCCTTCCTTCTGGGTATAACCCTTTGCCACTAGCCTGGCCTTATAGGCGTCAACCTTGCCATCACCATCAGTCTTTCTCTTGTAGATCCACTTGTTCCCAATAGGCACTATGCCCTTGGGGCGGTCTACTAGAGTCCGCACTGATTGACATGCATCGAGTCTATCTCGGCTTCCATAGCTTCACGCCATTTCGCGAGTCTACATCCACCATCGCTTGGTCATAGGTCGTCGGGTCGGTCTCTTGGCTATCACTTGGAACCTCATGGAGACCCAGCTCCTCCAAGTGCACAAGCCCATACCTCTCAGGTAAATGAGACACCCTACTAGACCTACGAGGTGGTTGTACTTGTGTTTCGTAAAGTTCGGTTCCAGTTTCTTGCACAGTGTCTCTCGAGGAGTTTCATTGTATTCTTCTAAAGAAATACTTCTACCTGCTCCGCCTTCCTGAATGAACTCATCTTCCAGGAAGTGTGCTTGTAAAGCAACAATGATCCTTCGATCTTCGGGCATGTAGAATAGATATCCCATCGTCCCAGACGGGAATCCAATGAAACGTCCCTTCGCAGACCTAGCTTCCAACTTTTCCACCTTAGTCTTCTTGACATAGGCGGGACATCCCCAAATCCTAATATGATTAAGACTTGGTTTCCTTCCCTCCCACATCTCATGTGGAGTTTTAGGAACGGATTTGGAAGGACATCTATTCAAGATATACGCGGCGGTCAGAGTGCATACCCCACGGGTAAATCGGCAAGTCAAGATAGCCCGGCATGGAACGGACCATGTTCAACAGGTCCGGTTCCTTCTTTCGACACACCATTTAACCGAGGAGTACCTGAGGTGTTAGTTGTGAAACTATTCCATGTTCCTTAAGGAACTCGTCAAACTCCGTACTCATATACTCGCCACCTCGGTCCGACCAAGTGCTTTGATATGATTACCGGTTTGTTTCTCGACTAGGGCCTTGAATTCTGGAATTTCTCAAAGGCCTCGATTTATGTTTCATTAAGTATACATAACCATACCTAGTATGATCATCTCAGAAACGTAATGAAATATTGATATCCGTCACGTCGCTTCTAAAGCACCACATACGTCGGTATGGATTAATCCCGATTTATCGGCTCTTTCAAAAGTCCCTGTGAAGGGGGACTTAGTCATTTTGCCTTTAAGGCAAGATTCACAAGTAGGAAAGGGATCCGATCCCAATGGACCCATAAGTCCATCTTTTTCCATCTTGTAATCCTTGGTCTGACCAACATGACCAAGTCTTAGATGCCATTTCAAAACTTGATTGGTTTCATCCCTACCACGTTTTCTAGTCATAGTATTCACAACTACTTTGTTGCAGAGATTTAGATGATACAATCCATTCAACAATGTAGCAGTACCCACTAGTTTATTTCTAAAATAAATTTTGCAGGAACCATCACCAATGAAAAATGTAAAGCCCTTTCGGTCCATGACTGGAATGGATACAATGTTTTTGTGCCCCTTGGGCAAAACAAGTACATATTCTAAAGTCAAAACAAAGCCGGATTCTAAACCCAACAGAAATGATCCTATGTCGGTCGCCTCGACACTATGCCCGCTTCCGACTGTGATCATAACTTCTCCAGCTCCAAGCTTCCTACTTTGTTCCGCATCCCGATTCACGGTACAAATGTGAGAACTAGCACCGTAATCCAAGATTCAGAAGTAGAAAATACGATAGCAACAATTTGTTTCCAAAACTAAAAGTTCTCAGACCAAGTGCCATGAAGAATCGGACAGTCTCTAGCCCAAAGGGCCCACCACCGCACTTGAGACAAGTATCCTTTTTCTTCTTGTTCTTCTAACCATTGGGGCCTTGCCCTTACCCTTAAGGTCCTTAGCTTGTGGTCCATCCGCTTCTTGGTCTTTTTCTTCTTATTCTTAGACCTCCGAGGTCCGTAAGAAATCACAAGAGCACTCCTTCATCCGCGGAGTCTTCATTTGAGACCGAGCGGTCACAAGTTTGTTCATTAGCCGACTAAATTACATGCAATCTCATTGCAGTTGAAGTTCATAACAAACCGTGAGAAGGAATCGGGAGAGACTGTAGGATAAGGTCGGTTTGGAGAGAAGTATCCATTTTAAAATCAAGAGCCTCCAATCTCTCGATCATGGATATCATTTTGAGGACATGTTCCCAACCTTCTCACCTTCCTTCATCCTTGCACCGAACAGCTTGCTTGGATATCTCATATCTAGCAGTCACTTGTGCTCACCATAAAGCTCGGTTAAGTGAGATAGAATCTGCCTAGCAGAAGTCATTTTCTCATGAGCTCTCTGAAGCTCATTAGACATGGAAGCCATCATATAAGCACGGACTTTCACGTCATCCTTAACCCACTTTTCGTGGTTTTCAATCTCTTCCTGATTGGCTCGAGTCCGCATAGGAGGCGCCGGAATGTCCGTCTCCAAGACGTATCCCAGTGCCTCTATACTGAGGACAATCATCAGATTTCGGAGCCAATCCACAAAGTTAGGTCCCATTAAGGTGTTCTTTTCGAGTAGAATTGCGAGTGGATTCATTGTCATATTGAGTTATGTATGCATTAAGTATAACAGATTAATTAGTGACTTGTTATATTATGATCTGAGTATAGAATTAAGGTCCTTTCTATTCTTGTTACCCAGCTCCCACTAATTTTATCGGAATAACACACTCCCATGTGAAATCCGGAAGTATCGTCGCTCTACTTCATAGTGGTGATCGAGTTCTTTATAAATCTTAATAGAGGGCAACCGAACAGGTTTCTAGTCTATTAATTTTCATAAAGTGGTGTCCAACACCAACCCATCTAATGGATGATTCGATCTTCTTTTTCCCCTTGTTCACTCCCCTCAACCTATACGGTTTCTATGGTTCGTGAACAAGTTAAGTTTATACCATCGACGCAAATCAGTTTCACAATTGAATCTTATCCGCAACCTATCGTGTTTCTAGGGATAAAATTTGCTCCAACCGAAGGCATCCAATGCGCTCCGGTAATTTATCCGTCCTCCCGAACGACTACCCCGATAACTCGGAAGCATAGCACATCCGGTTTGGATTTCAATTCAAAACTCGATGGAGGGAAGGAAAACCTTGAAACCTTATAAACTTAATTATTTGTTGTGGGAGAATTATCGCGATTAACGTTACACTTTGCACATTAATCGCTTAAGCGCGTTTGTGGCATTCATACAATATGAAACAACCAATCACAACCTAGTTGCTACCAACATGTGGTTCATGGACCGTTCCTAGAAAACAAAAACTCCGTAATCTAATTACAAGTCTTCGTCTTGAATCTTCGTCTTCTCGAAATGGATCTTCCTCCGGTCTTCGTCATTACATATAAATTTTACATTGAAAATTGCATCCTAGATACAAATTTTTCTAGTAAAATAAATAGGCTCAAAACGGCCTTTACAACCCAATCGAATAAAACGAACGATTCAAAACTAAGTCCACGAACCACATCCCCATTCAAAAGCATTCATCCAATAAATACTAAATTAATGGAAAGCGTAGAGATACATTGATCCAATCAACAATACGAACCGATCCAATCGATTCACACAATCGGTAATGTAATAACGTTCAAAATAATTCTGTCTACCATAAATATTCCAATTAATCAAATTTCCCTTATAAAATGAAATACCATAAATCATTTTAATCATATTAAATCAAATTTAACATGCTGGAGATTTATTTTTAAGAATACACTGAAAAATCGAGCCGGGTGAAAACGGGCCAAGATGACCGAGTCACCCTCGGCACTACCGGCAATCACTCCGGCTTGGCCGAGTCACCTCGGAAGATGCCGGCCAGACACGACCGAGTCACCCAGACACGGTCGGGTCGCTCAGCGATGACTTGGCAGATCGCTGACACGACCGTGTCACCCAGACACGGTCGAGTCACTGGCCGACACGCCCGTGTCTCCGGACACGGTCGGGTCTCCGTGCAGTGGCTCAGCCACATCAGGACACGACCGTGTCACCCAGACACGGCCGAGTCATCCTCGCCAAAATACCCTTTTGTCCAAAAAGTCGTCAATCCGACGATTCGGGGCTAGATTTTCGACCGATATCCAATATCAATATTTTCCGACTTTCATATCTTCAATATAAATCATATTTCCCAGAAATTTAAGATTTATATTTAGACATAAACTTACGAAAAATACAATTATTACGAACGAAAAACATATACCACGATTATGACTAAAATGATTCCAAATCATTCACCATTAAATCGAGCATTCCAAATGCCAATATCGTATATACGATCGCAAGACCTACGCTCCGATACCACTGTTGGGATTCGGTGCCTAAAACGAAGGCCCAGCGGAAGCGGTAAAACGAAAATTAATTCGATCCGAATCCCTACGAGGATCGATCGAGCTACGTATATACGAATATATAAACGAAAAACAAGAGTCATAAGAAACTAACCCTCGAAGTCCGTTGATTAAATGGAAACCTTCTCTTGAGCTATTCCCCAAGCTTTAGTTCGATCTCTACGAGTTCAATCCGCTCCACGCCCTTGAACGATCCAACGCCGAAAACACCGCGTCTCTACTTGCCACGCGCCGGAAAAACGATCGAACAACAACACTTGATTAACCTCTAAGGTTACGGCTAGAATCAAGTGGTGAAGCTTTGATATTACACTCTAAGTGTATAATATATCTCTCAATAATTTTCTCTCAATTTTTCTCCAAGAAAAATGAAGAAGTGAATGAATGGAAGAACACCAAAAATTTTCTCTTCCCTCTCACTAATTTGATGCTGCCGTGAGCTACCAAAAGAGAATGGAAATGAGGCTTTATTTTGGTCTTCAAATCATTCACAAGATCAAAAACAACACCCACCATATCTCCTTTTCCCTTAATATAAGAGATATGAAATCTCAAATGTCAAAAGTCTTCCAACAAGAAAACAAGACTATGATCAAGGTAGGAAATTAAGGTGGGGCCGGCCTCTAGAAGAAATCGGACGAGTTCGGTTCGTTTCGGACTCCCGAGAGTCCAAACAGATAAACTCCGATTCCGTTCCGATGTATTTATATCGATTAATTAATCCAATCAATTAATCACATTAAATACATAATAACATAATTAATTTCTCCAAGAAATAATTATATTTATGAATTAAATTAATCACCCAGTAATTTATTTAATTCATTAGGCCGTAAATTAATTTATCCAATAAATCGATTTAGACATCCAATGTCCCAAATTAGATATCTAATATCTAATATTTATAATGAGAGATTAAGCTCGATTCATTCCGTCGTCAATCCTAATGCGCGACTCGGTAGGTCCGTCTCAGTCAGCAATGGGAGGAACCAAAGAGTAGTAGCACCACCTAGCCAGCCTGGCGGCCTACACTGTACCCCAACTGAGAACGAATGATTGGGATCATTCAAGAACCATTCTGGGCCCCATCCTTGAGCCACGCTAGCTTGGCCCGTTGCCTGAGCGAGGACTGCTCCTGGGAAACAGCGGACGAGAACACCCACCTGCAACACCCTTCTAACTGTAAAGCAGAGTCTGACAAAGGAAACTCTCTAAGGATAGATGGCGCAGAAAGGAAAGCCGACGCCGAAGCCACATTAATAGCCAAGTCCCCTTTCCTCTTCCTCATAGCGCGAAAAACATGCTTAAGGGAATCTAACTTCCGCAAATCGCAAAGAAGGGGCTCCCACAATAAGATGATGCCAAATACCAAAGACAAGAAAGTAAAGTCATCGAATCAGCCGTAAAGTTATCAAACTCGAACATCTTACCCTACGACGGACAAGCTACCAAAACCAAAGATAAGTGGGCTATGATCGAGGTCCGAGGCAAATCGCAAGTATAGGAGTAGTCGAATGAGAAATAAACCACCGCGGATTACCCAGACTCTATCTAATCAAGCTTTCCACAAGGATCTAGGAGAAGGTCTCTTATTATGCCACGAGAACCAGAGCCCAACATCTAAGCGTCTCTAGATCGACGCCGACGTAACTCCCCGAACTCCAACATAGGAGCTCATCATCATGATGAGTGACCTCTCCACCTAAGATCTCGCTACAATCCAAAACAAAGATTAAAGTCGCCCATAATCACCCAAGGCTCGCTAACATGCGAATGTAAAAATCGGTCAAGTACGCCAAAGAAGTCTCCTCTGGATAGCATCATTAGAACCATAAGCAAAAGTAACTAGGAAACTGGACGAGTCAATAAGCGAAATAATCCGGCGGTGAATAAGCCGAGGATCAATAGCAATAATATCAACAGACCACGCTAATCCCAGCCAAATCCGCTTACCCGGCCCGCTTCCATAATCAAAACCACCGCCACGAAGCATTAACCAGAGAAGCAATATGCCTCGAGTTACCAACCGAGACTTTCGTCTCCAAGAAGGCAACACAACAAAGACTAAAAGAAGAAATGACCTCCCGACCGAGTTCGATGGTCCGACGGTTCAAAGCCACGGACATTCCACATCGCGAGCGGAATCATCTAACACCCTCGAGAAGGGCCGCATCGAGATATAGGGCCCATAGAAGAGGAACTAGAACAAAGCGACGTGCCGACAAACTCGGGATTCTCAACCTCATCATCATCGGGAGACCGTAAAGAGCCGCAAACCCGTTGTGAGACGGCTCAAACATACCAAAGAAACCCTCCTAGGCGACACGATAGGAGAGCCGGTAGTAACCAAGGAGAAAGTAGAGACACTACTCAACGGGCTCAAACCAGCCCCACGACCTCCGTGAGCCCCGGCTAACACCACATCCGGCCCCGGAGCGGACATCGTGGCCAACCCCACTGAGCGACCCCAACCGGAACTGCACTCCAACGAGGACCCTGCACCATGAGCGCCGAGGAGCAGGCTTAGCCACATAAATACGAGCCTGCTTAACACCTTCAACCGAGGCTTAGAAGTGCTCGGGCAAACCTGATCACGATGCCCGAAAACTCTACAAACACCACACCGATGTGGTAACCATTCATAGTCGACATGGATCCTCCTAACGGAAGGACAATCACCATCAGATGGAATAACCATAAGGAACGAGCGAATCGGGCTAGTATCAGCGTCTAACATGACGCAAACTCTAGCATAATCCACTTTCAGACCGTTTCTGGTGAAAACGTCAGCAAAAAGTGGCTCCCCTATAGCACTAGCAGTAATACTAAGCCCCTCGTCACCCAATACTCGAGAGGGACATCACGAAGTTTCACCCAAACAGGGACATGTTTAGCCGAACCTTCATAAGGGACATACCAAGCTTCCACCGGTAAGGAAAATGGCCTGCCCCGAATAAGCCAAGGCCCTCCCTCTAACGCCTGACAAAAATTGGTCACTATCAAACTTAAAGAAATAAAATCCCCCCTCAGAGGAGAACACCTCCTTAAGCCCCTTCCACGCCGACAGGAAGTAATTCTTGATCAAGTTGAGGGAAGGGGCTTTCCCCAAAAAATAACCAACTAAAGTGTTAAGCCACCTCTTAGCACCTTGTTTTCCAACACTAACATCCGGTTTCACAATAAGTTCGCCATTTTGAGTTTCAGGCTTTACATAACGAAGGCCTCTTCTTTTAACACAACAGGAGGTAGAGACACTTCCTTCGGAATAAGAACCGGAACTGAATGGCCCAAAGAAACTGGTGTAGAAATAGAACCAAAGTTCATAGATACCGTAGCATTTCCATAATCAACAGCATAAGCATCAAATAAACTAGGCAATATCTTAAGTTCCCCAATACTAGAAGAATCACCCAGATTAGAAACAACATTATCACTACTAGTCAAATCATTAACCTTGTCAACCATAGAAGCAGAGTACAATCCCTTATCATGTAAATCCAAAGATGTGGAATCATTAATTACAGAACATGAAGATTTTCCATTTTCTACAGCAATCAGATAATCCAAAGGGGATTTATTAACAACAGGCGGGACAAACTCATCCACAGCTACAGGAACCGGATCAGATGAAACACATAACGGGCCAGAAGATAAAAACGGGTCAATGACCCTGTCAAATTGAGGGGCGCGCCTGGGCCGCCTGGGAGCAGCGATCTGAAGGAGCTGGGCAGTCGCCGGACCTGCTCCACCGCAAGAAGACGAGGTCACGAGGGAGGGCGACGGAGGCGAGGTAGCGCGACATCCGCCAAAGATTTCATCAATTCAGACCTTAAGAAGATCCGATTCAGACCTGCTCAAAACTTTGGAGCTTAAATCACCAAGCCCTTTAACATCAAAACCAGCCAAGGACGGAGACGGGAAAGAAGCCGCCATAGATGTCATTAACGAGCAATCGACACCGACACACCACAGGATGAGGACGAAGACATGCGGGAGTCTGCAGCAAAACGCGAAAATAAATCGCGCTCCGACGACGAAGCGACACCGAACAGCTAGTCGCAAAGGAAGATCGCGAAACTCACAAACGCATAGGACGAGAAAGAAATCCAAAATTAAAATGGTGAGAAGTTAATTGACGGAGAGAGCAGATTAGAAACCTAAATTATAAGGGTGAAGAACAAGATTGGATACGGGAGAGAAAAGGGGATCGCGCTCAACTCTGAAGAATCGCACCTTCAGAGTGTGTAATTCGCCCACACATGGCTCCGAAATATTCCGTATTTCTCATTTTCCCGACAGCGAGTTCGCATTAGATGGTTTCATTATGGTATAAGTTTGGTGGGGCCTGAACCTTCGCGGTTGTTTCCCCCAACACCTACAACTCAGTAGGTCAACGGCCATTGGATGGTTTCATTATGGGGTAAGTTTGGTGGGGCCTGAACCTTCGCGGTTGTTTCCCCAACACCTACAACTCAGTAGGTCAACGGCCATTGGATGGTTTCATTATGGGGTAAGTTTGATGGGGCCTGAACCTTCGCGGTTGTTTCCCCCAACAC
Organism: Orobanche coerulescens; assembly: GCA_033398695.1. Lineage (NCBI taxonomy): Eukaryota > Viridiplantae > Streptophyta > Magnoliopsida > Lamiales > Orobanchaceae > Orobanche > Orobanche coerulescens. Next base: position 446,555 of record JAWKAU010000076.1, read on the forward strand.
CTACAACTCAGTAGGTCAACGGCCATTGGATGGTTTTATTATGGGGTAAGTTTGGTGGGGCCTGATCCTTCGCGGTTGTTTCCCCCAACACCTACAAATCAGTAGGTCAACGGCCATTGGATGGTTTCATTATGGGGTAAGTTTGGTGGGGCCTGAACCTTCGCGGTTGTTTCCCCCAACACCTACAACTCAGTAGGTCAACGACCATTGGATGGTTTCATTATGGGGTAAGTTTGGTGGTGCCTGAACCTTCGCGGTTGTTTCCCCCAACACCTATAACTCAGTAGGTCAACGGCCATTGGATGGTTTCATTATGGGGTAAGTTTGGTGGGGCCTGAACCTTCGCGGTTGTTTCCCCCAACACCTACAGATCAGTAGGTCAACGGCCATTGGATGGTTTCATTGTGATACGGCTTCGTGCTGTGGCTTCGGCCCTAATTGTGATACGGCTTCGTGCCGTGGCTTTGGCCCTAATCGATAACAGCTTTGGGCTGTTTTGGCTTCATGTGATTGTGATATTTGACAGCTTCGGCTGAGTGGCTTTCATGCCATTGTGATTGTCTTGGTAATTTCATTGGAGCCTTCGGGCATTGTGATTCATAAGTAATTCAGTTCTGGTTTGGTTCATGTCGTGTAATTCATTTTGGTACTCTATAATTATGATTCGCCATTGGGCATTTATGTTCTAACCTGTCGAACAGGTATTAATAGTATGCCGTGGGCATAGTGTTTCACGATTACTCGGTTCTTACCTTGGGTTGTGAGCATCTCGTATTATTATTATCATTGTATCGTTTCATTCTGCCTTTGGATGCATATCATGTTATACATGTATTTGATGTTCATTATCTGGATGACTGACCCCGTGGGGGCGAAATATGTTTTCATGTTTTAGGTTCTTGCGAGGAGAGAGTTGATACACAGGGGCATGATGATGGAGACGAGGCATTCGAACGATACTAGTAAGAGTTGTTCATGTTGGTCAGTCAGTTGGAGTGTTCTCCAGTTTGTCAGTCATTGTCATTATGTATTACCCGAGCAAGGCTCGTGGGTTGTGGTTGTATTTTCATTTTGGCCATGTAGGCCGATCATTGTCGTTAAAATTCCTTATCGGAATAATGTGTCAGATATCATGATAGGGACTGTGATTTCCCTTGTTGGTTAATTTTAATGTATTTTAGTCATGTTGGCCTAGTGGATCTCCGGGTGTGGTGTCCACGGCACTGTAATAACCCAATGGGATTTGGGGGTGTTACAACAAGTACAACTTAAAATAAGGAAAAGAAAATACAAGGTTCCCCACGTCACTTGCAAACAAGAGTAAAAGATGGGTTTTGTCTCCAAGGTGATAGCCGCCTTTCACAAAGCATACTGCCGAGAATCCTGTTGCTTTTATAATAAAGAAAATATTGAAATTCTTTTATTGTTTTGCCTTTACCACTTGGACCCTTCCCCAAGATGCAAGTTGCCTATTGTTTAAGTTGCTCCAAGTCCGGTTATCAAGGTAACTCCGGGTCTCGTATCCGTTTTCTCGCCTAAGTACGTTGGAGTATGGTCGAGGTGTTTTACGCCAATCCTTACTTCGTCTTCTTCGCTTGGAGTGGTCGGTTTCATATCATTCCCTCCTTCTTGATACGAATCGGTCAACATCCTCAAATACAAAAAAGAAGATTATCCGACCAAGCTTGATTGAGTCGCAGGCATACATAAAATCCTCATGCAAAATACATGGACAAATTACCAATTCTCGCGCGCACGACGACTTCGTAGCAGTTTTAGTATTTTGCCCATAACTTTCTCGTCCGAAATCCGATTCAGGTGATTCAAGTGGCCATGGAAAGCTAAGAAAGAGAGATACAAATCTTATGAAGACCATAGGACCAAATTCGGACCCATTGGATCCCAGAAATGACAAAACCGACAGCATCATATTTGGTCCAAGATCATGAAGATTTTTGTCTCTTCTAGTTTCAAGACTTGATACGATATCTAATATTCCAATCGAAGAAGCTCCAATAAAAATCGACGTCCACGACGATACGCATGGCCATGCATCATTATACCTGGGAGAAAAGAATGCGCGGATTGGAGTTACGTTGTTAATCGGAACAGGAGTAACGTAAAACTCAACGACGGAATCGGTCCGAAAGCATGTAAATTCGGCCAAGACATGCTTGAAAGGGACCTCACTTGACTTCATATCTTTAACAAGATAATGAAGTTATTCTCCTTCCCCACCATGATGACAAACGGCCAAAGACACAAGATTTGAAGAAGACTTTCATGCTTCATGTCATTTTCCCTCAAGTCATAATCACCTATATAATTCCAAAGAGGTTGATATCATACAAAATCCTCCTAATCACTTGGGATTTTCGGCCGATTGGAAGCTTGCAAGAAATGATGATTTGTGAAGACTTTCATCAAGGATCTTCCTCATGTCACCATCAAACCAAGATTCACCATATTTCTCCTTCCCCACAAAATCGGCCATATCATGAGAAAGACTTTCATCAAGCATGTTCTTCATGTCACCATCAAACCAAGATTCACCATGTTTCTCCTTACCCACAAAATCGGCCATATCATGAGATTAGAGGAAGACTTTCATCAAGCATGTTCTTCATGTCACCATCAAACCAAGATTCACCATACTTCTCCTTCCCCACAAAATCGGCCATATCATGAGAAAGACTTTCATCAAGCATGAATCTTGAGGAAGATTTTCATCAAGTATTTCGGTGGATTAGGATGTTACTAGGAAGTTTCGTTTTCTCGTTTTGTTGTATTTTCTTTCGGTTGGAAACTACTATATATAGTAGTACTTGTGACATTTGTAAATAAGCTTGAAGATTAATAAACCTTGTATTTCTTTGAAATATACGTTGAACGAGTTCAACAAAACTTTAGTTATTGTTTCGACGCGTCTCGAGATTTTAACTTGATCAATTCTCAATAGGTCTTGGGAAGAGATTACTTTTATCGAGTTATAGGTCTAGTTCGATAAAACACATCCAAATCCATATACACTACTACCTCACGGCCGAAATCCATTTAAGTTCGGCCACCCCGTGTATTTTTCGAGTGACACTTTGATAATCGTCAAGACATAATAATCTTCCGTTGTATTTCATACGCATTACGTACGTAATTCGTATCATCTTCTTGTTCGATATTTTTTATTGTTATATCCGATATTATTCACATACAAAATACACCCGAAAAACTCCATATTCGTAAAAGCCTTCCGCTATCATACACTTACAAACACTCCGACCGATACGCATCCGCCTCTCCCCGGAGAATTCGTATCATAAGTGGTATCGGAGCCCAAGGTCATCTCCTTGGGCGATCAACTATATTCACCGAATTTTTTTTTTGTTGAAACCTTCTTGGGTTGTTCTTCACGGTTAGAAGAATTTTCGCATAACATTGGCAGATTAGCGCAGTCGGAAGAAAACAATGTTTCCCGTGGATTCGACCGTTGGATCATCACGAAATTTTGACAAAGGTAAGCCAACTCATTGAACTACAGTCTGAACGGTGGAGATCAGATTCTTTGATCATCTTCTTGGTTCATTCTTCACGGATTTCTTGGAAAATTTTCTGTCCGATTTCTTGTCAAGAACTATCTCTTGATTCCTGTTATGGAATTCTCCGAGCTCGATTTCTTGATGACACTCCGTGACGCACTAAACGGCTTACCGGAGCGACGTATGCAAGAAAGACGCAGAGACGATGCCAACGATATTGATTTCTTGGCCAAATTCGCAAAGATACCGAATTTCACGGAGATAGTGATCCAAATGCGTGCATAGATGGCCGTGCTTGTGAGGAGCACTCGGACTTCAAGGCGCCCGATCAACCGCCGCGTTTCGTTGGTGGCAAGGCGCCTCCGCGGTAGCGCCGCCGTTTGGTGGCAAAAACTGAAACAGTCCCGTTCACAACAACGTAAGCCTAAAATCCAAGATTGGCTTAAATTCAAAAAATATTTCAATCGAAGGTTCAAATCCCCATCTTACCACCAATCCTTCGACGCCCCACCACCGGCATTCGATCTAAGGTCTTCCTCCATCAAGGAATTCCCAGCAGAATCTTTTTTCGATGAAGACAATGTCCCTACGGTCATTTTCAATGAAGTAGACGAGACAGAGTTTTCAACGAAACAATTCAACGAAGAAGATGAGTTGAGCCGTGTCTCCCTAGTCGACGAACCTAGATCTTGCTACTTTGATCATGGGCTAGTTGGTTGTGTTGGCCAAATTGACCAAAACGGACCAAATTATTTTAGTAACGCGAAACAAGATCACGGTCTTATGATTTCTGAATCGGCTAATCTTGAAGATGAACTCTTTGTCACTGACGACTTTGATATGACAGAATTTCCTGCGGCATTTTTTGATGACAAAGAAGACGATGGTTGGAGTCGAACTACCCTATCGGAGCAAAGTGGGTCGTGTGACTTTGTTGCGGTACGAAACGAGCTTAGTGGATTAATTTTTGATGAGACATTATTGGAGGAACCCAGCAATATTGAAACGGAGTGTTGGTCAGATTACGACGGACCGCCAACATTTGATGAGGAGCCAGTTGATGAAGAGGACTCCGCAATAAATTCTGTATTTGCCATTTTTGATGGTGAACCCGATATGGAATTATCAGTGTTTCCAATTCTGGAGGAGGAACCCGATGTGGAGATAACCGTGCGTCCCATTTCAGATATCCACTCATGTCATGATATCTGTATTACATGAGTAATTATTATTATTTTATTAATAATGATAGTTATTTTATTGGTGATTCTCGAGGGGGCCCCACTACCTATCGTCTGAAGATTTTGGGTCATGTACGTACTGCGGACATCTTCGAGATCAAATACTTAGAGGCTTTAGTTAATTATCTTGGTGACGAAGGGAGTTCGAATTGAGGACAATTCCCTTTAAAGAGAGAGGGTATGATACGAATCGGTCAACATCCTCAAATACAAAAAGAAGATTATCCGACCAAGCTTGATTGAGTCGCAGCATACATAAAATCCTCATGCAAAATACATGGACAAATTACCAATTCGCATTTACGACTTCGTAGCAGTTTTAGTATTTTGCCCATAACTTTCTCGTCCGAAATCCGATTCAGGTGATTCAAGTGGCCATGGAAAGCTAAGAAAGAGAGATACAAATCTTATGAAGACCATAGGACCAAATTCGGACCCATTGGATCCCAGAAATGACAAAACCGACAGCATCATATTTGGTCCAAGATCATGAAGATTTTTGTCTCTTCTAGTTTCAAGACTTGATACGATATCTAATATTCCAATCGAAGAAGCTCCAATAAAAATCGACGTCCACGACGATACGCATGGCCATGCATCATTATACCTGGGAGAAAAGAATGCGCGGATTGGAGTTACGTTGTTAATCGGAACAGGAGTAACGTAAAACTCAACGACGGAATCGGTCCGAAAGCATGTAAATTCGGCCAAGACATGCTTGAAAGGGACTCACTTGACTTCATATCTTTAACAAGATAATGAAGTTATTCTCCTTCCCCACCATGATGACAAACGGCCAAAGACACAAGATTTGAAGAAGACTTTCATGCTTCATGTCATTTTCCCTCAAGTCATAATCACCTATATAATTCCAAAGAGGTTGATATCATACAAAATCCTCCTAATCACTTGGGATTTTCGGCCGATTGGAAGCTTGCAAGAAATGATGATTTGTGAAGACTTTCATCAAGGATCTTCCTCATGTCACCATCAAACCAAGATTCACCATATTTCTCCTTCCCCACAAAATCGGCCATATCATGAGAAAGACTTTCATCAAGCATGTTCTTCATGTCACCATCAAACCAAGATTCACCATGTTTCTCCTTCCCCACAAAATCGGCCATATCATGAGATTAGAGGAAGACTTTCATCAAGCATGTTCTTCATGTCACCATCAAACCAAGATTCACCATACTTCTCCTTCCCCACAAAATCGGCCATATCATGAGAAAGACTTTCATCAAGCATGAATCTTGAGGAAGATTTTCATCAAGTATTTCGGTGGATTAGGATGTTACTAGGAAGTTTCGTTTTCTCGTTTTGTTGTATTTTCTTTCGGTTGGAAACTACTATATATAGTAGTACTTGTGACATTTGTAAATAAGCTTGAAGATTAATAAACCTTGTATTTCTTTGAAATATACGTTGAACGAGTTCAACAAAACTTTAGTTATTGTTTCGACACGTCTCGAGATTTTAACTTGATCAATTCTCAATAGGTCTTGGGAAGAGATTACTTTTATCGAGTTATAGGTCTAGTTCGATAAAACACATCCAAATCCATATACACTACTACCTCACGGCCGAAATCCATTTAAGTTCGGCCACCCCGTGTATTTTTCGAGTGACACTTTGATAATCGTCAAGACATAATAATCTTCCGTTGTATTTCATACGCATTACGTACGTAATTCGTATCATCTTCTTGTTCGATATTTTTTATTGTTATATCCGATATTATTCACATACAAAATACACCCGAAAAACTCCATATTCGTAAAAGCCTTCCGCTATCATACACTTACAAACACTCCGACCAATACGCATCCGCCTCTCCCCGGAGAATTCGTATCACTTCTTTAAAAGGAATTGTCCTCAATTCCGCAATCCCATTGTTGTCGAGATAAGGAGATAGATCACCTATGTTGAAAGCAGCATGCACTCCATAATCACCCGGAAGTTCTAACTTGTAAGCATTGTCGTTCACCTTCGCAACTATTTTAAATGGTCCCTCAGCTCGTGGCATTAACTTGTTCTTACGCTTACTCGAGAATCGTTCTTTCCTCAAATGCACCCAAACTAAATCCCCGACCTCGAATACTTTGGGTTTTCTTTGTTTGTTCGATTTACTTTTGTAAGTCTCATTTACCTCCTTGATTCGGTTACGCACCTGTTCGTGTAATTTCATCATCGATTTCAATTTCGACTCCGCGTCCTTATGCACCAATTCGTCATTCGGTAATGGAATTAAGTCTAGCGGTATGTAAGGATTCAGGCCATAAACTACTTCGAATGGAGAACGCGCTGTGGCATGAGTAGGAGAACGGTTATAAGCAAACTCTGCATGTGCAATTTTAGATCTCAGTCTTTTTGTGTCTTGCCTACCAGGCCTCGCAACAGTGTTCCCAGGGTTCGATTAGTCACTTCAGTTTGCCTGTCGGTTTGAGGGTGGTGTGAAGTGCTAAACAAGAGTTTTGTTCCGACCTTCCTCCATAGGGTGTTCCAAAAGTAGCTGAGAAATTTGGAGTCTCGATCGGAAACAATAGTCTTCGGAATCCCATATAAATGTACCACCTCTCGAAAGTATAAGTCGGCCACATTGCTTGCATCGTCTGTCTTGTGGCACGCTACAAAATGAGCCATTTTCGAAAAACGATCTACGACTACCATAATCGCATCACTTCCACATTGAGTACGAGGTAAAGCCACAATAAAATCCATCGAGACATCTTCCCATTGCCTCTCCGGAATCGGTAAAGGTGTGTATATTCCTGGTTTGAACGAACTCTTCGCAACATGGAATGTCACACACTTACTAATTATGTTACTAGCATCCCCCTGCATTTTTGGCAAATAAAAATATTCCTTCAACACATCTAATGTCTTAGTCGAACCAAAGTGGCCAGCTAAACCTTCCCCGTGAGCCTCCCGAACTAGCAATTCTCGAAGCGTGTGCTTGGGTAGGCAAAGACGATTTCCCTTAAAAAGGAAGCCTTCCTGTATCGAAAATTCTCCCATCGGGCCAGATTTGCAAAGGGCGAAGGTCTCACCAAAATCCGCATCACTATCGTAATATTCCTTCACTGTCTCGAATCCAAGCAAACGAACATCAAGAGTAGAGAGTAAGGCATAACGCCTAGACAATGCATCTGCTACAATATTGCTCTTGCCATCCTTATACTTTGATGAGAAGTGAAATGATTGTAAGAATTCCACTCACTTCGCATGCCTGGGACTTAACTTGTGTTGTCCGTTAATATACTTCAATGATTCATGGTCCAAATGTATGATGAAATGCTTTGGCCGAAGATAGTGACTCCAATGTGATACGAAACCGACCGCTCCAAGCGAAGAAGACGAAGTAAGGATTGACGTAAAACACCTCGACCATACTCCAACGTACTTAGGCGAGAAAACGGATACGAGACCCGGAGTTACCTAAATAACCGGACTTGGAGTAACTTAAACATGATGGGCAACTTGCATCTTGGGGAAAGAGTCCAAGTGGTAAAAGCAAGACAATAAAGAATTCCAGCACTTTCTTTATTATAAAAGCAGCAGGAATCTCGGCTACATGCAATATGAAAGGCGGCTATCACCTTGGAGACAAAACCCATCTTTTACTCTTGTTTGCAAGTGACGTGGTGATACGAATTACGTATGTAAGTGTACGTAAAACGTATAAAATACAACGGAAGATTATCACGGTCTTATGATACGAATTCTCTCTCGGTACAGCAGAAGACTCTTTCACGTACGGTAGCGAACAAGATCACCGAAATGAAGCAAGCCACATGAGCCCGAACAAAGACAACTCGTCGATATAGCACTTCCGAACAGCAAGACTCCCTCGATACAGCAATTTCGAACAGCAGACTCGCTCGATACAAAGAACTCGTCGATACAGCAAAATAAAAGGTGGTGGCCGAAATTTATACGGTTTTCGGCCGGGATGTAGGATAGTGTATGGGTTTGAATGTGTTTTACCGAATTAGACCTATAACTCGATAAAAATAATCTCTCCTCAAGACCTATTGAGAATCGATCAAGTTATAATTCGAGACGCGTCGAAATAATAACTAAAGTTTTTGTTGAACTCGTTCAACGTATATTTCAAAGAAATACAAGGTTTTTTAATATTCAAGATGATTACAAATACAACAAGTACTACTATATATAGTAGTTTCCAACTATAAGAAAATACAACAAAACAAGAAAATGAAGCTTCCTATCTTGCTACCATTCGGCCGAAATATCCAAGGAGTAGATACCAAGCATCTTGGTTTTATTAGGTGATTATGACATGAAGAAATCTTTGATGAATCTTGGACTTATTATGGTGATGGTGACATGAAGAAGATATTTGATGAAAGTCTTCATCAAATCTTATACTTGGGCCGATTTTGTAGTGAGGTGGGGAAGGAGAAATATCTTCATGCATCTTGACAAATCATGAGTCCCTTTCAAGCATGATATGGCCGAATTTTCATGCTTTCGGACCGATTCCGTCGTCGAGTTTTACGTTACTCCGGTTCCTATTAACAACGTAACTCCAATCCGCGTGTTCTTTTCTCCCAAGTATAATGATGCATGACCATGCGAATTTGTATCGTCGTGGATGTCGATTTTTATTGGAGCTTCTTCGATTGGAATATTAGGTATCGTATCATTCCCTCCTTCTTTGAAAGGAATTGACCTCAATTTCGTAATGCCATCGTCGTCAAGGTAAGGCGAGAGATCACCTACGTTAAATTTCGCGTGTATTCCGTAATCGCCCGGAAGTTCTACTTTGTAGGCGTTGTCGTTCACTTTTCCCACAATTTTGTACGGACCTTCGGCTCTCGGCATTAATTTGTTCTTGCGTTTGCTTGGGAATCGTTCTTTTCTCAAATGTATCCAAACTAAGTCGCCAACATCAAATAATCTCGCTTTTTTATTTTTGTTCGACTTCCGTTTGTAAATTCATTCACTTCTTTAATCCGCTCTCGTACCTTTTCATGTAACTTCATCATTGACTTGAGTTTTGATTATGCGTCTTTGTGAACCAATTCGTCGCTCGGCAATGGAATCAAATCCAATGGCATGTGCGGATTTATTCCGTATACTACTTCAAAAGGTGAATGGGCCGTGGCGAAGCCGGGTGATCGGTTGTATGCGAATTCCGCATGTGCAAGTTTAACGTCCCAATCCTTTTGTGTTTTATTCACCAATCCTCGCAATAATGCTCCCAAGGTTCAATTAGTCACCTCGGTCTGTCCATCGGTTTGTGGGTGATGTGAAGTACTGAATAGGAGTTTAGTACCCACTTTTCTCCATAAAGTATTCCAGAAGTAACTCAGAAATTTAGAATCTCGATCCGACACGATAGTTTTTTTTTTTGGGGAAAAGTCAATTGCATAAATAAAATAAGAGTGGCCAAGAAAGGCTGGCCAATACCCGACAACCATATAGAATGGTGCACCAAACAACGTAACAAAGAGCAAAAGTAGGAAAACAAAGCCTACGAACAAATGGCTACCAAAGCTACAAAGCCTCGAAAGATACAAACAAAAGAGGAACTACCAAGCTATCCTCCAAATACGACGAAGAGCCACAGTAGATAGAGAACGAGCCGCCATCTATGAGAGATAATATCACGAACAAGACCTATCCTGGAAAGTAACCGAATGAGGATCTCGACGGCTCGCCAAACCTCCTCTCGTTCCTCTCCGCCAAATCAAATAGACCAACGCAAAGAAGAAGAATACGGTAAGCCACGTTGACCACGTGCTTACCTCTCCACCTCCTAGCAGCCCCAATACCCCGGAGCTCCACACGAGTGAGGCCAACGAGCGGACGGCCCTCCTAGCAATAGAAATACACCTCCTAGAATAAGGGCACTGAAAGAATAGGTGGGAGTGCGTCTCTACCGCCATACCACAAAGGACACAAATCCCATCAATATGCTGAAGCCAAGGCTTATCCATAGTCGATAACCGCTCCTGAATAGCCAACCAGAGGATGAAAGAGTGTCTCGGGATCTTTCCCGGTCCGTGCAAGAGCGGAGCCCAAGGAACAGGGGGCGAATAACCTCTGAGGAACCGAAGAGCAGAAGAGGATGAAAAAATTCCCGAACTAAGCGGTCTCCATAAAACGCGGTCCTGACCCCCATTAATAGGTGGCAAAGCAGAAGTAATCTGCAAAAGCTCGGGCCTATCCACCACCGGCCACTCCCAAGAACCCTCAACAATAACCGAACCAAGCCTTTTTTTTTTTTGGGAAAAGTCAATTGCATAAATAAAATAAGAGTGGCCAAGTGAGGCTGGCCAATACCCGACAACCATATAGAATGGTGCACCAAACAACGTAACAAAGAGCAAAAGAAGGAAAACTAAGCCTACGAACAAATGGCTACCAAAGCTACAAAGCCTAGAAAGATACAAACAAAAGAGGAACTACCAAGCTATCCTCCAAATACGACGAAGAGCCACAGTAGATAGAGAACGAGCGGGCCACCTATGAGAGATAATATCACGAACAAGACCTATCCCCTGGAAAGTAACCGAATGAGGATCTCGACGGCTCTGGCCAAACCTCCTCTCGTTCCTCTCCTGCCAAATCAAATAGACCAACGCAGCAAGAAGAATACGGTAAGCCACGTTGACCACGTGCTTACCTCTCCACCTTCTAGCAGCCCACAATACCCCCGAGCTCCACACAGAATGGGGCCAACGAAAGCGAACGGCCCTCCTAGCAATAGAAATACACCTCCTAGAATAAGGGCACTGAAAGAAAAGGTGGGAGTGCGTCTCTACCGCCATACCACAAAGAACACAAATCCCATCAATATGCTGAAGCCAAGGCTTATCCATAGTCGATAACCGCTCCTGAATAGCCAACCAGAGGATGAAAGAGTGTCTCGGGATCTTTCCCGGTCCGTGCAAGAGCGGAGCCCAAGGAACATGGGGCGAATAACCTCTGAGGAACCGAAGAGCGAAGAGGATGAAAAATCCCGAACTAAGCGGTCTCCATAAACGCGATCCCGACCCCCATTAATATGTGGCAAAGCGTAATCTGCAAAAGCTCGGCCTATCCGCCACCGGCCACTCCCAAGAACCCTCAACAATAACCGAATCAAGCCTAAGACCCACGTCGATGCCGGACCACGAGGAGCTCTAGAAGAATGCCTAATCACACCCATAGAATGCCGGGGTCCGACCACAAGAAGAAGGATGAGCCATATCGATGGAATACCGAAATGCTCCCATAACAAGGGGATGCGGTTTGAAGCCGACGCCAATACCAAGTCAAGCAGAGAAACACCGAGGTCCCGTAAAGAACACCGCTGCAACCTAAAAGTCCGAACCCAATTAACCTGCATGCAACGATTAGAGCCCGTGATAAGAGCCGGATATGACGAGCCATCGCGCCGATTCGAGCCTCAACGGAATGATGCCACGGCCCCCACAATCCACATCCAAGCAAACCTTAGCCTGTGCCACCTTGGCAGCCTGAATCATGAGAACCTCGCCAGAGGAACCGCCTGATACGTTTCTCAATCAAAGAGAGAACGCCCTTAGGCAAAATAAAACTACCAGCCCAATAAATATGTAAAGAAGATAAGACAGAGCGAATAAGCTGGCACCGACCTGCCATGGAAAGAGCAGTACTAGCCCACGAACTCAGACGACCATCAATCGAATCAATCAAAGGGGAACACATAGCAATTGTCAGCTTTGAAGTAATCAAGGGAACTCCTAAATACCTCAAAGGAAGCTGACCTAGCTGAAACCCTAACAACTGCTGGAACTGGGCCCCCTGCACCTGAGCACTAGCTGAAAGAAAGATATTACTCTTACTCGGGTTGGCCTGAAGACCAGAAAGGGAAGCAAAGAGCTCAATACTTTTCTTAAGAACACCGACAGAGACAACATCAGGATTACAGAAAAGGAGGAGGTCATCGGCAAAAGTAAGCATGAAGGTGCGTGTAGCCAAACACTTCCAGTGGAATCTGAACCCCGGAGTCTGAGCGATCTCATGGGCGATAATACCATGGAGGACCTCCATAACAATAACAAACAGATACGGAGAGATAGGGTCACCCTGCCTCAGCCCCCTACGACCCCTAAATATACCCTCAGCATCCCCATTCAAGGAGATCGAGTAAGCCGGAGTGGTGATACACTCCCTGACCCAAGCAATAAACGTCTGGTAGAACCCCATACATTGCAGAGCAAACAAAACAAAATCCCATTCAACAGTATCGTAAGCTTTCATAAGATCAACCTTAAAGACACACCGACTCGGCATCCCTCTTTGCCCATAACCATGAAGAAGCTCCTGGGCGAGAAGGATATTATCACTAATCCTTCTCCCAGAATAAAAGCATCTGAAATGGATCAATCAAGGAATCAAGGCTATCACGCATACGATGGACCATAATCTTAGAAATAGCCTTATATAAAAGGTTACAACAAGAAATCGGTCTAAAATCAGACATGCTCCTCGGCAAAGCAACTTTAGGAACAAGAGATATAAGGGTAGTATTGATCTGCTTGACGAATAGACCCGAGGAGAAAAAATGTTTAATAGCGTAAGTAATCTCACCCCCAACAATCGGCCAGGCTCGTCGATAAATAGCGGCATTAAACCCATCAGGGCCTGGGGCCGAATTCATATCGAACCCAAAGAAAACAGAACGAACCTCCTCATCAGAAACCGGTCTGATCATATGTAACGCAACATCAGGAGGAAGAGAAGAAGAGACAAAGGGTCTCACCTGATTGAACGATATAGGCTGAACCCGGTCCGAAGAACCCAATAACCTCTCATAGAACCCAACTACCTCATCCCGAATGAGAACAGGATCGATACCAATGCCGCCTCTAAACCACCTAAAAATCCGCGAACGAGCCCTCCTAGAGGCAACCCTCCTAAGAAGAAAGCGTAACACCGGTCCCCATCCTTGAGCCACGCTAGCTTGGCCCGTTGCTCGAGCGAGGATCTGCCTGGGAAACAATGACGAGAACACCCACCTGCAACACCCTTCTAACTGTAAAGCGAGTCGACAAAGGAAACTCTCTAAGGATAGACTAGGCAAAGAAAGGAAAGCCGACGCTGAAGCCACATTAATAGCCAAGTCCCCTTTCCTCTTCCTCATAGCGCGAAAAACATGCTTAAGGGAATCTAACTTCCGCAAATCGCAAAGAAGGGGGCTCCCACAATAAGATGATGCCAAATACCAAAGACAAGAAAGTGTAAAGTCATCGAATCACCAGAAAGTTATCAAACCTGAACATCTTACCCCTACGACGGACAAGCTACCAAAACCAAAGATAAGCGGGCTATGATCGGAGGTCCGAGGCAAATCGCAAGTATAGGAGTAGTCGAATGAGAAATAAACCACCGCGGATTACCCAGACTCTATCTAACCGTTTCCACAAGGATCTAGGAGAAGGGCTCTTATTATGCCACGAGAACCAGGAGCCCAACATCGGAAGCGTCTCTAGATCGGCACGCTGAGAACTCCCCGAACTCCAACATAGGGAGCTCATCATCATGATGAGTGACCTCTCCACCTAAGATCTCGCTACAATCCAAAACAAAGATTAAAGTCGCCCATAATCACCCAAGGCTCGCTAACATGCGTAATGAAAAATCACTGTCAAATCTTGCCAAAGAAGTCTCCTCTGGATAGCATCATTAGAACCATAAGCAAAAGTAACTAGGAAACCGGACGAGTCAATAAGCGAAATAATCCGACAAAGTGAATAAGCCGAGGATCAATAGCAATAATATCAACAGAGACCACGCTAATCCCACCCAAACTGGGCTACCCGCCCGTTTCCATAATCAAAAACCACCGCCACGAAGCATTAACCGGAGAAGCAATATGCCTCGAGTTACCAACCGAGACTTTCGTCTCCGGAAGGCAACACAACAAAGACTAAAAGAAGAAATGACCTCCTGACCGAGTTCCGATGGTCCTGACGGTTCAAAGCACGGACATTCCACATCGCGAGCGGAATCATCTAACACCCTCGAGAAGGGCCGCATCGATATAGGGCCCATAGAAGAGGAACTAGAACAAAGCGACGTGCCGACAAACTCGGGATTCTCAACCTCATCATCATCGGGAGACCGGAAAGAGCCGCAAACCCGTTGTGAGACGGCTCAAACATACCAGCAGAAACCCTCCTAGGCGACACGATAGGAGAGCCGGTAGTAACCAAGGAGAAAGTAGAGACACTACTCAACGGGCTCAAACCAGCCCCACGACCTCCGTGAGCCCCCACTAACACCACATCCGGCCCCCGAGCGGACATCGTGGCCAACCTCACCGAGCGACTCCCCCAACCGAACCGCACCCAACGAGGACCCTGCACCATGAGCGCCCGAGGGAGCAGGCTTAGCCACATAAATACGAGCCTCGCTTAACACCTTCAACCGGAGGCTTAGAAGTGCTCGGGCAAACCTGATCACGATGCCCGAAAACTCTACAAACACCACACCGATGTGGTAACCATTCATAGTCGACATGGATCCTCCTAACAGAAGGACAATCACCATCAGATGGAATAACCATAAGGAACGAGCGAATCGGGCTAGTATCAGCGTCTAACATGACGCAAACTCTAGCATAATCCACTTTCAGACCGTTTCTGGTGAAAACGTCAGCAAAAAGTGGCTCCCCTATAGCACTAGCAGTAATACTAAGCCCCTCGTCAGTCCAATACTCGAGAGGGACATCACGAAGTTTCACCCAAACAGGGACATGTTTAGGCTGAACCTTCATAAGGGACATACCAAGCTTCCACCGGGTAAGGAAAATGGCCTGGCCCTGAATAAGCCAAGGCCCTCCCTCTAACGCCTCGGACAAAAATTGGTCACTATCAAACTTAAAGAAATAAAATCCCCCCTCAGAGGAGAACACCTCCTTAAGCCCCTTCCACGCCGACAGGAAGTAATTCTTGATCAAGTTGAGGGAAGGGGCTTTCCCCAAAAAATAACCAACTAAAGTGTTAAGCCACCTCTTAGCACCTTCTTTTCCAACACTAACATCCGGTTTCACAATAAGTTCGCCATTTTGAGTTTCAGGCTTTACATAACGAAGGCCTCTTCTTTTAATATTTCCTAACACAACAGAGGTAGAGACACTTCCTTCTAATAAGAACCGAATCGAATGGCCCAAAGAAACTGGTGTAGAAATAGAACCAAAGTTCATAGATACCGTAGCATTTCCATAATCAACAGCATAAGCATCAAATTTACTAGGCAATATCTTAAGTTCCCCAATACTAGAGAATCACCCAGATTAGAAACAACATTATCACTACTAGTCAAATCATTAACCTTGTCAACCATAGAAGCAGAGTACAATCCCTTATCATGTAAATCCAAAGATGTGGAATCATTAATTACAGAACATGAAGATTTTCCATTTTCTACAGCAATCAGATTATCCAAAGGGGATTTATTAACAACAAAGGGACAAACTCATCCACGCCACAGAACCGGATCAGATGAAACACATAACGGGCCAGAAGATAAAAACGAGTCAATGACCCTGTCAAATTGAGGGGCGCGCCTGGGCCGCCTGGGAGCAGCGATCTGAAGGAGCTGGGCAGTCGCCGGACCTGCTCCACCGCAAGAAGACGAGGCTGCCGGAGGGCAGATCGGAGGCGAGGTAGCGCGACACCCGCCAAAGATTTCATCAATTCGGACCTTAAGAAGATCCCATTCAGACCTGCTCAAAACTTTGGAGCTTAAATCACCAAGCCCTTTAACATCAAAACCAGCCAAGGACGGAGACGGGAAAGAAGCCGCCATAGATGTCATTAACGAGCAATCCGACACCGACACACCACGGGATGAGGACGAAGACATGCGGGAGTCTGCAGCAAAACGCGAAAATAAATCGCGCTCCGACGACGAAGCGACACCGAACAGCTAGTCGCAAAGGAAGATCGCGAAACTCACAAACGCACAGGACGAGAAAGAAATCCAAAATTAAAATGGTGAGAAGTTAATTGACGGAGAGAGCAGATTAGAATCCTAAATTATAAGGGTGAAGAACAAGATTGGATACGGGAGTGAAAAGGGGATCGCGCTCAACTCTGAAGAATCGCACCTTCAGAGTGTGTAATTCGCCCACACATAGTTTTTGGAACTCCGTGTAAACGAACTACTTCCCGGAAGTACAAGTCCGCCACATTGCTTGCATCATCGGTTTTGTGGCATGCTATAAAGTGAGCCATTTTCGAAAAACGGTCGACGACCACCATGATCGAGTCTTTGCCTCGTTGAGTACGAGGTAAAGCCACAATAAAATCCATCGAGACATCCTCCCATGGTCGTAACGGTATTGGCAACGGCATGTATGTACTTGGCTTGAACGAACTTTTCATCATGTGACAAGTGACGCATTTACTCACGATTGTGCTTACGTCACCATACATCTTTGGCCAAAAGAAATGCTCTTTTAGCACCTCTACGGTCTTAGCCGAGCCGAAATGACCGGCTAGTCCTCCTCCGTGTGCCTCCCGAACTAGCAATTCCCGAATTGTATGTCTCGGCACACATAATTTATTTCCCTTGAAAAGAAAGCCATCCTGTAAAACAAATTCTTCGTACGGGCCCGTTTTACAACGGGTAAAAATTTCTCTGAAGTCCAAATCGTCACTGTAATCATCTTTCAAAGTCTCGAACCCCAACAAACGAACATCTAGAATCGACAGTAAGGCATACCGTCTTGATAGTGCATCCGCCACTATATTACTCTTCCCGTCTTTGTACTTGGATGAAAAGTGAAAAGATTGTAAAAATTCCACCCATTTTGCATGTCTCGGACTTAGCTTGCTTTGCCCGTTGATGTATTTCAACGATTCGTGATCCGAATGTAACACGAAATGTTTCGAACGTAAATAGTGACTCCAATGATCGAGTGCTCTTACGATAGCATAGAACTCCTTGTCGTAAGTACAATAATTAATTCGGGCGCCACTTAATTTCTCTGAAAAATAGGCGATGGGACGGCCTCTTTGAATAAGTACTGCCCCGATTCCAACTCCGCTAGCGTCGCATTCCACCTCAAATGGTTGTGAAAAATCGGGTAACGTCAAAATCGGCGCTTCACATAACTTTCCCTTTAATTTTTCAAAAGCCTTTTGGGCCGCCTGCTCCATGCAAAGGTTCCTTTTTAAGACACTCCGTGATCGGACCGAGATGGTGCTAAAATCCGGATGAATCGTCAGAAAAGAAGCTAGGCCATGAAATGATCGTACCTCCGTGATTGTTTTTGGTATCGGCCAAGACTTGATGGCCGCGATCTTCTCTTGGTCCACCGACACTCCTTCTTTAGAAACGACATAGCCGAGAAAGACAAGACTCTCGACTAGGAAAGTACACTTCTCCCGCTTTCCATAAAGTTTCTGTTCCCTTAGAGTTTCAAACACGTGCCTCAAATGTTCGAGATGCTCCTCTAAGGATCGACTGCAGATCAAAATGTTGTCTAAGTACACGACAACAAACTTTCCCAAGAAAGGTTTGAGAACCTCGTTCATCAACCTCATAAAAGTGCTCGGGGCATTAGTGAGGCCGAATGGCATCACCACCCATTCGTAAAGTCCATTCTTTGTTTTAAATGCCGTCTTCCATTCGTCTCCCTCTCGCATGCGGATTTGATGGTATCCGCTCCGCAAATCAACTTTTGAAAATATAACCGAGCCATGTAACTCGTCTAACATGTCGTCTAGTCTCGGGATGGGGAACCGATACTTGACGGTGATGTTATTCACGGCTCATCACAATACACATTCGCCATGATCCGTCCTTTGTTGGTACAAGTAGGACTGGAACCGCACACGGACTTAAACTTTCTCGGACATATCCGTGACTCATGAGCTCATCAATTTGACGTTGTAGTTCTTTGGTTTCTTCGGGATTACAAAGATACGCCGCTTTGTTCGGTAATGGAGCTCCTGGTACAAGATCAATTTGGTGTTCAATTCCGCGGATAGGTGGTAATCCTACCGGCAAGTCTTCGGGAAATACATCCGCGAACTCGTGTAATAGTGTATCTATCTCTTCTTCGTGGTGTGATTTGGTGGCAAGATTTCGGACCTCTTTGATCATCATCAAATAAACACGTTCGCCATCGTCAATGGCGTGTTCGACTTCTTTTTCGTTTGCAAGCATCGTAAGTTTCGGCCCTTCGATTTTTTTTGAACTCATTGTTCGGATAGCTTGAGGTGACATAGGTTTAAGAACAATTTTTTTACCTTTGTCACGTAACTCATACTCGTTACTCCTCCCTCGATGTAGTACGTCCCGATCAAATAACCAAGGTCTTCCCAATAATACGTGACATGCGTCCATCGGTAGTACATCGCATGTAATATCATCACCATACGAACCCATGGTGAGTCCGACCTTCACTTGTCTTGATACTTTCACCTTATTTCCATCATCGAGCCAATGGAGTGCATACGGCTTTGGATGGGCCGTGGTGATTAATCCGAGCTTTGAGACCATCTCGCTCGATGCCACGTTTGTACAACTTCCACCATCAATGATCAAGCTACACCATTTCTCTCCGACACGACACTTCGTGTGAAAGATTTGGTCTCGTTGTTCTACGTCACTCGGGGCTGCCTTCGTTTGTAACATGCGAAGGACGAGGTTCGTGTCATAGTTCGGGGCATCGTATGCCTCGCATTCTTCTTCTTCTTTGTCGGCTTCCAAGTTAAAGACGTCTCCAATTCTTTCTTCTTCGGCTAGTAATTCTTCTCGGATGGCTATGGCTTCTCGTAGCGTCACAATTCTCCGATTTGGACAAGCACTTTGATAGTGTCCAAATCCTTGACATTTGAAACACCGGACTTTAGATAGGCTTGTTTCTTTTGGGGTGATAGGAGTTTTTGGAATGATAGTAACGGGTGGACTTGTGGTGATAGTTTTTTGAAACGAGCTAGAACTCGCGCCAAAGTTGGTATTTCCGTATTTAGATGGGAATTCGGGTTTAGAAAGTTTTGTCTTGTTTTGATTTTCCAACTTTATGCAAAGTCCGCATAAAGTATCAAAGTCGGAATAGGGGTAGAGTTCCACGGAATTAGCAATATTTTTATTCAAACCTCGTAGGAAACGGGACATCCGTAATTCTTCGCTTTCTTCAAGTTCTCCCATCAAGGATAAGTTTTCAAACTCCTCGATGTACTCCTCGACACTTAGCTTTCCTTGCGTGAGGTCAGAAATTTTTCGATACAAGCTTAACTTGTGTGTAGCCGGGACATATCTTTTTCGTAGTTTCTTTTTTAGAGAATCCCACGAACGTATCTTCTCTTTCCTAAGACGAACTCTTTGTGTCTTCATTCGCTCAAACCAAAGGGAAGCTCCCTTTCCAAGTTTGAGAATCGCATACTTGCAACGTACCTCGTCATTGAGATCCTTGAACTCAAACATTCGTTCAATTTTTCTTTCCCACTCCAAATAAACCTCGGGATCGGTGCCGCCTACGAACTCCGGAAGTTCGCTTGTCTTGTATTCATCAGCATGTCGTGGTGCATGCATGGTGTCGTACCCTCGTCGTGCCTGGATTCTGGGCTCCGGTAAGCCGCGAAGAACGTCACGTAGTTGTGCTACTTCTTCATCGGTGAATGCCATCTTCTTGAGTAACGTCGAGAACCGCGAGACAAATGTCTCCGATACCACTTATGATACGAATTACGTATGTAAGTGTACGTAAAACATATAAAATACAACGGAAGATTATCACGGTCTTATGATACGAATTCTCTCTCGGTACAGCAGAAGACTCTTTCACATACGGTAGCGAACAGTACTCAGCCGAAATGAAGCAAGCCGCTACAGCAGTTCCGAACAGCAGCAACTCGTCGATATAGCACTTCCGAACAGCAAGACTCGCTCGATACAGCAATTTCGAACAGCAGGACTCGCTCGATACAGCAACTCGTCAATACATCAAAATAAAAGGTGGTGGCCGAAATTTATACGGTTTTCGGCCGGGATGTAGGATAGTGTATGGGTTTGAATGTGTTTTACCGAATTAGACCTATAACTCGATAAAAATAATCTCTCCTCAAGACCTATTGAGAATCGATCAAGTTATAATTCGAGACGCGTCGAAATAATAACTAAAGTTTTGTTGAACTCGTTCAACGTATATTTCAAAGAAATACAAGGTTTTTTAATATTCAAGATGATTACAAATACAACAAGTACTACTATATATAGTAGTTTCCAACTATAAGAAAATACAACAAAACAAGAAAATGAAGCTTCCTATCTTGCTACCATTCGGCCGAAATATCCAAGGAGTAGATACCAAGCATCTTGGTTTTATTAGGTGATTATGACATGAAGAAATCTTTGATGAATCTTGGACTTATTATGGTGATGGTGACATGAAGAAGATATTTGATGAAAGTCTTCATCAAATCTTATGCTTGGGCCGATTTTGTAGTGAGGTGGGGAAGGAGAAATATCTTCATGCATCTTGACAAATCATGAGTCCCTTTCAAGCATGATATGGCCGAATTTTCATGCTTTCGGACCGATTCCTTCGTCGAGTTTTACGTTACTCCGGTTCCGATTAACAACGTAACTCCAATCCGCGTGTTCTTTTCTCCCAAGTATAATGATGCATGACCATGCGAATTTGTATCGTCGTGGATGTCGATTTTTATTGGAGCTTCTTCGATTGGAATATTAGGTATCGTATCACGTGGGGAACCTTGTATTTTCTTTTCCTTATTTTAAGACCATCTTGTAATAGTTTAGATTATCTTATCAGGCTACTTTTGCCTATAAATAGCGGCGATGGAGTTGTAATGAAGAGATGATTTGGAATGATAAAACAACATACCTTGTGTATTGTTTAAGTGTTGGACGAGTTTCCTTCAAAACTTTGATTATTATTCGATGCGTTTTTGAATCTTAATCTGATTGATTCTCAATAGGTCTTGAGAAGAAATCACTTTATCGAATTATAGGTCTAGTTTGATAAAACAACTGTTTCCTGTCCTGTTTCGATATTCTTCTTGTTTTCGATACAGGGTTATACTTGTTCGGGATTCTGCATCAAGTGCTGTTCGATCGTTAGAACTTGTTTCCTGTTTTCAATTAACATCCGACCGAAACTTGCTGTTTCGAGTGCCGCTATTTGGAGGTTGCCTGTTCGAGTCATTTCCATTCGGCCAGTTCCTGTCTTGTTGTCAGTCAGCCGTCATCATTTCTGTTGCGTGCACGTATCAGCCACATGTTATTCTTGAGAGAACTATTATTATAAGTTCCTGATAGTTTCTTGCTGTTCACTTCCGCTCGTCAAAACAGCTTGCCACTGTATCGATAGAGAATCCGTATCACAATGATCTAGAGCCCTCACAATAGCGTAAAACTCCTTGTCGTATGTACAATAATTGAGACGAGCACCGTTTAACATTTTTGAAAAATAAGCAATCGGCCGCTTTCCTTGAATGAGAACCGCTCCAATGCCAACTCCGCTAGCATCACATTCTACCTCGAACGGTTGCGAAAAATGGGGTAATGCTAAGATTAGTGCTTCGCATAACTTTGCCTTCAAATTTGTGAATGACTCCTGAGCAGCCCGGCTCCAATTAAACGTACCTTTCTTCAAACATTAGGTTATTGGGCTTGCAATGGTGCTGAAATCTTGAATGAATCTTCGGTAAAATGAAGCCAGTCCGTGGAACGATCTAACTTCCGTCACTGTAGTGGGAACTGGCCAGGACTTAATTGCTTCGATCTTTGCTTGATCGACCGACACTCCATCCTTTGAAACAACATAGCCAAGAAAGACTATACTTTCGACCAAATATGAGCACTTCTCCCTTTTTCCATATAGCCTTTGGTCCCTAAGGGTTTCGAAGGCTTGTCTCAAGTGTCCGAAATATTCTTGCAATGATCGGCTATAAATCAAAATATCGTCTAGATATACAACCACAAATTTTCCCAAGAATGGCTTAAGCACCTCATTCATCAAACGCATGAAGGTACTCGGCGCATTCGTAAGGCCGAACGGCATAACGGTCCACTCATACAGCCCATGTTTAGTTTTGAAGGCCGTCTTCCACTCGTCTCCTTCTCGCATCCGGCATCCAGATTTGGTGATAACCACTTCGTAGGTCAACTTTTGAAAAGATCACGGATCCATGTAATTCGTCCAACATGTATGTCATCAAGCCTTGGAATCGGAAATCAATACTTGATGGTTATATTATTCACGGCTCGACTGTCAATACACATTCGCCAAGATCCGTCTTTCTTAGGAACCAGTAATACCGGAACCGCACAAGGACTTAGGATTTCTCGAACATACCGACGGTTCATTAGTTCTTCGATTTGGTTTGCGATTACATCTATAGGCAGCTTTGTTAGGGAGCAACACACTCGATATGAGGTCGATCAGATGTTCAATCCCACGAATAGGTGGCAAACCCGACGGTAATTCTTCAGGAAAGACATCCGCAAATTCGTGCAATAAGGCATCCATCCTTTCGTCGTTCCGCACAACCATGTTACCATTCTGCGTCTCCTTCAGAATCAACAAAGTACACGCACTCGCCATCATTAATAGCATGTTCCACATCCCGTTCGCTAGCAAACATGGCCAGTTTTGTTTTTTCACTCCGACTAGAACTCATAGAGTGAATAGCTTGAGGTGACATTGGTTTAAGCACAATCTTTTGCCCTTATCTCGTAACTCGTACTCATTGCTTCTTCCTCGGTGTAAAACGTCCCTATCAAACATCCATGGCCTTCCCAAAAGTACATGGCATGCATCCATTGGGAGTACATCACATAATACGTTGTCTTCATACGAACCCATGCTTAGTCCAATCCTCACTTGTTTAGTCACCCTTATTTTGCTCCCATCATCGAGCCAATGCAAAGTGTAAGGTTTCGGGTGATACGATATCTAATATTCCAGTCGAAGAAACTCCGATAAAAATCGACATCCATGATGATGCAAATTCGCATGGCCATGCATCGTTATACTTAGGAGAAAATGTTAAACGGATTGGAGTTACGTTGTTAATCGGAATCGGAGTAACGTAGAATTCGACGACGGATCGACCCGAAAGCATGAAGATCGGCCAAAACATGCTTGAAAGGGACACTTTGTCTTCATATCTTTCACAAAATAAATGAAGATCACCTCCTTCCCCACCATGACACAAACGGCCGAAGCTTATAGATGGAGTGAAGACTTTCTTCTTCATGTCACCATCAAGATATCTTCATCAAATCAACACCAAATCCTCCTAAAGTTCGGCCGATTGGAAGCAAGTGCAAGGGAGGATATTTTGTTCTACTTCATGTCACCATCAAGACCAAAGTTTACCTCATGTCTCTTTCACCTAATAACACCAAGATTGCTTGGTATCTACTTGAAGATTTCGGCCGAAATAGGAAGTTGCTAGGAAGTTCGTTTTCTCGTTTTGTTGTATTTTCTTACGGTTGGAAACTACTATATATAGTAGTGTTCGTTGTACTTGTAAATCATCGAGAATCATAATAAACATTGTATTTCCTTTGAAATATACGTTGAACGAGTTCGACAAACTTTAGTTATTGTTTCGACGAGTCTCGAGATTTTAACTTGATCAATTCTCAAAAGGTCTTGGGAAGAGATTACCCTTTTATCGAGTTATAGGTCTAGTTCGATAAAAACACCCCAAACTCCGTACATCATACTATATCACGGCCGAATCCCATTAAATTCGTCCATCACCTTTGTAATTTTTGATCCATATTGTAAACTTGTTAATCTTCCGTTGTGTTTATACGCATTACTTACGTAATTCGTATCATAAGTGGTATCAGAGCCATTTGTCTCACAGTCTCGACGTTACTCAAGAAGATGGCATTCACCGATGAAGAAGTAGCACAACTACGTGACGTTCTTCGCGGCTTACCGGAGCCCAGAATCCATGCACGACGAGGACATGACACCATGCATGCACCACGACATGCGGATGAATACAAGACCAGCGAACTTCCGGAGTTCGTAGGCGGCACCGATCCTGAGGTTTATTTGGAGTGGGAAAGAAAAATTGAACGAATGTTTGAGTTCAAGGAGCTCAATGACGAGGTACGTTGCAAGTACGCGATTCTCAAACTTGGAAAGGGAGCTTCCCTTTGGTTTGAGCGAATGAAGACACAAAGAAGTCGTGCTGGAAAAGAGAAGATACGTTCGTGGGATTCCCTAAAAAGGAAACTACGAAAAAGATATGTTCCGGCTACACACAAGCTAAGTCTGTACCGAAAAATTTCTGACCTCACGCAAGGAAAGCTAAGTGTCGATGAGTACATCGAGGAGTTTGAAAACTTATCCTTGATGGGAGAACTTGAAGAAAGCGAAGAATTGCGCATGTCCCGTTTCCTACGAGGTTTGAACAAAAATATTGCTAATTCCGTGGAACTCTACCCCTATTCCGACTTCGATACTTTATGCGGGCTTTGCATAAAGTTGGAAAATCAAAACAAAACAAAACTCTCTAAAACCGAATTCCCACCTAAATACGGAAATACCAACTTTGGCGCGAGTTCTAGCTCGTTTCCAAAACCTGTCACCACAAGCCAGCCCGTTACTACCCTTCCAAAAACTCCTATCACACCAAAAGAAACAAGCCTATCTAAAGTCCGGTGTTTCAAATGTCAAGGATTTGGACACTATCAAAGTGCTTGTCCAAATCGGAGGATTGTAACGTTGCGAGAAGCCATAGCCGCCCGAGAGGAATTATTAGCCGAAGAAGAAAGAGTTGGAGACGTTTTTAACTTAGAAGCTGACGAAGAAGAAGAAGAATGCGAGGCATACGATGCCCCGAACTATGACACGAACCTTGTCCTTCGCATGTTACAAACGAAGGCCGCCCCAAGTGACGAAGAACAACGGGACCAAATCTTCCACACGAAGTGTCGTGTCGGAGATAAATGGTGTAGCTTGATCATTGACGGAGGAAGTTGTACAAACGTGGCATCAAGCGAGATGGTTTCAAAACTCGGTTTGATCACCACGGCCCATCCTAAACCGTATGCACTCCATTGGCTCGATGATGGAAACAAGGTGAAAGTATCAAGGTAAGTGACGGTCGGACTCACCATGGGTTCGTATGGCGATGATATTACATGCGATGTACTACCGATGGACGCATGTCACGTGCTATTAGGAAGACCTTGGTTATTTGATCGGGACGTACTACATCGAGGGAGGAGTAACGAGTATGAGTTACGTGACAAAGGTAAAAAAATTGTTCTTAAACCTATGTCACCTCAAGCTATCCGGACGATGAGTTCGAAAAAAG
Organism: Orobanche coerulescens; assembly: GCA_033398695.1. Classification (NCBI taxonomy): domain Eukaryota; kingdom Viridiplantae; phylum Streptophyta; class Magnoliopsida; order Lamiales; family Orobanchaceae; genus Orobanche; species Orobanche coerulescens. The sequence continues at coordinate 472,655 of JAWKAU010000076.1, forward strand.
TCGAAGGACCGAAACTTACGATGTTTGCAAACGAGAAAGAAGTCGAACACGCCATTGACGATGGCGAACGTGTTTATTTGATGATGATCAAGGAGGTCCGAAATCTTGCCACCAAATCGCAAAATGAGGAGGAGATAGATGCACTATTACACGAGTTTTCGGACGTATTTCCCGAAGACTTGCCGGTAGGATTACCACCTATCCGCGGGATTGAACACCAGATTGATCTTAAACCGGGAGCTCCATTACCGAACAAAGCGGCGTATCGTTGTAATCCCGAAGAAACCAAAGAACTACAACGTCAAATTGATGAACTCATGAATCACGGATATGTACGAGAAAGTTTAAGTCCGTGTGCGGTTCCAGTTCTACTCGTTCCAAAAAAAGACGGAACATGGCGAATGTGTATTGACAGTAGAGCCGTGAATAACATCACCGTCAAGTATCGGTTTCCCATCCCGAGACTAGACGACATGCTGGACGAGTTACATGGCTCGGTTATATTTTCCAAAGTTGATTTACGGAGCGGATACCATCAAATCCGCATGCGAGAGGGAGACGAATGGAAAACGGCGTTTAAAACGAAGAATGGACTTTACGAATGGGTTGTAATGCCATTCGGCCTCACCAACGACCCGAGCACCTTTATGAGGTTGATGAACGAGGTTCTTAAACCTTTCTTGGGAAAGTTTGTTGTCGTGTACTTAGACGACATTTTGATCTACAGTCGGTCCGTAGAAGAACATCTCGAACATTTGCGGTACGTGTTTGAGACGCTAAGGGAACAAAAACTTTATGGAAAACGGGAGAAGTGTACTTTCCTAGTCGAGAGTCTTGTCTTTCTCGGCTATGTTGTTTCGAAAGACGGAGTTTCGGTCGACCAAGAGAAGATCGCGGCAATCAAGTCGTGGCCGACCCCAAAGACAATCACGGAGGTACGGTCATTTCATGGCCTCGCTTCTTTTTACCGACGATTCATACGGGACTTCAGCACTATCTCCAGTCCGATCACGGAGTGTCTGAAAAAGGGAACCTTTGCTTGGAACGAGACGGCCCAAAAAGCTTTTGAAAATTTAAAGGGAAAATTATGTGAAGCACCGATTTTGACGTTACCCGATTTTTCACAACCGTTTGAAGTAGAATGCGACGCTAGCGGAGTTGGAATCGGGGCAGTGCTTATTCAAAAAGGCCGTCCCATCGCCTATTTTTCGGAGAAGTTAAGTGGCGCCCGAGTGAATTATTGTACTTACGACAAGGAGTTCTATGCTATCGTAAGAGCACTCGACCATTGGAGTCATTATCTACGTTCGAAACATTTCGTGCTGCATTCGGATCATGAGTCGTTGAAATACATCAACGGACAAAGTAAGCTAAGCCCGAGGCATGCAAAATGGGTGGAATTTTTACAATCTTTTCACTTTTCATCCAAGTACAAAGACGGGAAGAGTAATGTAGTGGCGGATGCACTATCGAGACGGTATGCTTTACTGTCGATGCTAGATGTTCGTTTGTTGGGGTTCGAGACTTTGAAAGATCATTACAACGACGATTTGGACTTGGGAATTTTTTAACCGTTGTAAAACGGCCCCGTTCGGGGAATTTGTTTTACAGGATGGCTTTCTTTTCAAGGGAAATAAATTATGTGTGCCGAGACATACAATTCGGGAATTGCTGGTTCGGGAGGCGCACGGAGGAGGATTAGCCGGTCATTTCGGCTCGACCAAGACTGTAGAGGTGCTAAAAGAACATTTCTTTTGGCCGAAAATGTATGGTGACGTAAGCACAATCGTGAGCAAATGTGTAACTTGTCACATGATGAAAAGTTCGTTCAAGTCGAGTACATACATGCCGTTGCCAATACCGTTACGACCGTGGGAGGATGTCTCGATGGATTTTATTGTGGCTTTACCTCGTACTCAACGAGGCAAAGACTCGATCATGGTGGTTGTCGACCGTTTTTCGAAAATGGCTCACTTTATCGCGTGCCACAAAACCGATGATGCAAGCAATGTGGCGGACTTGTACTTCCGGGAAGTAGTTCGTTTACACGGAGTTCCATAAACTATCGTGTCGGATCGAGATTCCAAATTTCTGAGTTACTTCGAATACTTTATGGAGGAAAGTTGGTACTAAACTCCTATTCAAGATTCACATCACCCGCAAACCGACGGATGCACCGAGGTGACTAATCGAACCTTGGGAGCATTATTGCGAGGGTTGGTAAATAAAACACGAAGGATTGGGACGTTAAACTTGCTCATGCGGAATTCGCATACAACCGATCACCCGGTTATGCCACGGCCCATTCACCTTTTGAAGTGGTATACGGATTAAATCCGCACTTGCCATTGGACTTGATTCCCTTACCGAGCAACGAGTTGGTTCACAAAGACGCGAAGCAAAACTCAAATCAATGGTGAAGTTACATGAAAAGATACGGAACGGATTAAAGAAGTAAATGAAATATACAAACGGAAGTCGAACAAAAATAAAAAGGCGAGATTATTTGATGTTGGCGACTTGGTTTGGATACATTTGAGAAAAGAAAGATTCCCAAGCAAACGGAAGAACAAATTGATGCCGAGAGCCGAGGGTCCGTACAAAATTGTGGAAAAGGTGAACGACAACGCATACAAAGTCGAACTTCCGGGCGAATACGGAGTACACGCGACATTCAACGTAGGTGATCTCTCACCTTATCTTGACGACGATGGCATTGCGGAATTGAGGTCAATTCCTTTCAAAGACGGAGGGAATGATACGATATCTAATATTCCAGTCGAAGAAACTCCGATAAAAATCGACATCCATGATGATGCAAATTCGCATGGCCATGCATCGTTATACTTAGGAGAAAATGTTAAACGGATTGGAGTTACGTTGTTAATCGGAATCGGAGTAACGTAGAATTCGACGACGGATCGACCCGAAAGCATGAAGATCGGCCAAAACATGCTTGAAAGGGACACTTTGTCTTCATATCTTTCACAAAATAAATGAAGATCACCTCCTTCCCCACCATGACACAAACGGCCGAAGCTTATAGATGGAGTGAAGACTTTCTTCTTCATGTCACCATCAAGATATCTTCATCAAATCAACACCAAATCCTCCTAAAGTTCGGCCGATTGGAAGCAAGTGCAAGGGAGGATATTTTGTTCTACTTCATGTCACCATCAAGACCAAAGTTTACCTCATGTCTCTTTCACCTAATAACACCAAGATTGCTTGGTATCTACTTGAAGATTTTGGCCGAAATAGGAAGTTGCTAGGAAGTTCGTTTTCTCGTTTTGTTGTATTTTCTTACGGTTGGAAACTACTATATATAGTAGTGTTCGTTGTACTAGTAAATCATCGAGAATCATAATAAACATTGTATTTCCTTTGAAATATACGTTGAACGAGTTCGACAAACTTTAGTTATTGTTTCGACGAGTCTCGAGATTTTAACTTGATCAATTCTCAAAAGGTCTTGGGAAGAGATTACCCTTTTATCGAGTTATAGGTCTAGTTCGATAAAAACACCCCAAACTCCGTACATCATACTATATCACGGCCGAATCCCATTAAATTCGTCCATCACCTTTGTAATTTTTGATCCATATTGTAAACTTGTTAATCTTCCGTTGTGTTTATACGCATTACTTACGTAATTCGTATCATCGGGTGAGCAGTAGTGGTCAGCCCGAGTTTAGTCACCATCTCGCTGGAAGCTATGTTGGTGCAACTCCCTCCATCAACGATCAAACTACACCATTTATTTTCGATTTGACACTTTGTGTGAAATATTTGATCCCGCTGTTCCGACTCATTCGAAACAGCTTTGGCTTGTAGAGTACGCAGAACTAAAGCCGTGTCATAGTTTGGAGCATCGTAAGTCTCACATTCTTCTCCTTCTTCGTCCTTCATGCTGAAATCAAATACATCACCCAGTCTCTCCTTTTCGTCCTCGACCAACAACTCGTCTCGGATCGTGACAGCTTCTCTTAGTGTTACCACTCGTTTGTTTGGACAAGCATTTTGATAATGTCCGAACCCTTTGCATTTGAAACATCTTACTTTAGCCAAACGCATCTCCTTCGGTACGTAGGGGGCTTTAGGAATCGCAACAGGGACCGGAATTGGTACAGTTGCCTTAGTAGTTGAACTAGAACCGGCACTTGGGTTTCCAAATTTGGCTGGAAACTCGAGTTTATACAACTTGATCTTGTTTTGAGCTTCCAACTTCACACATAGCCTGATACGATATCGAATATTCCCGTCGAAGAAGCTCCAATACAAATCGACATCCACGACGATACAAATGCGCATGGTCATGCACCATTATATTTGGGAGAAAAGAACACACGGATTGGAGTTACGTTACTAATCGGAACCGGAGTTACATAAATATGGCGACGGAATTAACATCAGAATCGGCCCGGAACATGGAGGATCGGCCGATTGGTCCACACCCTTGAAGATTTGTCAAGCATCCTTTTTCTTTGTCAAAGTCACCAAAGCTTTAGCTTATTCAATAGTACCCTTCCCCACCCTTGAATAATCGGCCCAAACATGATAAAAAGAAATCATCAAAAGTCTTCATAATCTTGCCAAATCAAAGAAGATCTCCTCTTTTGCCCCACCTTGAAGAATTCGGCCGAGCATGCTAGGGATGGAGACTTCCATTTTTGTTTTTTTCTTGTTGTTTTTGTATCCTTACCTACTATATATATGGTGGTTCATTTGATGTTTGGAAGTATCTTGAATGAAAAATAAACTTTGTATTTCCTTTGAAATATACGTTGAACGAGTTCGACAAACTTTAGTTATTGTTTCGACGCGTCTCGAGATTTTAACTTGATCAATTCTCAAAAGGTCTTGGGAGGAGATTACCCTTTTTATCGAGTTATAGGTCTAGTTCGATAAAAACACACCAAACTCCGCACATCATACTATATCACGGCCGAATCCCACAAAAATTCGTCCATCACCTTCGTAATTTCGATCCATATTGTAAACGTGTTAATCTTCCGTTGTGTTTTATACGTATTACTTACGTAATTCGTATCATAAGTGGTATCAGAGACATTTGTCTCACGCTTCGACATCATCAAGAAGATGGCATTCACCGATGAAGAAGTAGCACAACTACGTGACGTTCTTCGTGGCTTGCCGGAGCCCAGAATCCATGCACGACGAGGACATGACACCATGCATGCACCACGACATGCGGATGAATACAAGACCAGCGAACTTCCGGAGTTCGTAGGCGGCACCGATCCTGAGGTTTATTTGGAGTGGGAAAGAAAAATTGAACGAATGTTTGAGTTCAAGGAGCTCAATGACGAGGTACGTTGCAAGTACGCGATTCTCAAACTTGGAAAGGGAGCTTCCCTTTGGTTTGAGCGAATGAAGACACAAAGAAGTCGTGCCGGAAAAGAGAAGATACGTTCGTGGGATTCCCTAAAAAGGAAACTACGAAAAAGATATGTCCCGGCTACACACAAGCTAAGTCTGTACCGAAAAATTTCTGACCTCACGCAAGGAAAGCTAAGTGTCGAGGAGTACATCGAGGAATTTGAAAACTTATCCTTGATGGGAGAACTTGAAGAAAGCGAAGAATTGCGCATGTCCCGTTTCCTACGAGGTTTGAACTAAAATATTGCTAATTCCGTGGAACTCTACCCCTATTCCGACTTCGATACTTTATGCGGGCTTTGCATAAAGTTGGAAAATCAAAACAAAACAAAACTCTCTAAACCCGAATTCCCACCTAAATACGGAAATACCAACTTTGGCGCGAGTTCTAGCTCGTTTCCAAAACCTGTCACCCCAAGCCACCTGCACTACCCTTCCAAAAACTCCTATCACACCAAAAGAAACAAGCCTATCTAAAGTCCGGTGTTTCAAATGTCAAGGATTTGGACACTATCAAAGTGCTTGTCCAAATCGGAGGATTGTAACGTTGCGAGAAGCCATAGCCGCCCGAGAGGAATTATTAGCCGAAGAAGAAAGAGTTGGAGACGTTTTTAACTTAGAAGCTGACGAAGAAGAAGAAGAATGCGAGGCATACGATGCCCCGAACTATGACACGAACCTCGTCCTTCGCATGTTACAAACAAAGGCAGCCCCGAGTGACGAAGAACAACGAGACCAAATCTTCCACACGAAGTGTCGTGTCGGAGAAAAATGGTGTAGCTTGATCATAGACGGTGGAAGTTGTACAAACGTGGCATCGAGCGAGATGGTCTCAAAACTCGGCTTGATCACCACGGCCCATCCTAAACCATATGCACTCCATTGGCTCGATGACGGAAACAAGGTGAAAGTATCAAGGCAAGTGAAGGTCGGACTCACCATGGGTTCGTATGACGATGATATTACATGCGATGTACTGCCGATGGACGCATGTCACGTGTTATTAGGAAGACCTTGGTTGTTTGATCGGGACGTACTACATCGAGGGAGGAGTAATGAGTATGAGTTACGTGACAAAGGTAAAAAAATTGTTCTTAAACCTATGTCACCTCAAGCTATCCGGACGATGAGTTCGAAAAAAGTCGAAGGACCGAAGCTTACGATGTTTGCAAACGAGAAAGAAGTCGAGCACGCCATTGACGATGGCGAGCGTGTTTATTTGATGATGATCAAAGAGGTCCAAAATCTTGCCACAAAATCGCAACATGAGGAAGAGATAGACGTACTATTACACGAGTTTTCGGACGTATTTCCCGAAGACTTGCCGGTAGGATTACCACCTATCCGCGGAATTGAACACCAGATTGATCTTATACCGGGAGCTCCATTACCGAACAAAGCGGCGTATCGTTGTAATCCCGAAGAAACCAAAGAACTACAACGTCAAATTGATGAACTCATGAATCACGGATATGTCCGAGAAAGTTTAAGTCCGTGTGCGGTTCCAGTTCTACTCGTACCAAAAAAATACGGAACATGGCGAATGTGTATTGACAGTAGAGCCGTGAATAACATCACCGTCAAGTATCGGTTTCCCATCCCGAGACTAGACGACATGCTGGACGAGTTACATGGCTCGGTTATATTTTCCAAAGTTGATTTACGGAGCGGATACCATCAAATCCGCATGCGAGAGGGAGACGAATGGAAAACGGCGTTTAAAACGAAGAATGGACTTTACGAATGGGTTGTGATGCCATTCGGCCTCACCAACGCCCCGAGCACCTTTATGAGGTTGATGAACGAGGTTCTTAAACCTTTCTTGGGAAAGTTTGTTGTCGTGTACTTAGACGACATTTTGATCTCATCGGTCCGTAGAAGAACATCTCGAACATTTGCGGTACGTGTTTGAGACGCTAAGGGAACAAAAACTTTATGGAAAACGGGAGAAGTGTACTTTCCTAGTCGAGAGTCTTGTCTTTCTCGGCTATGTTGTTTCGAAAGACGGAGTTTCGGTCGACCAAGAGAAGATCGCGGCAATCAAGTCGTGGCCGACCCCAAAGACAATCACGGAGGTACGGTCATTTCATGGCCTCGCTTCTTTTTACCGACGATTCATACGGGACTTCAGCACTATCTCCAGTCCGATCACGGAGTGTCTGAAAAAGGGAACCTTTGCATGGAACGAGGCAGCCCAAAAGGCTTTTGAAAATTTAAAAGGAAAATTATGTGAAGCGCCGATTTTGACGTTACCCGATTTTTCACAACCGTTTGAGGTAGAATGCGACGCTAGCGGAGTTGGAATCGGGGCAGTGCTTATTCAAAAAGGCCGTCCCATCGCCTATTTTTCGGAGAAGTTAAGTGGTGCCCGAGTGAATTATTGTACGTACGACAAGGTGTTCTATGCTATCGTAAGAGCACTCGACCATTGGAGTCATTATCTACGTTCGAAACATTTCGTGCTGCATTCGGATCATGAGTCGTTGAAATACATCAACGGACAAAGTAAGTTAAGTCCGAGACATGCAAAATGGGTGGAATTTTTACAATCTTTTCACTTTTCATCCAAGTACAAGGACGGGAAGAGTAATGTAGTGGCGAATGCACTATCGAGACGGTTTGCCTTACTGTCGATGCTAGATGTTCGTTTGTTGGGGTTCGAGACTTTGAAAGATCATTACAACGACGATTTGGACTTCGGGGAAATTTTTAACCGTTGTAAAACGGCCCCGTACGAGGAATTTATTTTACAGGATGGCTTTCTTTTCAAGGGAAATAAATTGTGTGTGCCGAAGCATACCATTCGGGAATTGTTGGTTCGGGAGGCGCACGGAGGAGGACTAGCCGGTCACTTCGGGTCAACCAAAACTGTAGAGGTGCTAAAAGAACATTTCTTTTGGCCGAAGATGTATGGTGACGTCAGCACAATCGTGAGCAAATGCGTAACTTGTCACATGATGAAAAGTTCGTTCAAGTGGAGTACATACATGCCGTTGCCGATACCGTTACGACCGTGGGAGGATGTCTCGATGGATTTTATTGTGGCTTTACCTCGTACTCAACGAGGCAAGGACTCGATCATGGTGGTCGTCGACCGTTTTTCGAAAATGGCTCACTTTATCGCGTGCCACAAAACCGATGATGCAAGCAATGTGGCGGACTTGTACTTCCGGGAAGTAGTTCGTTTACACGGAGTTCCAAAAACTATCGTGTCGGATCGAGATTCCAAATTTCTGAGTTACTTCTGGAATACTTTATGGAGGAAAGTAGGTACGAAACTCCTATTCAGTACTTCACATCACCCGCAAACCGACGGACAGACCGAGGTAACTAATCGAACCTTGGGAGCATTATTGCGAGGGTTAGTAAACAAAACACAGAAGGATTGGGACGTTAAACTTGCTCATGCGGAGTTCGCATACAACCGATCGCCCGGTTATGCCACGGCCCATTCACCTTTCGAAGTGGTATACGGGTTAAATCCGCACTTGCCATTAGACTTGATTCCCTTGCCGAGCAACGAATTGGTTCACAAAGACGCCGAAGCAAAACTTAAATCAATGATAAAGTAACACGAAAAGATACGGGAACGGATTAAAGAAGTGAATGAAATTTACAAACGGAAGTCGAACAAAAATAAAAAAGCGAGATTATTTGATGTGGGTGACTTGGTTTGGATACACTTGAGAAAAGAAAGATTCCCAAGCAAACGGAAGAACAAATTGATGCCGAGAGCCGAGGGTCCGTACAAAATTGTGGAAAAAGTGAACGACAACGCGTACAAAGTCGAACTTCCGGGCGAATACGGAGTACACGCGACTTTCAACGTAGGTGATCTCTCGCCTTACCTTGACGACGATGGCATTACGGAATTGAGGTCAATTCCTTTCAAAGAAGGAGGGAATGATACGATATCGAATATTCCAGTCGAAGAAGCTCCAATAAAAATCGACATCCACGACGATACAAATGCGCATGGTCATGCACCATTATATTTGGGAGAAAAGAACACACGGATTGGAGTTACGTTACTAATCGGAACCGGAGTTACGTAAATATGGCGACGGAATTAACATCAGAATCGGCCCGGAACATGGAGGATCGGCCGATTGGTCCACACCCTTGAAGATTTGTCAAGCATCCTTTTTCTTTGTCAAAGTCACCAAAGCTTTAGCTTATTCAATAGTACCCTTCCCCACCCTTGAATAATCGGCCCAAACATGATAAAAAGAAATCATCAAAAGTCTTCATAATCTTGCCAAATCAAAGAAGATCTCCTCTTTTGCCCCACCTTGAAGAATTCGGCCGAGCATGCTAGGGATGGAGACTTCCATTTTCGTTTTTTTCTTGTTGTTTTTGTATCCTTACCTACTATATATATGGTGGTTCATTTGATGTTTGGAAGTATCTTGAATGAAAAATAAACTTTGTATTTCCTTTGAAATATACGTTGAACGAGTTCGACAAACTTTAGTTATTGTTTCGACGCGTCTCGAGATTTTAACTTGATCAATTCTCAAAAGGTCTTGGGAAGAGATTACCCTTTTTATCGAGTTATAGGTCTAGTTCGATAAAAACACACCAAACTCCGCACATCATACTATATCACGGCCGAATCCCACAAAAATTCGTCCATCACCTTCGTAATTTCGATCCATATTGTAAACGTGTTAATCTTCCGTTGTGTTTTATACGTATTACTTACGTAATTCGTATCATAGCCCACATAACGTATTGAAGTCCTCGTATGGATATAATTCCACTGAGTTAGCTATGCTTCGGTTCAAGCCACGCAAGAATGGCGACATCTTCTGCTCCTCATTCTCCTCTATTTCTCCCATTAAGGTCAGATTCTCAAATTCCTCAATGTATTCACTGACACTCAATTTTCCTTGCATGAGGTCTGCAATCTTCCTGTACAAGGACAATCGATGCGACGTTGGTACATATCTCTTACGAAGTTTTCTTTTTAACGAATCCCATGAACGGATCTTTTCCTTTCCCGCACGGGTTCTTCGCGTTTTCACTCCTTCGTACCAAAGCGAAGCGCCTTTCCCCAACTTGAGAATTGCATACTTGCACCATTTCTCGTCGTCGAAGTCTTTGAACTCGAACATACAATCAATTTTACGTTACCATTCCAGGTAAACTTCAGGATCTGTCCCGCCAACGAACTCCAGAAGCTCATTAACCTTGAACTCTTCGACATGGCGTGAGGGTCGCTCATAGCCACCACGCCTAGGTTGCCAACGCTGGTCGTGTTGTTCTGGTATGTCACGCAATGCGTCGCAAGTTTTGCCAAGAAATCAGCATCGTTGAGATGCATAATGCTAAAGATCAAGATCCTGGGGCTCCGATACCACTTATGATACGAATTCTCTATCGATACAGTGGCTAGCTGTTTTGACGAGCGAAAGCGAACAGTAAGAAACTGTCAGGAACTGATAACAACAGTTCGCTACAGCAATAACACTGACTAGCGGTATGCGCACGTGATAGGAAATGATGACGGCAGCTCGTCGGCAACAAGACGAGGCGGCCGAATGGAAATGATTCGAAACAGGCAACCTCCAAACAGCGACACTCGAAACAGCAAGTTTCGGTCGGATGCTAATTGAAAACAGAAAACAAGTTCAAGCGATCGAACAACAATTGATGCGAAAATCCCGAACAAGTACAACCCTGTATCGAAAACAAGAAGAATATCGAAACAGGACAGGAAACAGTTGTTTTATCGAACTAGACGTATAATTCGATAAAGTGATTTCTTCTCAAGACCTATTGAGAATCGATCAGATTAAGATACGAAAACGTGTCGAATAATAATCAAAGTTTTGAAGGAAACTCATCCAACACTTAAACAATACACAAGGTATGTTGTTTTATCATTCAATAATCTCCTTCATTACAACTCCATCGCCACTATTTATAGGCAAAAGTAGCCTGATAAGATAATCTAAACTATTACAAGTACAACTTTAAATAAGGAAAAGAAAATACAAGGTTCCCCACGTCACTTGCAAACAAGAGTAAAAGATGGGTTGTCTCCAAGGTGATAGCCGCCTTTCACAAAGCATGCTGCCGAGAATCCTGTTGCTTTTATAATAAAGAAAATACTGAAATTCTTTTATTGTTTTGCCTTTACCACTTGGACCCCTTCCCCAAGATGCAAGTTGCCTATTGTTTAAGTTACTCCAAGTCCGGTTATCAAGGTATCTCCGCGTCTCGTATCCATTTTCTCGCCTAAGTACTTGGAGTATTGATACGATATCTAATATTCCAGTCGAAGAAACTCCAATAAAAATCGACATCCATGATGATGCAAATTCGCATGGCCATGCATCGTTATACTTAGGAGAAAATGTTAAACGGATTGGAGTTACGTTGTTAATCGGAATCGGAGTAACGTAGAATTCGACGACGGAATCGGTCCGAAAGCATGAAAAATCGGCCATATCATGCTTGAAAGGGACATACCTTGACTTCATATCTTTACAAAATAATGAAGTGATTTCCTCCTTCCCCACCATGACACAAACGGCCGAAACTTGTAGATGGAGTGAAGATTTTCTTCTTCATGTCATTGTCCCTCATTTCATTATCACCCATGTAATTCCAAGGAGGAAGATATCTTCATCAAATCTACACCAAATCCTCCTCACTCCTTGATTAGGATCGGCCGATTGGAAGCTTGCAAGAAGGATGATTTGTGAAGACTTTCATCAAAGATCCTTCATGTCACCATCATGAAATAAAGACCAAGATCTCTTCATGTCTCAATCAAACAATAAAATCCAAGATTGCTTGGTATCCCCTTTGATATTTTCGGCCGATTAGGATGTTGCTAGGAAGTTTCGTTTTCTCGTTTTGTTGTATTTTCTTTCGGTTGGAAACTACTATATATAGTAGTGCTCGTTGTATTTGTAACATATCTTGAATCATAATAAACCTTGTATTTCCTTTGAAATATACGTTGAACGAGTTCGAAAAACTTTAGTTATTGTTTCGACGCGTCTCGAGATATTAACTTGATCAATTCTCAAAAGGTCTTGGGAAGAGATTACCTTTTATCGAGTTATAGGTCTAGTTCGATAAAATACACCAAACTCCGTACATCACACTACCTCACGGCCAAACACCATCAAATTTCGGCCATCCTTAGTAAAATTCAAGTGTTACTTTAATACTTGTTAATCTTCCGTTGCATTCTATACGTATTACTTACGTAATTCGTATCATAAGGGGTATCGGAGCCATTTGCCTCACAATTCTCGACGATACTCAAGAAGATGGCATTCACCGATGAAGAAGTGGCACAACTACGTGACGTTCTTCGTGGCTTACCGGAGCCCAGAATCCAAGCACGACGAGGATACGACACCATGCATGCACCACGACATGCTGATGAATACAAGACAAGCGAACTCCCGGAGTTCGTAGGCGGCACCGATCCCGAGGTTTATTTGGAGTGGGAAAGAAAAATTGAACGAATGTTTGAGTTCAAGGATCTCAATGACGAGGTACGTTGCAAATATGCGATCCTCAAACTTGGAAAGGGAGCTTCCCTTTGGTTTGAGCGAATGAAGACACAAAGAGTTCGTCTTAGGAAAAGAGAAGATACGTTCGTGGGATTCTCTAAAAGAAACTACGAAAGAGATATGTCCCGACTACACACAAGTTAAGCTTGTATCGTAAAATTTCTGAACTCACGCAAGGAAAACTAAGTGTCGAGGAGTACATCGAGGAGTTTGAAAACTTATCCTTGATGGGAGAACTTGAAGAAAGCGAAGAATTGCGGATGTCCCGTTTCCTACGAGGTTTGAACAAAAACATTGCTAATTCCGTGGAACTCTACCCCTATTCCGACTTTGATACTTTATGCGGACTTTGCATAAAGTTGGAAAATCAAAACAAAACAAAACTCTCTAAACCCGAATTCCCACCTAAATACGGAAATACCAACTTTGGCGCGAGTTCTAGCTCGTTTCCAAAAACTGTCACCACAAGCCAACCTGTTACTACCATCCCAAAAACTCCTATCACACCAAAAGAAACAAGCCTATCTAAAGTCCGGTGTTTCAAATGTCAAGGATTTGGACACTATCAAAGTGCTTGTCCAAATCGGAGGATTGTGACGTTACGAGAAGCCATAGCCGCCCGAGAGGAATTACTAGCCGAAGAAGAAAGAGTTGGAGACTTTTTTAACTTAGAAGCTGACGAGGAAGAAGAAGAATGCGAGGCATACGATGCCCCGAACTATGACACGAACCTCGTCCTTCGCATGTTGATACGAATTAACGTATGATATGTACGTAAATTCGTCGGAAAATGCAGCGGTTATTTTTATTTCCTCACAACACTCGTTTTTGTGTAACACTCGTAATATTCAACCGAAAGTAGGGCAATTCGGCTTTGTGAAAACACGAATAAAAATGAAAGTAGATTATCAAACTAGACCTATAGTTTGATAAAACAATCTCTCCTCAAGACCTATTGAGAATTGATTAAATTACAACTCGAAAACGCGTCGAATTATAATTGAAGTGTGCTGAAAATCATTCAACTAGAATACATAACATGTATTTCGTTTTTGCAAGCTTCAAGATGGTTTGTTCAAGGTTGAGGATGAGGCTATTATATAGCCTTTACAACTTACTAATGAGTTCAAACAAGATCACCAAAATCTAGCTAAAATACAAGCAAGTAATAAACTAAGCTATCAAGACTTTTGACAAAGATAGAAAAATGACACAAGTTTGGCTCCTTCCTTAGCATTTCGGCCGTGGGGTTCTTGAAGTAGTGGACAAGATATTTCTCATGTGATATCTTCTTGCAAGTCTTTGATAAGGATAGAAAATGAGATTAATCATTTTGGTGTCTTCTTCCTCCTTGATTTCGGCCGATTTGGGAGATGGTGACATGAACTAAATCTTCAACAATCTTGATATGGTGGACTTTGAACAAAAATACAACAAACTTTGAAAGTAGTGGGGACAAAGATCCTTCATGGATCCTTCAAAGAATCGGACGAAATCTTCCCCCTAACATGGCCGATTTTGTATGCATGAACATGCATACGTATGCATGTTTTGATAAGTCTAAGTTATCCCGGTTCCGATGATTAAGATCGTTCCAATTTCCGCGGATGTTCTCTCACCAAAGTACGTAGGTGCATGTGCATGCAACTTGGTATCGTCACCTACGTCGATTCTTACTTCGCTTGCTTCGTTTGGAGATGCCGTAATCGCATCATCCCCTCCCCCTTTGAAAGGAATTGACCTCAATTCGGTGATTCCCTCGTCGTCAAGGTAAGAAGATAGATCGCCCACGTTAAAAGTGGCGTGCACCCCATAGTCGCCCGGAAGTTCTACTTTATACGCGTTGTCGTTCACTTTTCCCACGATTTTGTAAGGTCCCTCGGCCCTCGGCATAAGTTTGTTCTTGCGTTTGCTCGGAAATCTCTCTTTTCTTAAGTGTACCCAAACCAAGTCGCCTACTTCGAATAGCCTCGGTTTTTTGTGATTGTTTGACTTCCATTTGTATTCATCATTCACCTCTTTGATTCGATCATGTATTTATGCATGCAATTTGATCATCGACTTATGTTTCGACTCCGTATCTTTGTGTACCAACTCGTCTTTCGGCAATGGAATCAAGTCCAAGGGTATATAAGGATTTAACCCGTAAACGATTTCGAAAGGAGAATGTGCCGTAGCATGTGTAGGGGATCGGTTATAGGCAAATTCCGCATGAGCAAGTTTTACGTCCCAATCCTTTTGCGTTTTATTCACAAGTCCTCGCAACAACGTTCCTAATGTTCGATTTGTGACCTCGGTTTGACCATCGGTTTGCGGATGGTGCGAAGTGCTAAATAAGAGCTTCGTTCCCACTTTCCTCCATAAAGTATTCCAAAAATAGCTAAGGAATTTAGAATCCCGATCCGACACAATAGTCTTCGGTACTCCATGTAAACGAACCACCTCTCGGAAGTATAAGTCGGCCACGTTGCTTGCGTCGTCGGTTTGTGGCAAGCCACGAAATGAGCCATCTTTGAGAACCGATCAACAACCACCATAATAGCATCTTTACCTCGTTGAGTACGGGTAAAGCGACAATAAAGTCCATGGATACATCTTCCCACGGTCTTTCTCGGAACCGGTAGAGGCATATATGATCCGGTTTGAGCGAACTCTTCGAGATGTGACATGTTACACATTTACTTAAAACATTGTAAACGTCTTTTAGCATTTTAGGCCAAAAGAAATGTTCTTTTAGTACTTCCAACGTTTTAGCCGTGCCAAAATGTCTGCTAAACCTCCTCCGTGAGCTTCTCGGACCAATAATTCCCGAACCACTGTTTTGGAACACAAAGTCTATTTCCTTTAAATAGGAAATCATCTTGTAACATGAATTCCCGAACGGACCAGATTTGCAACGAGTAAAAATTTCTCCGAAATCTTCATCATTTTCATAACATTCCTTCAACATTTGAAACCAAGTAACCGAACCTCCGGAGTAGAGAGTAAGGCATACCTTCTAGATAACGCATCCGCAGCGACATTGCTTTTACCGTCTTTGTACTTGGATGAAAAGTGAAATGATTGTAGGAATTCCACCCACTTGGCATGCCTCGGACTCGATTTATGTTGCCGTTAATGTACTTTAATGATTCGTGATCCGAGTGTAGGATAAAATGCTTCGTCCGCAAGTAATGACTCGATGATCAAGGGCCCGTGCGATAGCATAGAATTCTTTATCGTAAGTACAATAATTCAACCGAGCCCGTTCAACTTCTCCGAAAAGTAAGCGATAGGTCGTTTACCTTGAATAAGAACCGCTCAATTCCAACTCCGCTAACGTCACACTCAACTTCGAATGGTTGAGAAAAATCGGGTAGTGTTAGAATCGGTGCTTCGCATAACTTGGCCTTTAACTTCTCGAAAGCTCCTTGGGCAGCCCGTTCCATACAAATGGTCCTTTTTTAAACACTCCGTTATCGGGCTTGAGATGGTGCTGAAGTCTCGAATAAACCTCCGGTAAAAAGAAGCAAGTCCGTGAAATGATCTCACTTCCGTCACGGTCGTAGGGTCGGCCAAGATTTAATTGCTTCGATTTTTGTTTGATCAACCGCCACTCCGTCCTTGAAACGACATAGCCGAGAAAGACTATACTTTCGACTAGGAACGAACACTTCTCTTTTTCCATACAATTTTCGGTCCCTCAAGGTTTCAAAGATTAGCCTTAAGTGCCCGAAATGTTCTTGTAGTGATGACTATAGATTAGAATGTCATCCAAATACACAACCACGAACTTCCCCGAAATGGTTTAAGTACCTCGTTCATCAACCTCATGAAGGTACTAGGCGCATTTGTAAGACCGAAAGGCATAACGGTCCACTCATATAATCCATTTTTCGTTTTGAAGGCCGTCTTCCACTCGTCACCTTCTCGCATTCGGATTTGATGATATCCGCTTCGTAAATCAACTTTGGAAAAGATCACCGAACCATGTAGTTCGTCTAACATATCATCAAGTCTCGGGATAGGGAACCGATACTTGACGGTGATATTGTTCACGGCCCGACTATCCACACACATCCGCCAAGAACCGTCTTTCTTAGGGACAAGTAAGACCGGAACCGCACACGGACTCAAACTCTCCCGGACATATCCGCGGTCCAAAAGCTCTTCGACTTGTCGTTGTAACTCCTTCGTCTCCTCGGGATTACATCTATATGCGGCTTTATTAGGAAGTGGTGCTCCCGGTATAAGATCAATTTGGTGTTCGATACCGCGAATAGGTGGTAAACCCGACGGTAATTCTTCGGGAAAAACATCCTCAAATTCACGTAACAACACATCTAGCTCTCCGTCATTTTGTACTCCTATGTTCTCGTCCTGTCTCTTTAAACATCACCAAGTATACTCGCTCCCAGTCATTAATGGCATGTTCCATTTCTCTTTCACTAGCAAGCATGGTAAGTTTCGGTTTCTCCACTCGACTAGAACTCATCGAACGGATGGCTTGCGGGGACATCGGTTTGAGTACAATCTTCTTTCCTTTGTCTTGTAATTCATATTCATTACTCCGACCTCGATGTAAAACATCTCGGTCGAACATCCACGGTCGTCCCAAAAGCACG
This sequence comes from Orobanche coerulescens, assembly GCA_033398695.1. NCBI lineage: Eukaryota > Viridiplantae > Streptophyta > Magnoliopsida > Lamiales > Orobanchaceae > Orobanche > Orobanche coerulescens. Next base: position 490,197 of record JAWKAU010000076.1, read on the forward strand.
TGGCATGCGTCCATCGGGAGTACGTCACATAACACATCGTCTCCGTATGATCCCATAGTTAAGTTGACCCGTACTTGTCTCGTCACCTTCACCTTGCTTCCATCATCGAGCCAATGTAAAGCATATGGTCTCGGGTGAGCCATAGTAGTTAGCCCGAGCTTGGTGACCATCTCGTTTGATGCCACATTCGTGCAACTCCCTCCGTCTATTATCAAGCTACACCATTTTTCTCCGACTTTGCATTTGGAATGAAAAATCTGGTCTCTTTGTTCCGTGTCACTTGGAATAATTTTGGTATGTAATGCTCGAAGCACTAAAGTAGTATCATATTCCGGAGCGTCATAAGTCTCGCAATCTTCATTTTCTTCTTCGGCCTCCACGTTAAGTACGTCACCAAGGCCTTCCTTCTCGTCCTCGACTAAAAGTTCGTCTCGGACCGCAAGAGCTTCTCTCAAAGTGACCACCCGTTTATTTGGACATGCATTTTGATAGTGACCAAAGCCTTGACATTTAAAGCATCGTACTTTAGCCAAGCTCGTTTCCTTGGAAACGTGAGGAACCTTTGGTGCCGGGGTAGGGACTTGAAAAGGTGCGGTCGTTTTCGTAGTAGAACTTGAGCCGGCACTTGCATTTCCGAATTTGTATGGGAATTCGGGTTTGGTAAACTTCAACTTGTTTTGAGCTTCGATTTTTATGCATAGTCCGCATAAAGTGTCAAAATCTCCGTATGGGTATAATTCCACCGTATTTGAAATGTTTCGGTTTAGGCCACGTAAGAAACGTGACATTCTTTGTTCTTGATTTTCTTCAAGTTCCCCATTAAGGCCAAGCCTTCAAATTCATCGATGTATTCTTCCACACTTAGTTTCCCTTGTACGAACTCCGCAATTTTTCGGTATAAGGTTAACCGGTGTGATGTCGGGACATACCTTTTACGTAGTTTCTTTTTTAAAGAATCCCAAGAACGGATTTTCTCTTTTCCCGCACGAGCTCATTGTGCTTTCATACCCTCGAACCATAAGGAAGCGCCCTTCCCTAACTTGAGAATTGCGTATTTGCAACGTTTCTCATCGTTAAGGTGTTTGAAGTCGAACATACGTTCAATCTTTCTCTCCCACTCCAAGTAAACTTGGGATTAGTACCTCCGACAAATTCCGGAAGTTCATTAACTTTAAATTCGTCCACATGACGTGGTGAATGTGCGTCATATACTCCTCTTCTTGCTTGAAATCGTGGTTCTTGCATGGTGTGTAGTGCTTCACGTAGTTTCTCCATGAAATCGTCGGAAAAATCCATGATACGGTAGTTTTGATAAGAAAAATCGCCAAGAGAATTTCGCCAAGGAAGTAACCTTGGGCTCTGATGCCACTTATGATACGAATTAACGTATGATATGTACGTAAATTCGTCGGAAAATGCAGCGGTTATTTTTATTTCCTCACAACACTCGTTTTTGTGTAACACTCGTAATATTCAACCGAAAGTAGGGCAATTCGGCTTTGTGAAAACACGAATAAAAATGAAAGTAGATTATCAAACTAGACCTATAGTTTGATAAAACAATCTCTGCTCAAGACCTATTGAGAATTGATTAAATTACAACTCGAAAACGCGTCGAATTATAATTGAAGTGTGCTGAAAATCATTCAACTAGAATACATAACATGTATTTCGTTTTTGCAAGCTTCAAGATGGTTTGTTCAAGGTTGAGGATGAGGCTATTATATAGCCTTTACAACTTACTAATGAGTTCAAACAAGATCACCAAAATCTAGCTAAAATACAAGCAAGTAATAAACTAAGCTATCAAGACTTTTGACAAAGATAGAAAAATGACACAAGTTTGGCTCCTTCCTTAGCATTTCGGCCGTGGGGTTCTTGAAGTAGTGGACAAGATATTTCTCATGTGATATCTTCTTGCAAGTCTTTGATAAGGATAGAAAATGAGATTAATCATTTTGGTGTCTTCTTCCTCCTTGATTTCGGCCGATTTGGGAGATGGTGACATGAACTAAATCTTCAACAATCTTGATATGGTGGACTTTGAACAAAAATACAACAAACTTTGAAAGTAGTGGGGACAAAGATCCTTCATGGATCCTTCAAAGAATCGGCCGAAATCTTCCCCCTAACATGGCCGATTTTGTATGCATGAACATGCATACGTATGCATGTTTTGATAAGTCTAAGTTATCCGGTTAGATGATTAAGATCGTTCCAATTTCCGCGGATGTTCTCTCACCAAAGTACGTAGGTGCATGTGCATGCAACTTGGTATCGTCACCTACGTCGATTCTTACTTCGCTTGCTTCGTTTGGAGATGCCGTAATCGCATCATCCCCTCCCCCTTTGAAAGGAATTGACCTCAATTCGGTGATTCCCTCGTCGTCAAGGTAAGAAGATAGATCGCCCACGTTAAAAGTGGCGTGCACCCCATAGTCGCCCGGAAGTTCTACTTTATACGCGTTGTCGTTCACTTTTCCCACGATTTTGTAAGGTCCCTCGGCCCTCGGCATGAGTTTGTTCTTGCGTTTGCTCGGAAATCTCTCTTTTCTTAAGTGTACCCAAACCAAGTCGCCTACTTCGAATAGCCTCGGTTTTTTGTGATTGTTTGACTTCCATTTGTATTCATCATTCACCTCTTTGATTCGATCATGTATTTGTCTGTGCAATTTGATCATCGACTTATGTTTCGACTCCGTATCTTTGTGTACCAACTCGTCTTTCGGCAATGGAATCAAGTCCAAGGGTATATAAGGATTTAACCCGTAAACGATTTCGAAAGGAGAATGTGCCGTAGCATGTGTAGGGGATCGGTTATAGGCAAATTCCGCATGAGCAAGTTTTACGTCCCAATCCTTTTGCGTTTTATTCACAAGTCCTCGCAACAACGTTCCTAATGTTCGATTTGTGACCTCGGTTTGACCATCGGTTTGCGGATGGTGCGAAGTGCTAAATAAGAGCTTCGTTCCCACTTTCCTCCATAAAGTATTCCAAAAATAGCTAAGGAATTTAGAATCCCGATCCGACACAATAGTCTTCGGTACTCCATGTAAACGAACCACCTCTCGGAAGTATAAGTCGGCCACGTTGCTTGCGTCGTCGGTTTTGTGGCAAGCCACGAAATGAGCCATCTTTGAGAACCGATCAACAACCACCATAATAGCATCTTTACCTCGTTGAGTACGGGTAAAGCGACAATAAAGTCCATGGATACATCTTCCCACGGTCTTTACGGAACCGGTAGAGGCATATATGATCCGGTTTGAGCGAACTCTTCGAGATGTGACATGTTACACATTTACTTAAAACATTGTAAACGTCTTTTAGCATTTTAGGCCAAAAGAAATGTTCTTTTAGTACTTCCAACGTTTTAGCCGTGCCAAAATGTCTGCTAAACCTCCTCGTGAGCTTCTCGGACCAATAATTCCCGAACACTTTGTTTTGGAACACAAAGTCTATTTCCTTTAAATAGGAAATCATCTTGTAACATGAATTCCCGAACGGACCAGATTTGCAACGAGTAAAAATTTCTCCGAAATCTTCATCATTTTCATAACATTCCTTCAACATTTGAAACCAAGTAACCGAACCTCCGAGTAGAGAGTAAGGCATACCTTCTAGATAACGCATCCATAGCGACATTGCTTTTACCGTCTTTGTACTTGGATGAAAAGTGAAATGATTGTAGGAATTCCACCCACTTGGCATGCCTCGGACTCGATTTATGTTGCCCGTTAATGTACTTTAATGATTCGTGATCCGAGTGTAGGATAAAATGCTTCGTCCAAGTAATGACTCCAATGATCAAGGGCCCGTACGATAGCATAGAATTCTTTATCGTAAGTACAATAATTCAACCGAGCCCCGTTCAACTTCTCCGAAAAGTAAGCGATAGGTCGTTTACCTTGAATAAGAACCGCTCCAATTCCAACTCCGCTAACGTCACACTCAACTTCGAATGGTTGAGAAAAATCGGGTAGTGTTAGAATCGGTGCTTCGCATAACTTGGCCTTTAACTTCTCGAAAGCTCCTTGGGCAGCCCCGTTCCATACAAATGGTCCTTTTTTTAAACACTCCGTTATCGGGCTTGAGATGGTGCTGAAGTCTCGAATAAACCTCCGGTAAAAAGAAGCAAGTCCGTGAAATGATCTCACTTCCGTCACGGTCGTAGGGGTCGGCCAAGATTTAATTGCTTCGATTTTTGTTTGATCAACCGCCACTCCGTCCTTGACGACATAGCCGAGAAAGACTATACTTTCGACTAGAGCGAACACTTCTCTTTTTTTCCATACAATTTTCGGTCCCTCAAGGTTTCAAAGATTAGCCTTAAGTGCCGAAATGTTCTTGTAGTAGTGACTATAGATTAGAATGTCATCCAAATACACAACCACGAACTTCCCCAGAAATGGTTTAAGTACCTCGTTCATCAACCTCATGAAGGTACTAGGCGCATTTGTAAGACCGAAAGGCATAACGGTCCACTCATATAATCCATTTTTCGTTTTGAAGGCCGTCTTCCACTCGTCACCTTCTCGCATTCGGATTTGATGATATCCGCTTCGTAAATCAACTTTGGAAAAGATCACCGAACCATGTAGTTCGTCTAACATATCATCAAGTCTCGGGATAGGGAACCGATACTTGACGGTGATATTGTTCACGGCCCGACTATCCACACACATCCGCCAAGAACCGTCTTTCTTAGGGACAAGTAAGACCGGAACCGCACACGGACTCAAACTCTCCCGGACATATCCGCGGTCCAAAAGCTCTTCGACTTGTCGTTGTAACTCCTTCGTCTCCTCGGGATTACATCTATATGCGGCTTTATTAGGAAGTGGTGCTCCCGGTATAAGATCAATTTGGTGTTCGATACCGCGAATAGGTGGTAAACCCGACGGTAATTCTTCGGGAAAAACATCCTCAAGTTAAAATACAAGCAAGTAATAAACTAAGCTATCGAGACTTTTGACAAAGATAGAAAAATGACACAAGTTTGGCTCCTTCCTTAGCATTTCGGCCGTGGGGTTCTTGAAGTAGTGGACAAGATATTTCTCATGTGATATCTTCTTGCAAGTCTTTGATAAGGATAGAAAATGAGATTAATCATTTTGGTGTCTTCTTCCTCCTTGATTTCGGCCGATTTGGGAGATGGTGACATGAACTAAATCTTCAACAATCTTGATATGGTGGACTTTGAACAAAAATACAACAAACTTTGAAAGTAGTGGGGACAAAGATCCTTCATGGATCCTTCAAAGAATCGGACGAAATCTTCCCCCTAACATGGCCGATTTTGTATGCATGAACATGCATACGTATGCATGTTTTGATACGTCTAAGTTATCCCGGTTCCGATGATTAAGATCGTTCCAATTTCCGCGGATGTTCTCTCACCAAAGTACGTAGGTGCATGTGCATGCAACTTGGTATCGTCACCTACGTCGATTCTTACTTCGCTTGCTTCGTTTGGAGATGCCGTAATCACATCACATGTTACAAACGAAGGCCTCCCCAAGTGACGAAGAACAACGAGACCAAATCTTTCACACGAAGTGTCGTGTCGGAGAGAAATGGTGTAGCTTGATCATTGACGGTGGAAGTTGTACAAACGTGGCATCAAGCGAGATGGTCTCAAAACTCGGCTTGATCACCACGGCCCATCCTAAGCCGTATGCACTCCATTGGCTCGATGATGGAAACAAGGTGAAAGTATCAAGGCAAGTGAAGGTCGGACTCACCATGGGTTCGTATGGCGATGATATTACATGCGATGTACTACCGATGGACGCATGTCACGTGTTATTAGGAAGACCTTGGTTATTTGATCGGGACGTACTACATCGAGGGAGGAGTAATGAGTATGAGTTACGTGACAAAGGTAAAAAAATTGTTCTTAAACCTATGTCACCTCAAGCTATCCGGACGATGAGTTCGAAAAAAGTCGAAGGACCGAAACTTACGATGTTTGCAAACGAGAAAGAAGTCGAACACGCCATTGACGATGGCGAACGTGTTTATTTGATGATGATCAAAGAGGTCCGAAATCTTGCTACCAAATCGCAACATGAGGAAGAGATAGACGCACTATTACACGAGTTTTCGGACGTATTTCCCAAAGACTTGCCGGTAGGATTACCACCTATCCGCGGGATTGAACACCAGATTGATCTTATACCGGGAGCTCCATTACCGAACAAAGCGGCGTATCGTTGTAATCCCGAAGAAACCAAAGAACTACAACGACAAATTGATGAACTCATGAATCACGGATATGTCCGAGAAAGTTTAAGTCCGTGTGCGGTTCCAGTTCTACTTGTACCAAAAAGGACGGAACATGGCGAATGTGTATTGTGATGAGCCGTGAATAACATCACCGTCAAGTATCGGTTTCCCATCCGAGACTAGACGACATGCTGGACGAGTTACATGGCTCGGTTATATTTTCCAAAGTTGATTTACGGAGCGGATACCATCAAATCCGCATGCGAGAGGGAGACGAATGGAAAACGGCGTTTAAAACAAAGAATGGACTTTACGAATGGGTTGTGATGCCATTCGGCCTCCTGCCTTGAGCACTTTTATGAGGTTGATGAACGAGGTTCTTAAACCTTTCTTGGGAAAGTTTGTTGTCGTGTACTTAGACGACATTTTGATCTACAGTCGGTCCGTAGAGGAACATCTCGAACATTTGCGGTACGTATTTGAGACGCTAAGGGAACAAAAACTTTATGGAAAACGGGAGAAGTGTACTTTCCTAGTCGAGAGTCTTATCTTTCTCGGCTATGTGGTTTCGAAAGACGGAGTTTGGTCGACCAAGAGAAGATCGCGGCAATCAAGTCGTGGCCGACCCCAAAAACAATCACGGAGGTACGGTCATTTCATGGCCTCGCTTCTTTTTACCGACGATTCATACGGGACTTTAGCACTATATCCAGTCCGATCACGGAGTGTCTGAAAAAGGGAACCTTTGCATGGAACGAGGCGGCCCAAAAGGCTTTTGAAAATTTGAAGGGAAAATTATGTGAAGCGCCGATTTTGACGTTACCCGATTTTTCACAACCGTTTGAGGTGGAATGCGGCGCTAGCGGAGTTGGAATCGGGCGGTGCTTATTCAACGAGGCCGTCCCATCGCCTATTTTTGGAGAAGTTAAGTGGCGCCCGAGTGAATTATTGTACTTACGACAAGGAGTTCTATGCTATCGTAAGAGCACTCGATCATTGGAGTCATTATCTACGTTCGAAACATTTCGTCTTTGCATTCGGATCACGAGTCGTTGAAATACATCAACGGACAAAGTAAGCTAAGCCGAGACATGCAAAATGGGTGGAATTTTTACAATCTTTTCACTTTTCATCCAAGTACAAAGACGGGAAGAGTAATGTAGTGGCGGATGCGCTATCGAGACGGTATGCCTTCTTGTCGATGCTAGATGTTCGTTTGTTGGGGTTCGAGACTTTGAAAGATCATTACAACGACGATTTGGACTTCGGGAAATTTTTAACCGTTGTAAAACGGCCCCGTCTGAGGAATTTGTTTTACAGATGGCTTTCTTTTCAAGGGAAATAAGTTATGTGTGCCGAGACATACACCGAATTCTTTGGTTCGAGGCGCACGAGGAGCACTAGCCGGTCATTTCGGCTCGACCAAGATCAGAGAGGTGCTAAAAGAACATTTCTTTTGGCCGAAGATGTATGGTGACGTAAGCACAATCGTGAGCAAATGCGTAACTTGTCACATGATGAAAAGTTCGTTCAAGTCGAGTACATACATGCCGTTGCCAATACCGTTACGACCGTGGGAGGATGTCTCGATGGATTTTATTGTGGCTTTACCTCGTACTCAACGAGGCAAAGACTCGATCATGGTGGTCGTCGACCGTTTTTCGAAAATGGCTCACTTTATCGCATGCCACAAAACCGATGATGCAAGCAATGTGGCGGACTTGTACTTCCGGAAGTAGTTCGTTTACACGGAGTTCAAAACTATCGTGTCGGATCGAGATTCCAAATTTCTGAGTTACTTCGAATACTTTATGGATGAAAGTGGGTAATAATCTCCTATTAAGTACTTCACATCACCCACGAATCGACTGACGCACCGAGGTAACTAATCGAACCTTAGGAGCATTATTACGAGGGTTGGTAAATAAAACACAGAAGGATTGGGACGTTAAACTTGCTCATGCGGAATTCGCATACAACCGATCACCCGGTTATGCCACGGCCCATTCACCTTTTGAAGTGGTATACGGATTAAATCCGCACTTGCCATTGGACTTGATTCCCTTGCCGAGCAACGAATTGGTTCACAAGGACGCCGAAGCAAAACTCAAATCCATGATGAAGTTACATGAAAAGATACGGGAACGGATTAGAGAAGTGAATGAAATGTACAAACGGAAGTCGAACAAAAATAAAAAAACGAGATTATTTGATGTTGGCGACTTAGTTTGGATACATTTGAGAAAAGAAAGATTCCCAAGCAAACGGAAGAACAAATTGATGCCGAGAGCCGAGGGTCCGTACAAAATTGTGGAAAAGGTGAACGACAACGCATACAAAGTCGAACTTTCGGGCGAATACAGAGTACACGCGACATTCAACGTAGGTGATCTCTCACCTTATCTTGACGACGATGGCATTGCGGAATTGAGGTCAATTCCTTTCAAAGACGGAGGGAATGATACGATATCTAATATTCCAGTCGAAGAAACTCCAATAAAAATCGACATCCATGATGATGCAAATTCGCATGGCCATGCATCGTTATACTTAGGAGAAAATGTTAAACGGATTGGAGTTACGTTGTTAATCGGAATCGGAGTAACGTAGAATTCGACGACGGAATCGGTCCGAAAGCATGAAAAATCGGCCATATCATGCTTGAAAGGGACATATCTTGACTTCATATCTTTACAAAATAATGAAGTGATTTCCTCCTTCCCCACCATGACACAAACGGCCGAAACTTGTAGATGGAGTGAAGATTTTCTTCTTCATGTCATTGTCCCTCATTTCATTATCACCCATGTAATTCCAAGGAGGAAGATATCTTCATCAAATCTACACCAAATCCTCCTCACTCCTTGATTAGGATCGGCCGATTGGAAGCTTGCAAGAAGGATGATTTGTGAAGACTTTCATCAAAGATCCTTCATGTCACCATCATGAAATAAAGACCAAGATCTCTTCATGTCTCAATCAAACAATAAAATCCAAGATTGCTTGGTATCCCTTTTGATATTTTCGGCCGATTAGGATGTTGCTAGGAAGTTTCGTTTTCTCGTTTTGTTGTATTTTCTTTCGGTTGGAAACTACTATATATAGTAGTGCTCGTTGTATTTGTAACATATCTTGAATCATAATAAACCTTGTATTTCCTTTGAAATATACGTTGAACGAGTTCGACAAACTTTAGTTATTGTTTCGACGCGTCTCGAGATATTAACTTGATCAATTCTCAAAAGGTCTTGGGAAGAGATTACCTTTTATCGAGTTATAGGTCTAGTTCGATAAAACACACCAAACTCCGTACATCACACTACCTCACGGCCGAACACCATCAAATTTCGGCCATCCTTAGTGAAATTCAAGTGTTACTTTAATACTTGTTAATCTTCCGTTGCATTCTATACGTATTACTTACGTAATTCGTATCAAGTATGGTTGTAATACCCGGATTTTCAGTATAAATTTTTTCGCGTTATTTTATCTGAGATATACTGTATAGTTTGGTATCTATACAGTATGGATAAAATAAATTGAGAACCGAGACAGTTATACTAGTGTGATTATCGTTTTTGGATTGACAGATATATTCAGGATATGTTGTATGAGGTTGAACTGATTCGGATATCAGGTATACCGTATGAGAATATTTTTGGATTCAGTATGTGTATTCAGTATGCCGTATGTTCATATTCTGCATGTCGAGACGTTGGAGAAGAGTAGATGATAATGGCTAAACATAGCCTTATTAGCGCACGCTAATACTCATTCATAACGCACGCTAACGTGCAGGTGTAGCGCACGTTAAAGGTAAAATAATAGCGCGCGCTAGTGCAGACATATCAGAGGGAATCTACGTGTGGACCAGGCCACTTTCGGCGCACGTTCTGATAAGTCAACAGATGTTTGTAATGTAGTACTAGCGCACGCTAATCCCTAAAGGTTAGCGCACGCTAATGATATATCGGACAAAAAGGAATCTTATCCTCGTCAGCACTTTCGGCGTGTGGACCAGTCTTCGGAGCATATAGACAAACGAGTCAACTGCGTATAGCGCACGCTAAGGTTAAGGACTTGCGTACGCTAGACAGGATGTTTTACGTACGTTAATACTTGGGCATTACGTACGCAAGCTAGTTTACGAAGCAAAACAGTCGCCTCTGGACTGCGATAGCGCACGCTAACAAAGGACAGTTAGCGCACGCTAAGTTTGTAACGTACGTTAATTAAAGATGTTAGCGTACGTTAATAATGTACAGTATATATATATATGTATGTGCAGTTGGCCTTTATTCGTCATTTCCGTCCATTTCTTCATGTGAACCGATAGAGAGAGGTCTTAGAGAGAAGTTGAGGTTCCAAACACTCGAGTTGATCATTTCTAACAACATTTGAAACTTGGAAGTGATTGAAAACGGATTCAACCTTGGGATTCAATCCATTCCTTCAAAGAGGTAATTACTCTCCACTTTGGGATTTCATTTTGGATTGTATATGATGTTCTTGAGTTGATGATCGTCATGTTTATGAGTTGATGAGTATGGTTATGAGATGGATTACTGAGTTATGTTGATAATATGGTTGATATGCGGATATTGATATGATTCGTGTGGTTTTGAACGGTGTTGTTTTTCTTCAAGAGATATGTTGGTTAATATCTCCCTTCATTTTGAGTTTTTAATGTTGTTGTTATTGTTTACTTCGTATGATGATGAACATGCAAGTGATTATGATTCTTGGTGTATATGATATGATTAAGAAGACTATATGTTGAAATGTTAGTGGAAACAAGATTTGGACACTTATTTGGAAAGTAATGTGTATAAGGTTCGACTTTGGAAAATCACCACCGATTCTTGAAAACTCCAAAAATTCTGAAACATAACAGTATCATAGAGCATTGAGTTAGCTTTCTAGTGGTTCAAACGGTGAGTTAATCGGAGTCCGGATGAGTGAGTTATGCTCAAAATGGCAAAAACTATACTATCTGTATTCTGGGAGCAGGTAGCGCACGCTATTGATGAAGTTAGCGTACGCTAACATGCCTGGGCGTATAAAAACGTAAAGCAGTCGGGAATTTCATTTCCCAACCCATCCTACACGATCCCCTTTCGTCCCAAATCACCCAAACTCGGTTTTTAACCCCTAAACATCAGCTTTTGAGTTGGTTTATCAAGTGATAACATCTAGGAAAGCTTGGAACAAGGATTATAACATCATATTCCACCCGAATCGAAGGTAAGAACACCTAAACACTTGGTTTTGGATATTTTTGAAGTTTCTTGATGTCTTGGCCGATTTGATTCGTTTTAACTCAGATTATTGATGGAATCTTGTTGTATTCTTGAGATTATTCGTTGTTCTTGAAGTTTTGTGGATCGAAATCGAGTATTCCTTTGAATAATCTATTAAATTGGACTACGCCTTCAAAGTGTTCGATGAAATGTCTCAATGAGTAGAACTTGGAAAATTCTACACGTTTTCGTATGAATAATGGTTGAATTGATATTGTTGTGATGATTCTTGGTATTTACGAGAATTTTGTTAAGGGAAGATAATGAATTGGTGATCAAATGATTCGATTATGTTGTTATGATTATGGAATCGTAGTATTCTCGATGTTCTTGGTGGGTTGTTGCGATTCATGATGTTATGAGAAGTATATATGTTTAAGAACATGATTATATACACCTTGAATTGTGAATAAGGATTGTTTAGATGTTAGAACACATCGGATTATGTCGTATTGGAGATTTTGAATATGATTTCGGAATTAGTTGTGTTCTTAAGGAACTCTTGGATTATATGAATTGTTGAACATGTTTAAGAGGTGTTGGTATTTTAGATATGAATATGGAATATCCATATCTAGAACTAAGTTATGTGTTCTGGTACAATATTCGTATAGGAATACGAATATGATTCCGGATTTGATAATGATATGATCCTCCTTGCCTAAGTAAGATCAACTCATGAAGCTCTCAAGTAGACTCTTTTAATCGGAATTTCTTGTCCCCCCAACGGTTATAATGGCAGCGGAAATGTAACGTACTATAAACCCTTAAGTAGGATTCTAATGACGCCTTGATATCTTATAACAAGAAGCCTTCGAATAAAACTCAAGATCCTATAGTTTCTATGAATTCAAAACCAAAGAGATGGCAATCTTTGATTCCAAGTAGAATGATTTAATGTATAAACATAAAATCGATAACACACAAGTATATTAATAAAGCATAATAGCTATATTTCGAAATTATTCTTGGTGATATTACAAATGGCCATAGACCTTATTTATAGGTGTCTAAAAGACTCCTAAGGAGACATGAAATTCAAACAACAAAATAAACAATTACAACTACAAGCATGAAAGGAGGGAAGATAATGATAAAATACTAGCTACTTGAGTAAAGCTAAGATTCCTCCTTGACTTTGTGAAGATGGCAACGGCTATTTGAAGGAAAGTGGGCCAAAAGAAATTCCTCATCCTTCTCTCCTCATTGCAACGTTTATCAGGACCAAGTGGGAGTGTAAAATATTGCTAGCTACACTTGATGAGCTCACCTTGATGAGGTCACTTGATGAGGTTATTTTGCTTTCACACCATGTAGACTTTTTGTACTTTTATACTTCATATTTTTGACAAAAATATAACACCTAGAAAAAGGCTTCAAATATGGACGAAAATGTCTCCTTGTTTTGCATGTCTTTGCATGGCCGAACCCCTTCCATACGTCTCCCATACAACCCCTAGACGGGGGTCTTGAACGTCGAAGAATTCCATGCAGCCCCTAGATGGGGGTCTTGTTCAATGTGATCCTCATAATGGAGTATAGAATCGAACTTATCCGGATAGGGAAGTTGCGGCTTGAAATCTTCAATGTGTTCTCCAAATGCAATCTCTAAACGAGGGTCCTCAATCTCGGATTTAAACATGAACAAACAATGTAATTCCCTGATGGGAACGTGGCCTTCTGAATCGGTGATTTGAAGTAGAGTTATAGAGCTGGAACGTAACATCATGTTATTTCGTGTAGTGATGCTAATGTCGCTTGTTTTCAACAGTTCATTTGTGTCTTCTCTCAATTTCTTAGCACGTGCTCGGGTGATAGGACCAGTGTGATTTATGATGGCTCCAACCGAATCTAATACTCTTGATGGTGCAACTGGGGTTGCATCATTCCCTCCCTCTTGAGAAGGATCTGTCCTCAGATCGGATTCATCTCCTGTCTCAAACAAAGACAAGTCAGAAACGTTAAAAGTTGCAGAAACATTATATTCTCCCGGCAAGTCTAGTTTATAGGCATTGTCATTTATTTTCTCCAAGACCATGAATGGGCCGTCTCCTCTTGGTCAAAGCTTCGACCTCCTCTGCACTGGAAAACGTTCTTTCCTCATATGTAACCATACCCAATCACCAGGCTGAAATACCACGGCTTTGCGTCCACGGTTATGATTTTCAATAGACTGTTTGGTCCGTCTTTCAATATTGTTACGAGCTTGCTCATGCAATTGTTTCACCAACTCTGCTTTCTTGTGCCCATCTGTACTTACTCTTTCACTCAAAGGCAAAGGTAAAAGATCAAGTGGGGTTAAAGGATTAAAGCCATAAACAAGTTCAAAAGGTGAAAATTGAGAAGCAGAATGCATAGATCGATTATAAGCAAATTCAATCTGTGGCAAACATTCTTCCCAAGTTTTTATGTTGGTTTTAATAATGGCTCTTAACAAAGTCGATAAAGTCCTATTTACTACTTCGGTTTGCCCATCAGTTTGTGGGTGGCAAGTGGTAGAAAATAAGAGCTTTGTCCCTAATTTAGCCCACATCGTTTTCCAAAAGTAACTAAGAAACTTAGCATCCCTATCTGAAACTATAGTTCTAGGTACCCCATGCAAACGAATAATTTCTTTAAAGAAAAGATTTGCAACGTGTGAGGCATCATCAGATTTATGACAAGGGATGAAATGTGCCATTTTGGAAAATCGATCAACAACAACAAATATAGAATCACGCCCATACTTGTTTCTAGGCAACCCCAACACAAAATCCATAGAGATATCAGTCCATGGTGTTTCAGGTATAGGCAAAGGCATGTATAATCCATGGGGCTGGGCTCGACTTTTAGCTAACTTACAAGTTACACGTCTTTCACAAATACGGGTTACATCACGTTTCATATTGGGCCAATAAAGATGTTCTTGTAATACATCAAGAGTTTTAGCAATGCCAAAATGACCCATTAAACCTCCTCTGTGCGCCTCTAACAACAACAACTCTCAGATAGAACTAGCAGGAATGCATAATCTGTTTTCTCTAAATAAGAATCCATCATGTTTATAAAATTTATCAACTACTACACGTTCACATGCAGCATATATATCACAAAAATCAGAATCATGCTCATATTGATTTTTAATCATCTCAAAGCCAAGTAATTTAGAATCTAGAGCAGATAATAAGGAGTACCTTCGAGATAGTGCATTAGCCACGACATTCTCTTTACCTTGTTTATAACGAATCACATAAGGAAACGTCTCAATAAACGCCATCCAGCGAGCGTGCCTCTTATTTAACTTATGTTGGCCTTTCAGGTGCTTTAGTGACTCGTGGTCTGTGTGTATTACGAACTCTTTAGGCCATAGGTAGTATTGCCAAGTTTCAAGTGCTCGAACCAAGGCGTACAACTCCTTATCATAAGTCGGATAATTTAGCGTGGCACTTCCCAACTTCTCACTGAAGTAGGCAATTTGTTTTCCTTCTTGCATTAATACTGCGCCAATACCAGTTCCAGATGCATCACACTGAATCTCGAATGATTTTGTAAAGTTTGGTAGGGATAGTAATGGTGCATTCGTGAGTTTCTCTTTCAACAATCTAAAGGCGGCTTCCTGCTCCTTCTCCCATTTAAAGCCAACATTTTTCTTGATCACTTCGGTTAAGGAAGCTGCCAAGGTGCTAAAATTGGGTACAAAACGTCGGTAGAAGCTCGCCAAGTCATGGAAGCTTCGAACTTCCCGGACTGATTTAGGACTTTCCCAATCTTTGATAGCCTTGATCTTTTCTTCATCTACCTGTATTCCCTGTGAACTCACAACAAAACCAAGGAAAACAAGCTTCTCCGTGCCAAAATTGCATTTTTGAAGGTTAGCGAACAGACGCTCTTTTCTAAGCACAGTTAACACTTGTTTTACATGACTAACATGCTCTTGCAAATTCTTACTATAGATAAGTATGTCATCAAAGTAAACAACTACAAATCTCCCTATAAAAGCTCGTAAAACATGATTCATAAGTCGCATGAAAGTGCTAGGTGCATTAGTGAGACCAAACGGCATAACTAACCATTCATAAAGACCATGTTTAGTTTTAAAGGCTGTTTTCCATTCATCTCCCTCTTTCATTCTTATTTGGTGATACCCACTTTTTAAATCAATTTTGGAAAAGATGGCAGAACCGTATAACTCATCTAGCATGTCATCTAGTCTCGGAATGGGATGCCGATACTTAATTGTGATATTATTGATGGCTCGACACCCACGCACATTCTCCATGATCCATCTTTCTTTGGTACCAACAAAATCGAACAGAACACGGACTCATGCTTTCTCGCACATGCCCTTTGGCTAGTAGCTCGTCTACTTGCTTCCTCATTTCTTTCGTTTCCTCTGGATTGCTTCTATATGCAGGTCGGTTTGGAATTGAAGCTCCAGGAACAAAATCGATTTGGTGTTCAATGCCTCTTATTGGCGGTAAGCCAGGAGGGGTCTCTTCCGGGAACACATCTTCAAATTCTTGTAAGAGTGCAACAATCAAAGGATCAGTAGTCTCAGGAATAGATGCAAGATTAAGTAAAGCTTCACGAAACATTAACAGAACCACGGGTTGTTGTGATAGCATGGCTCGTTTAACCGCGCTAGCCCTGATCAACCCAACGGTCTTGCCCCCTTTAGAGGTTGAAGATTCAATCTTTTCTTTCTCTTTTTCCTTTGTTGCTTGTTGTAGCACCATTTGATCTTCGTGAACCTGTTTAGGAGTCATGGGTGTTAAGGTGAATTTCTTTTTCTCATAGGTGAATGAGTACTTGTTTGTGAAACCATTATGAAGGACTTGACGATCATACTGCCATGGTCTTCCTAGAAGAAGCTGAGTAGCGTGCATAGGTACGACATCAGACTACTTCATCTATATACCGCTAATCCTAAAAGATACCTTAGCTTGATTAGTAACCCTCAAATCTCGGTATTATTTAACCATAGTAATCTATATGGCTTAGGATGTTTTTCCACGGGTAAGCATAATTTCTTTACTAAGGCTGCACTAACCACATTCACACAACTTCCTCCATCTATAATCAAACTACATAGGTTGTCCTTAATATGACATCTAGTTTGAAATAGATTCTCTCTTTGACCATCCTCTTCTTCACCTATCTGAGTAGCGAGGGACATTCTAGTCACTACTGCACTTATTTTACCCTCATCAACTCCTTCTTCAAACTCCTCATATTCTTCCTCACACTCGGCTTCTTCCTCACTGGCCGATTCTACTTGTTCGGGTCTAGCTATGATCACTCTTTGATTTGGACAATTTGATGCTATGTGACCAAACCCTTGACATTTAAAACATCTTACATCTCGGGACCTAGTTGGACCATTAGACGATGATCCTGTTTGAGTTGTGGAAAATGGCTTTTGGGTGGGTTGGGATTTTGTGCTTGAAGATTTGAACTCACCCCCTATGTTGCTAGGTTGCCTCGACTTCCAAGGTGTACTAGGGATATTTACTCTCTTAGTTTGTCTTCTCTTTAATTGTTGCTCTATCTTCCTCGCCGTGTGAACCATGCCCTCTAGATCGAAACAAGTCATTAATTCTAGTTGATCTCTAATTTCAACATTAAGGCCTGAAAGGAACCTAGACATCAACCTATCTTGGTCTTCATCTAGACGACACCTAATCAATCCCGTTTCCATTTCTTTATAGTAGTCATCTACGGATTTCGACCCTTGTTTTAAAGTTTGAAGGCTGTATAGTAGGTCTCTCATGTAATAACTAGGAACAAACCTATCGGTCATGACTCTTTTAAGGGCATTCCAAGTCATGATAGGTGGCTCAGCTTTTCGTTCTCTAGATTGAACTACATGATCCCACCAAATAAGAGCATATCCTATAAACTCCACCGTGGCTAATTTGACTTTCTTAAGTTCAGAAAAATTTCTACACTCAAATTGGCCTTCGACTCTCCTAACCCACTCAAACAACATTTCGGGGTCAGTTTTACCTTCAAATGGAGGAATGTGGAATTTAACACTGTTAAGATTATCATCCATCCTGTCCCGATTATTTCTAGGTTCTCGATTTATCCTAGAATGTCTATCTTCTTCAAAATCATATTCAAATTCGTCTTCAAGTTCGTTTAAAGGTGGTGGAGGTGGTCGATTATTCCTACCCCGTCTTACATTAGTATCTCGTGTCTGGTTTGTCTTAACCGACTTAAGATCTTCTCTCATTTCTTCCATTATATTAGTCATTCTATTCATCAAAGAGTACAACCCATCAATGTGATATTGAGTATCTTTTAATGATTCAATTTTTCTCCTAACGGGACCATCACTAAAATAGTCTTCTTCTTCCATTAGTATTTTCCCGTCTCTCTTTTCATCTCTTGAGTTATTTGACCCAACCATTTTAAAAGATGTCAAGAATGAAAAATTCAACAAGATGAAAATAGCCAGATAATTTTATTTTTTTATTTTTTTTTATTTATTTTCGTTTTTTTTTTAACAAGCATACACTGAGAGCAAAATAACTTATGACGTAAATGAAAGCAATAAAAGAAAGTTGAGGAACGAATGAACCTGGAACCGAATCTCCGATGCCAAATGATATGATCCTCCTTGCCTAAGTAAGATCAACACATGAAGCTCTCAAGTAGACTCTTTTAATCGGAATTTCTTGTCCCCCCAACGGTTATAATGGCAGCGGAAATGTAACGTACTATAAACCCTTAAGTAGGATTCTAATGACGCCTTGATATCTTATAACAAGAAGCCTTCGAATAAAACTCAAGATCCTATAGTTTCTATGAATTCAAAACCAAAGAGATGGCAATCTTTGATTCCAAGTAGAATGATTTAATGTATAAACATAAAATCGATAACACACAAGTATATTAATAAAGCATAATAGCTATATTTCAAATTATTCTTGGTGATATTACAAATGGCCATAGACCTTATTTATAGGTGTCTAAAAGACTCCTAAGGAGACATGAAATTCAAACAACAAAATAAACAATTACAACTACAAGCATGAAAGGAGGGAAGATAATGATAAAATACTAGCTACTTGAGTAAAGCTAAGATTCCTCCTTGACTTTGTGAAGATGGCAACGGCTATTTGAAGGAAAGTGGGCCAAAAGAAATTCCTCATCCTTCTCTCCTCATTGCAACGTTTATGAGGACCAAGTGGGAGTGTAAAATATTGCTAGCTACACTTGATGAGCTCACCTTGATGAGGTCACTTGATGAGGTTATTTTGCTTTCACACCATGTAGACTTTTTGTACTTTTATACTTCATATTTTTGACAAAAATATAACACCTAGAAAAAGGCTTCAAATATGGACGAAAATGTCTCCTTGTTTTGCATGTCTTTGCATGGCCGAACCCCTTCCATACGTCTCCCATACAACCCCTAGACGGGGGTCTTGAACGTCGAAGAATTCCATGCAGCCCCTAGTGATACGAATTACGTATGTAAGTGTACATAAAGCGTATAAAATACAACGGAAGATTATTATATCTTGACAAGTATCAAAGTATCACTCAAAATTACAAGGTGGTGACCGAATTTAAATGGATTTCGGCCGTGAAGTAGTATGGTATATGGATTTGGATGTGTTTTATCGAATTAGACCTATAACTCGATAAAGGTAATCTCTCCTCAAGACCTATTGAGAATTGATCAAGTTAAAATTCGAGGCGCGTCGAAATGATAACTAAAGTTTTGTTGAACTCGTTCAACGTATATTTCAAAGAAATACAAGGTTTAATAATATTCAAGATGCTTACAAAAGGTTGAGGGTGAGGCTATTATATAGCCATAATAACTCCTAACAAAGCCAAAGAAGATCACACAAAATCTAGCTAAAATACAAGCACTTATTAAACTATCTACAAAGACTTTTGACAAGGAAAAGAAAACAACAACATGTTTGGCTCCTTCCTCTCCAAATCGGCCGTGGGGTACTTGAGGGAGTGGACAAGATCCTTCTCATGTGATATATTTTTAAAGGCTTGACAAGGACTTGAACATGAAAGTAACATCTTGGTGTCTTTCTCTACATGTGGTTCGTTTGTTTTCATTTCAAAAGGGTGGAGTGAATCAAATCTCTATCCTTGATCTTGATATGGTGGACTTTGAAAATGAAAACAAATTTTAAAGTAGTGGGGACAAAGATCCTTCATGGATCCTTCATCAAATCTTCACAAATCTTTGTCAATTTTCGGCCATAAAAATCACTGCACATTTGAACGGTTCGTGTGGCTTGATAGAAGCATAATTGGACCTTGGACCGTTTCACAGGATTTATAGATCTTTCTTTTATCTTTCCATGGCCGCTTGAATCACCTAAATCGGACTTCGCATGAGAGAGTTATGATTAAAATACCAAAACTGCTACGGAGTAGTCATACGCGCGGGAATTGGTAATTTTGTCCGCTTTTCGCCTTTTTCTCTCGGACTAGTAGCAAATGTAAAATGTGTTCAAGGTTGCTTCAAGTCTCGTATTAGTCGTCTCGTCCAAAGAAGTAAGTGCATGTCGTGTAGGTGCATGTGTGTGCATGGCCATATGCATGGTTGCATGGTCGTCTACGTCGTCTTTCTTCGGTTGGCCATGTTGATCTCGTATCATCCCCTCTTCCTTTAAAGAGATTCGTCCTCGAATCTAAAGTCCAAGGACGGTTGGTATTCCGGATAGGGTTGTGCTCCTCCCGGGTTGAAGATGTAATTTTCGTCGGATGTGTTGACGTTTGCTTGGGATTGCATTTTTAAAAAACCAACCTGCAAAATAAAAACAAACGACGTATCTAGGTGTCTACCATTTCCCTTAACGGAATCCCCAAAAAAAATTTTGTGGTTTAACGGAATAATTTCCATTTCTGGCGTCATGTGGGCACAAATCTTGTCCTCATTCCTTTCATCAATGAGTTCGTCTTTTACTATTTTCCAGTCACATGTAGCCACATAGCTTTTACGTTGGTCGGTGTCGGGAACTGGATCAACGAGAACAATTGGATTGGGATCCTCCAATTTTTTTATCAATAATAGAAATAACCTCATAGAAATTTTGGGGAACAATCGCCTTGTCCTCAATCTCTTCATCTTCTGTAGCTCGGGAAACGGACGGTTGTGTAGAACTAAAAAGTATACTTGTGAGTTCCTCACTCGTTAACTCGTCCTGATGCTCCAAAACATTTGAAACCGATTTGGTTTCTAAAGTACGAAGAACTAAGTCTGTATCATAATCGGGAGCATCGTAAACTACACATTCTTCTTCTCCTTCGTCCTCTATATCAAACTTGAGAATGTCGTCTAGCCTTTCTTGTTCTTCCTCGGCTATTAACTCGTCTCGGGTAGTAAGAGTCGGGCAAACATCTTGCACATGATCGAACCCTTGGTCAATGAAACAACTCACCTCCAGCAAACTCGTCTCATTAGGCAAGTCGAGAGCTTTAGAAACCGAGTTGGGGACTGATGTTGTTACGATTTTGAGAGCCGAACTCGAGCCGAAAGGTACGTATCTCTTGCGAAGTTTTCTTTTCAATGACTCCCACGAACGGATCTTGTTTTTTTCAGCACGAGTCCTTTGCTTCTTCTTTAGTTCGAACCAAACTGAAGCGCCTTTAACCAACTTGATAATTGCATATCTGCAACGCTTCTCATCGTCAAGACCTTTAAACTCAAACAAGCGATCCATCTTATGTTCCCATTCCAAATAAATTTCGGGGTCGGTACCTCCGATGAACTTCGGAAGTTCGTTCAACTCGAACTCGTTAGTATGGCGTGGGGAACACAGGCCTTCTCCTCCTCGTCGAGGTTCCGGTAAGTCATGTAAAGCATCACGTAGCTTTACCAAGAATTCGGAGATGGCCATGTCCATTTCTTATAATGATCAAGAAATCGAACAGAAAATTTACCAAGAAATCCGTGAAGAATTAACCAAGAAGATGATCAAAGAATCTGATCTCCACCGTTCAGACTGTAGTTCAATAAGTTGGCTTACCTTTGTCAAAATTTTGTGACGATCCAACGGTCGAATCCACGGGAAACTTTATTTTGTTCCGACTGCGCTAATCTGCCAATGTTATGCGAAAATTCTTCCAACCGTGAAGAACAACCCAAGAAGATGATACGAGATCAACATGGCCAACCGAAGAAAGACGACGTAGACGACCATGCAACCATGCATACGGCCATGCTGATATGAATTCTCTCTCGGTACAGCAGAAGACTCTTTCACGTACGGTAGCGAACAGTACTCAGCCGAAATGAAGCAAGCCGCTACAGCAGTTCCGAACAGCAGTAACTCGTCGATATAGCACTTCCGAACAGCAATACTCGCTCGATACAGCAATTTCGAACAGCAGGACTCGCTCGTCTGACAACTCGTCGTCTGACAAAATAAAAAGTGGTGGCCGAAATTTATACGGTTTTCGGCCGGGATGTAGGATAGTGTATGGGTTTGAATGTGTTTTATCGAACTAGACCTATAACTCGATAAAGGTAATCTCTTCCCAAGACCTATTGAGAATTGATCAAGTTAAAATCTTGAGACGCGTCGAAACAATAACTAAAGTTTGTTGAACTCGTTCAACGTATATTTCAAAGAAATACAAGGTTTATTACTTTCAAGATACTTTACAAATACAACAAGCACTACTATATATAGTAGTTTCCAACCATAGAAAATACAACAAAAACAAGCAAATGAAACTTCCTAGCAACTCCTTCAAATCGGCCGAATCATGTAGGGTTCATGAGGATTTTGTGGTGATATGATATCAAGTCTTTTTGGAATTATCATGGTGATTAGGACATGAAGGATAATGACATGAAGGAGACATTTGATGAAAGTCTTCATCAAATTCTTTTGTTCAATGATACGAATTATCCGGGGAGAGGTGGATACGTATCGGTCGGAGTATATGTAAGTGTATGATAGCGGAAGGCTTTTACGAATATGGAGTTTTTCGGATGTATTTTGTATGTGAATAATATCGGATATAACAATAAAAAATATCGAACAAGAAGATGATACGAATTACGTACGTAATGCGTATGAAATACAACGGAAGATTATTATGTCTTGACGATTATCAAAGTGTCACTCGAAAATACAAGGGGTGGCCGAACTTAAATGGATTTCGGCCGTGAAGTAGTAGTGTATACGGATTTGGATGTGTTTTATCGAACTAGACCTATAACTCGATAAAAGTAATCTCTTCCCAAGACCTATTGAGAATTGATCAAGTTAAAATCTCGAGACGCGTCGAAACAATAACTAAAGTTTTGTTGAACTCGTTCAACGTATATTTCAAAGAAATACAAGGTTTATTACTTTCAAGATTCAAGATATTTACAAATGTTACAAGCACTACTATATATAGTAGTTTCCAACCGAAAGAAAAATACAACAAAACGAGAAAACGAAACTTCCTAGCAACTTCCATCTCGGCCGAAAGTCTCCAAGTAGATACCAAGCATCTTGGATTTTTGTTGATGAAGACATCTTGGACTTATTAAGTGAGGATTTTTGTTGATGAAGACATCTTGGACTTATTAAGTGATGGGGACATGAAGAAAAACCAAATATCCTTCCTTCCATTTATTCACTTCGCCGAGCTTCATCAAGAATTGTTAGGAGGATTTGGTGTAGATTATGATATCATCTTCTTTGGAATTATGTAGGTGATAATGACATGAGGGACAATGACATGAAGGATGGAAGTCTTCTTCAAATCTTGGCATGGACCGTTTTTTAGTGAGGTGGGGAAGAAAAGAATATCTTCATTATCTTGTCCAAGATATGAAGTCAAGTGAGGTCCCTTTCAAGCATGATATGGCCGATTTTTCATGCTTTCGACCGATTCCGCTGCCGAATTTTACGTTACTCCGATTCCGATTAACAACGTAACTCCAATCCGCGTATTCTTTTCTCCCAAGTATAATGATGCATGGCCATGCGTATCGTCGTGGACGTCGATTTTTATTGGAGCTTCTTCGATTGCAATATTAGATATCGTATCAAGTCTTGAAACTAGAAGAGACAAAAATCTTCATGATTTTGGACCAAATATGATGCTGTCGGTTTTGTCATTTCTGGGATCCAATGGGTCCGAATTTGGTCCTAAGGTCTTCATAAGATTTGTAGCTCTCTTTCTTAGCTTTCCATGGCCACTTGAATCACCTGAATCGGATTTCGGACGAGAAAGTTATGGGCAAAATACTAAAACTGCTGCGAAGTCGTCGTGCGCGCGAGAATTGGTAATTTGTCCATGTATTTTGCATGAGGATTTTATGTATGCCTGCGACTCAATCAAGCTTGGTTGGATAATCTTCTTTTTTGTATTTGATGATGTTGACCGATTCGTATCATACCCTCTCTCTTCAAAGGGAATTGTCCTCAATTCCGAACTCCCTTCGTCACCAAGATAATTAACTAACGCCTCTAAGTATTTGATCTCGAAGATATCCGCAGTGCGTACATGGCCCAAAATCTTGAGACGATAGGTAGTGGGTCCCCCTCGAGAATCACCAACAAAATAACTATCATTATTAATAAAATAATAATATTTACTCCGCCAGGTAATACCGATATCATGACATGAGTGGATATCTGAAATGGGATGCACGGTTAACTCCACATCGGGTTCCTCCTACAGAATTGGAAACACTGATTTCTCGGGTTCATCATCAAAAATGGAAAACACAGAATTTATTACGGTGGGAACCATAGGATTTATTACGGATTCCTCTTCATCAATTGGTTCCTCATCAAATGCTGGCGGTCCGTCATAATCTAACCAACACTCCGTTTCAATATTGTTGTGCTCCTCCAATAATGTCTCATCAAAAATTAATCCACTAGGCTCGTTTCGTACCGCAACAAAGTCATACGACCCACTTTGCTCCGATAGGGCAGCTCGACTCCAACCATCGTCTTCTTTGTCATCAAAAAATGCCGCAGGAAATTCTCCATATCAAAGTCAATCGGTGACAAAGAGTTCATCTTCAAGATTAGCCGTTTCAGAAAGCATAAGGCCGTGATCTTGTTTCGCGTTACTAAAATAATTTGGTCCGTTTTGGTCAATTTGACCAACACAACCAACTAGCCCATGATCAAAGTAGCAAGATCTAGGTTCGTCGACTAGGGAGACACGGCTCAACTCATCTTCTTCGTTGAATTGCTCCGTTGAAAACTCTGTCTCATCTACTTCATTGAAAATGACCGTAGGGACATTGTCTTCATCGAAAAAGATTCGCTGGGAATTCCTTGATGGAGGAAGACCTTAGATCGAATGCCGGTGGTGGGGCGTCGAAGGATTGGTGGTAAGATGGGGATTTGAACCTTCGATTGAAATATTTTTGAATTTAAGCCAATCTTGGATTTTAGGCTTACGTTGTTGTGAACGGATCTGTTTCGCTTTTGCCACCAGACGGCGGCGCTACCGCGAGGCGCCTTGCCACCAACGAAACGCGGCGGTTGATCGGGCAGCCTTGAAGTCCGAGTGCTCACAAGCACGGCCAATCTATGCACGCATTTGGATCACTATCTCCGTGAAATTCCGGTATCCGCGGAATTTGGCCAAGAAATCAATATCGTTGGCATCGTCTGCGTCTTTCTTGCATACGTTGCTCGTAAGCCGTTTAGTGCGTCACGGAGTTTCATCAAGAAATCGAGCTCGGAGAAATCCATAACAAGAATCAAGAGATAGTTCTTGATAAGAAATCGGACGTAAAATTTGCCAAGAATTCCGTGAAGAATGAACCAAGAAGATGATCAAAGAATCTGATCTCCACCGCTCGCATCGTAGTTCAATGAGTTGGCTTACCTTTGTCAAAATTTCGTGATGAGCCAACGGTCTAATCCACTGAAACTTTGTTTTCTTCCGATCGCGCTAATCACAATGTTATGCGAAAATTCTTCTAACCGTGAAGAACAACCCAAGAAAGTTTCAACAAAAAAAAAAATTCGGTGAATATAGTTGATCGCCCAAGGAGATGACCTTGGGCTCGATACCACTTATGATACGAATTATCCGGAGAGGTGGATACGTATCGGTCGGAGTATATGTAAGTGTATGATAGCGGAAGGCTTTTACGAATATGGAGTTTTTCGATGTATTTTGTATATGAATAATATCGGATATAACAATAAAAAATATCGAACAAGAAGATGATACGAATTACGTACGTAATGCGTATGAAATACAACGGAAGATTATTATGTCTTGACGATTATCAAAGTGTCACTCGAAAATACAAGGGGTGGCCGAACTTAAATGGATTTCGCCGTGAAGTAGTAGTGTATACGGATTTGGATGTGTTTTATCGAACTAGACCTATAACTCGATAAAAGTAATCTCTTCCCAAGACCTATTGAGAATTGATCAAGTTAAAATCTCGAGACGCGTCGAAACAATAACTAAAGTTTTGTTGAACTCGTTCAACGTATATTTCAAAGAAATACAAGGTTTATTACTTTCAAGATTCAAGATATTTACAAATGTTACAAGCACTACTATATATAGTAGTTTCCAACCGAAAGAAAAATACAACAAAACGAGAAACGAAACTTCCTAGCAACTTCCATCTCGGCCGAAAGTCTCCAAGTAGATACCAAGCATCTTGGATTTTTGTTGATGAAGACATCTTGGACTTATTAAGTGAGGATTTTTGTTGATGAAGACATCTTGGACTTATTAAGTGATGGGGACATGAAGAAAAACCAAATATCCTTCCTTCCATTTCTTCACTTCGGCCGAGCTTCATCAAGAATTGTTAGGAGGATTTGGTGTAGATTATGATATCATCTTCTTTGGAATTATGTAGGTGATAATGACATGAGGGACAATGACATGAAGGATGGAAGTCTTCTTCAAATCTTGGCATGGACCGTTTTTTAGTGAGGTGGGAAGAAATTAATATCTTAATTATCTTGTCAAAGATATGAAGTCAAGTGAGGTCCCTTTCAAGCATGATATGGCCGATTTTTCATGCTTGACCGATTCCGCTGCCGAATTTTACGTTACTCCGATTCCGATTAACAACGTAACTCCAATCCGCGTATTCTTTTCTCCCAAGTATAATGATGCATGGCCATGCGTATCGTCGTGGACGTCGATTTTTATTGGAGCTTCTTCGATTGCAATATTAGATATCGTATCAAGTCTTGAAACTAGAAGAGACAAAAATCTTCATGATTTTGGACCAAATATGATGCTGTCGGTTTTGTCATTTCTGGGATCCAATGGGTCCGAATTTGGTCCTAAGGTCTTCATAAGATTTGTAGCTCTCTTTCTTAGCTTTCCATGGCCACTTGAATCACCTGAATCGGATTTCGAGAAAGTTATGGGCAAAATACTAAAACTGCTGGCAAGTCGTGCGCGCGAGAATTGGTAATTTGTCCATGTATTTTGCATGAGGATTTTATGTATGCCTGCGACTCAATCAAGCTTGGTTGGATAATCTTCTTTTTTGTATTTGATGATGTTGACCGATTCGTATCATACCCTCTCTCTTCAAAGGGAATTGTCCTCAATTCCGAACTCCCTTCGTCACCAAGATAATTAACTAACGCCTCTAAGTATTTGATCTCGAAGATATCCGCAGTGCGTACATGGCCCAAAATCTTGAGACGATAGGTAGTGGGTCCCCCTCGAGAATCACCAACAAAATAACTATCATTATTAATAAAATAATAATATTTATTCCGCCAGGTAATACCGATATCATGACATGAGTGGATATCTGAAATGGGACGCACGGTTAACTCCACATCGGGTTCCTCCTCCGCACTGGAAACACCGATTTCTCGGGTTCATCATCAAAAATGGAAAACACAGAATTTATTACGGTGGGAACCATAGGATTTATTACGGATTCCTCTTCATCAATTGGTTCGTCATCAAATGCTGGCGGTCCGTCATAATCTAACCAACACTCCGTTTCAATATTGTTGTGCTCCTCCAATAATGTCTCATCAAAAATTAATCCACTAGGCTCGTTTCGAACAGCAACTAAGTCATACGACCCACTTTGCTCCGATAGAGGGCACTCGACTCAACCATCGTCTTCTTTGTCATCAAAAATGCCGCAGAAATTCTCACATATCAAAGTCGTCGGTGACAAAGAGTTCATCTTCAAGATTAGCCGTTTCAGAAAGCATAAGGCCGTGATCTTGTTTCGCGTTACTAAAATAATTTGGTCCGTTTTGGTCAATTTGACCAACACAACCAACTAGCCCATGATCAAAGTAGCAAGATCTAGGTTCGTCGACTAGGGAGACACGGCTCAACTCATCTTCTTCGTTGAATTGCTCCGTTGAAAACTCTGTCTCATCTACTTCATTGAAAATGACCGTAGGGACATTGTCTTCATCGAAAAAAGATTCTGTTGGGAATTCCTTGATGGAGTAAGACCTTTGATCGAATGCCGGTGGTGGGGCGTCGAAGGATTGGTGGTAAGATGGGGATTTGAACCTTCGATTGAAATATATTTTGAATTTAAGCCAATCTTGGATTTTAGGCTTACGTTGTTGTGAACGGATCGTTTCGCTTTTGCCACCAGACGGCGGCGCTACCGCGGAGGCGCCTTGCCACCAACGAAACGCGGCGGTTGATCGGGGCAGCCTTGAAGTCCGAGTGCTCCTCACAAGCACGAAGCCAATCTATGCACGCATTTGGATCACTATCTCCGTGAAATTCCGGTATGCTGCGGAATTTGGCCAAGAAATCAATATCGTTGGCATCGTCTCTGCGTCTTTCTTGCATACGTTGCTCGTAAGCCGTTTAGTGCGTCACGGAGTTTCATCAAGAAATCGAGCTCGGAGAAATCCATAACAAGAATCAAGAGATAGTTCTTGATAAGAAATCGGACAGAAAATTTGCCAAGAATTCCGTGAAGAATGAACCAAGAAGATGATCAAAGAATCTGATCTCCACCGTTCAGACTGTAGTTCAATGAGTTGGCTTACCTTTGTCAAAATTTCGTGATGATCCAACGGTCTAATCCACGGAAACTTTGTTTTCTTCCGACTGCGCTAATCTGTCAATGTTATGCGAAAATTCTTCTAACCGTGAAGAACAACCCAAGAAAGTTTCAACAAAAAAAAATTCGGTGAATATAGTTGATCGCCCAAGGAGATGACCTTGGGCCCGATACCACTTATGATACGAATTATCCGGGAGAGGTGGATACGTATCGGTCGGAGTATATGTAAGTGTATGATAGCGGAAGGCTTTTACGAATATGGAGTTTTTCGGATGTATTTTGTATGTGAATAATATCGGATATAACAATAAAAAATATCGAACAAGAAGATGATACGAATTACGCATTTAATGCGTATGAAATACAACGGAAGATTATTATGTCTTGACGATTATCAAAGTGTCACTCGAAAATACAAGGGGTGGCCGAACTTAAATGGATTTCGCCGTGAAGTAGTAGTGTATACGGATTTGGATGTGTTTTATCGAACTAGACCTATAACTCGATAAAAGTAATCTCTTCCCAAGACCTATTGAGAATTGATCAAGTTAAAATCTCGAGACGCGTCGAAACAATAACTAAAGTTTTGTTGAACTCGTTCAACGTATATTTCAAAGAAATACAAGGTTTATTACTTTCAAGATTCAAGATATTTACAAATGTTACAAGCACTACTATATATAGTAGTTTCCAACCGAAAGAAAAATACAACAAAACGAGAAAACGAAACTTCCTAGCAACTTCCATCTCGGCCGAAAGTCTCCAAGTAGATACCAAGCATCTTGGATTTTTGTTGATGAAGACATCTTGGACTTATTAAGTGAGGATTTTTGTTGATGAAGACATCTTGGACTTATTAAGTGATGGGGACATGAAGAAAAACCAAATATCCTTCCTTCCATTTCTTCACTTCGGCCGAGCTTCATCAAGAATTGTTAGGAGGATTTGGTGTAGATTATGATATCATCTTCTTTGGAATTATGTAGGTGATAATGACATGAGGGACAATGACATGAAGGATGGAAGTCTTCTTCAAATCTTGGCATGGACCGTTTTTTAGTGAGGTGGGGAAGAAAAGAATATCTTCATTATCTTGTCCAAGATATGAAGTCAAGTGAGGTCCCTTTCAAGCATGATATGGCCGATTTTTCATGCTTTCGGACCGATTCCGCTGCCGAATTTTACGTTACTCCGATTCCGATTAACAATGTAACTCCAATCCGCGTATTCTTTTCTCCCAAGTATAATGATGCATGGCCATGCGTATCGCCTTGACGTCGATTTTTATTGGAGCTTCTTCGATTGCAATATTAGATATCGTATCAAGTCTTGAAACTAGAAGAGACAAAAATCTTCATGATTTTGGACCAAATATGATGCTGTCGGTTTTGTCATTTCTGGGATCCAATGGGTCCGAATTTGGTCCTAAGGTCTTCATAAGATTTGTAGCTCTCTTTCTTAGCTTTCCATGGCCACTCGAATCACCTGAATCGGATTTCGGACGTGAAAGTTATGGGCAAAATACTAAAGCTATGCGAAGTCGTGCGCGCGAGAATTGGTAATTTGTCCATGTATTTTGCATGAGGATTTTATGTATGCCTGCGACTCAATCAAGCTTGGTTGGATAATCTTCTTTTTTGTATTTGATGATGTTGACCGATTCGTATCATACCCTCTCTCTTCAAAGGGAATTGTCCTCAATTCCGAACTCCCTTCGTCACCAAGATAATTAACTAACGCCTCTAAGTATTTGATCTCGAAGATATCCGCAGTGCGTACATGGCCCAAAATCTTGAGACGATAGGTAGTGGGTCCCCCTCGAGAATCACCAACAAAATAACTATCATTATTAATAAAATAATAATATTTATTCCGCCAGGTAATACCGATATCATGACATGAGTGGATATCTGAAATGGGACGCACGGTTAACTCCACATCGGGTTCCTCCTCCAGAATTGGAAACACTGATTTCTCGGGTTCATCATCAAAAATGGAAAACACAATTTATTACGGTGGGAACCATAGGATTTATTACGATTCCTCTTCATCAATTGGTTCCTCATCAAATGTCAAGGTCCGTCATAATCTAACCAACACTCCGCTTCAATATTGTTGTGCTCCTCCAATAATGTCTCATCAAAAATTAATCCACTAGGCTCGCTTTCGTACCGCAACAAAGTCATACGACCCACTTTGCTCCGATAGGCGGCTCGACTCAACCATCGTCTTCTTTGTCATCAAAAATGCCGCAGAAATTTCATCATATCAAAGTCGCTGACAAAGAGTTCATCTTCAAGATTAGCCGTTTGTAAAGCATAAGGCCGTGATCTTGTTTCGCGTTACTAAAATAATTTGGTCCGTTTTGGTCAATTTGACCAACACAACCAACTAGCCCATGATCAAAGTAGCAAGATCTAGGTTCGTCGACTAGGAGACACGGCTCAACTCATCTTCTTCGTTGAATTGCTCCGTTGAAAACTCGTCTCATCTACTTCATTGAAAATGACCGTAGGGACATTGTCTTCATCGAAAAAGATTCTCATTGGGAATTCCTTGATGGAGGAAGACCTTAGATCGAATGCGGTGGTGGGGCGTCGAAGGATTGGTGGTAAGATGGGGATTTGAACCTTCGATTGAAATATTTTTGAATTTAAGCCAATCTTGGATTTTAGGCTTACGTTGTTGTGAACAGGATCGATTTTGCCACCAGACGGCGGCGCTACCGCGGAGGCGCCTTGCCACCAACGAAACGCGGCGGTTGATCGGGGCAGCCTTGAAGTCCGAGTGCTCCTCACAAGCACGAAGCCAATCTATGCACGCATTTGGATCACTATCTCCGTGAAATTCCGGTATGCTGCGGAATTTGGCCAAGAAATCAATATCGTTGGCATCGTCTCTGCGTCTTTCTTGCATACGTTGCTCTGGTAAGCCGTTTAGTGCGTCACGGAGTTTCATCAAGAAATCGAGCTCGGAGAAATCCATAACAAGAATCAAGAGATAGTTCTTGATAAGAAATCGGACAGAAAATTTGCCAAGAATTCCGTGAAGAATGAACCAAGAAGATGATCAAAGAATCTGATCTCCACCGTTCAGACTGTAGTTCAATGAGTTGGCTTACCTTTGTCAAAATTTCGTGATGATCCAACGGTCTAATCCACGGGAAACTTTGTTTTCTTCCGACTGCGCTAATCTGTCAATGTTATGCGAAAATTCTTCTAACCGTGAAGAACAACCCAAGAAAGTTTCAACAAAAAAAAAAAATTCGGTGAATATAGTTGATCGCCCAAGGAGATGACCTTGGGCTCCGATACCACTTATGATACGAATTATCCGGGGAGAGGTGGATACGTATCGGTCGGAGTATATGTAAGTGTATGATAGCGGAAGGCTTTTACGAATATGGAGTTTTTCGGATGTATTTTGTATGTGAATAATATCGGATATAACAATAAAAAATATCGAACAAGAAGATGATACGAATTACGTACGTAATGCGTATGAAATACAACGGAAGATTATTATGTCTTGACGATTATCAAAGTGTCACTCGAAAATACAAGGGGTGGCCGAACTTAAATGGATTTCGGCCGTGAAGTAGTAGTGTATACGGATTTGGATGTGTTTTATCGAACTAGACCTATAACTCGATAAAAGTAATCTCTTCCCAAGACCTATTGAGAATTGATCAAGTTAAAATCTCGAGACGCGTCGAAACAATAACTAAAGTTTTGTTGAACTCGTTCAACGTATATTTCAAAGAAATACAAGGTTTATTACTTTCAAGATTCAAGATATTTACAAATGTTACAAGCACTACTATATATAGTAGTTTCCAACCGAAAGAAAATACAACAAAACGAGAAAACGAAACTTCCTAGCAACTTCCATCTCGGCCGAAAGTCTCCAAGTAGATACCAAGCATCTTGGATTTTTGTTGATGAAGACATCTTGGACTTATTAAGTGAGGATTTTTGTTGATGAAGACATCTTGGACTTATTAAGTGATGGGGACATGAAGAAAAACCAAATATCCTTCCTTCCATTTCTTCACTTCGGCCGAGCTTCATCAAGAATTGTTAGGAGGATTTGGTGTAGATTATGATATCATCTTCTTTGGAATTATGTAGGTGATAATGACATGAGGGACAATGACATGAAGGATGGAAGTCTTCTTCAAATCTTGGCATGGACCGTTTTTTAGTGAGGTGGGGAAGAAAAGAATATCTTCATTATCTTGTCCAAGATATGAAGTCAAGTGAGGTCCCTTTCAAGCATGATATGGCCGATTTTTCATGCTTTCGGACCGATTCCGTCGTCGAATTTTACGTTACTCCGATTCCGATTAACAATGTAACTCCAATCCGCGTATTCTTTTCTCCCAAGTATAATGATGCATGGCCATGCGTATCGTCTTGGACGTCGATTTTTATTGGAGCTTCTTCGATTGCAATATTAGATATCGTATCAAGTCTTGAAACTAGAAGAGACAAAAATCTTCATGATTTTGGACCAAATATGATGCTGTCGGTTTTGTCATTTCTGGGATCCAATGGGTCCGAATTTGGTCCTAAGGTCTTCATAAGATTTGTAGCTCTCTTTCTTAGCTTTCCATGGCCACTCGAATCACCTGAATCGGATTTCGGACGAGAAAGTTATGGGCAAAATACTAAAACTGCTGCGAAGTCGTCGTGCGCGCGAGAATTGGTAATTTGTCCATGTATTTTGCATGAGGATTTTATGTATGCCTGCGACTCAATCAAGCTTGGTTGGATAATCTTCTTTTTTGTATTTGATGATGTTGACCGATTCGTATCATTCAAATCGGCCGAAACATGGAGGGATGATGAGGATTTTGTGGTGATATGATATCAAGTCTTTTTGGATTTATTATGGTGACTATGACATGAGGGACAATGACATGAAGGAAAGTTTTGAGGAAAGTCTTCTTCCAATCTTATGTTTCGGCCGTGAGGTATCATGGTGGGAAGGAGAAATATCTTCATTTGGAGTTATTATGGTGATGGTGACATGAAGAAGATATTTGATGAAAGTCTTCATCAAATCTTAAGCTTGGGCCGATTTTGTAGTGAGGTGGGGAAGGAGAAATATCTTCATGCATCTTGACAAATCATGAGTCCCTTTCAAGCATGATATGGCCGAATTATTGAAGTGTGGAGGGACCCAAGCATTGTAGTGGACTTTGAAAATGAAGTCTTGAAACTAGAAGAGACAAAAATCTTCATGATCTTGGACCAAATATGATGCTGTCGGTTTTGTCATTTCTGGGATCCAATGGGTCCGAATTTGGTCCTATGGTCTCATAAGATTTGTAGCTCTCTTTCTTAGCTTTCCATGGCCACTTGAATCACCTGAATCGGATTTCGGACGAGAAAGTTATGGGCAAAATACTAAAACTGCTACGAAGTCGTCGTGCGCGCGAGAATTGGTAATTTGTCCATGTATTTTGCATGAGGATTTTATGTATGCCTGCGACTCAATCAAGCTTGGTCGGATAATCTTCTTGATGTTGACCGATTCGTATCATACCCTCCCCCTTTCAAAGGATTTGACCTCAAATCCAGATTTTGAACTTTTTTTTTTTTTTTTGTGCTGTAAGACTTGACATGTAGTTCATTGGATGCTCGGTCTTAATCACATCATTCTCTTCTTTTTCAAGAAGATTCATTCTTGATCCTAATGCCCGAAAGAAGGGTTGATTGCGCTCCTCCCGGTTTGAAGATGTAATTTTCGTCCATAATGTTGACTTTAACTTGTGATTGCGTATCCAAAAGGACAACATGCAAAATGGAAACAAACGACATACCTAGGAGTCTTCCATTCCCCTTAATGGAATCCCGAAAAGGTGATTTATGGTTTAACGGAGTAATTTCCAACTCCTGTGCTAAGTGAACACAAATTGCGTCCTCACTCCCTTGAATAATGAATTCATCCCTTACTATTTTCCGATTATACGCAGCCACGCTGCTTTCACATTGGTCGGTGTCAAGAACTGGTTCAACAAGAACAAATGGATTAGGGCCCTCCAGTTTTTTGACAATAATTGAAACAACCTTGTGTGGAATATAACAAGGCGGTTTTTGTTCGATTAGTTCGCTTTGCACAACCACGCCATTATCTCGGGTCTCCTTAAGCACCCGCATGTGTACATGCTCACCTTCAAAAATGGGAAGCTCGAGATCAATCATGGGGTCCTCTTTGTCATCTGATTCTGTATCAAATATTGGCGGTCCATCATAACCCGACCCAATTTCCATGACACAAAAAGGCTCCTCACCATTAAAATAATTTGGTCCGTTTTGGCCAATTTGGCCAACACAACCAACTGGCCCATGATCAAAGTAGCAAGATCCGGGTTCGTCAACTAGGGATACACGGCTCAACTCACCTTCTTCGTTGAATTGCTCCGTTGAAAACTCTGTCTCGTCTACTTCATTGAAAATGACCGTAGGGACATTGTCTTCATCGAAAAAGATTACTGGGAATTCCTTGATGGAGGAAGACCTTAGATCGAATGTCGGTGGCGTGGCGTCGAAGGATTGGTGGTAAGATGGGGATTTGAACCTTCGATTGAAATATTTTTTGAATTTAAGCCAATCTTGGATTTTAGGCTTACGTTGTTGTGAACGGATCGTTTCAATTTTTGCCACCAGACGGCGGCGCTACCGCGGAGGCGCTTTGTCACCAGTGAAACGCGGCGGTTGATCGGGGCAGCCTTGAAGTCCGAGTGCTCCTCACAAGCACGAAGCCAATCTATGCACGTATTTGGATTACTATCTCCGTGAAATTCCGGTATGCTGCGGAATTTGGCCAAGAAATCAATATCGTTGGCATCGTCCCTGTGTCTTTCTTGCATACGTTGCTCCGGTAAGCCGTTTAGTGCGTCACGGAGTGTCATCAAGAAATCGAGCTCGGAGAAATCCATAACAAGAATCAAGAGATAGTTTTTGACAAGAAATCGGACAGAAAATTTTCCAAGAAATCCGTGAAGAATGAACCAAGAAGATGATCAAAGAATCTGATCTCCACCGTTCAGACTGTAGTTCAATGAGTTGGCTTACCTTTTTCAAAATTTCGTGATGATCCAACGGTCGAATCCACGGGAAACTTTGTTTTCTTCCGACTGCGCTAATCTGCCAAAGTTATGCGAAAATTCTTCTGACCGTGAAGAACAACCCAAGAAGGTGACTAAATACTTCAACAAAAAAAAATTCGGTGAATATAGTTGATCGCCCAAGGAGATGACCTTGGGCTCCGATACCACTTATGATACGAATTCTCTCTCGGTACAGCAGAAGACTCTTTCACGTACGGTAGCGAACAGTACTCAGCCGAAATGAAGCAAGCCGCTACAGCAGTTCCGAACAGCAGTAACTCGTCGATATAGCACTTCCGAACAGCAAGACTCGCTCGTCTGACAATTTGAACAGCAGACTCGCTCGTCTGACAACTCGTCGTCTGACAAAATAACAAGTGGTGGCCGAAATTTATACGGTTTTCGGCCGGGATGTAGGATAGTGTATGGGTTTGAATGTGTTTTATCGAACTAGACCTATAACTCGATAAAGGTAATCTCTTCCCAAGACCTATTGAGAATTGATCAAGTTAAAATCTCGAGACGCGTCGAAACAATAACTAAAGTTTGTTGAACTCGTTCAACGTATATTTCAAAGAAATACAAGGTTTATTACTTTCAAGATACTTTACAAATACAACAAGCACTACTATATATAGTAGTTTCCAACCATAGAAAATACAACAAAAACAAGCAAATGAAACTTCCTAGCAACTCCTTCAAATCGGCCGAATCATGTAGGGTTCATGAGGATTTTGTGGTGATATGATATCAAGTCTTTTTGGAATTATCATGGTGATTAGGACATGAAGGATAATGACATGAAGGAGACATTTGATGAAAGTCTTCATCAAATTCTTTTGTTCAAATCGGCCGAAACATGGAGGGATGATGAGGATTTTGTGGTGATATGATATCAAGTCTTTTTGGATTTATTATGGTGACTATGACATGAGGGACAATGACATGAAGGAAAGTTTTGAGGAAAGTCTTCTTCCAATCTTGTGTTTCGGCCGTGAGGTATCATGGTGGGAAGGAGAAATATCTTCATTTGGAGTTATTATGGTGATGGTGACATGAAGAAGATATTTGATGAAAGTCTTCATCAAATCTTAAGCTTGGGCCGATTTTGTAGTGAGGTGGGGAAGGAGAAATATCTTCATGCATCTTGACAAATCATGAGTCCCTTTCAAGCATGATATGGCCGAATTATTGAAGTGTGGAGGGACCCAAGCATTGTAGTGGACTTTGAAAATGAAGTCTTGAAACTAGAAGAGACAAAAATCTTCATGATCTTGGACCAAATATGATGCTGTCGGTTTTGTCATTTCTGGGATCCAATGGGTCCGAATTTGGTCCTATGGTCTCATAAGATTTGTAGCTCTCTTTCTTAGCTTTCCATGGCCACTTGAATCACCTGAATCGGATTTCGGACGAGAAAGTTATGGGCAAAATACTAAAACTGCTACGAAGTCATCGTGCGCGCGAGAATTGGTAATTTGTCCATGTATTTTGCATGAGGATTTTATGTATGCCTGCGACTCAATCAAGCTTGGTTGGATAATCTTCTTGATGTTGACCGATTCGTATCACATGCACACACATGCACCTACACGACATGCACTTACTTCTTTGGACGAGACGACTAATACGAGACTTGAAGCAACCTTGAACACATTTTACATTTGCTACTAGTCCGAGAGAAAAAGGCGAAAAGCGGACAAAATTACCAATTCCCGCGCGTATGACTACTCCGTAGCAGTTTTGGTATTTTAATCATAACTCTCTCATGCGAAGTCCGATTTAGGTGATTCAAGCGGCCATGGAAAGATAAAAGAAAGATCTATAAATCCTGTGAAATGGTTTAAGGTCCAATTATGCTTCTATCAAGCCACACGAACCGTTCAAATGTGCAGTGATTTTTATGGCCGAAAATTGACAAAGATTTGTGAAGATTTGATGAAGGATCCATGAAGGATCTTTGTCCCCACTACTTTAAAATTTGTTTTCATTTTCAAAGTCCACCATATCAAGATCAAGGATAGAGATTTGATTCACTCCACCCTTTTGAAATGAAAACAAACGAACCACATGTAGAGAAAGACACCAAGATGTTACTTTCATGTTCAAGTCCTTGTCAAGCCTTTAAAAATATATCACATGAGAAGGATCTTGTCCACTCCCTCAAGTACCCCACGGCCGATTTGGAGAGGAAGGAGCCAAACATGTTGTTGTTTTCTTTTCCTTGTCAAAAGTCTTTGTAGATAGTTTAATAAGTGCTTGTATTTTAGCTAGATTTTGTGTGATCTTCTTTGGCTTTGTTAGGAGTTATTATGGCTATATAATAGCCTCACCCTCAACCTTTTGTAAGCATCTTGAATATTAATAAACCTTGTATTTCTTTGAAATATACGTTGAACGAGTTCAACAAAACTTTAGTTATCATTTCGACGCGTCTCGAATTTTAACTTGATCAATTCTCAATAGGTCTTGAGGAGAGATTACTTTTATCGAGTTATAGGTCTAATTCGATAAAACACATCCAAATCCATATACCATACTACTTCACGGCCGAAATCCATTTAAATTCGGTCACCACCTTGTAATTTTGAGTGATACTTTGATACTTGTCAAGATATAATAATCTTCCGTTGTATTTTATACGCTTTACGTACACTTACATACGTAATTCGTATCATAAGTGGTATCGGAGACATTTGTCTCACAGTTCTCGACGTTACTCAAGAAGATGGCATTCACCGATGAAGAAGTAGCACAACTACGTGACGTTCTTCGCGGCTTACCGGAGCCCAGAATCCAGGCACGACGAGGATACGACACCATGCATGCACCACGACATGCTGATGAATACAAGACAAGCGAACTTCCGGAGTTCGTAGGTGGCACCGATCCCGAGGCTTATTTGGAGTGGGAAAGGAAAATTGAACGAATGTTTGAGTTCAAGGATCTCAATGACGAGGTACGTTGCAAGTATGCGATTCTAAAACTTGGAAAGGGAGCTTCCCTTTGGTTTGAGCGAATGAAGACACAAAGAGTTCGTGCCGGTAAGGAGAAAATACGTTCATGGGATTCTCTAAAAAAGAAACTACGAAAAAGATATGTCCCGGCTACACATAAGTTAAGCTTGTATCGAAAAATTTCTGACCTCACGCAAGGAAAGCTAAGTGTCGAGGAGTACATCGAGGAGTTTGAAAACTTATCCTTGATGGGAGAACTTGAAGAAAGCGAAGAATTACGGATGTCCCGTTTCCTACGAGCTTTGAATAAAAATATTGCTAATTCCGTGGAACTCTACCCCTATTCTGACTTTGATACTTTATGCGGACTTTGCATAAAGTTGGAAAATCAAAACAAGACAAAACATTCTAAACCCGAATTCCCATCTAAATACGGAAATACCAACTTTGGCGCGAGTTCTAGCTCGTTTCCAAAAACTGTCACCACAAGTCCACCCGTTACTACCATTCCAAAAACTCCTATCACACCAAAAGAAACAAGCCTATTTAAAGTCCGGTGTTTCAAATGTCAAGGATTTGGACACTATCAAAGTACTTGTCCAAATCGGAGAATAGTGACGTTACGAGAAGCCATAGCCGTCCGAGAAGAATTACTAGCCGAAGAAGAAAGAATTGGAGACGTCTTTAACTTGGAAGCTGACGAAGAAGAAGAAGATTGCGAGGCATACGATGCCCCGAACTATGACACGAACCTCGTCCTTCGCATGTTACAAACGAAGGCGGCCCCGAGTGACATAGAACAACGAGACCAAATCTTTCACACGAAGTGTCGTGTCGGAGAGAAATGGTGTAGCTTGATCATTGACGGTGGAAGTTGTACAAACGTGGCATCAAGCGAGATGGTCTCAAAGCTCGGATTAATCACCACGGCTCATCCAAAGCTGTATGCACTCCATTGGCTCGATGATGGAAATAAGGTGAAAGTATCAAGACAAGTGAAGGTCGGACTCACCATGGGTTCGTATGGTGATGATATTACATGCGATGTACTACCGATGGACGCATGTCACGTATTATTGGGAAGACCTTGGTTATTTGATCGGGACGTACTACATCGAGGGAGGAGTAACGAGTATGAGTTACGTGACAAAGGTAAAAAAATTGTTCTTAAACCTATGTCACCTCAAGCTATCCGAACAATGAGTTCAAAAAAAATCGAAGGTCCAAAACTTACGATGCTTGCAAACGAGAAAGAAGTCGAACACGCCATTGACGATGGAGAACGTGTTTATTTGATGATGATCAAAGAATTCCGAAACCTTGCTACCAAATCACACCACGAAGGAGAGATAGATACACTGTTACACGAGTTCGCGGATGTATTTCCCGAAGATTTGCCGGTGGGATTACCACCTATCCGCGGAATCGAACACCAAATTGATCTTGTACCAGGAGCTCCATTACCGAACAAAGCAGCGTATCGTTGTAATCCTGAAGAAACCAAAGAACTACAACGTCAAATTGATGAGCTCATGAGTCACGGATATGTCCGAGAAAGTTTAAGTCCGTGTGCGGTTCCAGTCCTACTTGTACCAAAAAAGGACGGATCATGGCGAATGTGTATTGACAGTAGAGCCGTGAATAACATCACCGTCAAGTATCGGTTCCCCATCCCGAGACTAGATGACATGTTAGACGAGTTGCATGGCTCGGTTATATTTTCAAAAGTTGATTTACGGAGCGGATACCATCAAATTCGCATGCGAGAGGGAGACGAATGGAAGACGGCATTTAAAACAAAAAATGGACTTTACGAATGGGTTGTGATGCCATTCGGCCTCACTAATGCCCCGAGCACTTTTATGACATTGATGAACGAGGTTCTCAAACCTTTCTTGGGAAAGTTTGTTGTCGTATACTTAGACGACATTTTGATCTACAATCGATCCTTAGAGGAGCATCTCGAACATTTGCGGCACGTGTTTGAAACTCTAAGGAAACAGAAACTTTACGGAAAGCGGGAGAAGTGTACTTTCCTAGTCGAGAGTCTTGTCTTTCTCGGCTATGTCGTTTCTAAAGAAGGAGTTTCGGTAGACCAAGAGAAGCTCGCGGCAATCAAGTCTTGGCCGACCCCAAAAACAATCACGGAGGTACGATCATTTCATGGCCTCGCTTCTTTTTACCGACGATTCTTACGGGACTTTAGCACCATCTCCAGTCCGATCACGGAGTGTCTAAAAAAAGGAACCTTTGCATGGAACGAGGCGGCCCAAAAGGCTTTTGAAAAATTAAAAGGAAAGTTATGTGAAGCACCAATTTTAACGTTACCCGATTTTTCGCAACCATTTGAGGTGGAATGCGACGCTGGTGGAGTTGGAATCGGGGCAGTACTTATTCAAGGAGGCCGCCCCATCGCCTATTTTTCGGAGAAATTAAGTGGCTCCCGAGTTAATTATTGTACTTACGACAAGGAGTTCTATGCTATCGTGAGAGCACTCGATCATTGGAGTCACTATTTACGTTCGAAACATTTCGTGTTACATTCGGATCACGAGTCGTTGAAATACATCAACGGGCAAAGCAAGCTAAGTCTGAGACATGCAAAAGGGTGGAGTGAATCAAATCTCTATCCTTGATCTTGATATGGTGGACTTTGAAAATGAAAACAAATTTTAAAGTAGTGGGGACAAAGATCCTTCATGGATCCTTCATCAAATCTTCACAAATCTTTGTCAATTTTCGGCCATAAAAATCACTGCACATTTGAACGGTTCGTGTGGCTTGATAGAAGCATAATTGGACCTTGGACCGTTTCACAGGATTTATAGATCTTTCTTTTATCTTTCCATGGCTGCTTGAATCACCTAAATCGGACTTCGCATGAGAGAGTTATGATTAAAATACCAAAACTGCTACGGAGTAGTCATACGCGCGGGAATTGGTAATTTTGTCCGCTTTTCGCCTTTTTCTCTCGGACTAGTAGCAAATGTATAATGTGTTCAAGGTTGCTTCAAGTCTCGTATTAGTCGTCTCGTCCAAAGAAGTAAGTGCATGTCGTGTAGGTGCATGTGTGTGCATGGCCGTATGCATGGTTGCATGGTCGTCTACGTCGTCTTTCTTCGGTTGGCCATGTTGATCTCGTATCACCTAGATGGGGGTCTTGTTCAATGTGATCCTCATAATGGAGTATAGAATCGAACTTATCCGGATAGGGAAGTTGCGGCTTGAAATCTTCAACGTGTTCTCCAAATGCAATCTCTAAACGAGGGTCCTCAATCTCGGATTTAAACATGAACAAACAATGTAATTCCCTGATGGGAACGTGGCCTTCTGAATCGGTGATTTGAAGTAGAGTTATAGAGATGGAACGTAACATCATGTTATTTCGTGTAGTGATGCTAATGTCGCTTGTTTTCAACAGTTCATTTGTGTCTTCTCTCAATTTCTTAGCACGTGCTCGGGTGATAGGACCAGTGTGATTTATGATGGCTCCAACCGAATCTAATACTCTTGATGGTGCAACTGGGGTTGCATCAGATAAGGTTACGATTCACTTTTGAGTTTGAGAATTCATAGGTATTTAACAAGTGTTCAATTCGGATAATGGAATTATTTGAAACCTTTGGAATATGGTTATCTATAATGTTGAATTGATCGGATTGTCTGGATTGATGATGATAACCGGTAATTGGTTTATATTATGAATTTACAAGGAGGAAACTTGTATCCGTATTTAAGATTGAATTTGGAATCGGTAATGTTAGACCCTTGTTGGTTTAAATTGATTATTGATATGATCTTCGGATTTTGGAATCGTACTGTGGTTTTGAATTCATGTTTGATTGGTTCGGGTTGTTTGGATATGTGTTTAATCGGGATATTGTAGAACCGTTGTTGATCGGTTATTG
This sequence comes from Orobanche coerulescens, assembly GCA_033398695.1. Taxonomy (NCBI): domain Eukaryota; kingdom Viridiplantae; phylum Streptophyta; class Magnoliopsida; order Lamiales; family Orobanchaceae; genus Orobanche; species Orobanche coerulescens. Next base: position 532,685 of record JAWKAU010000076.1, read on the forward strand.
CAATAGGTTGATATGTTTTGATCGTGGATTATGACCGTTGAGTTGCGGTTGAGGCTAAAGAGTTCGTAGATTGCTTTTGGTCGGGATTGAGGAGCTTGTAGACAAAGGCAATGGATTTTGGTAACGGCTTCGTGGTATCGGTATCGAGGCAAGTTTATACTTGTTCAGTTTATAATATTTGATGAATGGTTTCGTTTTCATTTCATTTATAATTCGTATAGCAATGTTGTTAGAAATGTAAGTTGTCGGGATAATGGTTTGTATATCGTGCTCTGGTTGTAATAAGTCATAAGGTATATGATTTAATTGTGTTCAAGGAAGGCGTGATTTATTTTTGGTCAAGGATATAGAATATCGGATATCGAGGATAGTTATCGTGATGACATAAGTATCGGGATAAAAGGTTATTGGTATTGAATGGATGGTACCTTATTTGAGATTATTTGTATAACTGTGTATTCGTTTAGGGATGTTGTTCGTGGAAAGGATGTTGTCTTCGGCTTTGAGGTAATTTATGTATTGTTCAGTTATGAGATAATTGTTATGTTGAGTTGTTGTATATGTTGTATGTTGAGGCTTCATATATTGAGATTAAATCTTGGTTGTTCGTTGAGGATGTTGATCCTAGGACTATTGTTGGTATTAATGGTTGTGTTGATCGTCTCATCGAGGGATGTTGATCCCAGAACTGTTGTCTGAGATTGTTGATCGTATGGATTATCCTTTGGGGTTTGTGATCCCAGGATTGTTGTTTTGAAAATTGATTAGTCGTGTCGACTTTTCTTTGTCAGATTGTCGTTGTTCACTTCGATGAGTCTTTTGATCCTTATTGGATATGTAATTCTTGAGTTTCGTTGTCATGTTGCATCGTGACATATCTGGAGTCATATCTGCGTGCCGATTGGTTATTGTGTAGGATTTTTAGCCGGGCACATGATGGTTATGCGTGGATATTTCCGCATTGAACCGTGCACACGAGACGTAGTTCGTGAGGCTAATTAGGTACAAGACCACACGTGTATTTGATCGATACCCGGGGTGGCTTGTGCACAGACACATTTCCGGATCGGGCGTACTGTGACGTCCATCTTTTGAGCCATATTGTTGGATCGTTCATAGTCCATGTATGATTGGATATGTTCGACGGTTTGCGACTGGTTGTTCATACGCCCGAGGGGTATGTTCGACAGTCAGAGTTATTTCTTGAGATCCATTATTGTTGATCATTTGGAGTCTACCTTGTTGAGGGTATTCTCGGTTATTGTTGGTCCTTTGTTGATCATTTGGAGTCTACCTCGTTGAGGGTATTCTCGGTTATTGTTGATCCTTTGTTGATCGTGTTGGGAGTTTACCATGTTGAGGGTACTCTCGGTTATCGTTGATCCTTTGTTGATCGTGTCGGAGTTATCATGTTGATGGTATTCTAAGTTATCGTGATCCTTTATTGGTCGTATTGGAGTTATCATGTCGATGATATTCTCAGTTGATTTATCAGTTGATCTGGTTATTGATCGTATAAGCGACTATATGTCGATATTTCAGGATTTGTTATCATTATCATGTGGTAGTTGATCTACAGATATGTTGTGTACTGTTGGTTTATCCAGGTTGAGTTTTGATTGTGTAGTCCGATGGACAGGATTTGGCACGGATGAATTATTTCATGATTATGAGTTATGATGATGTTTTGAGGATTGTTGGTATTTTTGAAATTCAATACAGATAATAGTCGTTAAGTTCATTTCGTCATTCGAGGATGCGAAATGTGGATTATGGTAAGGATTGGATTATTATGGATTGGTAAGGTTATAACGGTAAGATTACGTTGGTAGTATTCTTACAGTATTATTACATTGGTATGTAATTATTTATGATGATGTGATCGGTATCATTATTGAGTATTGTGGCTGACCCCGTCGTGGGCTTTATTTTTAGGTACTCGGAGATCGAGCTAGTAGCGGTCGTGAAGGAATGAGCTTCCCGATGTGATACTGGCGGTGGCATGTTTTGGAGTATCGAGTATTTCTTTTCTTGTTATTCATTTCCGCTGCAAATGTGTATTTTGAACTGCATTTATCCGCTGCGTGTGTATATTTCAAAATGGCTTTTCGGTATCTTTATCCGCTGCGTATGTGTATCTTAAATGGCCCTTTTGGCACTTTGCGAACTTGGGTTATTTCGTTAAACCTTTTCCTAAACTATTTTATCGACGCGTTTAGCGGCGTCTTAACGTACATTTTGAACTATCGAGATTTGGCACTTCGCCTTGTATTTTGAAATGGTATTTTATGACGGTATTTCAAAATTATGCTTTTGAAAATATTTGAGTATTTAAAATATTACCGTCATCGGCCTTTTGGTGTTTTTGAATTGGTTTTGTAAACGGTTTTTAGCCTGGTGGGTTCCGACGTGGGACCCACGGCGCTGTAATATCCCAGACGGTTTTGGGGGTGTTACAATGGTCGAGGTGTTTTACGTCAATCCTTACTTCATCTTCTTCGCTTGGAGTGGTCGGTTTCGTATCAAGAGGTAAAGGCTTAATCGGAGCTATTATTTCCAATTCTTGCTAAAACAAGACTTAATCAAGAAGTGAGATTAATCGGAGCTGTTATAGCCAATTCTGAGTACAAAAGGCTCGAATCTAATCAATAAACCTGAATTTTCATAGAGTTCCAACTCGAATGCATGTAACGTAGTCTTATATCCTATTAACAAGACTTAATCAAGAAGTAAAGGCTTATTCGGAACTATTATATCCAATCCTTGCTACAACAAGACTTAATCAAGAAGTAAAAGATTAATCGGAGCTGTTTAGCTGATTCTAAGTACAAAAGGCTCGAATCTAATCAATAAACCCGAGTTTTCATAGAGTTCCGACTCGAATGTATGTAATGTGGTCTTATCTCCCATTAACAAGACTTAATCAAGAAGTAAAGGTCAAATCGGAGATTCTATAGCGAGTCCTTACTACAACAAGACTTAATCAAGAAATAAAAGATTAATCAGAGCGGTTTTAGCCAATTCTTAGTAAAAGGCTTGAATCTAATCAATAAACACGTGTTTTCATACAGTTCCGACTCGAATGCAGGTAACATGGTCTTATCTCCTATTAACAAGATTTAATCAAGAAGTAAAGGCTTAATCGGAGCTATTGTATCCAATCCTTGCTAAAACAAGACTTAATGAAGAAGTGAAAGATTAATCGGAGCTGTTATAGCCAATTCTAGGTACAAAAGACTCGAATATAATCAATAAACCCGAGTTTTCATAGAGTTCCAACTCGAATGCATGTAACGTGGTCTTATCTCCTATTAACAAGACTTAATCAAGAAAGAAAAGATTAATCAGAGTTGTTTTAGCCAATTCTTAGTACAAAAGGCTCGAATCTAATCAATAAACCCGTGTTTTCATACAGTTCCAACTCGAATGCAGGTAACATGGTCTTATCTCCTATTAACAAGATTTAATCAAGAAGTGAAGGCTTAATTGTAGCTATTGTATCCAATCCTTGCTAAAACAAGACATAATGAAGAAGTGAAAGATTAATCGGAGCTGTTATAGTCAATTCTAGGTACAAATGGCTCGAATATAATCAATAAACCCGAGTTTTCATAGAGTTCCAACTCGAATGCATGTAATGTGGTCTTATCTCCTATTAACAAGACTTAATCAAGAAGTAGAGGTTTAATTGGAGATATTACAACAAATCCTTGCTACAATAAGACTTAATCAAGAAAGAAAAGATTAATCGGATCTGTTATAGCCAATTCTGAGTATAAAAGGCTCAGATCTAACCAATAAACCTGAGTTTTCATAGAGTTCCGACTCGAATGCATGTAAGGTGGTCTTGTATCCTATTAACAAGACTTAATCAAGAAGTAAAGACTTAATAGGAGCTATTATATTCAATCATTGCTACAGCAAGACTTAATCAAGAAGTAAAAGATTAATCGGAGCTGTTATAGCCAATTATGAATACAAAAGGCTCGAATCTTATCAATAAACCCGAGTTTTCATAGCGTTCCGACTCGAATGCATATAATGTGGTCTTTTATCCTATTAATAACACCTAATCAAGAAGTAAAAGTCTAATGGAAGCTACTATAGCGAATCCTTGCTACAAGAAGACTTGATCAAGAAAGAAAAGACTAATCGGAGTTGTTATAGCCAATTTTGAGTTCAAAAGGCTCGAAACAAATTAATAAACCCGAGTTTTCATAGAGTTCTGACTCGCATGCATGTAACGTAGTCTTATCTCCTATTAACAAGACTTAATCAAGAAGTAAAGTCTTAGTCGGAACTATTATATCCAATCCTTGCTACAACAAGACTTAATCAAGAAGTAAAAGATTAATTGGAGCGGTTATAGCCGATTCTAAGTAAAAAGGGCTCGAATCTAATCAACAAACCCGAGTTTTCATAGAGTTCGGACTCGAATGCATATAATGTGGTCTTAATTCCTATTAACAAGACTTAATCAAGAAGTAAAGGTCAAATTGGAGATACTATAGCGAATCCTTGCTACAACAAGACTTAATCAAAAGATTAAGCAGAGCGGTTATAGCCAATTCTTAGTACAGAAGGCTCGAATCTAATCAATAAACCCATGTTTTCATACAGTTCCGAATCGAATGCATGTAACGTGGTCTTATCTCCTGCTAACAAGACTTAATAAAGAAGGAAAGGCTTAATCGGTGCTATGATACGAATTACGTATATAAGTGTACGTAAAACGTATAAAATACAACGGAAGATTATCACGGTTTTCACAAGTATCAAAGTAACAACGAAAATAAAAGGTGGTGGCCGAATTTATACGGTTTCGGCCGTGAGGTAGGATAGTGTATGGGTTTGAATGTGTTTTACCGAATTAGACCTATAACTCGATAAAGATAATCTCTCCTCAAGACCTATTGAGAATTGATCAAGTTATAATTCGAGACGCGTCGAAATAATAACCAAAGTTTTGTTTTTTTTTTGGGAAAAGTCAATTGCATAAATAAAATAAGAGTGGCCAAGGAAGGCTGGCCAATACCCGACAACCATATAGAATGGTGCACCAAACAACGTAAAGAGCAAAAGTAGGAAACAAAGCCTACGAACAAATGGCTACCAAAGCTACAAAGCCTAGAAAGATACAAACAAGATGATTATCTTGTTCAACGTATATTTCAAGATAACCAAAGTTTTGTTGAACTCGTTCAACGTATATTTCAAGAGAAATACAATGTTATAACTTTCAAGATGATTTCAAAGGTTGAGGGTGAGGCTTATAAATAGCCTTAACAACTACAAATAAGTTCAAACAAGATCAAACAAGATCTCACAAGAAAACAAGCAAATAATAAACTAATCTAACAATTTTGACAAAGATTGAAAACAAAGTCATGCTTGGTCTCTTCCTCTCCTTTTTGGCCGTGGGGTAGCATCATGATATCTTCAACATCCTTATCATGTGATATCTTCTTGCAAGACTTCAACAAGGATAGAAAGTGAAAGCAACATGTTGGCATCTTCCTTCATGTGGTTCGGCCGATTTTCAAAGGGGTGGGGTGAGCCAAAATCTCTATCCTTGATCTTATTATGGTGGACTTTGAAAAATGAAGGCAAAGTTGAAAGTAGTGGGGACAAAGATCCTTCATGGATCCTTCATCAAATCGGCCGAAATCTCCCCTATTATGGCCGATTTTGTATGCATGTTTTGGTACGTCTAAGTTATCCCGGTTCCGATTATTAAGATGGTTCCCATTTCCGCATTTGTTTTCTCACCGAAGTACGTAGGTGCATGTGCATGCAACGTGGTATCGTTACCTACGTCAATTCTTACTTCGTTTGGAGATGTCGTAATCGCATCAAGTTCAAAGGTGGGGACAAAATCTCTCCCATGTGATACTTGACAAGGACAACAAAAATCAAGCTTCCATCCACTTGGTTTGGCCGAATTATTGAAGTGTGGTGGGACCCAAGCATTGTAGTGGACTTTTTTTTGACTCATCAAGGTCAATATTATTAAAAAAAAAAACGAGAAACAGAAAAGAGTTACAAAGAGAGGGCCATCCTAGACAACAAAATAAAATCTCAAGCTAATCCCACAGGCGGGTAGTCAAGAGAAATAGAGAGAAAAACACAAATGCAAAAGCAATCTATGAAAATAGAATAAAAGGACCTAAACCACCATACCAGATGTATGGGGTTGCAACCGCAGTTCGTTAAAACCCTATCGTAGAAAACCCAATGGGAAAAACCTACGATAGGGAAAAGAGTACCCGAGCGTTATGTCATGAGAAAACTAATGTCGGCTAAAATACATAGGAGACATATCCCTCAACAAGATCTCGGAGAGGCTCTGGTGCTTCGCTAGACCACTCGTAAGAAACCAATCTTTAGAAAGCCACCGCCACCGCATTCCCTTCTCTATAGATATGATAGACCCCGAAGTGCATGCCGTCGATAATACGCCAAATCCGCCTCAAATGACTGCGGTAGATCCAGGAACAGTAGAACTACGATCCGAGAGAATGCTCACAACATAAGTAGAGTCGGACTCCAGCCACAAATAATCCCAACCATGATAAAAAGCAATCTCAATAGCATGAATAGCCGCGACCAACTCAGCTTGGAAGGCAAAACGGAACCAATTGCAGAGAGAGTGCCAAAACCCGGCCTGCATTTATTCCGATAAACAAGGCCAATAGCACCCAAGCCTGGGCACCTCTAGCCATCCCATCAGTGTGAACTTGCATCCAGCCAATTGGGGGATACCATTTCACATAACTAGGGTAAAGGGGGGGTCTCGCGCGGCCAGCCACACCCAGAGCCCGAAGACGAACCAGATCAGAAATAGAGTTATCCATGGTGCCCATGTCATAGTTATTACATTCTCTGAGAAGAGACCAAACTATAGAACGAAGAGACATGATAGAAAATTTAGCATCATTATATAAAACCTCATAGCGAATATGCCGGATAGCCCAGACGGCACTAATAATAGTGAATCTCCGAGAGTAGAGATCTGTGACTAAATCGATATCCATAGCTCGAATGATGAAGTGCCCGAACCCAAAGACATTCAATTCTAAAGAGTGTAAGAAGCCCCGCTCAATATAGTCCCGTAATCCGGATAACAACACACTCGGTGAAAATATGGTCAATCGATTCACGGCAGAGACAGAAAAGGCAAACCGAAGGACCAATGAAACCCCTTAAACGAAGAAGATCAAAAACAGCACTGTTGTGAATAGCCTTCCAGACCGTGAGAGAACGATTTAACGGGGATTAATCTGTGCCAAATCCATTTCCCGACTTACCTTAGGAAAGTTGTGGCGAAGGTGCCAATAAGCGATTTGAGAGGTAACATTGCCATGCACCGATTTAGCCCAAACCCGCTCGTCTTTTCCTTCAAAGTCAGAGGGGGCATAGACGACATCTAAAGCAACATCACGACACCTTTCCATGAAATCGAGGGTAAGATGCCAGTCCCGTCGTAGTAAAATCGCCGATGGTGTCGGAGAAGGTACTTCGAGATGCCGAGGAATACCCAACCGATCACCAATGATATAACCTAGCCATTGTCCCACCAAAAATTAATATTCGACCATTACCAATAACCCAATGGAAGTGTTAAGAAGACGGGAATATGATTACGAACCCCCGAATATAGAGGAAGAAACAATCTTGCGAGTATCCAAATTACTTCGAGAAACCTCCGACGAAGGAATTTTCCACAAAAGAAATCCTCTGCAGAATAACCTGTGCCAAACGGAACAAAAAGGATTCATTCATCGTACGAAGATGCCTCACCCCAAGCCCTCCCTCCTCTAAAGGGGAACAAACTCTACTCGTGCCACAAGACATGCGTTCTTGTGACTAATGTCCCCTGACCAAATAAAATTTCTAGCAGCCGAATCTAATTTGTTTATCAATTTGATCGGCCAACTATATATCATCATAGAGTGAATGGATGAGCTCATGATAACAGAGTTAACTAAGCAAATACGACCAGCCATCGAGAGAGAGGATCCTTTCCAAGCAGAAAATTTACTAATAATTTTGTCAACGACCGGGGCAATATGGATGAGACGGGGTATGCCGCAGAATAACGGAACCCCGAGGTAATTGAAAGGGAGTGATCCCTCGCGCATGCCAAGTGTGCGAAGAATGAACCGTTTGGTGTGTATAGGAACATGAGAACCGAAATAAACCTTAGATTTATTAAGGTTCATAGCCTGGCCCGATATGGCTGAGTAATCATCAAGAATCTTCGATATGGCATTGGCAGTATCCGTAGAGGCACGACCAAACACGATAGCATCATCCGCATAAAAAGTTGAGAAGGATTGACAATCTTACGGCCCACAAAAATAGGCTTAAAGAGATTAGTCTGAACCGCATTGGAGAGCATGAGACCGAGCATCTCCTCGGAATACAAAATAATAGGGGGGACATGGGAGCACCTTGCCGAACCCCTTGACTGCACGCAAAGTAACCCGTAGGAGCACCATATATAAGAATAGAAAGCTTCGCAGAGAGAAGAATGGTGGAAACCCACGCAACAAACTGGTCGTGAAAACCAAAACTGTGACGAACATCCAATAAGAACTCCCAGGAAAGAGTGTCAAAAGCTTTACGAATGTCAATTTTAATAGCCATGTTACCGCCGAACGCGCGGCGATTCAAACAATTAACGCATTCCGAAGCAATAGATATACAATCGTGGATACGCCGACCCGGAATAAAGCCAAACTGATGGGGGCTGATGATCTCATGAATAAAACTAGAAAGTCTGGCCGTGAGGATTTTAGTAATAATCTTGAAGATAAAGTTACTTAAGACAATAGGCCGGAATTGCTCAATATAGATGGCCCCTTTGACTTTAGGAATGAGAGCAACTAAGCTAGAGTTAAGACCCGTCGGAAGATCACCCTCAATGAAAAATTGCCGAATAGCCGCCACAATATCGGTACCAATGACCTCCCAAGAGAACTGATAAAATAATCCAGTAAAGCCGTCAGGCCCAGGGGCACTGTGGGGCTCCATATCGAAAACTGTAGAACGAATTTCCTCGGAATGGGGAATAGCAGTAAGGATGGAGTTATGCTGATGAGAAACCTTAGGAAGAGAGAAACCAGTGGGCCAATTAGTAGCAATCGGGTGGCCTTCGAAAAGGTGCTGATAAAAATTCACAATGTGGTTCGAGTTGGTAGACGGATCACGACAAAGATCACCAATAAGGAGAGAGGAAAGTCAAGACGATTATTCCTCATCTTAAGTGTCCTATGGATAATGGCAGTATTCCGATCACCATCCTTAAGCCTATTAGTCCTACTCCTTTGTTGGAAGAAATTACTCTGTTTTTTAAGGATGTCATTCAAGGCCGCAGCTTGTTTCGACCTCCCGACAAGAGCTCGTCGGTATACCCATCCGCATCAATGAGAGACTGAATGTCACCAAGTTGATCCAAAAGTGACTTTTTAGTGAAAATATCACCAAAAGACGAAAAATTCCAATGCTTGAGGGTACGACGCAGTCTTTTAAGCTTGTACAAAACCAAGTCCCAAGGAGACCGGTTCCCACAATTAAGATTCCAAGAGTTGCGAATAACATCAATAAATGAATTATCGTAGTCCACATACGTTGAAAACGGAAAGGTCAGGAAAAGAAGTATTACCCAAAGTGGAGGTGAGCCGATCGGGTGGTGATCGAGCAGTCCTAGGGAAAACATGATATTTTGTGGAAACCCGGTGATCGATAAAATCGGGGTGGCCAAAAATCGATCAATGCGGGTCTCAACATGATAATCATCATGAACCCCGCCTCTCCGTAAACCGATGACCAGTAAAAGGGATGCCGACAAGCAAGGCCTCATCAATAAATTGATGAACTCCCGATAAGAAGTAGCATTGGGAACATGAAGATCGCGACGCTCATGTGCCCCAATGACGGCATTAAAATCTCCGAAGACTAAAAGGTTAGGGTGAAGGAAGCTCAGGATATCCTCCCAAAGATTCCTGCGACCAATATAGTTACGAGCACCATGAACAACAGACGCCCGAAAGTCCCATCCATTAAAAGAGATGTCCATGATGATAACCTGATCAGAGACATGGACGACTTGGCAATTAGATATGTTGAGGGAGCCGAGCACCCAAATGTCAGGGTCTCGGTTCCCTCGCTGATTCTCGGCAAGAAGAGAAAGACCACCCGAACGCCAGAGAGAAAGATCGGAACGAGCAAAAGAAGTGAAGGGTTCGATGATACAAAGAATATCCGGCTTACAAACCGTGATATAGTGACGAAGCTGGTCCCTAGCAACCCGCTTCCTTATCCCCCTGATATTCCAGGAAAGGATAGTGGACTTTGAAAATGAAGTCTTGAAACTAGAAGAGACAAAAATCCTCATGATTTTGGACCAAATATGATGCTGTCGGTTTTGTCATTTCTGGGATCCAATGGGTCAGAATTTGGTCCTATGGTCTCATAAGATTTGTATCTCTCTTTCTTAGCTTTCCATGGCCACTTGAATCACCTGAATCGGATTTCGGACGAGAAAGTTATGGGCAAAATACTAAACTGCTACGAAGTCGTCGTGCGCGCGAGAATTGGTAATTTGTCCGTGTATTTTGCATGAGGATTTTATGTATGCCTGCGACTCAATCAAGCTTGATCGGATAATCTTCTTTTTGTATTTGATGATGTTGACCGATTCGTATCATACCCTCCCCCTTTCAAAGGATTTGACCTCAAATCCAGATTTTGAACCTTTTTTTTTTTTTTATTATTTTGTGCTATAAGACTTGACTTGTAGTTTATTGGATGCTCGGTCTTAATCATATCATTCCCTTCTTTTTGCACAAGATTCATTCTTGATTCTAATGCTCGAAAGAAGGGTTGATACTCCGGATATGGTTGCACTCCTCCCGGTTTGAAGATGTAATTTTCGTCCATAATGTTGACTTTAACTTGTGATTGCGTATCCAAAAGGACAACCTGCAAAATGGAAACAAACGACATACCTATGAGTCTTCCATTCCCCTTAATGGAATCCCGAAACGATGATTTATGGTTTAACGGAGTAATTTCTAACTCCTGTGCTAAGTGAACACAAATCGCGTCCTCACTCCCTTCAATAATGAATTCGTCCCTTACTATTTTCCGATTATACGCAGCCACGCTGCTTTCACGTTGGTTAGTGTCAAGAACTGGATCAACAAGAACAAATGGATTAGGACCCTCCAGTTCTTTGACAATAATTGAAACAACCTTGTGTGGAATATAACAAGGCGGTCTTTGTTCGATTAGTTCGCTTTGCACAACCACGCCATTATCTCGGGTCTCCTTAAGCACCTGCATGTGTACATGCTCACCTTCAAAAATGGGAAGCTCGAGATCAATTATGGGCTCCTCTTTGTCATCTGATTCTGTATCAAATATTGGCGGTCCATCATAACCCGATCCACTTTCCATTTTAATATTATTGGTGATACGAATTCTCACTGGTTATGCGAATTCGCTATCGATACAGCGGAAGGCTTCTTTGACGAGCGGAAGCTATCAGCAAGAAACTGTCGGGAACTGGTGACAACCGCTCGCTACAGCAACAATACTGATAATTGATGAAGACGGTAATTCGATACAGCAACAGGATAGGAATTTGGCCAACTGGAAAATGACTCAATATCCACCTCCAAACAATGACACTAAACAAAGACGTTTTGGATGGAAACAAAGTTAAAACAGAAATAAGTTCAAGGATCGAACGACTCTTTTTGCGGAATATCGTACAAGTATAAATCTGTTTCGAATATTAAAAAGATTATCGAATCAAGATATAAAACTATGTTTTATCAAATTAGACCTATAATTTGATAAAGTGATTTCTCCTCAAGACCTATTGAGAATCAATCAGATTAGTATTCGAAACGCGTCGAATAAAAACCAAGTTTTGATGAAAAGCATTCACCAGAAAAAAAACACAAAGTGTTCTCAATTCTTCAACATTCAATAATCCTTCATTACAACTCTACTGCCACTATTTATAGGCAAAAACAGCCTGACAAGATAATTTAAACTAATACAAGCTGAGCTTAGAATAATAAAAGATAATGAAAAGGTTCCTCATGTCACTTGTGGACAAAAGTAAAAGCTGGGTTTTTGCCTCCAAGTTGTTTGTTTGATACGAATCGGTCAACATCCTCAAATACAAAAAAAAGAAGATCATCACAAAGATTCCACCCCCACATCACAAACACATCGCCCCCCCCCCCCTACCATTTTGTTCAAGTATGTCACTTTCAAAGATTTCCTTTGATATTGTCCCTACTTTGAAGATACCTTCCCCACCATTACTACAAATCATGCTTGAAGGGGACCCTTACTTGTCTTCATATCTTTCACAAGATAATGAAGATATTCTCCTTCCCCACCTCAATATAAAAAACGTCCCATGCATAAGATTTGAAGAATACTTTCATCCTTCATGTCACTTTCCTTCATGTCATGATCACCATGGTAATTCCAAAAGACTTGATATCATATCACCTTCCCACCCCACCATGATACCTCACGTCCCATACATATGTAAGTGTAGAAGACTTTCATCCTTCATGTCCTTGTCCCTCATGTCATTATCACCTATATAATACCAAAGAAGATGATTTCATAATCTACACCAAATCCTCCTAAATGAGGATTTACGTTTTGATGCATGGGAAGGAAGGATCGGCCGAATTGATGCATGGGAAGGAAGGATATTTGGTTTTTCTTCATGTCACCATCAAGTCCAAGATTGCTTCAAGTCACCATCACCTAAACATGCTTGAAAGGGACCCTTTGTCTTCATATCTTTCACAAGATAAGTGAAGATCACCTCCTTCCCCACCTTATTTGAAAATCGGCCATATTCCCCACCTTGAGAAAGACTTTCATCAAGTCACCATCAACTAAGACTTTCATCAAGCATGTTCTTCATGTCACCATCAAACCAAGATTCACCATGTTTCTCATTCCCCACAAAATCGGTCCAAAGCATGAATCTTGAGGAAGATTTCATCAAGTATTTCGTCAACTTGAAGATTGCTAGGAAGTTTCCTTTTTTGTTTTGTTGTATTTACTTACGGTTGGAAACTACTATATATAGTAGTACTTGATTGTATTTGTAATAATCTTGAATCTTGAATATTAATAAACCTTGTATTTCTTTGAAATATACGTTGAACGAGTTCAACAAAACCTTGGTTATTATTTCGACGCGTCTCGAGATTATAACTTGATCAATTCTCAATAGGTCTTGGGAAGAGATTACTTTTATCGAGTTATAGGTCTAGTTCGATAAAACACATCCAAATCCGTATACACTACTACCTCACGGCCGAAATCCATTTAAGTTCGGCCACCCCTTGTATTTTCGAGTGACACTTTGATAATCGTCAAGACATAATAATCTTCCGTTATATTTCATACGCATTACGTACGTAATTCGTATCATCTTCTTGTTCGATATTTTTTATTGTTATATCCGATATTATTCACATACAAAATACATCCGAAAACTCCATATTCGTAAAAGCCTTCCGCTATCATACACTTACATATACTCCGACCGATACGTATCCACCTCTCCCCGGATAATTCGTATCATAAGTGGTATCGGAGCCCAAGGTCATCTCCTTGGGCGAGTTATTCAACGAATTTTATTTTTTTTGCTGAGATTAGAGCAGTCGGAAGAAAACAAAGTTTCCCGTGGATTCGACCGTTGGATCATTACGAAATTTTGACAAAGGTAAGCCAACTTCTTGAACTACAGTCTGAACGGTGGAGATCAGATTCTTTGATCATCTTCTTGGTTCATTCTTCACGGATTTCTTGGAAAATTTTCAGTCCGATTTCTTGTCAAGAACTATCTCTTGATTCTTGTCATCGGAAACCACACCTGAATTTCTTAATTCAGTTAAGGTTCTTGATCTTTCAACAAAATGGAGTTCAACGATATTTATCTCTTGGCGATATTACGCGACGCATTACACAAATGACCGGAGTTCATGGGACATTCCGATCCGTAAGGTGTTGATTGGCTCCACGTTTGTGAGGAGTTTTTCAACCACAATTCAATTCCAGAGACCGCCGAGTCTCGTTGGCGGCGAACGCCTTCGTGGTCGCGCCGACACAGTGGCGTAAATTGAAAACCACCTGCTTACACCAAGGTAAACCCAAACTAAGAGACTGGAACAAATTCATAAAACACTTTACTCGGAAATTCATCCCCACAAATTCTCACCGCCACGATCCACCAACGGCACCACACCGTAAATTGCGGAAGTTCGGCGCCACCCCGCCACCGACCTTCGATCTAAGGTTTTTCCCCATCAAAGAATTTCCAGCAAAGCTTTTTGTCGATGAAGACGATGTTCCTACCACCATTTTCAATGAGGTAGACGAGACAGAGGTTTCAACGGCGCAATACAACGAAGAAGATGAGTTGAGCCGTGTTTCCCTAATTGATGAACCTGGATCTTGCTACTTTGAGCATGGGCGATTGGTTATGTTGGCCAAATTGACCAAAACGGACCAAATTATTTTAATGATGAGGAGCCGGTTAGTGTCATGGAAATTGGTCCGATTATGAAGGGCCACCAAGATTTGATACCGAACCGATTGACGAAGAGGAACCCATAATTGATTCTGTGTTTCCCATTTTTGATGTTGTGCCCGACGGCGATCCATGTCTCGCTGTAAGTTATTTTGAAGATTTTTGTCCAAACTCCAATGAGGTGTTTTCGGTTCTTGATACGGAGCAAGAAGATGTTATAATTCCGGAACATCTATATCTTGAGCCTTACCAAGATTTTGTTATGAAAGTAGACGATGAAGCGTTTTTCCCAGGGCTTGAAGTGGCATCCGATGAAGAGCGACTTATTATTACTGTCGTGCTTCCCATTTCAGATGTCCGGTTATATGATGATTCATATCATGATATCGGTATTACCTCGCAGAATAATTATTATTATTTTATTAATAATGATAGTTATTTTGTTGGTGATTCTCGAAAGGGCCCCACTACCTATCGTCTCAAGATTTTGGGTCATGTACGTACTGCGGATATCTTCGAGATCAAATACTTAGAGGCGTTAGTTAGTTATCTTGGTGACGAAGGGAGTTCGGAATTGAGGACAATTCCCTTTAAAGAGAGAGGGTATGATACGAATCGGTCAACATCCTCAAATACAAAAAAAGAAGATCATCACAAAGATTCCACCCCCACATCACAAACACATCGCCCCCCCCCCCCCCTACCATTTTGTTCAAGTATGTCACTTTCAAAGATTTCCTTTGATATTGTCCCTACTTTGAAGATACCTTCCCCACCATTACTACAAATCATGCTTGAAGGGGACCCTTACTTGTCTTCATATCTTTCACAAGATAATGAAGATATTCTCCTTCCCCACCTCAATATAAAAAAAACGTCCCATGCATAAGATTTGAAGAATACTTTCATCCTTCATGTCACTTTCCTTCATGTCATGATCACCATGGTAATTCCAAAAGACTTGATATCATATCACCTTCCCACCCCACCATGATACCTCACGTCCCATACATATGTAAGTGTAGAAGACTTTCATCCTTCATGTCCTTGTCCCTCATGTCATTATCACCTATATAATACCAAAGAAGATGATTTCATAATCTACACCAAATCCTCCTAAATGAGGATTTACGTTTTGATGCATGGGAAGGAAGGATCGGCCGAATTGATGCATGGGAAGGAAGGATATTTGGTTTTTCTTCATGTCACCATCAAGTCCAAGATTGCTTCAAGTCACCATCACCTAAACATGCTTGAAAGGGACCCTTTGTCTTCATATCTTTCACAAGATAAGTGAAGATCACCTCCTTCCCCACCTTATTTGAAAATCGGCCATATTCCCCACCTTGAGAAAGACTTTCATCAAGTCACCATCAACTAAGACTTTCATCAAGCATGTTCTTCATGTCACCATCAAACCAAGATTCACCATGTTTCTCATTCCCCACAAAATCGGTCCAAAGCATGAATCTTGAGGAAGATTTCATCAAGTATTTCGTCCAACTTGAAGATTGCTAGGAAGTTTCCTTTTTTGTTTTGTTGTATTTACTTACGGTTGGAAACTACTATATATAGTAGTACTTGATTGTATTTGTAATAATCTTGAATCTTGAATATTAATAAACCTTGTATTTCTTTGAAATATACGTTGAACGAGTTCAACAAAACCTTGGTTATTATTTCGACGCGTCTCGAGATTATAACTTGATCAATTCTCAATAGGTCTTGGGAAGAGATTACTTTTATCGAGTTATAGGTCTAGTTCGATAAAACACATCCAAATCCGTATACACTACTACCTCACGGCCGAAATCCATTTAAGTTCGGCCACCCCTTGTATTTTCGAGTGACACTTTGATAATCGTCAAGACACAATAATCTTCCGTTATATTTCATACGCATTACGTACGTAATTCGTATCATCTTCTTGTTCGATATTTTTTATTGTTATATCCGATATTATTCACATACAAAATACATCCGAAAACTCCATATTCGTAAAAGCCTTCCGCTATCATACACTTACATATACTCCGACCGATACGTATCCACCTCTCCCCGGATAATTCGTATCATTGTTGACAGCCGCCCTTTTTGCCTGCTGTTTTTGTAAGAGAAAGCTGAACATTCTTTTATTTGTTTGGTTGCCACTTGATCCTTTTCCCCTCCCCAAGGTGCTATTTGTCTTTTGTTTAAGTTACTCCAATTCCGACTATCAAGGTAACTCCGTGCCTCGTTTCTGTTTTCTCGCCTAAGTAGGTTGTAGTGCGATCGAGGTGTTTTACGTCAATTCTTACTTCATCTTCTTCGCTTGGAGTATTCGGCTTCGTATCATCCCCTCCCCCTTTAAGAGGAATTGTCCTCAATTCTGCAATCCCGTCATCATCAAGATAAGGAGAAAGATCACCTATGTTGAAAGTAGCATGCACTCCGTAGTCGCCCAGAAGTTCTAATTTGTAAGCATTGTCGTTCACCTTCGCAACTATTTTAAATGGCCCCTCGGCTCGTGGCATTAACTTATTCTTACGCTTACTCGGGAATCGTTCCTTCCTCAAATGTAACCAAACTAAATCTCCAACCTCGAATAGTCTCGGTTTTCTTTGCTTGTTCGACTTCCTTTTGTACGCCTCGTTTATTTCTTTGATTCGATCCAGCACCTGCTCGTGTAATTTCATCATTGATTTTAGTTTTGACTCCGCATCCTTATGCACCAATTCGTTGCTTGGTAGTGGAATTAGATCTAGCGGCATGTAAGGATTCAGTCCGTAAACTACTTCAAATGGAGAGTGTGCAGTGGCATGAGTAGGAGATCGATTATAAGCAAACTCCGCATGTGCCAGTTTCAGATCCCAGTCCTTTTGTGTTTTGCTCACCAAGCCTCGCAACAGCGTCCCCAGTGTTCGATTCGTTACTTCAGTTTGTCCGTCGGTTTGAGGATGATGTGAAGTACTAAACAAAAGCTTGGTTCCCACCTTCCTCCATAATGTGTTCCAAAAGTAGCTTAGAAACTTTGAGTCTCGGTCCGAAACAATAGTTTTCGGAACTCCATGTAATCGCACTACCTCTCGGAAATACAGGTCAGCAACATTACTCGCATCATCGGTTTTGTGACAAGGAACAAAATGAGCCATCTTTGAAAAACGATCGACGACCACCATAATCGCGTCCTTACCTCGTTGGGTTCGAGGCAGAGCCACAATGAAATCCATCGAGACATCTTCCCATGGCCTTTCCGGAATCGGTAAAGGTGTGTAGACTCCTGGTTTGAACGAACTTTTCGCAACATGGCACGTCACACATTTACTGATTATATTATTAACATCCCCCTGCATTCTTGGCCAGTAAAAATGTTTCTTAAGCACTTCTAATGTCTTGTCCGAACCGAAGTGGCCAGCCAAACCCCTTCCGTGAGCCTCTCGAACCAGCAATTCTCGAATCGTGTGCCTGGGTAGGCAAAGACGATTTCCCTTAAAAAGAAAGCCCTCCTGTATCGAAAATTCTCCCACCGGGCCTGGTTTGCACCGGGCGAAGGTTTCGCCAAAATCCGCATCTCCTTCGTAATACTCCTTTACTGTATCGAACCCTAGCAAACGAACATCAAGAGTGGCGAGTAAGGCATAACGCCTAGACAATGCATCTGCCACAATATTGCTCTTGCCATCCTTATACTTCGATGAGAAGTGAAATGATTGTAAGAATTCCACCCACTTCGCATGCCTGGGACTTAACTTGTGTTGTCCGTTAATATACTTCAAGGATTCATGGTCCGAATGTATGATGAAATGCTTTGGCCGAAGATAGTGACTCCAATGATCTAGAGCCCTCACAATCGCATAAAATTCCTTGTCGTAGGTACAATAATTCAGACGAGCACCGTTTAACTTCTCGGAAAAATAAGCAATAGGTCGCTTTCCCTGAATGAGAACCGCTCCAATGCCCACTCCGCTAGCATCACATTCCACCTCAAACGGTTGCGAAAAATCGGGTAATGCTAAGATTGGTGCTTCGCACAACTTCACCTTCAACTTTGCAAATGACTCTGAGCACTGCTCCAATTAAACGTGCCCTTCTTCAAACATTCGGTTATTGGGCTTGCAATGGTATCAAGTCTCGAATGAATCTTCGGTAAAATGAAGCTAGTCCATGGAACGATCTAACCTCCGTCACCGTAGTGGGACCGCCAGACTTAATTGCTTCGATCTTTGCTTGATCGACCGACACTCCATTCTTTGAAACAACATAGCCAAGAAAGACTATACTTTCGACCAAAAATGAGCACTTCTCCTTTTTCCATACACGGTCTCTAAGGGTTTCAAGACTTGCCTCAAGTGTTCGAAATGTTCTTGCAAATGATCGGTCAGAGATCAAAATATCATCTAAGTATACAACCACAAATTTCCCTAAAAATGGTCAAGTACCTCATTCATCAAGCGCATGAAAGTACTCGGTGCATTTGTAAGACCGAACGGCATAACGGTCCATTCATACACCCGTGTTTAGTTTTGAAGGCCGTCTTCCACTCATCTCCTTCTCGCATTCGACCGTGATAACCACATCGTAGATCAAATTTTGAAAAGATCACTTAAACGTGTAATTCGACCATCATGTCATCAATCCTCTGAATCGGAAATCGATACATGATGGTAATATTGTTCACACCGATCACAATACACATCCTCCAAGATCCGTCCTTCTTTGGAACCCGATACCGAACCGCACAAGGGCTTAGGCTTTCTCGAACATAACCACGATCCATCAGTTCCTCGATTTGGTTTTGCAATTCCTTCGTCTCCTCGGGATTACATCTATAGGCAGCTTTGTTAGGCAACGACACACCCGGTATGAGGTCGATCTGATGTTCAATCCCGCGAATTGGTGGTAAGCCCGACGGTAATTCTTCGGGAAAAACATCCGCAAATTCGCGTAATAAGACATCCATCCTTTCGTTCCGCACAACTATGTTACCATTCTGTGCCTCCTTCAGAACCAACAAGTACACACACTTTCCATCATTAATAGCATGTTCCACCTCCTGTTCGCTAGCAAACATGGCCAGTTTTGATTTTTCACTCCTACTAGAACTCATAGAGTGAATAGCTTGCGGTGACATTGGTTTAAGCACAATCTTCTTGCCCTTATCCCGTAACTCGTACTCATTGCTTCTTCCTCGGTGTAAAACGTCCCTATCAAACATCCATGGTCTTCCCAACAGTACATGGCATGCATCCATCGGGAGTACATCACATAATACGTTGTCTTCATATGAACCCATGGCTAGTCCAATCCTCACCTGTTTAGTTACCCTTATCTTGCTCCCATCATCGAGCCAATGCAAAGTGTAAGGTTTCGGGTGAGCCGTAGTGGTCAGCCCGAGTTTGGTCACCATCTCGCTGGAAGCGACGTTGGTGCAACTCCCTCCATCAACAATCAAACTGCACCATTTCTTTCCAATTTGACACTTCGTGTGAAATATTTGATTTCGCTGTTCCGAATCATTCGATACAGCTTTGGCCTGTAGCGTTCGCAGAACTAAAGCCGTGTCATAGCTTGGAGCATCGTAAGTCTCGCATTCTTCTCCTTCTTCATCCTTCAAGTCGAAATCAAATACGTCACCCAGTCTTTCTTCCTCAACCAACAACTCGTCTCGGATCGTGACAGCTTCCCTTAGTGTCACCACTCGCTTGTTCGGACAAGCATTTTGATAATGCCCGAATCCTTGACATTTGAAACATCTCACTTTAGCCAAACTCGTCTCCTTCGGTACGTAGGGTACAGTCGCCTTAGCAGGAATCGCAACAGGAACCGGAGTCGGTACAGTTGCCTTAACAGCTGAACTAGACCCGACGCTTGGGTTACCAAATTTGACGGGAAACTCGGGTTTGTACAGCTTCATCCTGTTCTGAGCTTCTAACTTCACGCATAACCCGCATAATGTATCGAAGTCCTCGTATGGATACAGTTCCACCGAGTTAGCTATGCTCCGGTTTAAGCCACGCAAAAATCGCGACATCTTCTGCTCCTCATTCTCCTCTATTTCTCCCATTAGGGTCAGATTCTCAAACTCCTCAATGTACTCACTGACATTTAACTTTCCTTGCATGAGATCTGCAATCTTTCTGTATAAGGATAACCGGTGTGATGTTGGCACATATCTTTTACGAAGTTTTCTTTTTAATGAATCCCACGAACGGATCTTTTCCTTCCCCGCACGAGCTCTTCGTGTTTTAATTCCTTCGTACCAAAGTGAAGCTCCTTTCCCCAACTTGAGAATTGCATACTTACACCTCTTCTCATCGTCAAGGTCTTTAAATTCGAACATACGATCAATTTTTCGTTCCTATTCCAGGTAAACTTCAGGGTCGGTCCCTCCAACGAACTCTGGAAGCTGGTTCACCTTGATCTATTCTTCATGGCATTTGGGTCTTTCTTAGTCACCACGCATTGGTTGCCTACGCTGGTCGCGTTGCAGTACGCCACGCAGCGGCGTCACGAAGTTTTGCCAAGAAATCGGCCGTTGAGATCCATAATGCCAAAGATCAAGAACTTGGGCTCCGATACCACTTATGATACGAATTCTCACCGGTTATGCGAATTCGCTATCGATACAATGAAGGCTTCTTTGACGAGCGGAAGCTATCGGCAAGAAACTGCCGGGAACTGGTGACAACCGCTCGCTACAAAGAATAATAATCGATAATTGATGAAGACGGTAATTCGATACAAGAACAGGATAGGAATTTGGCCAATCGAAAATGACTGAAATACCCACCTCCAAACAAATGACACTCAAACAAAGACGTTTTGGACGGAAACAAAGTTAAAACAGGAAATAAGTTCAAGGATCGAACGACACTTTATGCGGAATATCGGACAAGTATACAAATGTATCGAAAAATAAATGAATATCGAAACAAGATATAAACAGATGTTTTATCAAATTAGACCTATAATTTGATAAAGTGATTTCTCCTCAAGACCTATTGAGAATCAATCAGATTAGTATTCGAAACGCGTCGAATAAAAACCAAGTTTTGATGAAAAGCATTCACCAGAAAAAAAACACAAATTGTTCTCAATTCTTCAACATTCAATAATCCTTCATTACAACTCTACTGCCACTATTTATAGGCAAAAGCAGCCTGACAAGATAATTTAAACTAATACAAGCTGAGCTTAGAATAATAAAAGATAATGAAAAGGTTCCTCATGTCACTTGTGGACAAAAGTAAAAGCTGGGTTTTTGCCTCCAAGTTGTTTGTTGACAGCCGCCCTTTTTGCCAAGAATCCTGCTGTTTTTGTAAGAGAAAGCTGAACATTCTTTTATTTGTTTGGTTGCCACTTGATCCTTTTCCCCTCCCCAAGGTGCTATTTGTCTTTTGTTTAAGTTACTCCAATTCCGACTATCAAGGTAACTCCGTGCCTCGTTTCTATTTTCTCGCCTAAGTAGGTTGTAGTGCGATCGAGGTGTTTTACGTCAATTCTTACTTCATCTTCTTCGCTTGGAGTATTCGGCTTCGTATCAATTGGTCTCCTTGAATAATGTCTGATACGAATTACGTAAGTAATGCGTATAAAACACAACGGAAGATTATCACGTTTACAATATGGATCAAAATTACAAAGGTGATGGACGAATTTAATGGGATTCGGCCGTGATATTGATACGAATTATCCGGGTAAGTGTACGTAATGCGTTGAAATACAACGGAAGATTATTATGTTTGGAAAAGTATCAAAGTATCAACCAAAAGTACAAGGTGGTGACCGAAATTTATACGGTTTTCGGCCGTGATGTAGGATAGTGTATGGGTTTGAATGTGTTTTACCGAATTAGACCTATAACTCGATAAAGATAATCTCTCCTCAAGACCTATTGAGAATCGATCAAGTTATAATTCGAGACGCGTCGAAATAATAACTAAAGGTTTGTTGAACTCGTTCAACGTATATTTCAAAGGAAATACAAGGTTTATTACTTTCAAGGTTCAAGATATTCAAATACAATCAAGTACTACTATATATAGTAGTTTCCAACTTTAAGAAAATACAACAAAAACAAGAAAATGAAGCTTCCTAGCAACTTCTATTTCGGCCGAAAATCTAAAGATGAGATACCAAGTATCTTGGTTTTATTATGTGATTAAGACATGAAGCAATCTTGGACTTGATGGTGACATGAAGAAGATCTTCACCAAATGTAATCTTCAATTCGGCCGATTCCTCAAGTAGTGATTTAGGGAGATTTTTGTGAAGATATGATATCACTCCTTTGGAATTATTATGGTGATTATGACTTGAGGGAAAATGACATGAAGGATGAAAGTCTTCTTCAAATCTTAAGTATGGGCCGATTTTGTAGTGAAGTGGGAAGGAAAATATCTTCATTATCTTGTGAAAGATATGAAGACAAATAAGGTCCCTTTCAAGCATGTCATGAGGATTTTGTGGTGATATGATATCAAGTCTTTTTGGAATTATCATGGTGATTAGGACATGAAGGATAATGACATGAAGGAGACATTTGATGAAAGTCTTCATCAAATCTTTATGCTAGGGCCGATTTTTATTATGGTGGGGAAGAGAAAATATCTTCATGATCTTGGACCAAATATGATGCTGTCGGTTTTGTCATTTCTGGGATCCAATGAGTCCGAATTTGGTCCTATGGTCTCATAAGATTTGTAGCTCTCTTTCTTAGCTTTCCATGGCCACTTGAATCACCTGAATCGGATTTCGGACGAGAAAGTTATGGACAAAATACTAAAACTGCTACGAAGTCGTCGTGCGCGCGAGAATTGGTAATTTGTCCATGTATTTTGCATGAGGATTTTATGTATGCCTGCGACTCAACCAATCTTGGTCGGATAATCTTCTTTTTTGTATTTGATGATGTTGACCGATTCGTATCATACCCTCTCTCTTTAAAGGGAATTGTCCTCAATTCCGAACTCCCTTCGTCACCAAAATAATTGATACGATATCTAATATTCCTGTCGAAGAAACTCCGATAAAAATCGACATCCATGATGATGCAAATTCGCATGGCCATGCATCGTTATACTTAGGAGAAAATGTTAAACGGATTGGAGTTACGTTGTTAATCGGAATCGGAGTAACGTAGAATTCGACGACGGATCGGTCCGAAAGCATGAAGATCGGCCAAAACATGCTTGAAAGGGACACTTTGTCTTCATATCTTTCACAAAATAAATGAAGATCACCTCCTTCCCCACCATGACACATACGGCCGAAGCATGAAGATAGAGTGAAGACTTTCTTCTTCATGTCATTATCTCCCATATCTTGTTAGGATCGGCCGAATTGGAAGCTTGCAAGAAGGAAAGATTTGTAAAGACTTTCATCAAGAATCTCTCATGTCACCATCATGAAATAAAGACCAAGATTGCTTGGTATCTCCTTGAGATTTTCGGCCGATTAGGATGTTGTTAGGAAGTTTCCTTTTCTCGTTTTGTTGTATTTTCTTTCGGTTGGAAACTACTATATATAGTAGTGCTCGTTGTAGGTTGTAAGATATCGAGAATCATAATAAACTTTGTATTTCCTTTGAAATATACGTTGAACGAGTTCGACAAACCTTAGTTATTGTTTCGACGAGTTTCGAGATTTTAACTTTGATCAATTCTCAAAAGGTCTTGGGAAGAGATTACCCTTTTATCGAGTTATAGGTCTAGTTCGATAAAAACACACCAAACTCCGTACATCACACTACCTCACGGCCGAACACCATCAACTTTCGGCCACCCTTAGCAAAATTCAAGTGATACTTTGTTACTTATTAACCTTCCGTTGTGTTTTATACGTATTACTTACGTAATTCGTATCATAAGTGGTATCGGAGACATTTGTCTCACAGTTTTCGACATCACTAAAGAAGATGGCATTCACCGATGAAGAAGTAGCACAACTACGTGACGTTCTTCGTGGCTTGCCGGAACCCAGAATCCATGCACGACGAGGACATGACACCATGCATGCACCACGACATGCGGATAAATACAAGACCAGCGAACTTCCGGAGTTCGTAGGCGGCACCGATCCTGAGGTTTATTTGGAGTGGGAAAGAAAAATTGAACGAATGTTTGAGTTCAAGGAGCTCAATGACGAGGTACGTTGCAAGTACGCGATTCTCAAACTTGGAAAGGGAGCTTCCCTTTGGTTTGAGCGAATGAAGACACAAAGAAGTCGTGCCGGAAAAGAAAAGATACGTTCGTGGGATTCCCTAAAAAGGAAACTACGAAAAGATATGTCCGGCTACACACAAGCTAAGTCTGCAGAAAAATTTCGACCTCACGCAAGGAAAGCTAAGTGTCGAGGAGTACATCGAGGAGTTTGAAAACTTATCCTTGATGGGAGAACTTGAAGAAAGCGAAGAATTGCGCATGTCCCGTTTCCTACGAGGTTTGAACAAAAATATTGCTAATTCCGTGGAACTCTACCCCTATTCGACTTGATACTTTATGCGGACTTTGCATAAAGTTGGAAAATCAAAACAAAACCAAACTCTCTAAACCCGAATTCCCACCTAAATACGGAAATACCAACTTTGGCGCGAGTTCTAGCTCGTTTCCAAAACCTGTCACCACAAGCCAGTCCGTTACTACCATTCCAAAAACCCCTACCACACCAAAAGAGACGAGCCTATCTAAAGTCCGATGTTTCAAATGTCAAGGATTTGGACACTATCAAAGTGCTTGTCCGAATCGGAGGATTGTGACGTTACGAGAAGCCATAGCCGCCCGAGAGGAATTATTAGCCGAAGAAGAAAGAGTTGGAGACGTTTTTAACTTAGAAGCTGACGAAGAAGAAGAAGAATGCGAGGCATACGATGCCCCGAACTATGACACGAACCTTGTCCTTCGCATGTTACAAACGAAGGCAGCCCCAAGTGACGAAGAACAACGAGACCAAATCTTTCACACGAAGTGTCGTGTCGGAGATAAATGGTGTAGCTTGATCATTGACGGTGGAAGTTGTACAAACGTGGCATCGAGCGAGATGGTCTCAAAACTCGGCTTGATCACCACGGCCCATCCTGATACGATATCTAATATTCCAGTCGAAGAAACTCCGATAAAAATCGACATCCATGATGATGCAAATTCACATGGCCATGCATCGTTATACTTAGGAGAAAATGTTAAACGGATTGGAGTTACGTTGTTAATCGGAATCGGAGTAACGTAGAATTCGGCAGGATCGGTCCGAAAGCATGATGGATCGGCCATATCATGCTTGAAAGGGACATGTTTGGACTTCATATCTTGACAAGATAATGAAGTTATCTTCTCCTTCCCCACCATGTACACATACGGCCGAAGCATGAAGATAGAGGGAAGACTTTCTTCTTCATGTCATTATCTCCCATATCTTGTTAAGGATCGGCCGATTTGGATGCTTGCAAAAAGGAAAGATTTGTGAAGACTTTCATCAAGAATCTCTCATGTCACCATCATGAAATAAAGACCAAGATTGCTTGGTATCTTCTTGTGATTTTCGGCGAAATGATGTGTTAGGAAGTTTCCTTTTTTCGTTTTGTTGTATTTTAAATGCGGTTGTAAACTACTATATATAGTAGTGTTCGTTGTACTTGTAAATCATCGAGAATCATAATAAACTTTGTATTTCCTTTGAAATATACGTTGAACGAGTTCGACAAACCTTAGTTATTGTTTCGACGAGTTTGAGATTTTAACTTTAATCAATTCTCAAAAGGTCTTGGGAAGCGATTACCCTTTTATCGAGTTATAGGTCTAGTTCGATAAAAACACACCAAACTCCGTACATCTTACTCATCACGGCCGAATCCCACATAAAATTCGTCCATCACCTTTGTAATTTCGATCCATATTGTAAACGTGTTAATCTTCCGTTGTGTTTTATACGTATTACTTACGTAATTCGTATCATAAGTGGTATCGAGACACTTGTCTCACGCTTCTCGACATCATCAAGAAAATGGCGTTCACCGATGAAGAAGTAGCACAACTACGTGACGTTCTTCATGGCTTGCGGAGCCCAGAATCCATGCACGACGAGGACATGACGCCATGCATGCACCACGGCATGCGGATGAATACAAGACGGCGAACTTAGGAGTTCGTAGGCGGCACCGATCCTGAAGTTTATCTGGAGTGGGAAAGAAAAATTGAACGAATGTTTGAGTTCAAGGAACTCAATGACGAGGTACGTTGCAAGTACGCGATCCTCAAACTTGGAAAGGGAGCTTCCCTTTGGTTTGAGCGAATGAAGACGCAAAGAAGTCGTCTTGGAAAAGAGAAGATACGTTCGTGGGATTCCCTAAAAAGGAAGCTACGAAAAGATATGTCCGGCTACACACAAGCTAAGCCATGTAGAAAAATTTCTGACCTCACGCAAGGAAAGCTCGGTGTCGAGGAGTACATCGAGGAGTTTGAAAACTTATCCTTGATGGGAGAACTTGAAGAAAGCGAAGAATTGCGGATGTCCGTTTCCTACGAGGTTTGAACAAAAACATTGCTAATTCCGTAGAACTCTACCCCTATTGACTTGATACTTTATGCGGAC
Source organism: Orobanche coerulescens (assembly GCA_033398695.1). Lineage (NCBI taxonomy): Eukaryota > Viridiplantae > Streptophyta > Magnoliopsida > Lamiales > Orobanchaceae > Orobanche > Orobanche coerulescens. The sequence goes on from JAWKAU010000076.1 coordinate 559,833, forward strand.
TTTGCATAAAGTTGGAAAATCAAAACAAATCCAAACTCTCTAAACCCGAATTCCCACCTAAATACGGAAATACCAACTTGGGCGCGAGTTCTAGCTCGTTTCCAAAACTGTCACCACAAGCCATCAGTTACTACCATTCCAAAAACCCCTACCACACCAAAAGAGACGAGCCTATCTAAAGTCCGATGTTTCAAATGTCAAGGATTTGGACACTATCAAAGTGCTTGTCCGAATCGGAGGATTGTGACGTTACGAGAAGCCCTAGCCGCCCGAGAGGAATTATTAGCCGAAGAAGAAAGAGTTGGAGACGTTTTTAACTTAGAAGCTGACGAAGAAGAAGAATGCGAGGCATACGATGCCCCGAACTATGACACGAACCTTGTCCTTCGCATGTTGCAAACGAAGGCAACCCCGAGTGACGAAGAACAACGAGACCAAATCTTTCACACGAAGTGTCGTGTCGGAGAGAAATGGTGTAGCTTGATCATTGACGGTGGAAGTTCTACAAACGTGGCATCAAGCGAGATGGTTTCAAAACTCGGCTTGGTCACCACGGCCCATCCTAAGCCGTATGCACTCCATTGGCTCGATGACGGGAACAAAGTGAAGGTTTCAAGACAAGTGAAGGTCGGACTCACCATGGGTTCGTATGGCGATGATATTACATGCGATGTATTACCGATGGACGCATGTCACGTGTTATTAGGAAGACCTTGGTTATTTGATCGGGACGTACTACACCGAGGGAGGAGTAATGAGTATGAGCTACGTGACAAAGGTAAAAAAATTGTCCTTAAACCTATGTCACCTCAAGCTATCCGGACGATGAGTTCGAAAAAAGTCGAAAGACCGAAACTTACGATGTTTGCAAACGAGAAAGAAGTCGAACACGCCATTGATGATGGCGAACGTGTTTATTTGATGATGATCAAGGAGGTCCGAAATCTTGCCACCAAATCGCAAAATGAGGAGGAGATAGATGCACTATTACACGAGTTTTCGGACGTATTTCCCGAAGACTTGCCGGTAGGATTACCACCTATCCGCGGGATTGAACACCAGATTGATCTTATACCGGGAGCTCCATTACCGAACAAAGCAGCGTATCGTTGTAATCCCGAAGAAACAAAAGAACTACAACGTCAAATTGATGAACTCATGAATCACGGATATGTCCGAGAAAGTTTAAGTCCGTGTGCGGTTCCAGTTCTACTCGTACCAAAAAAAGACGGAACATGGCGGATGTGTATTGAGAGTAGAGCCGTGATTAACATCACCGTCAAGTATCGTTTTCCCATCCGAGACTAGACGACATCTTTGGACGAGTTACATGGCTCGGTTATATTTTCTAAAGTTGATTTACGGAGCGGATACCATCAAATCCGCATGCGAGAGGAGACGAATGGAAACGGCGTTTAAAAGCGAAGAATGGACTTTACGAATGGGTTGTGATGCCATTCGGCCTCACCAACGCCCGAGCACCTTTATGAGGTTGATGAACGAGGTTCTAAAACCTTTCTTGGGAAAGTTTGTTGTCGTGTACTTAGACGACATTTTGATCTACATCGGTCCGTAGAAGAACATCTCGAACATTTGCGATGCGTGTTTGAGACGCTAAGGGAACAAAAGCTTTATGGAAAAGCGGAGAAGTGTACTTTCCTAGTCGAGAGTCTTGTCTTTCTCGGCTATGTTGTTTCAAAAGACGGAGTTTCGGTCGACCAAGAGAAGATCGCGGCAATCAAGTCGTGGCCGACCCCAAAGACAATCACGGAGGTACGGTCATTTCATGGCCTCGCTTCTTTTACCGACGATTCATACGGGACTTCAGCACTATATCCACCCTATCACGGAGTGTCCGAAAAGGAACCTTTGCTTGGAGCGACGGCCCAAAAGGCTTTTGAAAACTTAAAGGAAAATTATGTGAAGCGCCGATTTTGACGTTGCCCGATTTTTCACAACCGTTTGAGGTAGAATGCGGCGCTAGCGGAGTTGGAATCGGGCAAAGTGCTCATTCGAGAGGCCGTCCCATTGCCTATTTTTCGGAGAAGTTAAGTGGCGCCCAGTGAATTATTGTACTTACGACAAGGAGTTCTATGCTATCGTAAGAGCACTCGATCATTGGAGTCATTATCTGCGTTGAAACATTTCGTCTTTGCATTCGGATCACGAGTCGTTGAAATACATCAACGGACAGAGTAAGCTAAGCCGAGACATGCAAAATGGGTGGAATTTTACAATCTTTTCATTTTTCATCCAAGTACAAAGACGGGAAGAGTAATGTAGTGGCGGATGCACTATCGAGACGGTATGCCTTCTTGTCGATGCTAGATGTTCGTTTGTTGGGATTCGAGACTTTGAAAGATCACTACCACGACGATTTGGACTTCGGGAAATTTTTAACCATTGTAAAACGGCCCCGTCGAGGAATTTGTTTCTGAGGATGGCTTTCTCTTCAAGGGGAATAAATTATGTGTGCCGAGACATACAATTCGGGAATTCTTTGGTTCGGGAGGCGCACGGAGGAGGACTAGCGGTCACTTGGCTCGACCAAGGCAGAGGTGCTAAAAGAACATTTCTTTTGGCCGAAGATGTATGGTGACGTCGGCACAATCGTGAGCAAATGCGTAACTTGTCATATGATGGAAAGTTCGTTCAAGTCGAGTACATACATGCCGTTGCCGATACTGCTACGCGTGGGAGGATGTCTCGATGGATTTTATTGTGGCTTTACCTCGTACTCAACGAGGCAAGGACTCGATCATGGTGGTCGTCGACCGTTTTGAAAATGGCTCACTTTGTCGCGTGCCACAAAACCGATGATGCAAGCAACGTGGCGGACTTGTACTTAGGAGATAGTTCGTTTACACGGAGTTCCAAAACTATCGTGTCGGATCGAGATTCCAAATTTCCGAGTTATACGGAATACTTTATGGAGGAAAGTAGGTACTAAACTCCTATTCAAGATTTCACATCACCCGCAAACCGACGAGACCGAGGTAACTAATCGAACCTTGGGAGCATTATTACGAGGATTGGTAAATAAAACTCGAGAAAGATTGGGACGTTAAACTTGCTCATCTTTGAATTCGCATACAACCGATCACCCGGTTATGCCACGGCCCATTCACCTTTTGAAGTGGTATACGGATTAAATCCGCACTTGCCATTGGACTTGATTCCCTTGCCGAGCAACGAATTGGTTCACAAAGACGCCAAAGCAAAACTCAAGTCAATGATGAAGTTACACGAAAAGATACGGGAACGGATTAAAGAAGTAAATGAAATATACAAACGGAAGTCGAACAAAAATAAAAAGGCGAGATTATTTGATGTTGGCGACTTGGTTTGGATACATTTGAGAAAAGAAAGATTCCCAAGCAAACGGAAGAACAAATTGATGCCGAGAGCCGAGGGTCCGTACAAAATTGTGGAAAAGGTGAACGACAACGCATACAAAGTCGAACTTCCGGGCGAATACGGAGTACACGCGACATTCAACGTAGGTGATCTCTCACCTTATCTTGACGACGATGGCATTGCGTAATGAGGTCAATTCCTTTCAAAGACGGAGGGAATGATACGATATCTAATATTCGATCGAAGAAACTCGATAAAAATCGACATCCATGATGATGCAAATTCGCATGGCCATGCATCGTTATACTTAGGAGAAAATGTTAAGCGGATTGGAGTTACGTTGTTAATCGGAATCGGAGTAACGTAGAATTCGGACGACGGATCGGTCCGAAAGCATGATGGATCGGCCATATCATGCTTGAAAGGGACATGTTTGGACTTCATATCTTGACAAGATAATGAAGTTATCTTCTCCTTCCCCACCATGTACACATACGGCCGAAGCATGAAGATAGAGGGAAGACTTTCTTCTTCATGTCATTATCTCCCATATCTTGTTAAGGATCGGCCGATTTGGATGCTTGCAAAAAGGAAAGATTTGTGAAGACTTTCATCAAGAATCTCTCATGTCACCATCATGAAATAAAGACCAAGATTGCTTGGTATCTTCTTGCGATTTTCGGCCGAAATGATGTGTTAGGAAGTTTCCTTTTTTTCGTTTTGTTGTATTTTCGTACGGTTGTAAACTACTATATATAGTAGTGTTCGTTGTACTTGTAAATCATCGAGAATCATAATAAACTTTGTATTTCCTTTGAAATATACGTTGAACGAGTTCGACAAACCTTAGTTATTGTTTCGACGAGTTTCGAGATTTTAACTTTAATCAATTCTCAAAAGGTCTTGGGAAGCGATTACCCTTTTATCGAGTTATAGGTCTAGTTTGATAAAAACACACCAAACTCCGTACATCTTACTCATCACGGCCGAATCCCACATAAAATTCGTCCATCACCTTTGTAATTTCGATCCATATTGTAAACGTGTTAATCTTCCGTTGTGTTTTATACGTATTACTTACGTAATTCGTATCACATCCTAAGCCGTATGCACTCCATTGGCTCGATGATGGAAACAAGGTGAAAGTATCAAGGCAAGTGAAGGTCGGACTCACCATGGGTTCGTATGGCGATGATATTACATGCGATGTACTACCGATGGACGCATGTCACGTGTTATTAGGAAGACCTTGGTTATTTGATCGGGACGTACTACATCGAGGGAGGAGTAATGAGTATGAGTTACGTGACAAAGGTAAAAAAATTGTTCTTAAACCTATGTCACCTCAAGCTATCCGGACGATGAGTTCAAAAAAAGTCGAAGGACCGAAGCTTACGATGTTTGCAAACGAGAAAGAAGTCGAACACGCCATTGACGATGGCGAGCGTGTTTATTTGATGATGATCAAAGAGGTCCGAAATCTTGCCACCAAATCGCAACATGAGGGAGAGATAGGCGTCTTATTACGAGTTTTCGGCGTATTTCCCGAAGACTTGCCGGTAGGATTACCACCTATCCGCGGGATTGAACACCAGATTGATCTTATACCGGGAGCTCCATTACCGAACAAAGCGGCGTATCGTTGTAATCCCGAAGAAACCAAAGAACTACAACGTCAAATTGACGAACTCATGAATCACGGATATGTCCGAGAAAGTTTAAGTCCGTGTGCGGTTCCAGTTCTACTTGTACCAAAAAAAGACGGAACATGGCGAATGTGTATTGACAGTAGAGCCGTGAATAACATCACCGTCAAGTATCGGTTTCCCATCCCGAGACTAGACGACATGCTGGACGAGTTACATGGCTCGGTTATATTTTCCAAAGTTGATTTACGGAGCGGATACCATCAAATCCGCATGCGAGAGGGAGACGAATGGAAAACGGCGTTTAAAACGAAGAATGGACTTTACGAATGGGTTGTGATGCCATTCGGCCTCACCAACGCCCCGAGCACCTTTATGAGGTTGATGAACGAGGTTCTTAAACCTTTCTTGGGAAAGTTTGTTGTCGTGTACATAGACGACATTTTTATCGACCGTCGGTCCGTAGATGAACTTCTAGTTCTTTTGCGGTACGTGTTTGAGACGCTATGGGTACTTATACTTTATGTAATTCTGGAGAAGTGTACTTTACTAGTCGAGAGTCTTGTCTTTCTCGGCTATGTTGTTTCGGAAGACGGAGTTTTGGTCGACCAAGAGAAGATCGCGGCAATCAAGTCGTGGCCTACCCCAAACACAAACACGGAGGTACGGTCATTTCATGGCCTCTCTTCTTTTAACCGACGATTCATACGGGACTTTAGCACTATATCCATCCGATCACGGAATGTCTGAAAAAGTGAACATTTGCTTGGAAAGTCTCGACCCAAAAGTCTTTTGAAATCTTTAAGGGAAAATTATGTGAAGAGCCGATTTTGACGTTACCCTTTTTTTCACAACCGTTTGTGGTAGATTGCGGCGCTAGCGGAGTTGGAATCGGGCGATGCTTATTCAAAGAGGCCGTCCCATTGCCTATTTTTCGGAGAAGTTAAGTGGCGCCGAGTGAATTATTGTACTTACGACAAGGAGTTCTATGCTATCGTAAGAGCACTCGATCATTGAGTCATTATCTGCGTTCGAAACATTTCGTCTTTGCATTCGGATCACGAGTCGTTGAAATACATCAACGGACAGAGTAAGCTAAGCCCGAGACATGCAAAATGGGTGGAATTTTTACAATCTTTTCACTTTTCATCCAAGTACAAAGACGGGAAGAGTAATGTAGTGGCGGATGCACTATCGAGACAGTATGCCTTCTGCCGATGCTAGATGTTCGTTTGTTGGGGTTCGAGACTTTGAAAGATCACTACAACGACGATTTGGACTTCGGAGAAATTTTTAACCGTTGTAAAACGGCCCGTCTGAGAATTTGTTTCTGAGGATGGCTTTCTCTTCAAGGGGAATAAATTATGTGTGCCGAGACATACAATTCGGGAATTGCTGGTTCGGGAGGCGCACGGAGGAGGACTAGCCGGTCACTTCGGCTCGACCAAGACTGTAGAGGTGCTAAAAGAACATTTCTTTTGGCCGAGGATGTATGGTGACGTCAGCACAATCGTGAGCAAATGCGTAACTTGTCATATGATGAAAAGTTCGTTCAAGTCGAGTACATACATGCCGTTGCCGATACCGTTACGACCGTGGGAGGATGTCTCGATGGATTTTATTGTGGCTTTACCTCGTACTCAACGAGGCAAGGACTCGATTATTGGGCCGATTTTGTAGTGAAGTGGGGAAGGAAAATATCTTCATTATCTTGTGAAAGATATGAAGACAAATAAGGTCCCTTTCAAGCATGTCATGAGGATTTTGTGGTGATATGATATCAAGTCTTTTTGGAATTATCATGGTGATTAGGACATGAAGGATAATGACATGAAGGAGACATTTGATGAAAGTCTTCATCAAATCTTTATGCTAGGGCCGATTTTTATTATGGTGGGGAAGAGAAAATATCTTCATGATCTTGGACCAAATATGATGCTGTCGGTTTTGTCATTTCTGGGATCCAATGAGTCCGAATTTGGTCCTATGGTCTCATAAGATTTGTAGCTCTCTTTCTTAGCTTTCCATGGCCACTTGAATCACCTGAATCGGATTTCGGACGAGAAAGTTATGGACAAAATACTAAAACTGCTACGAAGTTGTCGTGCGCGCGAGAATTGGTAATTTGTCCATGTATTTTGCATGAGGATTTTATGTATGCCTGCGACTCAACCAATCTTGGTCGGATAATCTTCTTTTTTGTATTTGATGATGTTGACCGATTCGTATCATACCCTCTCTCTTTAAAGGGAATTGTCCTCAATTCCGAACTCCCTTCGTCACCAAAATAATTGATACGATATCTAATATTCCAGTCGAAGAAACTCCGATAAAAATCGACATCCATGATGATGCAAATTCGCATGGCCATGCATCGTTATACTTAGGAGAAAATGTTAAACGGATTGGAGTTACGTTGTTAATCGGAATCGGAGTAACGTAGAATTCGACGACGGATCGGTCCGAAAGCATGAAGATCGGCCAAAACATGCTTGAAAGGGACACTTTGTCTTCATATCTTTCACAAAATAAATAAAGATCACCTCCTTCCCCACCATGACACATACGGCCGAAGCATGAAGATAGAGTGAAGACTTTCTTCTTCATGTCATTATCTCCCATATCTTGTTAGGATCGGCCGAATTGGAAGCTTGCAAGAAGGAAAGATTTGTAAAGACTTTCATCAAGAATCTCTCATGTCACCATCATGAAATAAAGACCAAGATTGCTTGGTATCTCCTTGAGATTTTCGGCCGATTAGGATGTTGTTAGGAAGTTTCCTTTTCTCGTTTTGTTGTATTTTCTTTCGGTTGGAAACTACTATATATAGTAGTGCTCGTTGTAGGTTGTAAGATATCGAGAATCATAATAAACTTTGTATTTCCTTTGAAATATACGTTGAACGAGTTCGACAAACCTTAGTTATTGTTTCGACGAATTTCGAGATTTTAACTTTGATCAATTCTCAAAAGGTCTTGGGAAGAGATTACCCTTTTATCGAGTTATAGGTCTAGTTCGATAAAAACACACCAAACTCCGTACATCACACTACCTCACGGCCGAACACCATCAACTTTCGGCCACCCTTAGCAAAATTCAAGTGATACTTTGTTACTTATTAACCTTCCGTTGTGTTTTATACGTATTACTTACGTAATTCGTATCAATAATTGACTAAAGCCTCTAAGTATTTGATCTCGAAGATGTCCGCAGTGCGTACATGGCCCAAAATCTTGAGACGATAGGTAGTGGGGCCCCCTCGAGAATCACCAACAAAATAACTATCATTATTAATAAAATAATAATAATTACTCCGCCAGGTAATACCGATATCATGACACGAGTGGATATCTGAAATGGGACGCACGGTTAACTCCACATCGGGTTCCTCCTCCAGAATTGGAAACACTGATTTCTTGGGTTCATCATCAAAAATGGAAAACACAGAATTTATTACGGTGGGAACCATAGGATTTATTACGGATTCCTCTTCATCAATTGATTCCTCATCAAATGCTGGCGGTCCGTCATAATCTAACCAACACTCCGTTTCAATATTCTTTGTGCTCCTCAATAATGTCTCATCAAAAATTAATCCACTAAGCTCGTTTCGTACCACAACAAAGTCACACGAACCACTTTGCTCCGATAGGGTAGTTCGACTCAACCATCATCTTCTTTGTCATCAAAAATGCCGCAGAAATTGTCATATCAAAGTAAATCGGTGACAAAGAGTTCATCTTCAGGATTAGCCGTTTCAGAAAGCATAAGGCCGTGATCTTATTTCGCGTTACTAAAATAATTTGGTCCGTTTTGGTCAATTTGACCAACACAACCAACTAGCCCATGATCAAAGTAGCAAGATCTAAGTTCGTCGACTAGGGAGACACGGCTCAACTCATCTTCTTCGTTGAATTGCTCCGTTGAAAACTCTGTCTCGTCTACTTCTTTGAAAATGACCGTAGGGACATTGTCTTCATCGAAAAAAGATTCTGTTGGGAATTCCTTGATGGAGGAAGACCTTAGATCGAATGCCGGTGGTGGGGCGTCGAAGGATTGGTGGTAATATGGGGATTTGAACCTTCGATTGAAATATTTTTTGAATTTAAGCCAATCTTGGATTTTAGGCTTACGTTGTTGTGCACGGGACTGTTTCAGTTTTTGCCACCAAACGGCGGCGCTACCGCGGAGGCGCCTTGCCACCAGCGAAACGCGGCGGTTGATCGGGGCAGCCTTGAAGTCCGAGTGCTCCTCACAAGCACGAAGCCAATCTATGCACGCATTTGGATCACTATCTCCGTGAAATTCCGGTATGCTGCGGAATTTGGCCAAGAAATCAATATCGTTGGCATCGTCTCTGCGTCTTTCTTGCATACGTCGCTCCGGTAAGCCGTTTAGTGCGTCACGGAGTGTCATCAAGAAATCGAGCTCGGAGAAATCCATAACAAGAATCAAGAGATAGTTCTTGACAAGAAATCGGACAGAAAATTTTCCCAAGAAATCCGTGAATAATGAACCAAGAAGATGATCAAAGAATCTGATCTCCACCGTTCAGACTGTAGTTCAATGAGTTGGCTTACCTTTGTCAAAATTTCGTGATGATCCAACGGTCGAATCCACGGGAAACTTTGTTTTCTTCCGACTGCGCTAATCTGCCAATGTTATGCGAAAATTCTTCTAACCGTGAAGAACAACCCAAGAAGGTGACTAAATACTTCAACAAAAAAAACTTCGGTGAATATAGTTGATCGCCCAAGGAGATGACCTTGGGCTCCGATACCACTTATGATACGAATTATCTGGGTAAGTGTACGTAATGCGTTGAAATACAACGGAAGATTATTATGTTTGGAAAAGTATCAAAGTATCAACCAAAAGTACAAGGTGGTGACCGAAATTTATACGGTTTTCGGCCGTGATGTAGGATAGTGTATGGGTTTGAATGTGTTTTACCGAATTAGACCTATAACTCGATAAAGATAATCTCTCCTCAAGACCTATTGAGAATCGATCAAGTTATAATTCGAGACGCGTCGAAATAATAACTAAAGGTTTGTTGAACTCGTTCAACGTATATTTCAAAGGAAATACAAGGTTTATTACTTTCAAGGTTCAAGATATTCAAATACAATCAAGTACTACTATATATAGTAGTTTCCAACTTTAAGAAAATACAACAAAAACAAGAAAATGAAGCTTCCTAGCAACTTCCATTTCGGCCGAAAATCTAAAGATGAGATACCAAGTATCTTGGTTTTATTATGTGATTAAGACATGAAGCAATCTTGGACTTGATGGTGACATGAAGAAGATCTTCACCAAATGTAATCTTCAATTCGGCCAATTCCTCGAGTAGTGATTTAGGGAGATTTTTGTGAAGATATGATATCACTCCTTTGGAATTATTATGGTGATTATGACTTGAGAGAAAATGACATGAAGGATGAAAGTCTTCTTCAAATCTTAAGTATGGGCCGATTTTGTAGTGAAGTGGGGAAGGAAAAAATCTTAATTATCTTGTGAAAGATATGAAGACAAATAAGGTCCCTTTCAAGCATGTCATGAGGATTTTGTGGTGATATGATATCAAGTCTTTTTGGAATTATCATGGTGATTAGGACATGAAGGATAATGACATGAAGGAGACATTTGATGAAAGTCTTCATCAAATCTTTATGCTAGGGCCGATTTTTATTATGGTGGGGAAGAGAAAATATCTTCATGATCTTGGACCAAATATGATGCTGTCGGTTTTGTCATTTCTGGGATACAATGAGTCCGAATTTGGTCCTATGGTCTCATAAGATTTGTAGCTCTCTTTCTTAGCTTTCCATGGCCACTTGAATCACCTGAATCGGATTTCGGACGAGAAAGTTATGGACAAAATACTAAAACTGCTACGAAGTCGTCAGCGCGAGAATTGGTAATTTGTCCATGTATTTTGCATGAGGATTTTATGTATGCCTGCGACTCAACCAATCTTGGTCGGATAATCTTCTTTTTTGTATTTGATGATGTTGACCGATTCGTATCATACCCTCTCTCTTTAAAGGGAATTGTCCTCAATTCCGAACTCCCTTCGTCACCAAAATAATTGACTAAAGCCTCTAAGTATTTGATCTCGAAGATGTCCGCAGTGCGTACATGGCCCAAAATCTTGAGACGATAGGTAGTGGGGCCCCCTCGAGAATCACCAACAAAATAACTATCATTATTAATAAAATAATAATAATTACTCCGCCAGGTAATACCGATATCATGACACGAGTGGATATACGAAATGGGGCCTTGCAGTTAACTCCACATCGGGTTCCTCCTCCAGAATTGGAAACACTGATTTCTTGGGTTCATCATCAAAAATGGAAAACACAGAATTTATTACGGTGGGAACCATAGGATTTATTACGGATTCCTCTTCATCAATTGATTCCTCATCAAATGCTGGCGGTCCGTCATAATCTAACCAACACTCCGTTTCAATATTGCTGTGCTCCTCCAATAATGTCTCATCAAAAATTAATCCACTAAGCTCGTTTCGTACCGCAACAAAGTCACACGAACCACTTTGCTCCGATAGGGTAGTTCGACTCCAACCATCATCTTCTTTGTCATCAAAAAATGCCGCAGGAAATTCTGTCATATCAAAGTCGTCAGTGACAAAGAGTTCATCTTCAGGATTAGCCGTTTCAGAAAGCATAAGGCCGTGATCTTGTTTCGCGTTACTAAAATAATTTGGTCCGTTTTGGTCAATTTGACCAACACAACCAACTAGCCCATGATCAAAGTAGCAAGATCTAAGTTCGTCGACTAGGGAGACACGGCTCAACTCATCTTCTTCGTTGAATTGCTCCGTTGAAAACTCTGTCTCGTCTACTTCTTTGAAAATGACCGTAGGGACATTGTCTTCATCGAAAAAAGATTCTGTTGGGAATTCCTTGATGGAGGAAGACCTTAGATCGAATGCCGGTGGTGGGGCGTCGAAGGATTGGTGGTAAGATGGGGATTTGAACCTTCGATTGAAATATTTTTTGAATTTAAGCCAATCTTGGATTTTAGGCTTACGTTGTTGTGAACGGGACTGTTTCAGTTTTTGCCACCAAACGGCGGCGCTACCGCGGAGGCGCTGATACGAATTACGTAAGTAATGCGTATAAACACAACGGAAGATGATCACGTTTACAATATGGATAAAATTTACAAAGGTGGTGGACGAATTAAAGGGGATTCGGCCGTGATATAGTAAGATGTACGGAGTTTGGTGTGTTTTTATCGAACTAGACCTATAACTCGATAAAAGGGTAATCTCTTCCCAAGACCTTTTGAGAATTGATCAAAGTTAAAATCTCGAAACTCGTCGAAACAATAACTAAGGTTTGTCGAACTCGTTCAACGTATATTTCAACGGAAATACAAAGTTTATTATGATTCTCGATGATTTACAAGTACAACGAACACTACTATATATAGTAGTTTCCAACCGAAAGAAAATACAACAAAACGAGAAAAGGAAACTTCCTAACAACATCCTAATCGGCCGAAAATCTCAAGGAGATACCAAGCAATCTTGGTCTTTATTTCATGATGGTGACATGAGAGATTCTTGATGAAAGTCTTCACAAATCTTTCCTTCTTGCAAGCTTCCAATTCGGCCGATCCTAACAAGATATGGGAGATAATGACATGAAGAAGAAAGTCTTCCTCTATCTTCATGCTTCGGCCGTATGTGTCATGGTGGGGAAGGAGGTGATCTTCATTTATTTTGTGAAAGATATGAAGACAAAGTGTCCCTTTCAAGCATGTTTTGGCGATCTTCATGCTTTCGGACCGATCCGTCGTCGAATTCTACGTTACTCCGATTCCGATTAACAACGTAACTCCAATCCGTTTAACATTTTCTCCTAAGTATAACGATGCATGGCCATGCGAATTTGCATCATCATGGATGTCGATTTTTATCGGAGTTTCTTCGACTGGAATATTAGATATCGTATCATTCCCTCCGTCTTTGAAAGGAATTGACCTCAATTCCGCAATGCCATCGTCGTCAAGATAAGGTGAGAGATCACCTACGTTGAATGTCGCGTGTACTCCGTATTCGCCCGGAAGTTCGACTTTGTATGCGTTGTCGTTCACTTTTTCCACAATCTTGTACGGACCTTCGGCTCTCGGCATCAATTTGTTCTTCCGTTTGCTCGGGAATCTTTCTTTTCTCAAATGTATCCAAACTAAGTCGCCAACATCAAATAATCTCGCTTTTTTATTTTTGTTCGACTTCCGTTTGTACATTTCATTCACTTCTTTAATCCGTTCCCGTATCTTTTCATGTAACTTCATCATTGACTTGAGTTTTGCTTCGGCGTCTTTGTGAACCAATTCGTTGCTCGGCAAGGGAATCAAGTCCAATGGCAAGTGCGGATTTAATCCGTATACCACTTCAAAAGGTGAATGGGCCGTGGCATAACCGGGTGATCGGTTGTATGCGAATTCAGCATGAGCAAATTTAACGTCCCAATCTTTCTGAGTTTTATTTACCAACCCTCGTAATAATGCTCCCAAGGTTCGATTAGTTACCTCGGTCTGTCCGTCGGTTTGCGGGTGATGTGAAGTACTGAATAGGAGTTTAGTACCGACTTTCCTCCATAAAGTATTCCAGAAGTAACTCAGAAATTTGGAATCTCGATCCGACACGATAGTTTTTGGAACTCCGTGTAAACGAACTATTTCCCGGAAATACAAGTCTGCCACGTTGCTTGCATCATCGGTTTTGTGGCACGCGACAAAGTGAGCCATTTTCGAAAAATGGTCGACGACCACCATGATCGAGTCCTTGCCTCGTTGAGTACGAGGTAAAGCCACAATAAAATCCATCGAGACATCCTCCCACGGTCGTAACGGTATCGGCAACGGCATGTATGTACTCGACTTGAACGAACTTTTCATCATATGACAAGTTACGCATTTGCTCACGATTGTGCTGACGTCACCATACATCTTCGGCCAAAAGAAATGTTCTTTTAGCACCTCTACAGTTTTGGTCGAACCGAAGTGACCGGCTAGTCCTCCTCCGTGCGCCTCCCGAACCAGCAATTCCCGAATTGTATGTCTCGGCACACATAATTTATTCCCCTTGAAGAGAAAGCCATCCTGTAAAACAAATTCCTCGTACGGGGCCGTTTTACAACGGTTAAAAATTTCCCCGAAGTCCAAATCGTCGTTGTAGTGATCTTTCAAAGTCTCGAACCCCAACAAACGAACATCTAGCATCGACAGTAAGGCATACCGTCTCGATAGTGCATCCGCCACTACATTACTCTTCCCGTCTTTGTACTTGGATGAAAAGTGAAAAGATTGTAAAAATTCCACCCATTTTGCATGTCTCGGGCTTAGCTTACTCTGTCGTTGATGTATTTCAACGACTCGTGATCCGAATGCAGCACGAAATGTTTGACGCAGATAATGACTCCAATGATCGAGTGCTCTTACGATAGCATAGAACTCCTTGTCGTAAGTACAATAATTCACTCGGGCGCCACTTAACTTCTCCGAAAAATAGGCAATGGGACGGCCTCTTTGAATAAGCACTGCCCCGATTCCAACTCCGCTAGCGTCGCATTCTACCTCAAACGGTTGTGAAAAATCGGGTAACGTCAAAATCGGCGCTTCACATAATTTTCCCTTTAAGTTTTCAAAAGCTTTTTGGGCCGTTTCGTTCCAAGCAAAGGTTCCCTTTTTCAGACATTCCGTGATCGGATGGATATAGTGCTAAAGTCCCGTATGAATCGTCGGTAAAAGAAGCGAGGCCATGAAATGACCGTACCTCCGTGATTGTCTTTGGGGTCGGCCACGACTTGATTGCCGCAATCTTCTCTTGGTCGACCGAAACTCCGTCTTCGAAACAACATAGCGAGAAAGACAAGACTCTCGACTAGGAAAGTACACTTCTCCCGTTTTCCATAAAGTTTTGTTCCCTTAGTGTCTCAAACACGTACCGCAAATGTTCGAGATGTTCTTCTACGGACCGACTGTAGATCAAAATGTCGTCTAAGTACACGACAACAAACTTTCCCAAGAAAGGTTTAAGAACCTCGTTCATCAACCTCATAAAGGTGCTCGGGCGTTGGTGAGGCCGAATGGCATCACAACCCATTCGTAAAGTCCATTCTTCGTTTTGAACGCCGTTTTCCATTCGTCTCCCTCTCGCATGCGGATTTGATGGTATCCGCTCCGTAAATCAACTTTGGAAAATATAACCGAGCCATGTAACTCGTCCAGCATGTCGTCTAGTCTCGGGATGGGAAACCGATACTTGACGGTGATGTTATTCACGGCTCTCTTGTCAATACACATTCGCCATGTTCCGTCTTTTTTTGGCACAAGTAGAACTGGAACCGCACACGGACTTAAACTTTCTCGGACATATCCGTGATTCATGAGTTCATCAATTTGACGTTGTAGTTCTTTGGTTTCTTCGGGATTACAACGATACGCCGCTTTGTTCGGTAATGGAGCTCCCGGTATAAGATCGATCTGGTGTTCAATCCCGCGGATAGGTGGTAATCCTACCGGCAAGTCTTCGGGAAATACGTCCGAAAACTCGTGTAATAGTGCATCTATCTCCTCCTCATTTTACGATTTGGTGGCAAGATTTCGGACCTCCTTGATCATCATCAAATAAACACGTTCGCCATCGTCAATGGCGTGTTCGACTTCTTTCTCGTTTGCAAACATCGTAAGTTTCGGCCCTTCGACTTTTTTCAAACTCATCGTCCGGATAGCTTGAGGTGACATAGGTTTAAGAACAATTTTTTTACCTTTGTCACGTAGCTCATACTCATTACTCCTCCCTCGATGTAGTACGTCCCGATCAAATAACCAAGGTCTTCCTAATAACACGTGACATGCGTCCATCGGTAGTACATCGCATGTAATGTCATCGCCATACGAACCCATGGTGAGTCCGACCTTCACTTGTCTTGAAACCTTCACTTTGTTCCCATCATCGAGCCAATGGAGTGCATACGGCTTAGGATGTGCCGTGGTGATCAAACCGAGTTTTGAAACCATCTCGCTTGATGCCACGTTTGTACAACTTCCACCGTCAATGATCAAGCTACACCATTTATCTCGACCACGACACTTCGTGTGGAAGATTTAGTCCCGTTGTTCTTCATCACTTGGGGCGGCCTTCGTTTGCAACATGCGAAGGACAAGGTTCGTGTCATAGTTCGGGCATCGTATGCCTCGCATTCTTCTTCTTCGTCGGCTTCTAAGTTAAAACGTCTCAACTCTTTCTTCTTGGCTAATAATTCCTCTCGGGCGGCTATGGCTTCTCGCAACGTCACAATCCTCCGATTCGGACAAGCACTTTGATAGTGTCGAATCCTTGGCATTGAAACATCGGACTTTAGATAGGCTCGTCTCTTTTGGTGTGGTAGGGGTTTTGGAATGGTAGTAACGGATGGCTTGTGGTGACAGTTTTGGAAACGAGCTAGAACTCGCGCCAAAGTTGGTATTTCCGTATTTAGGTGGGAATTCGGGTTTAGAGAGTTTGGTTTTGTTTTGATTTTCCAACTTTATGCAAAGTCCGCATAAAGTATCGAAGTCGAGAATAGGGGTAGAGTTCCACGGAATTAGCAATGTTTTTGTTCAAACCTCGTAGGAAAGCGGGACATGCGCAATTCTTCGCTTTCTTCAAGTTCTCCCATCAAGGATAAGTTTTCAAACTCCTCGATGTACTCCTCGACACTTAACTTTCCTTGCGTGAGGTCAGAAATTTTTGATCTGAGACTTAGCTTGTGTGTAGCGGAACATATCTTTTCGTAGTTTCCTTTTAGGGAATCCACGACGTATCTTCTCTTTTCCCACGACTTCTTTGCGTCTTCATTCGCTCAAACCAAAGGAAGCTCCTTTCCAAGTTTGAGAATCGCGTACTTGCAACGTACCTCGTCATTGAGCTCCTTGAACTCAAACATTCGTTCAATTTTTCTTTCCCACTCCAAATAAACCTCGGGATCGGTGCCGCCTACGAACTCGGAAGTTATTTGGTCTTGTATTCATCCGCATGTCGTGGTGCATGCATGGTGTCATGTCCTCGTCGTGCATGGATTACGGGCTCCGGTAAGCCACGAAGCGTCACGTAGTTGTGCTACTTCTTCATCGGTGAATGCCATCTTCTTGATGATGTCGAGAAGCGTGAGACAAGTGTCTCGATACCACTTATGATACGAATTACGTAAGTAATGCGTATAAACACAACGGAAGATGATCACGTTTACAATATGGATAAAATTTACAAAGGTGGTGGGACGAATTAAAGGGGATTCGGCCGTGATATAGTAAGATGTACGGAGTTTGGTGTGTTTTATCGAACTAGACCTATAACTCGATAAAAGGGTAATCTCTTCCCAAGACCTTTTGAGAATTGATCAAAGTTAAAATCTCGAAACTCGTCGAAACAATAACTAAGGTTTGTCGAACTCGTTCAACGTATATTTCAAAGGAAATACAAAGTTTATTATGATTCTCGATGATTTACAAGTACAACGAACACTACTATATATAGTAGTTTCCAACCGAAAGAAAATACAACAAAGCGAGAAAAGGAAACTTCCTAACAACATCTAATCGGCCGAAAATCTCAAGGAGATACCAAGCAATCTTGGTCTTTATTTCATGATGGTGACATGAGAGATTCTTGATGAAAGTCTTCACAAATCTTTCCTTCTTGCAAGCTTCCAATTCGGCCGATCCTAACAAGATATGGGAGATAATGACATGAAGAAGAAAGTCTTCCCTCTATCTTCATGCTTCGGCCGTATGTGTCATGGTGGGGAAGGAGGTGATCTTCATTTATTTTGTGAAAGATATGAAGACAAAGTGTCCCTTTCAAGCATGTTTTGGCCGATCTTCATGCTTTCGGACCGATCCGTCGTCGAATTCTACGTTACTCCGATTCCGATTAACAACGTAACTCCAATCCGTTTAACATTTTCTCCTAAGTATAACGATGCATGGCCATGCGAATTTGCATCATCATGGATGTCGATTTTTATCGGAGTTTCTTCGACTGGAATATTAGATATCGTATCAGGCGCCTTGCCACCAACGAAACGCGGCGGTTGATCGGGGCAGCCTTGAAGTCCGAGTGCTCCTCACAAGCACGAAGCCAATCTATGCACGCATTTGGATCACTATCTCCGTGAAATTCCGGTATGCTGCGGAATTTGGCCAAGAAATCAATATCGTTGGCATCGTCTCTGCGTCTTTCTTGCATACGTCGCTCCGGTAAGCCGTTTAGTGCGTCACGGAGTGTCATCAAGAAATCGAGCTCGGAGAAATCCATAACAAGAATCAAGAGATAGTTCTTGACAAGAAATCGGACAGAAAATCTTCCCAAGAAATCCGTGAAGAATGAACCAAGAAGATGATCAAAGAATCTGATCTCCACCGTTCAGACTGTAGTTCAATGAGTTGGCTTACCTTTGTCAAAATTTCGTGATGATCCAACGGTCGAATCCACGGGAAACTTTGTTTTCTTCCGACTGCGCTAATCTGCCAATGTTATGCGAAAATTCTTCTAACCGTGAAGAACAACCCAAGAAGGTGACTAAATACTTCAACAAAAAAAACTTCGGTGAATATAGTTGATCGCCCAAGGAGATGACCTTGGGCTCCGATACCACTTATGATACGAATTATCCGGGTAAGTGTACGTAATGCGTTGAAATACAACGGAAGATTATTATGTTTGGAAAAGTATCAAAGTATCAACCAAAAGTACAAGGTGGTGACCGAAATTTATACGGTTTTCGGCCGTGATGTAGGATAGTGTATGGGTTTGAATGTGTTTTACCGAATTAGACCTATAACTCAATAAAGATAATCTCTCCTCAAGACCTATTGAGAATCGATCAAGTTATAATTCGAGACGCGTCGAAATAATAACTAAAGGTTTGTTGAACTCGTTCAACGTATATTTCAAAGGAAATACAAGGTTTATTACTTTCAAGGTTCAAGATATTCAAATACAATCAAGTACTACTATATATAGTAGTTTCCAACTTTAAGAAAATACAACAAAAACAAGAAAATGAAGCTTCCTAGCAACTTCCATTTCGGCCGAAAATCTAAAGATGAGATATCAAGTATCTTGGTTTTATTATGTGATTAAGACATGAAGCAATCTTGGACTTGATGGTGACATGAAGAAGATCTTCACCAAATGTAATCTTCAATTCGGCCGATTCCTCGAGTAGTGATTTAGGGAGATTTTTGTGAAGATATGATATCACTCCTTTGGAATTATTATGGTGATTATGACTTGAGGGAAAATGACATGAAGGATGAAAGTTTTCTTCAAATCTTAAGTATGGGCCGATTTTGTAGTGAAGTGGGGAAGGAAAATATCTTCATTATCTTGTGAAAGATATGAAGACAAATAAGGTCCCTTTCAAGCATGTCATGAGGATTTTGTGGTGATATGATATCAAGTCTTTTTGGAATTATCATGGTGATTAGGACATGAAGGATAATGACATGAAGGAGACATTTGATGAAAGTCTTCATCAAATCTTTATGCTAGGGCCGATTTTTATTATGGTGGGGAAGAGAAAATATCTTCATGATCTTGGACCAAATATGATGCTGTCGGTTTTGTCATTTCTGGGATCCAATGATTCCGAATTTGGTCCTATGGTCTCATAAGATTTGTAGCTCTCTTTCTTAGCTTTCCATGGCCACTTAAATCACCTGAATCGGATTTTGGACGAGAAAGTTATGGACAAAATACTAAAAGCTGCTACGAAGTCGTCGTGCGCGCGAGAATTGGTAATTTGTCCATGTATTTTGCATGAGGATTTTATGTATGCCTGCGACTCAACCAATCTTGGTCGGATAATCTTCTTTTTTGTATTTGATAATGTTGACCGATTCGTATCATACCCTCTCTCTTTAAAGGAATTGTCCTCAATTCGAACTCCTCGTCACCAAAATAATTGACTAAAGCCTCTAAGTATTTGATCTCGAAGATGTCCGCGGTGCGTACATGGCCCAAAATCTTGAGACGATAGGTAGTGGGGCCCCCTCGAGAATCACCAACAAAATAACTATCATTATTAATAAAATAATAATAATTACTCCGCCAGGTAATACCGATATCATGACACGAGTGGATATCTGAAATGGGACGCACGGTTAACTCCACATCGGGTTCCTCCTCCAGAATTGGAAACACTGATTTCTTGGGTTCATCATCAAAAATGGAAAACACAGAATTTATTACGGTGGGAACCATAGGATTTATTACGGATTCCTCTTCATCAATTGATTCCTCATCAAATGCTGGCGGTCCGTCATAATCTAACCAACACTCCGTTTCAATATTGCTGTGCTCCTCCAATAATGTCTCATCAAAAATTAATCCACTAAGCTCGTTTCGTACCGCAACAAAGTCACACGAACCACTTTGCTCCGATAGGGTAGTTCGACTCCAACCATCATCTTCTTTGTCATCAAAAATGCGCGAGAAGTCTGTCATATCAAAGTAAATCGGTGACAAAGAGTTCATCTTCAGGATTAGCCGTTTCAGAAAGCATAAGGCCGTGATCTTGTTTCGCGTTACTAAAATAATTTGGTCCGTTTTGGTCAATTTGACCAACACAACCAACTAGCCCATGATCAAAGTAGCAAGATCTAAGTTCGTCGACTAGGGAGACACGGCTCAACTCATCTTCTTCGTTGAATTGCTCCGTTGAAAACTCTGTCTCGTCTACTTCTTTGAAAATGACCGTAGGGACATTGTCTTCATCGAAAAAGATTCATTGGGAATTCCTTGATGGAGGAAGACCTTAGATCGAATGCCGGTGGTGGGGCGTCGAAGGATTGGTGGTAAGATGGGGATTTGAACCTTCGATTGAAATATTTTTGAATTTAAGCCAATCTTGGATTTTAGGCTTACGTTGTTGTGAAGCAGGGATGTTTGATTTTGCCACCAAGCGGCGGCGCTACCGCGGGCGCCTTGCCACCAACGAAACGCGGCGGTTGATCGGGGCAGCCTTGAAGTCGAGTGCTCCTCACAAGCACGAAGCCAATCTATGCACGCATTTGGATCACTATCTCGTGAAATTCCGGTATCTTTGCGGAATTTGGCCAAGAAATCAATATCGTTGGCATCGTCTCTGCGTCTTTCTTGCATACGTCGCTCCGGTAAGCCGTTTAGTGCGTCACGGAGTGTCATCAAGAAATCGAGCTCGGAGAAATCCATAACAAGAATCAAGAGATAGTTCTTGACAAGAAATCGGACAGAAAATTTTCCCAAGAAATCCGTGAAGAATGAACCAAGAAGATGATCAAAGAATCTGATCTCCACCGTTCAGACTGTAGTTCAATGAGTTGGCTTACCTTTGTCAAAATTTCGTGACGATCCAACGGTCGAATCCACGGGAAACTTTGTTTTCTTCCGACTGCGCTAATCTGCCAATGTTATGCGAAAATTCTTCTAACCGTGAAGAACAACCCAAGAAGGTGACTAAATACTTCAACAAAAAAAACTTCGGTGAATATAGTTGATCGCCCAAGGAGATGACCTTGGGCTCCGATACCACTTATGATACGAATTATCCGGGTAAGTGTACGTAATGCGTTGAAATACAACGGAAGATTATTATGTTTGGAAAAGTATCAAAGTATCAACCAAAAGTACAAGGTGGTGACCGAAATTTATACGGTTTTCGGCCGTGATGTAGGATAGTGTATGGGTTTGAATGTGTTTTACCGAATTAGACCTATAACTCGATAAAGATAATCTCTCCTCAAGACCTATTGAGAATCGATCAAGTTATAATTCGAGACGCGTCGAAATAATAACTAAAGGTTTGTTGAACTCGTTCAACGTATATTTCAAAGGAAATACAAGGTTTATTACTTTCAAGGTTCAAGATATTCAAATACAATCAAGTACTACTATATATAGTAGTTTCCAACTTTAAGAAAATACAACAAAAACAAGAAAATGAAGCTTCCTAGCAACTTCCATTTCGGCCGAAAATCTAAAGATGAGATACCAAGTATCTTGGTTTTATTATGTGATTAAGACATGAAGCAATCTTGGACTTGATGGTGACATGAAGAAGATCTTCACCAAATGTAATCTTCAATTCGGCCGATTCCTCGAGTAGTGATTTAGGGAGATTTTTGTGAAGATATGATATCACTCCTTTGGAATTATTATGGTGATTATGACTTGAGGGAAAATGACATGAAGGATGAAAGTTTTCTTCAAATCTTAAGTATGGGCCGATTTTGTAGTGAAGTGGGAAGGAAAATATCTTCATTATCTTGTGAAAGATATGAAGACAAATAAGGTCCCTTTCAAGCATGTCATGAGGATTTTGTGGTGATATGATATCAAGTCTTTTTGGAATTATCATGGTGATTAGGACATGAAGGATAATGACATGAAGGAGACATTTGATGAAAGTCTTCATCAAATCTTTATGCTAGGGCCGATTTTTATTATGGTGGGGAAGAGAAAATATCTTCATGATCTTGGACCAAATATGATGCTGTCGGTTTTGTCATTTCTGGGATCCAATGATTCCGAATTTGGTCCTATGGTCTCATAAGATTTGTAGCTCTCTTTCTTAGCTTTCCATGGCCACTTAAATCACCTGAATCGGATTTTGGACGAGAAAGTTATGGACAAAATACTAAAACTGCTACGAAGTCGTCGTGCGCGCGAGAATTGGTAATTTGTCCATGTATTTTGCATGAGGATTTTATGTATGCCTGCGACTCAACCAATCTTGGTCGGATAATCTTCTTTTTTGTATTTGATAATGTTGACCGATTCGTATCATACCCTCTCTCTTTAAAGGGAATTGTCCTCAATTCCGAACTCCCTTCGTCACCAAAATAATTGACTAAAGCCTCTAAGTATTTGATCTCGAAGATGTCCGCAGTGCGTACATGGCCCAAAATCTTGAGACGATAGGTAGTGGGGCCCCCTCGAGAATCACCAACAAAATAACTATCATTATTAATAAAATAATAATAATTACTCCGCCAGGTAATACCGATATCATGACACGAGTGGATATCTGAAATGGGACGCACGGTTAACTCCACATCGGGTTCCTCCTCCAGAATTGGAAACACTGATTTCTTGGGTTCATCATCAAAAATGGAAAACACAGAATTTATTACGGTGGGAACCATAGGATTTATTACGGATTCCTCTTCATCAATTGATTCCTCATCAAATCTTTGGCGGTCCGTCATAATCTAACCAACACTCCGTTTCAATATTCTTTGTGCTCCTCCAATAATGTCTCATCAATAATCAATCCACTAAGATAGTTTCGTTACGCTAGAAAGTCACCCGAACCAATTTCCTCCGATAGGGAAGTTCGACTACTACCATCATCTTCTTTGTCATCAAAAATGCCGCAGAAATTGTCATATCAAAGTAAATCGGTGACAAAGAGTTCATCTTCGAGGATTAGCCGTTTGAAAGCATAAGGCCGTGATCTTGTTTCGCGTTACTAAAATAATTTGGTCCGTTTTGGTCAATTTGACCAACACAACCAACTAGCCCATGATCAAAGTAGCAAGATCTAAGTTCGTCGACTAGGAGACACGGCTCAACTCATCTTCTTCGTTGAATTGCTCCGTTGAAAACTCTGTCTCGTCTACTTCTTTGAAAATGACCGTAGGGACATTGTCTTCATCGAAAAAGATTCTTGGGAATTCCTTGATGGAGGAAGACCTTAGATCGAATGCCGGTGGTGGGCGTCGAAGGATTGGTGGTAAGATGGGGATTTGAACCTTCGATTGAAATATTTTTGAATTTAAGCCAATCTTGGATTTTAGGCTTACGTTGTTGTGAACAGGATCAGTTTGATTTTGCCACCAAGCGGCGGCGCTACCGCGGGCGCCTTGCCACCAACGTGGCTTGGCGGTTGATCGGGCAGCCTTGAAGTCGAGTGCTCCTCACAAGCACGAAGCGATCTATGCACGCATTTGGATCACTATCTCCGTGAAATTCCGGTATCTTTGCGGAATTTGGCCAAGAAATCAATATCGTTGGCATCGTCTGCGTCTTTCTTGCATACGTCGCTCCGGTAAGCCGTTTAGTGCGTCACGGAGTGTCATCAAGAAATCGAGCTCGGAGAAATCCATAACAAGAATCAAGAGATAGTTCTTGACAAGAAATCGGACAGAAAATTTTCCCAAGAAATCCATGAAGAATGAACCAAGAAGATGATCAAAGAATCTGATCTCCACCGTTCAGACTGTAGTTCAATGAGTTGGCTTACCTTTGTCAAAATTTCGTGATGATCCAACGGTCGAATCCACGGGAAACTTTGTTTTCTTCCGACTGCGCTAATCTTCCAATGTTATGCGAAAATTCTTCTAACCGTGAAGAACAACCCAAGAAGGTGACTAAATACTTCAACAAAAAAAACTTCGGTGAATATAGTTGATCGCCCAAGGAGATGACCTTGGGCTCCGATACCACTTATGATACGAATTATCCGGGTAAGTGTACGTAATGCGTTGAAATACAACGGAAGATTATTATGTTTGGAAAAGTATCAAAGTATCAACCAAAAGTACAAGGTGGTGACCGAAATTTATACGGTTTTCGGCCGTGATGTAGGATAGTGTATGGGTTTGAATATGTTTTACCGAATTAGACCTATAACTCGATAAAGATAATCTCTCCTCAAGACCTATTGAGAATCGATCAAGTTATAATTCGAGACGCGTCGAAATAATAACTAAAGGTTTGTTGAACTCGTTCAACGTATATTTCAAAGGAAATACAAGGTTTATTACTTTCAAGGTTCAAGATATTCAAATACAATCAAGTACTACTATATATAGTAGTTTCCAACTATAAGAAAATACAACAAAAACAAGAAAATGAAGCTTCCTAGCAACTTCCATTTCGGCCGAAAATCTAAAGATGAGATACCAAGTATCTTGGTTTTATTATGTGATTAAGACATGAAGCAATCTTGGACTTGATGGTGACATGAAGAAGATCTTCACCAAATGTAATCTTCAATTCGGCCGATTCCTCAAGTAGTGATTTAGGGAGATTTTTGTGAAGATATGATATCACTCCTTTGGAATTATTATGGTGATTATGACTTGAGGGAAAATGACATGAAGGATGAAAGTCTTCTTCAAATCTTAAGTATGGGCCGATTTTGTAGTGAAGTGGGGAAGGAAAATATCTTCATTATCTTGTGAAAGATATGAAGACAAATAAGGTCCCTTTCAAGCATGTCATGAGGATTTTGTGGTGATATGATATCAAGTCTTTTTGGAATTATCATGGTGATTAGGACATGAAGGATAATGACATGAAGGAGACATTTGATGAAAGTCTTCATCAAATCTTTATGCTAGGGCCGATTTTTATTATGGTGGGGAAGAGAAAATATCTTCATGATCTTGGACCAAATATGATGCTGTCGGTTTTGTCATTTCTGGGATCCAATGAGTCCGAATTTGGTCCTATGGTCTCATAAGATTTGTAGCTCTCTTTCTTAGCTTTCCATGGCCACTTGAATCACCTGAATCGGATTTCGGACGAGAAAGTTATGGACAAAATACTAAAACTGCTACGAAGTCGTCGTGCGCGCGAGAATTGGTAATTTGTCCATGTATTTTGCATGAGGATTTTATGTATGCCTGCGACTCAACCAAGCTTGGTCGGATAATCTTCTTTTTTGTATTTGATGATGTTGACCGATTCGTATCAGATATAGTATGATGTACGGAGTTTGATGTGTTTTATCGAACTAGACCTATAACTCGATAAAAAGGTAATCTCTTCCCAAGACCTTTTGAGAATTGATCAAGTTAAAATCTCGAGACGCGTCGAAATAATAACTAAAGTTTGTTGAACTCGTTCAACGTATATTTCAAAGGAAATACAAGGTTTATTATGATTCAAGATATTTTACAAATACAACGAGCACTACTATATATAGTAGTCTCCAACCGTAAGAAAATACAACAAAACGAGAAATGAAACTACCTAGCACTTTCATTTCGGCCGAAAATCTAAGGGTGAGATACCAAGTATCTTGGTGTTATTAGGTGAAAGAGACATGAAGCAATCTTGGTCTTGATGGTGACATGAAGTAGAACAAAATATCATCCCTTGCACTTGCTTCCAATCGGCCGATCCTAATCAAGGATTGAGGAGGATTTTGTGAAGATTGATATCAACCTCTTTGGACTTATTAAGGTGGAAAAAGATATGAGAGACAATGACATGAAGAAGAAAGTCTTCACTCCATCTTCATTTTCGGCCGTTTGTGTCATGGTGGGGAAGGAGAAGATAACTTCATTATCTTGTCAAGATATGAAGTCAAGTGAGGTCCCTTTCAAGCATGATATGGCCGATTTTTCATACTTTCGGACCGGTTCCGTCATCGAATTTTACATTACTCCGATTCCGATTAACAACGTAACTCCAATCCGCGTATTCTTTTCTCCCAAGTATAATGATGCATGGCCATGCGTATCGTCGTGGACGTCTATTTTTATTGGAGCTTCTTCGATTGGAATATTAGATATCGTATCATTCCCTCCTTCTTTGAAAGGAATTGACCTCAATTCCGTAATGCCATCGTCGTCAAGGTAAGGCGAGAGATCACCTACGTTGAAAGTCGCGTGTACTCCGTATTCGCCCGGAAGTTCGACTTTGTATGCGTTGTCGTTCACTTTTTCCACAATTTTGTACGGACCCTCGGCTCTCGGCATCAATTTGTTCTTCCGTTTGCTTGGGAATCTTTCTTTTCTCAAATGTATCCAAACTAAGTCGCCAACATCAAATAATCTTGCCTTTTTATTTTTGTTCGACTTTCGTTTGTAAATTTCATTCACTTCTTTAATCCGTTCCCGTATCTTTTCATGTAACTTCATCATTGATTTGAGTTTTGCTTCGGCGTCTTTGTGAACCAATTCGTTGCTCGGCAAGGGAATCAAGTCCAATGGCAAGTGCGGATTTAATCCGTATACCACTTCAAAAGGTGAATGGGCCGTGGCATAACCGGGTGATCGGTTGTATGCGAATTCCGCATGAGCAAGTTTAACGTCCCAATCCTTCTGTGTTTTATTTACCAACCCTCGTAATAATGCTCCCAAGGTTCGATTAGTTACCTCGGTCTGTCCGTCGGTTTGCGGGTGATGTGAAGTACTGAATAGGAGTTTAGTACCTACTTTCCTCCATAAAGTATTCCAGAAGTAACTCAGAAATTTGGAATCTCGATCCGACACGATAGTTTTTGGAACTCCGTGTAAACGAACTACTTCCCGGAAGTACAAGTCCGCCACATTTCTTGCATCATCGGTTTTGTGGCATGCGATAAAGTGAGCCATTTTCAAAAAACGGTCGACGACCACCATGATCGAGTCTTTGCCTCTTTGAGTACGAGGTAAAGCCACAATAAAATCCATCGAGACATCCTCCCATGGTCGTAACGGTATCGGCAACGGCATGTATGTACTCGGCTTGAACGAACTTTTCATCATGTGACAAGTGACGCATTTACTCACGATTGTGCTTACGTCACCATACATCTTGGGCCAAAAGAAATGTTCTTTTAGCACCTCTACAGTCTTGGTCGAGCCGAAGTGACCGGCTAGTCCTCCTCCGTGCGCCTCCCGAACCAGCAATTCCCGAATTGTATGTCTCGGCACACATAATTTATTTCCCTTGAAAAGAAAGCCATCCTGTAAAACAAATTCCTCGTACGGGGCCGTTTTACAACGGTTAAAAATTTCCCCGAAGTCCAAATCGTCGTTGTAATGATCTTTCAAAGTCTCGAACCCCAACAAACGAACATCTAATATCGACAGTAAGGCATACCGTCTTGATAGTGCATCCGCCACTACATTACTCTTACCGTCTTTGTACTTGGATGAAAAGTGAAAAGATTGTAAAAATTCCACCCATTTTGCATGTCTCGGGCTTAGCTTACTTTGTCCGTTGATGTATTTCAACGACTCGTGATCCGAATGCAGTACGAAATGTTTCGAACGTAGATAATGACTCCAATGATCGAGTGCTCTTACGATAGCATAGAAATCCTTGTCGTAAGTACAATAATTCACTCGGGCGCCACTTAACTTCTCCGAAAAATAGGCGATGGGACGGCCTCTTTGAATAAGCACTGCCCCGATTCCAACTCCGCTAGCGTCGCATTCCACCTCAAACGGTTGTGAAAAATCGGGTAACGTCAAAATCGGCGCTTCACATAATTTTCCCTTTAAATTTTCAAAAGCCTTTTGGGCCGCCTCGTTCCATGCAAAGGTTCCCTTTTTCAGACACTCCGTGATCGGACTGGAGATGGTGCTAAAGTCCCGTATGAATCGTCGGTAAAAAGAAGCGAGGCCATGAAATGACCGTACCTCCGTGATTGTCTTTGGGGTCGGCCACGACTTGATTGCCGCGATCTTCTCTTGGTCGACCGAAACTCCGTCTTTCGAAACAACATAGCCGAGAAAGACAAGACTCTCGACTAGGAAAGTACACTTCTCCCGTTTTCCATAAAGTTTTTGTTCCCTTAGCGTCTCAAATACGTACCGCAAATGTTCGAGATGTTCTTCTACGGACCGACTGTAGATCAAAATGTCGTCTAAGTACACGACAACAAACTTTCCCAAGAAAGGTTTAAGAACCTCGTTCATCAATCTCATAAAAGTGCTCGGGGCGTTGGTGAGGCCGAATGGCATCACAACCCATTCGTAAAGTCCATTCTTTGTTTTAAACGCCGTTTTCCATTCGTCTCCCTCTCGCATGCGGATTTGATGGTATCCGCTCCGTAAATAAACTTTGGAAAATATAACCGAGCCATGTAACTCGTCCAGCATGTCGTCTAGTCTCGGGATGGGAAACCGATACTTGACGGTGATGTTATTCACGGCTCTACTGTCAACACACATTCGCCATGTTCCGTCTTTTTTTGGTACAAGTAGAACTGGAACCGCACACGGACTTAAACTTTCTCGGACATATCCGTGGTTCATGAGTTCATCAATTTGACGTTGTAGTTCTTTGGTTTCTTCGGGATTACAACGATACGCGGCTTTGTTCGGTAATGGAGCTCCCGGTATAAGATCAATCTGGTGTTCAATTCCGCGGATAGGTGGTAATCCTACCGGCAAGTCTTCGGGGAATACGTCCGAAAACTCGTGTAATAGTGCATCTATCTCTTCCTCATGGTGCGATTTGGTGGCAAGATTTCGGACCTCTTTGATCATCATCAAATAAACACGTTCGCCATCGTCAATGGCGTGTTCGACTTCTTTCTCGTTTGCAAACATTGTAAGTTTCGGTCCTTCGACTTTTTTCGAACTCATCGTCCGGATAGCTTGAGGTGACATAGGTTTAAGAACGATTTTTTTACCTTTGTCACGTAACTCATACTCGTTACTCCTCCCTCGATGTAGTACGTCCCGATCAAATAACCAAGGTCTTACCAATAACACGTGACATGCGTCCATCGGTAGTACATCGCATGTAATATCATCGCCATACGAACCCATGGTGAGTCCGACCTTCACTTGCCTTGATACTTTCACCTTGTGTCCATCATCGAGCCAATGGAGTGCATACGGTTTAGGATGGGCCGTGGTGATCAAACCGAGTTTTGAGACCATCTCGCTTGATGCCACGTTTGTACAACTTCCACCGTCAATGATCAAGCTACACCATTTATCTCCGACACGACACTTCGTGTGGAAGATTTGGTCTCGTTGTTCTTCGTCACTTGGGGCGGCCTTCGTTTGTAACATGCGAAGGACGAGGTTCGTGTCATAGTTCGGGGCATCGTATGCCTCGCATTCTTCTTCTTCTTCGTCAGCTTCTAAGTTAAAAACGTCTCAACTCTTTCTTCTTGACTAGCAATTCCTCTCGGGCGGCTATGGCTTCTCGTAACGTCACAATCCTCCGATTTGGACAAGCACTTTGATAGTGTCCAAATCCTTGACATTTGAAACACGGACTTTAGATAGGCTTGTTTCTTTTGGTGTGATAGGAGTTTTGGAATGGTAGTAACGGGTTGGCTTGTGGTGTGATTTTGGAAACGAGCTAGAACTCGCGCCAAAGTTGGTATTTCCGTATTTAGGTGGGAATTCGGGTTTAGAGAGTTTTGTTTTGTTTTGATTTTCCAACTTTATGCAAAGTCCGCATAAAGTATCAAAGTCGGAATAGGGGTAGAGTTCCACGGAGTTAGCAATATTTTTGTTCAAACCTCGTAGGAAACGGGACATCCGCAATTCTTCGCTTTCTTCAAGTTCTCCCATCAAGGATAAGTTTTCAAACTCCTCGATGTACTCCTCGACACTTAGTTTTCCTTGCGTGAGTTCAGAAATTTTTCGATACAAGCTTAACTTGTGAGTAGTCGGGACATATCTCTTTCGTAGTTTCTTTTTTAGAGAATCCCACGAACGTATCTTCTCTTTTCCGGCACGAACTCTTTGTGTCTTCATTCGCTCAAACCAAAGGGAAGCTCCCTTTCCAAGTTTGAGGATCGCATACTTGCAACGTACCTCGTCATTGAGATCCTTGAACTCAAACATTCGTTCAATTTTTCTTTCCCACTCCAAATAAACCTCGGGATCGGTGCCGCCTCGAACTCAGGAGTTCGCTTGTCTTGTATTCATCAGCATGTCGTGGTGCATGCATGGTGTCGTATCCTCGTCGTGCTTGGATTCTGGGCTCCGGTAAGCCACGAAGAACGTCACGTAGTTGTGCCATTTCTTCATCGGTGAATGCCATCTTCTTGAGTAACGTCGAGAACTGTGAGACAAATGTCTCTGGTACCACTTATGATACGAATTACGTAAGTAATGCGTATAAAACACAACGGAAGATTATCACGTTTACAATATGGATCAAAATTACAAAGGTGATGGACGAATTTAATGGGATTCGGCCGTGATATAGTATGATGTACGGAGTTTGATGTGTTTTATCGAACTAGACCTATAACTCGATAAAAAGGTAATCTCTTCCCAAGACCTTTTGAGAATTGATCAAGTTAAAATCTCGAGACGCGTCGAAATAATAACTAAAGTTTGTTGAACTCGTTCAACGTATATTTCAAAGGAAATACAAGGTTTATTATGATTCAAGATATTTTACAAATACAACGAGCACTACTATATATAGTAGTCTCCAACCGTAAGAAAATACAACAAAACGAGAAATGAAACTTCCTAGCACTTTCATTTCGGCCGAAAATCTAAGGGTGAGATACCAAGTATCTTGGTGTTATTAGGTGAAAGAGACATGAAGCAATCTTGGTCTTGATGGTGACATGAAGTAGAACAAAATATCATCCCTTGCACTTGCTTCCAATCGGCCGATCCTAATCAAGGATTGAGGAGGATTTTGTGAAGATTGATATCAACCTCTTTGGACTTATTAAGGTGGGAAAAGATATGAGAGACAATGACATGAAGAAGAAAGTCTTCACTCCATCTTCATTTTCGGCCGTTTGTGTCATGGTGGGGAAGGAGAAGATAACTTCATTATCTTGTCAAGATATGAAGTCAAGTGAGGTCCCTTTCAAGCATGATATGGCCGATTTTTCATGCTTTCGGACCGGTTCCGTCGTCGAATTTTACGTTACTCCGATTCCGATTAACAACGTAACTCCAATCCGCGTATTCTTTTCTCCCAAGTATAATGATGCATGGCCATGCGTATCGTCGTGGACGTCTATTTTTATTGGAGCTTCTTCGATTGGAATATTAGATATCGTATCAATGTCTCATCAAAAATTAACCCACTAAGCTCGTTTCGTACCGCAACAAAGTCATACGACCCACTTTGCTCCGATAGGGCAGCTCGACTCCAACCATCGTCTTCTTTGTCATCAAAAAATGCCGCAGGAAATTCTGTCATATCAAAGTCGTCAGTGACAAAGAGTTCATCTTCAAGATTAGCCGTTTCAGAAAGCATAAAGCCGTGATCTTGTTTCGCGTTTGGAATAAATTTTCTGGCGAAATATTTCCTGAATTTTTGCCAATCTCTGATTTTTGGCTTACGTTGTTGTGAACGGGACTGTTTCAGTTTTTGCCACCAGACGGCGGCGCTACCGCGGAGGCGCCTTGCCACCAATGAAACGCGGCGGTTGATCGGGGCAGCCTTGAAGTCCGAGTGCTCCTCACAGGCACGGAGCCAATCTATGCACGCATCTGGATTACTATATCCATGAAACTCGGGCATGCTGCGGAATTTAGCCAAGAAATCAATATCGTTGGTGTCGTCTTTGCGTCTGGCTTGCGTTAGTGCGTCACGGAGTTTCATCAAGAAATCGAGATCGGAGAAATCTATAACAAGAGAGTCAAGAGATAATTTTTTTTTGACAAGAAATAGTTGAATAAATCGCCCAAGACCTTGGGCTCCGAACAGAAAATTTGCCAAGAAAGCCGTGAAGAATGAACCAAGAAGATGATCAAAGAATCTGATCTCCACCATTCAGACTGTAGTTCACTGAGTTGGCTTACCTTTGTCAAAATTTCGTGACGATCCAACAGTCGAATCCACGGGAAACTTTATTTTCTTCCGACTGCGCTAATTTGCCAATGTTATGCGAAAATTTTGAAGAAACCGTGAAGAACAACCCAAGAAGGTGACTAATACTTCAACTAAAAATTCGTTGAATAAATCGCCCAAGGAGATGACCTTGGGTTCCGATACCACTTATGATACGAATTACGTATATAAGTGTACGTAAAACGTATAAAATACAACGGAAGATTATCACGGTTTTCACAAGTATTAAAGTAACAACGAAAATAAAAGGTGGTGGCCGAATTTATACGGTTTCGGCCGTGAGGTAGGATAGTGTATGGGTTTGAATGTGTTTTACCGAATTAGACCTATAACTCGATAAAGATAATCTCTCCTCAAGACCTATTGAGAATTGATCAAGTTATAATTCGAGATGCGTCGAAATAATAACCAAAGTTTTGTTGAACTCGTTCAACGTATATTTCAAGAGAAATACAATGTTATAACTTTCAAGATAATTTCAAAGGTTGAGGGTGAGGCTTATAAATAGCCTTAATAACTACAAATAAGTTCAAACAAGATCAAACAAGATCTCACAAGAAAACAAGCAAATAATAAACTAATCTAACAATTTTGACAAAGATTGAAAACAAAGTCATGCTTGGTCTCTTCCTCTCCTTTTTGGCCGTGGGGTAGCATCATGATATCTTCAACATCCTTATCATGTGATATCTTCTTGCAAGACTTCAACAAGGATAGAAAGTGAAAGCAACATGTTGGCATCTTCCTTCATGTGGTTCGGCCGATTTTCAAAGGGGTGGGGTGAGCCAAAATCTCTATCCTTGATCTTATTATGGTGGACTTTGAAAAATGAAGGCAAAGTTGAAAATAGTGGGGACAAAGATCCTTCATGGATCCTTCATCAAATCGGCCGAAATCTCCCCTATTTTGGCCGATTTTGTATGCATGAACATGCATACGTATGCATGTTTTGGTACGTCTAAGTTATCCCGGTTCCGATTATTAAGATGGTTCCCATTTCCACATTTGTTTTCTCACCGAAGTACGTAGGTGCATGTGCATGCAACGTGGTATCGTTACCTACGTCAATTCTTACTTCGTTTGGAGATGTCGTAATCGCATCAAGTTCAAAGGTGGGGACAAAATCTCTCCCATGTGATACTTGACAAGGACAACAAAAATCAAGCTTCCATCCACTTGGTTTGGCCGAATTATTGAAGTGTGGTGGGACCCAAGCATTGTAGTGGACTTTGAAAATGAAGTCTTGAAACTAGAAGAGACAAAAATCCTCATGATTTTGGACCAAATATGATGCTGTCGGTTTTGTCATTTCTGGGATTTAATGGGTCCGAATTTGGTCCTATGGTCTCATAAGATTTGTAGCTCTCTTTCTTAGCTTTCCATGGCCACTTGAATCACCTGAATCGGATTTCGGACGAGAAAGTTATGGGCAAAATACTAAACTGCTACGAAGTCGTCGTGCGCGCGAGAATTGGTAATTTGTCCGTGTATTTTGCATGAGGATTTTATGTATGCCTGCGACTCAATCAAGCTTGGTCGGATAATCTTCTTTTTGTATTTGATGATGTTGACCGATTCGTATCAATCTATTATATCCAATCCTTGCTAACACAAGACTTAATCAAGAAGTGAAAGATTAATCGGAGCTGTTATAGCCAATTCTATGGACAAAAGGCTCTAATATAATCAATAAACCCGAGTTTTCATAGAGTTCCAACTCGAATGCATGTAACGTGGTCTTATCTCCTATTAACAAGACTTAATCAAAAGATTAAGCAGAGCGGTTATAGCCAATTCTTAGTACAGAAGGCTCGAATCTAATCAATAAACCCATGTTTTCATACAGTTCCGAATCGAATGCATGTAACGTGGTCTTATCTCCTGCTAACAAGACTTAATAAAGAAGTAAAGGCTTAATCGGAGCTATTATATCCAATCCTTGCTAACACAAGACTTAATCAAGAAGTGAAAGATTAATCGGAGCTGTTATAGCCAATTCTATGCACAAAAGGCTCGAATATAATCAATAAACCCGAGTTTTCATAGAGTTCCAACTCGAATGCATGTAACGTGGTCTTATCTCCTATTAACAAGACTTAATCAAGAAAGAAAGATTAAACATAGCGGTTTTAGCCAATTCTTAGTACAAAATGCTCGAATCTAATCAATAAACCCGTGTTTTCATACAGTTCCGCCTCGAATGCAGGTAACATGGTCTTATCTCCTACTAACAAGATTTAATCAAGAAGTGCCTCGAATGCAGGTAACATGGTCTTATCTCCTATTAACAAGATTTAATCAAGAAGTAAAGGCTTAATCGGAGCTATTGTATCCAATTCTTGCTAAAACAAGACTTAATGAAGAAGTGAAAGATTAATCGGAGCTGTTATAGCTAATTCTAGGTACAAAAGGCTCGAATATAATCAATAAACCTGAGTTTTCATAGAGTTGCAACTCGAATGCATGTAACGTGGTCTTATCTCCTATTAACAAGACTTAATCAAGAAGTAGAGGTTTAATTGGAGATATTACAGTGAATTCTTGCTACAATAAGAGTTAATCAAGAAAAAAAAGATTAATCAGAACTGTTATAGCCAATTCTCAGTACAAAAGTCTCGGATCTAACCAATAAACCTGAGTTTTCATAGAGTTCTGACTCAAATGCATGTAAGGTGGTCTTGTATCCTATTAACAAGACTTAATCTAGAAGTAAAGGCTTAATAGGAGCTATTATATTCAATCCTTGCTACAGCAAGACTTAATCAAGAAGGAAAAGATTAATCGGAGCTGTTATAGCCAATTATGAGTACAAAAGGCTCGAATCTTATCAATAAACCCGAGTTTTCATAGCGTTCTGACTCGAATGCATATAATGTGGTCTTATATCCTATTAATAACACCTAATCAAGAAGTAAAAATCTAATGGAAGCTACTATAGCGAATACTTGCTACAAGAAGACTTGATCAAGAAAGAAAAGACTAATCGGAGCTGTTATAGCCAATTCCGAGTTCAAAAGGCTCGAATCAAATTAATAAACCCGAGTTTTCATAGAGTTCTGACTCGCATGCATGTAACGTAGTCTTATCTCCTATTAACAAGACTTAATCAAGAAGTAAAGTCTTAGTCGAAACTATTATATTCAATCCTTACTACAACAAGACTTAATCAAGAAGTAAAAGATTAATTGGAGCGGTTATAGGCGATTCTAAGTACAAAGAGCTCGAATCTAATCAACAAACCCGAGTTTTCATAGAGTTCCGACTCGAATGCATATAATGTGGTCTTAATTCCTATTAACAAGACTTAATCAAGAAGTAAAGGTCAAATTGGAGATACTATAGCGAATCCTTGCTACAACAAGAATTAATCAAAAGATTAATCAGAGCGGTTATAGACAATTCTTAGTACAAAAGGCTCGAATCTAATCAATAAACCCATGTTTTCATACAGTTTTGAATCGAATGCATGTAACGTGGTCTTATCTCCTGCTAAGAAGACTTAATAAAGAAAAGACTTAATCGGAGCTATTATATCCAATCCTTGCTAACACAAGACTTAATCAAGAAGTGAAAGATTAGTCGGAGATGTTTTAGCGAATTCTGAGTACAAAAGGCTCGAATATAATCAATAAACCCGAGTTTTCATAGAGTTCCGACTCGAATGCATGTAACGTGGTCTTATCTCCTATTAACAAGATTTAATCGAGAAGTAAAGGTTTAATTGGAGATATTACAGTGAATCCTTGCTAAAATAAGACTAAATCAAGAAATAAAAGATTAATCGGAGCAGTTATGGTCAATTTTGAGTACAAAAGGCTCGCATCTAACCAATAAACCCGAGTTTTCATAGAATTATGACTCAAATGCATGCAAGGTGGTATTGTATCCTATTAACAAGACTTAATCAAGAAGTAAAGGCTTAACCCAAGCTGTTATATTCAATTCTTGTTACAACAAGACTTAATCAATAAGTAAAAGATTAATTGGAGCTGTTATAGCCAATTATGAGTACCAAAGGCTCGAATCTAATCAATAAACCCGAGTTTTCATAGCATTCCGACTCGAATGCATATAATGTGGCCTTATATCCTATTGATAACACCTAATCAAGAAGTAAAATTTTAATGGAAGCTTATAGCGAATCCTTGCTACAAGAAGACTTGATCAAGAAAGAAAAGACTAATCGGAGCTGTTATAGCTAATTTTGAGTTCAAAAGGCTCGAATCAAATTAATAAACCAGAGTTTTCATAGAGTTCTGACTCGAATGCATGTAACATGGTCTTATCTCCTACTAACAAGACTTAATCAAGAAGTAAAGCTTAATCGGAGCTATTATATCTAATTGTTGCTACAAAAAGACTTAGTCAAGAAGTAAAAGATTAGTCAGAGCTATTATATCCAATCCTTGCTAAAACAAGACTTAATCAATAAGTGGAAGATTAATCGGAGATGTTATAGCCAATTCTAAGTACAAAAGGCTCGAATATAATTAATAAACCCGAGTTTCATAAAGTTCCGACTCGAATGCATGTAACGTAGTCTTATCTCCTATTAACAAGACTTAATCAAGAAGTAAAGGCTTAATCGGAGCTATTATTTCCAATCCTTGCTAAAACAAGACTTAATCAAGAAGTGAGATTAATCGGAGCTGTTATAGCCAATTCTGAGTACAAAATGCTCGAATCTAATCAATAAACCCGAATTTTCATAGAGTTCTGACTTGAATGCATGTAACATAGTCTTATCTCCTATTAACAAGACTTAATCAAGAAGTAAAGGCTTATTCGGAACTATTATATCCAATCCTTGCTACAACAAGACTTAATCAAGAAGTAAAAGATTAATTGGAGCTGTTATAGCCGATTCTAAGTACAAAAGGCTCGAATCTAATCAATGAACCCGAGTTTTCATAGAGTTCCATCTCGAATGCATGTAATGTGGTCTTATCTCCTATTAACAAGACTTAATCAAGAAAGAAAATATTAATCAGAGCGGTTTTAGCCAATTCTTAGTACAAAAGGCTCGAATCAAATCAATAAACCCGTGTTTTCATACAGTTCCGACTCGAATGAAGGTAACATGGTCTTATCTCCTATTAACAAGATTTAATCAAGAAGTAAAGGCTTAATCGGAGCTATTGTATCCAATCCTTGCTAAAACAAGACTTAATGAGGAAGTGAAAGATTAATCGGAGCTGTTATAGCCAATTCTATGCACAAAAGGCTCGAATATAATCAATAAACCCGAGTTTTCATAGAGTTCCAACTCGAATGCATGTAACGTGGTCTTATATCCTATTAACAAGACTTAATCAAGAAAGAAAAGATTAAACAGAGCGGTTTTAGCCAATTCTTAGTACAAAATGCTCGAATCTAATCAATAAACCCGTGTTTTCATACAGTTCCGCCTCGAATGCAGGTAACATGGTCTTATCTCCTATTAACAAGATTTAATCAAGAAGTAAAGGCTTAATCGGAGCTATTGTATCCAATTCTTGCTAAAACAAGACTTAATGAAGAAGTGAAAGATTAATCGGAGCTGTTATAGCTAATTCTAGGTACAAAAGGCTCGAATATAATCAATAAACCTGAGTTTTCATAGAGTTCCAACTCGAATGCATGTAACGTGGTCTTATCTCCTATTAACAAGACTTAATCAAGAAGTAGAGGTTTAATTGGAGATATTACAGCGAATTCTTGCTACAATAAGACTTAATCAAGAAAAAAAAGATTAATCAGAACTGTTATAGCCAATTCTCAGTACAAAAGTCTCGGATCTAACCAATAAACCTGAGTTTTCATAGAGTTCCGACTCGAATGCATGTAAGGTGGTCTTGTATCCTATTAACAAGACTTAATCCAGAAGTAAAGGCTTAATGGGAGCTATTATATTCAATCCTTGCTACAACAAGACTTAATCAAGAAGGAAAAGATTAATCGGAGCTGTTATAGCCAATTATGAGTACAAAAGGCTCGAATCTTATCAATAAACCCGAGTTTTCATAGCGTTCCGACTATAATGCATATAATATGGTCTTATATCCTATTAATAACACCTAATCAAGAAGTAAAAATCTAATGGAAGCTACTATAGCGAATACTTGCTAAGAAAAGACTAATCGGAGCTGTTATAGCCAATTTCGAGTTCAAAAGGCTCGAATCAAATTAATAAACCCAAGTTTTCATAGAGTTCTGACTCGCATGCATGTAACGTAGTCTTATCTCCTATTAACAAGACTTAATCAAGAAGTAAAGTCTTAGTCGGAACTATTATATACAATCGTTGCTACAACAAGACTTAATCAAGAAGTAAAAGATTAATTGGAGCGGTTATTGATGCGATATTGACATATCCTAATGAAGAAAATGAAGTAAGAATTTACGTAAGTAACGATACAACATTGTATGCTCATGCACCTACGTACTTCGGTGAGAAAATGGACACAAAACGAGGAGGACCAAGGTGTCAAGTCTCGGTCGTGTCATATGACACGGCCTGTGTCATGCTGTGCCGGAAGACCCAAGTACACTGCCTGCCGAACTCGGTCGTGTCGTACGACACGGCCCGTGCTGAGATGTCCCGGACAAGTAAAACTGACTGTACGCCGGACTCGACCGTGTCCAGAGACACGGCCTAGTTGAACTCTTCCAGAACTTGCCGAAAGACTGTCTGCCCAGCCCGACCGTGTCCCATGACACGGTCAAGTCCTACTCGCCCAGAACATCGGAACTGACTGCCCAGACACCCGACCATGTTCCACGCGAAACGGTCGAGTCCTGCTACCATGTTGCTCGCGCCGCGGCCGTGTCAAGCGACACGGCCCGTGTCCCTGCCGGCAACCACCTTTTTTTTATACACTTTTGTTGCTTGTTTTTTTTTCCTTTTCTTTCTTTACTTATTTTAGGGATTGTGTTCTCCTATTATGTGATTTGTGTTCCCCTTTTGTATTTTACTTTGATTTGTTTTGATTATTCAAAGATTTTATAATCTTTGAATTGTTTTGTTTAAATGATAGGAAGACTTAGTTTTCCTATAAGTAGTCTTGTATGTGGATTGTAATGTCATTGAATGTTGAAGAAATAAGAATACACTTTGTATTTTTCTTGGTGAATGCTTTTCATCGAAACTTGATTTATATTAGATGCGTTTTCGAGTATTAATCCGATCGATTCTCAATAGGCCTTGAGAAGAAATTATTTTATCGAATTATAGGTCTAATTCGATAAACCCTTGTTCTTGTTCGAATTTTTCATTGTCATATCCGATATTACTTCCATAAAAATACACTCAAAACACCCTACCCGTGATACGAATTCTCCGGGAGAGACGGATGCGTATCGTTCGGAGTGTGCGTAAGAATGTCGTAGCGGAAGTCTTTTTACGAGTATGGGTGTTTTTGGATGTATTTTGTGGGAGTAATATCGAATATGACGATGAAAATTCGAACAAACGAAAAATGGAAGTAATATCGGAAAAAGTGACAATATCGATCAAGAAAACTTGAACGATCAAGAACAAGGGTTTATCGAATTAGATCTATAACTCGATAAGGTGATTTATTCCCAAGACCTATTGAGAATCAATCGGATTAATACTCGAAAACGCGTCGAATAAAAATCAAGTTTCGATAAAAAGCATTCACCAAGAATAGAAAACACAGTGTGTATTCTTATACTTCAACATTAATAATACTATATATCATTACAAGGCTAATCAACTCCTACTTATAGGAGGTGAAGTCTACTACAAAAAATAAAATAATTCAAAGATTATAAAATCTTTGAATAATCCAAACAAATCAACATAAAATACAAATAAGGAACATAAAATCACAAAATGGGGAAAACATAATCCCTAAAATAAATAAAAAGGAAAAGAGAAGTCAAAAATACAAAAAAGTGTATAAAATAAGTGGGTTGTCGGCAGGACTCGACCGTGTCCCGTGACACGGCCGCGGCGCGGTCGACAGGCTCCGGCAGGGACTCGACCGTGTTCGCTTGACACGGTCGCGGCGCGACAGCAACGTCCGACAGTGACTCGGCACGAGCGCGGCGCGACAGGGATGTTCGGCAATGACTCAACCGTGTCCGCTTGACACGGTCGCGGCGTGACAAGGACGTCTGACAGCGACTCGACCGACAGTGACTCGGCATTGACTCGACCGTGTCCTGGAGCACGGTCGGGCGTCTGGACAGTCATTCTTGGCATTTCCGGACGAGTACAGCACGGGCCGTGCCGGACGACACGGCCGAGTTCGGTCGGCAGTGGCCGGCATTTTCCGGCCGGTGTGATATTTTCCTACGTGAGCTCGACATTTTCCTATAGGGACGACATTTTCCGGCAGGTTGTGTCATTTTCCGACTTGTGTCCGTTTTCTCGCCAAAAAATATTGCCGTACGTGCATGACGCGTTGTAAGGCCATTTACGTCGATCCTTGCTTCGTTTTCTTTATTCGGACTAGTCAATTCCGTATCATCCCCTCCCCCTTTAAAGGGAATTGTCCTCAATTCCGAACTTCCTCTATCATCAAGATAATTAATTAACGCCTCTAAGTACTTGATCTCGAAAATGTCCGCAGTACGTACATGGCCCAAAATCTTGAGATGATAGGTAGTGGGGGGCCCTCGAGAATCACCAACAAAATAACTATCATTATTAATAAAATAATAATAATTACTCCGCCAGGTAATACCGATATCATGAAATGAGTGGACATCTGAAATGGGACGCACGATTAATTCCACATCGGTTTCACCATCAAGAATGGGAAACACAGGATTTATTACGAATTCCGCTTCATCAACTGGTTCCTCATCAAATACTGGCGGTTCGTCATAATCTGACCAACTCTCCGTTTCAATATTGTTGGGCTCCTCCAATAATAGCCCATCACAAAATATTTTACTAACCTCAATTTGGTAATCATCCAAGACAATAAGTCCATCACCAGAAACTGAGTCGATATGAAATTTAGGCCCAAAATTGTCGTTTTCTTCTAACCGATCAATTTTAGTACCAAGCTCAATTTTGTCTTCCACAACTTTAAAAGACCCGACTTGTGTCAAATGTTCATCTGACCATAATTCACTTGGCACATCAATTCCGTTTTGGTCAATTTGGCCGACGCAATTAATTGGCCCATGTTCATAATAGCAAGATCCAAGTTCGTCAATTATGGAAACATGGCTCAACTCACTTTCTTCGTTGTATTGCGGCGTTGAAACCTCTGTCTCATCTACTCCATCGAAAACGGTGGTAGGGACATCGTCTTCATCGAAAAATGGCTTTGCTGGAAATTCTTCGATGGGGATAAACCTTAGATCGAAGGTTGGTGGCGGGGTGGCGCCGAACTTCTCCAATTTCCGGTGTGGTGCCGTTGGTAGATCGTGGCGGTGAGAATTTGTGGGGATGAATTTCCGAGTAAAGTGTTTTATGAATTTGTTCCAGTCTCTTAGTTTGGGTTTACCTTGGTGTAAACGGCTGGTTTTCAATTTCTGCCACCAGGTCGAGGCGCGACCACGAAGGCATTTTGTCGCCAACGAGACTTGACGGTCTACTGGAATTGAATTGTGGTTGAAAAACTCCTCACAAAAGTGGAGCCAATCATCACCTGCTTCTGGATCGGAATGTCCCATGAACTCCGGTACGCTGTGTAATGCGTCGCGTAATATCGCCAAGAGATAAATATCGTTGAACTCCATTTGGTTGAAAGATCAAGAACCTTAACTGAATTAAGAAATTCAGGTGTGGTTTCCGATGACAAGAATCAAGAGTTATTTTCTTCGACAAGCAATCGTTGAATAAATCGCCCAAGGAGATGACCCTGGGATCCGATACCACTTATGATACGAATTCTCCGGGAGAGACAGATGCGTATCGTTCGGAGTGTGCGTAAGAATGTCGTAGCGGAAGTCTTTTTACGACTATGGGTGTTTTTGGATGTATTTTGTGGGAGTAATATCGAATATGACGATGAAAATTCGAACAAACAAAAATTGGAAGTAATATCGGAAAAAGTGACAATATCGATCAAGAAAACTTGAACGATCAAGAACAAGGGTTTATCGAATTAGACCTATAACTCGATAAGGTGATTTCTTCCCAAGACCTATTGAGAATCAATCGGATTAATACTCGAAAACGCATCGAATAAAAATCAAGTTTCGATGAAAAGTATTCACCAAGAATAGAAAACACAATGTGTATTCTTATACTTCAACATTCATAATACTATATATCATTACAAGGCTAATCAACTTCTACTTATAGGAGGTGAAGTCTCCTACTACTAAGGAAACAAACAAAAAAAATAAAATAATTCAAAGATTATAAAATCTTTGAATAATCCAAACAAATCAACATAAAATACAAACAAGGAACATAAAATCACAAAATGGGGAAAACATAATCCCTAAAATAAGTAAAAAGGAAGAGAAGTCAAAAATACAAAAAAGTGTATAAAATAAGTGGGCTGTCGGCAGGACTCGACCGTGTCCCGAGACACGGCCGCGGCGCGGTCGACAGGCGCCGGCAGGGACTCGACCGTGTCCGCTTGACACGGTCACGGCGCGACAGGGACGTTCTACAGTGACTCGGCACGGGCGCGGCGCGACAGGGACGTTCGGCAATGACTCGACCGTGTCCGCTTGACACGGTCGCGGCGTGACAAGGACGTCTGACAGCGACTCGACCGACAGTGACTCGGCATTGACTCGACCGTGTCCTGGAGCACGGTCGGGCGTCTGGACAGTCATTCTTGGCATTTCCGGACGAGTACAGCACGGGCCGTGCCGGACGACACGGCCGAGTTCGGTCGGCAGTGGCCGGTATTTTCCGACCGATGTGATATTTTCCGGCAGGCTCGATATTTTCCGGCAGGGGACGACATTTTCCGGCAGGTTGTATCATTTTCCGGCTTGTGTCCGTTTTCTCGCCAAAAAATATTGTCGTACGTGCATGACGCGTTGTAAGGCCATTTACGTCGATCCTTGCTTCGTTTTCTTTATTCGGACTAGTCAATTCCGTATCAACCCGTAAAAAGCCTTCCGCTATCATACACTTACATATACTCCGACCGATACATATTCGTATTCCCAAGAGAATTCGTATCATTAGTGGTACCGGAGACAA
Source organism: Orobanche coerulescens (assembly GCA_033398695.1). Taxonomy (NCBI): domain Eukaryota; kingdom Viridiplantae; phylum Streptophyta; class Magnoliopsida; order Lamiales; family Orobanchaceae; genus Orobanche; species Orobanche coerulescens. The sequence goes on from JAWKAU010000076.1 coordinate 603,553, forward strand.
GGTTATTTCCTTGTCGAAATTTTCTTGGCAATTTCTTGTTAAAACTATCTCGAGACTCTCTTATCATGGATTTTTCCGACGTTGATTTCTTGGAAAAACTCCGTGAGGCACTACACAGCTTACAAGAGCCACGTTTTCAAGCTAGAAGAGGAGGATATGACGCATATTCACCGCGTCATGCAGATGAATTTAAATTAAATGAACTTCCGAAATTTGTCGGAGGTATCGATCCCGAAGTCTACTTGGAGTGGGAGAGAAATATTAAACGCATGTTCGAGTTCAAAAACCTTAACAACAAGAAACGTTGCAAATATGCGATTCTCAAGTTAGGGAAAGGTGCTTCCCTGTGGTTCGAGGGTGTGAAAACACAACGAGCTCGTACGGGAAAGGAAAAGATCCGTTCTTGGGATTCTTTAGAGAAGAAACTACGTAAAAGGTATGTCTCGACATCACATCGGTTAACCTTGTACCGAAGGATTGCCGAATTCATGCAAGGGAAACTAAGTGTGGGAGAATATATTGAAGAATTTGAAGGCTTGGCCTCAATGGGAGAACTCGAAGAAACTGAAGAACAAAGAATGTCACGTTTCTTACGTGGCCTAAACCGAAACATTGCAAATACAGTAGAATTATACCCCTACGGGGATTTTGACACTTTATGCGGACTATGCATAAAGATAGAAGCTCAAAACAAAGTGAAGTTTGCCAAACCCGAATTTCCATACAAATTCGGAAATTCAAGTACCGGCTCAAGTTAGACTGCGAAACTTACCGCGCCTATTCAAGTCCCTACCCCAGCCCCAAAGATTCCTCATGAGTCCAAAGAGACGAGCTTGACTAAAGTACGATGCTATAAATGTCAAGGTTTTGGTCACTATCAAAATGCATGTCCAAACAAATGGGTGGTCACGTTAAGAGAAGCTCTTGCGGTCCGAGACGAACATTTAGTCGAGGACGAAAAGGAAGGACTTGGTGACATATTTAACATGGAGGCCGAGGAAGAAAACGAGGAATGCAAGGCTTACGATGCTCCGGAATATGATACTGCTTTAGTACTTCGAGCTCTACATACCAAAATCATTCCAAATGATACGGAGCAAAGGGACCAAATCTTTCATTCCAAATGCTAAGTCGGAGAAAAATGGTGTAGTTTGATAATCGACGGAGGAAGTTACACGAATGTAGCTTCCAATGAGATGGTTACGAAACTCAGTCTAACTACTACGGCTCAATCGAGACCATATGCTTTACATTGGCTCGATGATGGAAGTAAAGTGAAGGTGTCGAGACAAGTACGGGTCAACTTAACTATGGGACCATACAGAGACGATGTGTTATGTGACGTACTCCCGATGGACGCATGCCACGTACTTTTGGGACGACCATGGATGTTCGACCGAGATGTTTTACATCGAGGTCAAAGTAACGAATATGAATTACGAGACAAAGGAAAGAAGATTGTACTCAAGCCGATGTTCCCGCAAGCTATCCGTTCGATGAGTTCTAGTCGAATAGAGAAACCGAAACTTACTATGCTTGCTAGCGAGAGGGAAATGGAACATGCCATTAATGACGGGGAGCAAGTATATTTGGTGATGTTTAAAGAAACATAGGACGAGAACATGGGAGTACAAAATGGAGGAGAGATAGATATGTTATTACACGAATTTCAGTATGTCTTTCCCGAAGAATTACCGTCAGGTTTAACACCTATTCGTGGTATTGAACACCGAATCGATCTTATACTGGGAGCACCATTTCCTAATAAAGCTGATACGAATTACGTATGAAAATGGACGTAAACTCGTATAGAATGCAGCGGAAATATAATTGATCCTCACAACACTCGAATATGTGTAACACTCGTAAGATATAACCGAAAGTAGGACAATTCGGCTTACATAAACAAGAACAATATGAATGATTTATCAAACTAGACCTATAGTTTGATAAGATAATCTTTCCTCAAGACCTACTGAGAATCGATTCGATTAAAACTCGAAAACGCGTCGAATTATAATCAAGGTTTCGATGAAAAGCATTCACCAAGAAAACACAAGTGTATTCTTATTTCTTCAACATACAATGGCTTCATACAAGCATGAACAAGACTACTTATAGAAGTGTAGTCTTCTAAACAACTAAGGGATGAAAACAAGATCACATGATCTTGAAATGAAAAAAACAAAACATCAAAATAAAATACAAAGGAATCAAATCAAAGGGAGGGGGAATCACACAACAAAATGATTATAAGCCACCCCACATAACATGCAAGTCTAATCATGACATGTGAGGGGAGGAAAAACAACAAAAATAAAAAAATCAGCAATAATGGTCACTTTGTCGCCGTTTGACACGGCCCGTGCCGATCGGCACGGCGGCATGTGCGGGTGCACATGTTCGGCAGACTCGACCGTGTCGCCCGCACGGCCGGGTTGGTCTGACAAAGGGGAATTTTACTATCCGGAAGAGTGTGACTGCCGTGTCGCCCGACACGGCCGGGTTGTGTCAGACGGCCGCGGCCTGACGACACACGGCCGTTCGGCCGACAATGAGATTTCACTATCTAGGACATCTGCACAGCCGTGTCGGATGACACGGCCGGGTTCTGGCCGGCGAATCGCCGCCCGGCAGGTGGTGGTCGGCAGCGATCGGCCAGTTCCGGCAGGTGTTGATTTTTCCGGCAGGTGGTGATTTTTCTGGCAGTTCGTCCATTTTCCGGCCGATTGTCGATGATACGAATTCTCACTGGTTATGCGAATTCGCTATCGATACAGCGGAAGACTTTTTTGACGAGCGGAAGCTATCGGCAAGAAACTGTCGGGAACTGGTGACAACCGCTCGCTACAGCAACAATACTGATAATTGATGAAGACGGTAATTCGATACAAAGAAGGATAGGAATTTGGCCAACTGAAAATGACTCGAAATACCACCTCCAAACAAATGACACTCAAACAAAGACGTGTTGGACGGAAACAAAGTTAAAATAGGAAATAAGTTCAAGGATCGAACGACACTTTATGCGAAATATCGGACAAGTATACAAATGTATCGAAAAATAAATGTAATATCGAAACAAGATATAAATGATGTTTTATCAAATTAGACCTATAATTTGATAAAGTGATTTCTCCTCAAGACCTATTGAGAATCAATCGATTAGTATTCAAACGCGTCGAATAAAAACCAAGTTTTGATGAAAAGCATTCACTGTGAAAAAACACAAAGTGTTCTCAATTCTTCAACATTCAATAATCTCCTTCGTTACAACTCTATCGCCACTATTTATAGGCAAAGTGGCCCGACAAAATAACTTAAACTATTACAAGTCGTTCCTTAAAATAATGAAAGGATAATAAAAGGTTCTTTATGTCACTTGTTGACAAAAGTAAAAGCCGTGTCTTTGCCTCCAAGTTGTTTGTTGACAAACCCCTTTTGCCAAGAATCCTGCGCTTTATAAGAGAAAGTCAACATCTTTTTATTTGTTTAGTTGCCACTTGATCCCTTTTCCCTCCCCAAGATGCTATTTGTCTTTTGTTTAAGTTACTCCAATTTCGACTATCAAGGTAACTCCGTGCCTCGTTTCGTTTTCTCGCCTAAGTAGGTTGTAGTGCGATCGAGGTGTTTTACGTCAATTCTTACTTCATCTTCTTCGCTTGGAGTATTCGGCCGTATCATCCTCCCCTTTAAGAGGAATTGTCCTCACCCCGCAATCCCGTCATCATCAAGATAAGGAGAAAGATCACCTATGTTGAAAGTAGCATGCACTCCATAGTCGCCTAAGTTCTAATTTGTAAGCATTGTCGTTCACCTTCGCAACTATTTTAAATGGCCCCTCGGCTCGTGGCATTAACTTATTCTTACGCTTACTCGGGAATCGTTCCTTCCTCAAATGTAACCAAACTAAATCTCCAACCTCGAATAGTCTCGGCTTTCTTTGCTTGTTCGACTTCCTTTTATACGCCTCGTTTATTTCCTTGATTCGATCCCGCACTGCTCGTAATTTTATCATTGATTTTAGTTTTGACTCCGCATCCTTATGCACCAATTCGTCACTTGGTAGTGGAATTAGATCTAGCGGCATGTAAGGATTCTCAGAACTACTTCAAATGGAGAGTGTGCAATGGCATGAGTAGGAGATCGATTATAAGCAAACTCCGCATGTGCGCTTTGCATCCCCTCCTTTTGTGTCTTGCTCACCAAGACTGCAATGGCCCCCCAGTGTTTGATTCGTTACTTCAGTTTGTCCGTCGGTTTGAGGATGATGTGAAGTACTAAACAAAAGCTTGGTTCCCACCTTCCTCCATAATGTGTTCCAAAAGTAGCTTAGAAACTTTGAGTCTCGGTCCGAAACAATAGTTTTCGGAACTCCATGTAATCGCACTACCTCTCGGAAATACAGGTCAGCAACATTACTCGCATCATCGGTTTTGTGACAAGGAACAAAATGAGCCATCTTTGAAAAACGATCGATGACCACCATAATCGCGCCCTTACCTCATTGGGTTCGAGGCAAAGCCACAATGAAATCCATTGAGACATCTTCCCACGGCCTCTCCGGAATTGGTAAAGGTGTGTAGACTCCTGATTTGAACGAACTTTTCGCAATATGGCACGTCACACATTTACTGATTATATTATTAACATCCCCCTGCATCCTTGGCCAGTAAAAATGTTCCTTAAGCACTTCTAATGTCTTGGCCGAACCGAAGTGGCCAGCCAAACCTCCCCCATGAGCCTCTCGAATCAGCAATTCGCGAATCGTGTGCCTGGGTAGACAAAGACGATTTCCCTTAAAAAGAAAGCCCTCCTGTATCGAAAATTCTCCCACCGGGCCTGGTTTGCACCGGGCGAAGGTTTCGCCAAAATCCGCATCACCTTCGTAATACTCCTTTACTGTATCGAACCCTAGCAAACGAACATCAAGAGTGGCGAGTAAGGCATAACGCCTAGACAATGCATCTGCCACAATATTGCTCTTGCCATCCTTATACTTCGATGAGAAGTGAAATGATTGTAAGAATTCCACCCACTTCGCATGCCTGGGACTTAACTTGTGTTGTCCGTTAATATACTTCAAGGATTCATGGTCCGAATGTATGATGAAATGCTTTGGCCGAAGATAGTGACTCCAATGATCTAGGGCCCTCACAATCGCATAAAACTCCTTGTCGTAGGTACAATAATTCAGACGAGCACCGTTTAACTTCTCGGAAAAATAAGCAATAGATCGCTTTCCCTGAATGAGAACCGCTCTAATGCCCACTCCGCTAGCATCACATTCCACCTCAAACGGTTGCGAAAAATCGGGTAATGCTAATATTGGTGCTTCACACAACTTCACCTTCAACTTTGCAAATGACTCCTGAGCAGCCCTGCTCCAATTAAACGTGCCCTTCTTCAAACATTCGGTTATTGGGCTTGCAATGGTACTGAAGTCTCGAATGAATCTTCGGTAAAATGAAGCTAGTCCATGGAACGATCTAACCTCCGTCACTGTAGTGGGAACCGGCCATGACTTAATTGCTTCGATCTTCGCTTGATCGACCGACACTCCATTCTTTGAAACAACATAGCCAAGAAAGACTATACTTTCGACCAAAAATGAGCACTTCTCTTTTTTTCCATACAACTTCTGGTCTCTAAGGGTTTCGAAGACTTGCCTCAAGTGTTCGAAATGTTCTTGCAGCGATCGGCTGTAGATCAAAATATCATCTAAGTATACAACCACAAATTTCCCTAAAAATGGCTTAAGTACCTCATTCATCAAGCGCATGAAAGTACTCGGTGCATTTGTAAGACCAAACGGCATAACGGTCCATTCATACAGCCCGTGTTTAGTTTTGAAGGTCAGTCTTCCACTCATCTCCTTCTCGCATTCGAATCCGTGATAACCACTTCAGATCAACTTTTGAAAAGATCACCGATCCGTGCAATTCGCCCAACATGTCATCAAGCCTCGGAATTGGAAATCGATACTTGATGGTTATATTGTTCACTGATCACAATACACATCCTCCAAGATCCGTCCTTCTTTGGAACCCGAATACCGAACCGCACAAGGGCTTAGGCTTTCTCGAACATAACCACGATCCATCGCTTCCTCGATTTGGTTTTGCAATTCCTTCGTCTCCTCGGGATTACATCTATAGGCACTTTGTTAGGCAACGACACACCCGGTATGAGGTCTATCTCGATGTTCAATCCCGCGAATTGGTGGTAAACCCGACAAGAATTCTTCGGAAAAACATCCGCAAATTCGCGTAATAAGGCATCCATCCTTTCGCTCCGCACAACTATGTTACCATTCCGTGTCTCCTTCGTAACCAACAAGTACACACACTTGCCATCATTAATAGCATGTTCCACCTCCCGTTCGCTAGCAAACATGGCCGCTTTTGGTTTTTCACTCCTACTAGAACTCATAGAGTGAATATCTTGCGGTGACATTGTTTTAAACACAATCTTCTTGCCCTTATCCCGTAACTCGTACTCATTGCTTCTTCCTCGGTGTAAAACGTCCTATCAAACATCCATGGTCTCCCCAACAAGACATGGCATGCATCCATCGAGTACATCACATAATACGTTGTCTTCATATGAACCCATGGCTAGTCCAATCCTCACTTGTTTAGTTACCCTTATTTTGCTCCCATCATCGAGCCAATGCAAAGTGTAAGGTTTCGGGTGAGCCGTAGTGGTCAGCCCGAGTTTAGTCACCATCTCGCTGGAAGCGACGTTGGTGCAACTCCCTCCATCAACGATCAAACTGCACCATTTCTTTCCAATTTGACACTTCGTGTGAAATATTTGATTTCGCTGTTCCGAATCATTCGATACAGCTTTGGCCTGTAGCGTTCGCAGAACTAAAGCCGTGTCATAGCTTGGGGCATCGTAAGTCTCGCATTCTTCTCCTTCTTCGTCCTTAATGTCGAAATCAAATACGTCACCCAGTCTTTCTTCCTCGATCAACAACTCATCTCGGATCGTGACAGCTTCCCTGAGTGTCACCACTCGTTTGTTTGGACAAGCATTTTGATAATGCCCGAACCCTTGACATTTGAAACATCTCACTTTAGCCAAACTCGTCTCCTTCGGTACGTAGGGTACAGTCGCCTTAGCAGGAATCGCAACAGGAACCGGAGTCGGTACAGTTGCCTTAACCGCTGAACTAGATCCGACGCTTGGGTTTCCAAATTTGACTGGAAACTCAGGTTTATACATCTTCATCCTGTTCTGAGCTTCTAACTTCAGACATAACCCACATAATGTATCGAAGTCCTCGTATGGATACGCTTCTACCGAGTTAGCTATGCTTCGGTTTAAGCCACGCAAGAATCGCGACATCTTCTTTCCTCATTCTCCTCTATCTCTCCCATTAAGGTTAGATTCTCAAACTCCTCAATGTACTCACCGACATTTAACTTTCCTTGCATGAGATCTGCTATCTTCTGCACAAGGATAACCGGTGTGATCTTTGGTACATATCTTTTGCGAAGTTTTCTTTTAACGAATCCCACGAACGGATCTTTTCTTTCCCCGTCTGAGCTCTTCGTGTTTTCACTCCTTCGTACCAAAGTGAAGCTCCTTTCCCCAACTTGAGAATTGCATACTTACACCTTTTCTCATCGTCAAGGTCTTTAAATTCGAACATACGATCAATTTTTCGCTCCCATTCCGTAAACTTCGTGGTCGGTCCCTCCAACGAACTCGAAGCTCGCTCACCTTGAACTCTTCGACATGGCGTGAGGGTCGCTCATAGTCACCACGCTAGGTTGCCGGTCGCGTTGTTACAGTACGTCACGCGGTGCGTCACGAAGTTTTGCCAAGAAATCGGCGTCGTTGAGATCCATAATGCCAAAGATCAAGAACTTGGGCTCCGATACCACTTATGATACGAATTCTCACCGGTTATGCGAATTCGCTATCGATACATGAAGACTTTTTTGATGAGCGTATTATCGGCAAGAAACTCCGGAATCGGTGACAACCGCCGCTACAAAGAACAATATCGATAATTGATGAAGACGGTAATTCGATACAAAGAACAGGATAGGAATTTGGCCAACTGAAAATGACTCGAATACCCACCTCCAAACAAATGACACTTAAACAAAGACGCTTTGGACGGAAACAAAGTTAAAACAGAAATAAGTTCGAAGGATCGAACGACACTTTATGCGAAATATCGGACAAGTATACAACTGTATCGAAAAATAAACAGAATATCGAAACAAGATATAAACAGATGTTTTATCAAATTAGACCTATAATTTGATAAAGTGATTTCTCCTCAAGACCTATTGAGAATCAATCAGATTAGTATTCGAAACGCGTCGAATAAAAACCAAGTTTTGATGAAAAGCATTCACCAGGAAAAAAACACAAAGTGTTCTCAATTCTTCAACATTCAATAATCTCCTTCATTACAACTCTACTGCC